>JADRCH010000010.1:19363835-19431003 GCA_019843965.1 Rhynchomys soricoides
TCTCTCTCTCTCTCTCTCTCTCTCTCTCTCTCTCTCTCTCTCTCTCTCTCCGTCCTTCCCTCCCTCCCTCCCCCTCTCTCTCTGTCTCTCTGGTGTGTCTGGGTGTGTGCCTGTGTCTGTCTGTCTGTCCATCCACCTGTCTTTCTCCGGTGCTCAATTACAAATCCAGAATTAAAATTATAGCACAAAAACATCTTCAGAAAACTTGAAAGTTTTTTTCAGTTCTGTGTTACTTTTTTAAAAAAATCTGATCACTCGGTGTTTCCATAAGGAAACCACAGAATACAATGTCTCTTACTTGCATATGTCCGCCTTGCTTTTGCCGTCGCTCCAGGGAGCACCCCATGCCATGCTGCTGGGGGTATACTCTGCTCCATTTCATCCCACTTGAACTGTGGTTTGGAGGGCACTTATTTGATCTTGGGGTTTTCTTTTTCCAATGTACTCTCTCTCCAAGGTCAGACTCAGCCAGAAGTGTCCCATGACTTTACAGCATGAACCCTGGCACTTTTACTCCCTTTATGGCCCTCTGACAGCTTGAACTTATGGCACAAGAATTGCTCAGACTACGAAGAGTCTTCAGTGTTTAAAGTACTCACAGGTGTCCCTTAATTTTGAACGTGGTCAGTGTGTAGCTAACTTATGATATGCTTGGCAAACTCACATGTTTTCTGCTTTTCAAATAGAAATGTGAGTGCTCTTGAAAGCTACCCCTTTACTTTCAATAGCTCTCGTTTTTCTTTTAACTTTTAACACATATCAAAGAGAAAAAATGTCCTCAGAATCAGGGAAGTAACTAGACTGGGAATCACGCTCCTCATTTTGTGGCTGAAGCTTGGGTGTGACAAATAAGCTTATTATAGGACTAAGGTATAAGACTTCCTCTACATTCCAGTCAAAGACCAGTGACTGCTACACTGACCCTTGTTGGCCCCAGCTAACAATGCTTTGTACTCTTTGTGTGGTCCCTAGATGTAGATGAATGCTTGGAGCAGAACGTGCGCTGTGGGCCGAATCGCATGTGTTTCAACATGAGAGGAAGCTATCAGTGCATCGACACGCCCTGTCCACCCAACTACCAACGGGATCCTGTTTTGGGGTATGTTTCACCTTCTTATCCCAGACATGCTTCTGGAAACCCTCTCTTTGACTAACATAAGCCTGTCAACAGTCATGTTTAACTCACAGAAAGTCAGTAGCCCTGAGGGGATACACACTGACCACGTGTTCCTTCTTCTATGAATGGACAAGAGATGAACTCATTCGGCAGCTGCCACTGCAAACCAAGCCATCACTCCTGATTGCCAAGGCTTACTGGATGAGATGTCCATCATGGAGTCCACAGTGTAGCGTCCAGGGCTCTCCCACAGCAGCAAGTATACTATGGGATACAGAGCCAACCTTTCTTTAAAAATTCCCCATTTCCATTTGTACTGTGTCAAGCTGGTTAAGTACTGTCAGCAGGTAGACTGATCCAAGAAGGCCCTTTTTTGTTGCTATGGCAACTCACCATGCATCCAGAGAAGGAGAGAAACAAGGATGAGTCAATAGTCTGACCATCAGTGATGTCTTGCTCACATTTCCTGGTGCCTGACAGTCTTCTTACTTCTGGAAAAACTATTTGAGTTTTCCCCACCCTGTCTAGGCACCAAGATTATTGGATGCTTGAAAACAAGTGATAATGTTTATCTTTGACAGTCCCTGCTCATCCCCAAATGCTCACTGGAGCACACACTGTACTTTCCTCTTAGTAATGCCTCAAGTTCATGTAGCACAGTTGAGTGTGTATTGCCCAGAACCTATAATAAACCTACTTGTGATTAATCTTGTAGGAATGGAGACAGGAAAGAGGGCATTTAAAACATGGAGACTTACAAAGTATCTAAAAAATGAGTTGACTAAATAATCTACATTTTCATAAAATGGTCCTTTGTGGAGTTTTTTCCCTCTAGATCTCTAGAAAAATAATTTAAATGTCGTTATGACTGAGTGTGCGTTCTGAGAGGGGAAAATCATTTTTACTGTAAAATAATATGAAAGAAAAGCTTAAAAAGAAGTCATCCCCTAGAAATTCTAGGTGACTTTCAATTATTCTGAGAAAAATAAACCGAATCGCTATATATCGTATTTTAACCTTCAACCAGCGTTGGATCAATGCTATAATGTAGCATATAGTCTTCGCTCTAGAAGGTATTTGTTTTCCACATATATACAGTGCACTTTTCCATAAAACTGACTTCTTATTTAAGGACAACATACTTGGGGCTGTGCAAGAGCTGTGGTGGGACATGGGCTTTTAAGCACAAGGCCTGCATCCAATCTCAGCTCCCCACCAAAAAAGAGATAAAGTGTTTGTGCTTACTTCAGGGACTCCAGTTCTTCTGATTTGAATAGAGCAGGAATATTGATACTTGATTGTAGACCAGAGTTTTGGAGTTTGGGGGGGGGTGTTGTTGTTTGTTTGTTTGTTTTGTTTTGCTACCTGGTATTTCTTTTGAGCCAATGATTTAGGACATGGGGAGAGCCACGTTTGTAGGTCAACAAATGAGTAAGAGTCACCACGGGTCATGATCACTTGTGTCATGTCTTATTTTGTCCCAGGGTGTATAACTGTGTGCATCTCGTTTATTATCTAACCTTAGGTTCTGCCTTAAGAACTGCCCACCCAATGACTTGGAATGCACCTTGAGCCCATATGCCTTGGAATATAAACTTGTCTCCCTCCCGTTTGGAATAGCCGCCAATCAAGATTTAATCCGACTGGTTGCATACACACAGGATGGAGTGATGCATCCCAGGACAACTTTCCTCATGGTAGACGAGGAACCAGCTGTTCCTTTTGCCTTAAGGGATGAAAACCTAAAAGGAGTTGTGTACACTACACGTCCACTACGAGAGGCAGAGACTTACCGCATGAAGGTGCGAGCTTTATCCTACAGTGCCAATGGGACCATTGAGTATCAGACCACATTCATAGTTTATATAGCTGTGTCTGCCTATCCATACTAAGAAGTACTCCAGAATCTAGTCCAAATATTTAAACTACATTGATCTAGCAATCAAGGACCTCTACAGTTTACTGTCTCTTGAACAGTTGCAATCTTGGCAACTTGAAAATGGTGCTGTACTCTGTTACGTATGTGTTCCTTGGTACTGCTGAAGTATCTGTATGATCCCACTATGGTCGTGTATCTTTTAGTAAGTTCTAGAAGAGTCCTTTGTTATTTTCCTTTATTTATTACACTGGAGCAGTTACTTCCCAAGGGTTATTCTGATTAGCTCACAGGATGTGTCAGTGATGTTGTATAGTAGCATAGTAACTAAGATCATCCTCCTGGAAACAATATAAAACCAAACCAAACCAAACCAAAGAAAACTAGTTCAAATACTTTTTGAGCATTTTGGCTATTCTTAAAATGGTAAAACCAGTTACTGTGTGCTTTGATAAAACCGTATGCCTTAATATACAATTTTTAAAATATTGATATAATACTTATACATCTTTTGTTTTAAGGTTAAAAAAGAAACACCACTTTTCTGAAATATAGTGCAGATACAAGAAAGTTTGTCTGATCCTAAATGGATCTTACCTTTATCAAATACTCAAGATCCATTCCCTGAGGTTCTGTGAAATCATCTGAACCTTCTACTGTGTTATCAGAAAGTTACTTTCCCTTTAGATAAATGCCCATGGCCCGGGTCTTTGACATTTTGGTATAACCATTTTTTTTTTCACTCAGCTCCTTAACTTTCACACTCCATATTTTTCCGTCAAATAAAATTATTTTAAGACATAGCAATAGAACAGATTTCTTGATTATTGTAATCGTGTATGTTCAAGTTAACGTATTAAACGTCAATACACTGTACATGGTGGTAACAGACTCTGTAAGCAATTGTCAAGATGTATTCTATTTTTATGAAGTGTATATATTACCTCAGTGTGTATTTTCTATATAATATCTTGATGGACTCTTTTATAAAATTATTTTATAAAAAAATATTACAGTAAAATAAGCCTAAATAAAAATTCCACCTCTTTTTCTTAAGAACCTAAAATGTGCTTCCTTGTAGATTATATTAGTTTCTTTTCTGTTGGTATGGTAAATATTCAAAGGAAAAATCAGGAAAGAAAGGGCTTGCTCCGGATCTCTAAGGACAAAGTCTTTAATGGCAAGGAAGATGTGGCATGAGCATGGAAGTCATAGAAGCTAATTGATCGTATCCACACTCAGGAAGCAGAGAGAATAAGCTGAGTCAGACCATAGAACCCCAAATCCCTCCTTGGTGGTAGGCGCCACCTAGAGGTGCTGGGGGTGTTGGGAAGATGGAGGTTTTAGAGTGTTAGAAGTGGGAGCATTGACTTCTGTGGGTGCTAAGGTAGGCAAGCAATGAAGAAGCAGTAAAGCAAGGGTCTGGCCTTGAGGTGACTAGAAGTCACAGGGAGGTTCTAACCTTAGAGCATGTCAGCTGAGGGGTCAGATATTACAGCTGACAGTGATCGTGATGCATGTGATGATTTAGTGAGGCCTTTTGACTCTGAGAAGGGGCTAGACAGCTCCATGACCTTCCCAAACAGAGTCACCAAGTAGAAACCAAGTGTTCAAACATATATGTCTACACAGCACATTTTATATTTGAACCACCACACAATTATTATAGACACTGAAGTTTTAGGAGTAAACATAAATGTGTAGGCATCACAACAGCCCAAGATACATGATCATTTCATTCACACTTTAGAGGATGAGGGGCATAGACCACTTGTGCAACCTAGGAGAACTCAGATAGTGGCAGAAATGCCATTCTTTTGTACTTTATGACTATGAGTGAAAGTTTTCACTACCTCACAGTTTCCTCATCCATCTATGCAATCTCCTTATATCTCATCTACTAAATCAATCCCTTAAAGAAATATAGAAAAAGATTAACAGTGGAGGAAATGAACAAAACAGTTCAAGTGGGAATAGATTCGATTCAAAAAAACTCAAGCTCAAGGAAATCTGGAAATAAAAATGTTAAGAACTACATCAAAAGTCCTCTGTTCTGGTGGCAAGTATCACTAACAGAATACAACAGACAGAAGAGTTAACCTCAGGCATTGAAGATGCAATTGAAGAAACAGATACCACAGTAAAGAAAATGTTAAATCTACAAACATTCTGTCATAAGTCATTCAGGAAATCTAGGACACTATGAAAAACCCAAATCTAAGAATAATAAGAGTAGAAGAAGGGAAAAAACCCAGGTCAAAGATCCAGAAAATATTTTCCAAAAAAAATCATAAAATAAAATTTTCTTAACCTAAAGAAACAGATGCCTATCAAGGTACAAGAAGCATCAAAAACCACACACACCAATGAGTCTGAATCAGAAAAGAAAGTCCCTCAGCTCATAATCATCAAAAAATTAAACCTACATAATAAAGAAAGAATATTAAAAGCTGCAAAGAAAAATGACAAAGTAACATATAAAGGCAGACCTTTAGAATAATGCATGACTTCTTACTATAGACTCTAATGGCTAGAAGGGACTGAACAGAAGTTCAATAGACTTTAAGAGACCACAGATGACAGCCCAAACTACAGTACCCAGCAAAACTTACAACCACAAGAGCTGAAGAAAATAAGACATTTTGTAATAAAATCAAATTTAAGTTAACTTTCTATAAATCCAGCCACACTAAAGGTGCTAGAAGGAAAATTCGAGCCTAAAGATCGTAACCACACCCAAAAAACCCACAGGAAATAAACAATCCCAGACCAGCAAATCAAGAAGGGAAATGCACACGCATACACACACACACACACACACACACACACACACACACACGCACACACACCCCACAGTAACAAAATAATAGGAATCAGAAAACCTGCTCATTGATACCTCTCAACGTCAATGGTCTCGATTCCCCAATAAATAGACAGAATGGATGCAAAAATAAGATCCATCCTTCTGCTGCATCCAAGAAACACACTTAACATTAAGAATGGACATCATGGTATTTCCGAGCAAATAAACCTAAGAAGAAAGTTGATGTAGCCATTTTAATATCTGACAAAACAGACTTCAACCAAAACTAGGTTACAACATACTCATCAAAAGAAAAATCGACCAACAAGATACTGTAGGTCTTAACATCCATGCTCATACATAGATATTAGCTGTTAAGTCAATGATTACCACACTGCAATCTGTAGAACCATAGAAGTTAGGTAGAGAGTGAGACACTAAAGGATACAGATAGATCTTCTAAGGAAAGGGAAATAGAATAGACAGTGGTAAACGCATGGGTCACAGTTGGAGTGGGAAGATCAAGTAGGAGAGAGGAGATGAGAGGAGGATGAGGGAGGGAACAGGGCAGAGACAGCTAAAATCAAGGGCCATTTGGTGAGTACTATGGAAACCTTATACTGTGAAGCTTCGTAAAATATATACACATATGAGGGCAATAGAAATGAAATTGCCAAATAATGGGGGAGAAAGATTCTCATCTGGACATCTCATGTCACCAAATGAAATTTCCACTACTAAAATTGGGTTACATCTAATTAAGTTGTTGGCCAAAGGCATCCCAAGAAAACCCCCAAACAAACCAGGTTGTTGCCAAGATAAGAGGTTGCTCTCTACAAACTGGCAGCAAGGTGCCATTGCTAAAGACAACACCTACACAACTCACTGAACATGGAGAATCCAAGCTGGTGCCTACAGAGAACTTTTGCCCTTGTGTACTAGCATCTTTGGTATAGGAAAGTACTCACATACCACACAAGGAGAAATGTGAACACCACCCTAGCTACAAACCCCTTCATCTACCATGGTATCCTGCCTTGCTGGTACAATGGTGGCACAAAGCTGTGGGAGTAACTTAACCAATATCTGATTTGACGTAATGCCTATTCCAAAAGATGGAACCCATACCTGACACTGCTTGGGTGACCAAGAACTTGAAACTAGATAGTCCAGCAACCTAGGATAAAACCAAATACTGTTCTCCTAACAGAGTGTAGGGAGAAAATTATTCCTACTGACATTCTGCTATACTCGTAGATCTAAGAGTCTGATGGTAGTTTAGCAGATGCGGCAGATGAGAACAAACACAGGGACCCACAAGCCAGACATTATTCAGAGAATGAGAGAACTTGAACCATTCTGCCCTAAGTTGTAATAATATCTTTTATTTGTATAACGTAATTGTTGTCAGAGGCTTCTTGCCTCCATCTGCTAACCCAGGCCTAGTCCTGGAAGTTTCTAGCTGCCATACAATATAATCTAGGCTAAGAATGTTTTCAGTCTTTGAGATCTACTGCTGAGTAAGCTCACTCTTTCTAACTCTTTCTGAACTCTGACTGGCTGGTTCAACTCAGCTGTTCTGGCCCGAATTCCTCTCCAAGCTGAATGATTCGATCGGGCTTCTCTCTCAGCCTCTTCTGAATTGCTGTGCTTGGCCTCATACTAACTTTGGAATATATTCTAATCTTCTAAGCTCCCCTTCATTCTCTGGTTCCCTCTCTTCAAACCGTCTCTGTAAAACTGTCCAGTCAAAACTGTCTCTCTTTCTCTGCCTGTTCTCTCTTAAGTAGCCTCCTTTTCCTCTCTTCTCATGAGAGTTGGGCCCATCCTATTCTGTCAAATCTTTCTTTGATTCATCAATTTATCTGCCATTCAATTGGACATCACTTTTAAAGATGTGTGATTCTGTCTACAAACTAACTTTATTTTCATTGTTTGGGATTAAAGGTGTATACTAGGGGCTTTTCCTATTCCAGCCAAAGGTATGAAAGTAGTATGCTAAGAGTGAGCCACACCACAACTAGAAACAGGTTTTTTTCCAGTAAACAATACAACTGGAGATTGACAGTGTGATCAAATATCCTGCAACACTAAATGGAACATCTCCATCAAATCCACGCCCCCTTTAGGGCTCAGGGGACCCTGCTAAAGAAAAGATGGAAAGAGTGTAAAAGCCTAGAGGGAACTGAAGACACCAAGAAAACAAAGTCCTCTAAATCAAGAGTCAATGTGCATAGGCTCTCGGGAGACTGAAGCAGCATTTGTGCAGGGCCTGAGTGGGTCTGCATCCTATGAGGTTCTAGAGCTAAAGGAGAAGTGGGCACATATACCTACCCAGAAGCAATCTCCAACTGACATCTACTTGCGAAAATTTAACTTTCCCCAAGATTCTCGCCAGAAAAAACAAACTACTCTAAGGATAGGCTGCACACCCAGCACTAGAAAGTCAACAGAAAAGTATCTCTGGAGAGTCCTGGTCTCATAATGTTGTCTTGGGTTGTTTTTATTTTATTTTATTTATGTATTTGTGGTGTATTTGTATGTATTTATGAGACAAAACATTTGACCAAGTCAACTTAAGGAAGAAAGAGTGTATCTTGGCTTACCATTTCAAAGAGCTATGGGTAATCATGGCGGGGCTGCCCTTCCATTCCCTTCACAGATGTCTCAAAGACCCAGACTTTTCCTGACTTAATCTGACTTTCTGGGGCAATTGTGTTTTTCCCTAATTGTGATGGCTATTCCTGGTTGTCAACTTGACTACATCTGGAATGAACTTCAATCCAGAAATAGAGGGCACACCTGTGATCCAGATCTTGAGGCTGGAAGACACAGGTTTCTGACCTGAATCTTGACTTGTGATTACACATGCTTTTGATCCAGATCTTGAGGCCTATTGGCTATGTAAAGCACAGCCCCAGCCAAGGTAGTACATGCTTTAATCCCAGGAGACAGAGGCAAGCAGATCTCTAAACTCAATCTGGGACAGAGAAAGTTCCAAATCCTGGCATGGTGGTACATACCTTTAATATGGTCCACACCTTCTCCTGGATGCCTACATGGGGCATTGGAAGAAGGAAGACTGACTCTTCTTTACCTGCTTTCACTTACCTGCCAGCACATCTGTTGGAACCTACCTCTTCAGAATTCCATCTTATACAAAAGATCATCTGAAACAACTAGACATTCCATAAATTTTGTGATTCTAGAGAAACCTAATACACTCATCTATCATAAAAAAAATCAATAAGAAGAAAAAAATCAATATATGTTTCAGTTATGAGTTTTGCTGGTTCTCTCCAAACCCAAGATTATCACTACCACCTTTCCAGAAAGCAGAGTGTCCCCTCTATTGACTCAAAATGAAATAGAAATTCCCCTGACTAATCAAAGGGATGAGAAAAGCATCCTTCAAGGTGTGGAGCAATGGACCATGCTGTGAAACTTGGTGAAGTTGAGTGGGTTCAGAGACCTGGCACCCAGGCACCCATCTGAGGACAATAGGCATCTCCCTGCTCCCTACCAGATCCCTGGCCTGCAACATGTAACCACACTCCCCACATATGAATATGACGAATGGTCACATAGATCAGAACAAAGTTCTCCATGCAAATGAGATATCTAGGAGGGTCCTGAGGGTTTAGTCAATAAGCTTTCTTTTCCAGACATTCCTTCCCTCAAAAGGTATTTAATCTCTGGCCCACCCTAAGGAAATGGGATGCACCCATTTTCCATGATGAACAGTCAACAGTTTGGAACCAAGGACTCTCTCTGTCTCTCACCAAGAACTGCAGTGGGGAGCATGGAGGAAGCCTTCATCTACAGAGTCGCTCAGTCTAAGTCTCCCACAGTAGACCTCTCTGTGCTTCTGGGCTCACTACTACTGAGCTTGGCCCTGGCCAAGCTCATTGTCCTCAGCCCATGGAGCCCTTCCTTTCCCAGTGACTCCCCATGACTTCCAGCAGAATCTGGATGTCCAAGAGTTTGGGAAATCCCAGCCTTGGACTTATGGGCCCCCTCTGTTCCCAACTCTACAGTTTCCAGCAGTGACTAGTGGCCTGGGAGTCGGGGAATCCCAGCTTCAGCCTTGCTTCAGCCTTAGCCTACATCATTTCTCACTTGGGCTGAGGCCCCCAGCCAAGGCTGCTTTCTCCCACCCCCTGAGCAGTGTATTGGCACTTCCTACAAGCCCAGCACCTGATGGAAGGCATAGTTAAGGTAAATGCAATCTACCATCTCCCATTTCACCTGCCCAAGCAGCATTCCCACACCCCAGCAACAAGACAGAACACAGGGCCACATCAAGGCAGTAAACAATCAAAGAAATGATCCAGAGGACTGATGAAAATGCAGAAGCCTTTAAGAACCACCTTACAGAGGCTTTCCCTAAGTATACCTACCTAGATCTAACACCACAGTGGGAAGACAGTACTTACACATTCACTTGTCTCCTGATCATCCTCAGACATTCAAAAACAACAAAGGCTCCAAGAGCAAAAAAGGTAAGCCTCAAAAGATGTCATTCAAACTGCTTTTAAGCTTTTTGTTGTTGTTGTTGTTGTTGTTGTCTGGTACTCACTGCTGTGCACCAGTAGCCATGGCTCAGAAAATAGAGAAAATCAAAGATTTTCTGCTCACATCCCAATGGAAAGATGTCAACTCAGTCAAGATCAAGGAGACCAAGGACAACATGAAGTTGAAGATTCAAGGGTCCCTGAAGGAGGTACCTTTACACCCTGCTCATCACAGACAAGAAGGCAGAGAAGCTGAAGCTCTCCCTGCCTGCCTGGTTTGTCAGTGAAAGAGAAGAACAGAAATGAATCTCCACATTTGACTATTAAAAACCCAGAAAAATGAAAAATATACTTTAAAAGTTTTAACAATAGAAAGGAAGAGAGTAAACAGCAAGCCAAATTCCAACTGATTGCTACTGGTACCCAGGATATCTAAAGAGAGCCATTTTCTCCTAAGAGAACACTATTGTACCTGGCTTCAAGTGTGACAATAAAGGACCTGAGTCAACACACGCCTTAATATATGATGTCCACTGACACCCGCCCCGTGTGTAATTAAAAAACACTGGAAGTTGAGTTGTCCTCAAGCTCCTGAATGATGGCCAAGTGTTCCAAGTCCTAACTCTGAGCTAATATTCTCAATTCCTGAGTTCTGACGGTTGGCATTACTCACACTCAGAAGGCCCCACCATGATAACCATCACTAATACTGAATCCAGAGTAAACATCACAGTTGCAGGCAGGACTGTTTCATTATTTTTAGATCTAGGGACTGTCTAGTCAGCTATGATTGTGTGACTTAAGATCAATAGTCCCATCTTCCAGACCTGGGGTAGTAGCTGACATTATTTCCAAACTTCAGAAAACCGGCCACCCTACTCGTCTTTAGACACACAGATTCTGCTGACTCCTTTTTGAGTGTTCCATCTACATAGGTCTACTCATGGTACAAGACATTCTCTCTAAACTCCTACCACTGCTTCAGCCCACACACTCACAACCCAGACAGAGACGCTCCTCCTTGCCCCAGTACCTTCACTACCAGCCATTTCCCTCAGAGCTCTACTAGCAGTCCAAGTCAGTCTCATAGTCCAGGATATTAAACATCCCTCAGTGGCCAAATACCATACCTTATCAAAGTTACCCTAAAATATGTGCCATTTTTCTCCAAACATCCCAGTACCCCATCTCTGTCAGGGTGTTCTATGGTCTTCAGAAATCTACTTAATATTCAAGCCTCATAATTACTGTGTGGATGTGAACTACAATTTCCCACACTAGTGTTTTGATGAAGTATCTTCAAGTTCAAGGCCTTGAAGTGTGGCGTCAGATGCCCAGATTCTTGAGCTTGTAAACATATTCATATTCATCCTTAAAAATCACCCATTGAACTCAGATTAGAAGTACCCATGGGTTATCTCTTCATATATCTCACTAACACTAGCTGATCTCCTCTGAAGAGACTGAGAAAAGGAGATTGGACATCACTAATAGAATTTAACTCTACTTTCTTTATGCAGGAAGGTGAGGTTTTTAAAATCATAACTAGGTCAATTTAAAAAAAACAAAACAAAAAATGGTGATGTAAGTAATTGTTTATGAGAAAAGTCTCAAGACTTGGAACATTCTAGTTGTCATGAAAGATTAAAAGACAGCTGTCCATCCTGTCAAGAACTTTCCACCCAGATTTCCCAATGACTGGATGCATTGGATCCTCTGTGATGTTTATTTTATGTTTTAAGTTTTCCGTGTAGTGGCACAGCCTACTTTTTATGGTTATTCCCACTATTTTCACCTGTTACTACATTCTTCTCTCCATTCTGGCCCCCCTTTAAGCTTTGTTTAGCTCCAAATCCTCCATACTCCTCCTTGATTTTATTTTAAACGATGGACCTCTTTCCACCTCTGAATGCACGCAGCCTTCCTCTATACTTGTCCTGGTGCACTTCTCTCCTGCTTTGCACGATGGATATTTTCCATATGCGCTTATCTTGTTCCTCTACACTGGATAAAATAGTGCTCTTCCAGGCTGTACTTTTCTCTGAGAGATTCCATTTAACATGCACTTTTGAAGATGGAGGGTGAGTCTGCACCTGGGTGAAAACATGCACAGCTCCATCAGTTTGACCCAGAGACTGATAAATGCCTTATTCTCTGGAGTAGATATCTATTACACAGTAAATTTATAGGGGTGAGTTGGGACTCTTGGCATACATGGGTAGATAAAAATTATGCCAAGGATACAGGACCCCAAAATGAATTAAACATTGGATGTGAAGGAAAGTATATTGCTCTCTCACCTACCTTATTGAACACCCAGTACCATCCTATTTGATGACTCAATATGATCAAAGACCAACAGGCAGAGAAGTCCTCATTGTTCCAGTGCTTTCAGCTCAGCTTAGATTCCACTCTGAATATAGCCAACTTAAATTTCCATTTGCCCACCCTCTGGTTCACCTATATTGCCCTACTGTCCATCCATTCAACCATCTGTACCTGGTTTTGTCCTTTTGACTCTGGAGATAGACTCAATTCTGTGGCCCCTGATACATTCCAGGCGATTTCTCATGTGCATTTCCTGTTATTCCACAAATTCTGGCATTGTGGAAAGACACAGATGTGTTTGTCTATGTTTCTGACAATATGTTCATGACATGTATCCTTCCTGATCTGAGTACAGAGCACTATGATTGCTATACCACCACCCTCCATACTAAATACAGGTATGGTGGCCAATCAGAGGATTGAATTTAGATAAAACAGAAGTTATGGCTTACAATGATCAGACCTACTCAAGTCAATCATTCATTCATATACTTATTCATTCATTCAAAAATGATGTGTTAAATTTCTACTGTGTTAGGCTCACTAAAAGACACAATAAATACAAAAATAAACACATTTAAAGCCCAGAGAGCAGTCACTTGAAGATAATCATAAATCATCATGATGGCTACTTACAAAGTCTGTGCATGCTGCCAAGAAAAACAGGAGAAGGTAGCTTTGAGTCTAGATGGAAGAAGCAAGAGAAAGCATACACTTCATATACCAAGAGAAAGTAGGAGGGAAAGGACACTACCCCCTCCATTAGAGGAAAAGTATTTTCAGACATTCCCACACTTAAGTCTTACCATCCTGAACTTAATAGTTACAAGGAAAGAAAAAAGAAAAAAGAAAAAGAAAAAGAAAAAGAAAGAAAGAAAGTTGAACTTTGTAATACAACCATGAAAACGAAATGAAGCAGAAATCTCTGCCAGAGGGTGCTATGGGGGTCTGCCTTGTTCTGTACAGCTTAGTCTGAAAACCTGCATAGGAGAAGCAGGAGGATAAAGAAAGAACAGACACACGTACAGAAAAGTTGAGATCAGATGGGTTGTGTGTACCCCAATAAAGTGGTACTAACTATGCCACCCACCCAGAACGTTAGTGCTTTTAATATGTACAGCCCGAGGGGAAATGTTGCCTCACCAAGACAGTGCTCTGTAGGGGAGCAGTCCCAGGCTTGTAAACATGCCAGACGAGGAAGCTGCAGTAACTAGTGTTTGTACATATAAATCAATCATTCATATATACTCATACTTGGGACCTAGGAAGGCTTTGCCACTCCCATGGGTTGAGGGATCGAGTGCTTGACATGGCCAACCCCATGTCAATAATATACATTCACTTAGGACTCCACCCAATCTTTACATTTTCACTGAGGAATTACCCCTACTCCCTACAGGGATCCTTTTTCCAAAAGCTGTGATGTAATGGTGGGGTGTTTGGTGACAGAAGAAACACTTACGTGTTACACTCAGCCTGTAACAGGACAAACAGACAAAAGTTGTCTGTGGATACAGATAAAGGTAAGAAAACTAGGAAAAGTCAGTAGAGCAAGGTGCTGTAGAGCACAGGATGCATCTAATGCAGTGGTTCTCAACCTTCCTAATACTGCGACCCTTTAATACAGTTCCTCATGTTGTGGGGAACTCCAACCATAAATTTGCTTTTGTTACTACTTCATAACTAAATTTGGTACTGTTGTGAATTGTAATATGAATATCTGATATGCAGGATGGTCTTAGGCGACCCTTATGAAAGGGTTGTTGGACTCTCAAAGGGATCATGACCTATAGGTTGAGAACCACTGATGTAATGTAAAGTCCAGGAGAGAATATACAGATAAACAAAACATGTGCTCTTTCTTCTTCTAGGGGTTCCATAATGAAAGACCACAGAACAAGACAAGTGGCTTAAACAACAGAAATGTGTTTCTCATAGCTCTGGAAGCTAGAAGTCCCAAATCAAGATGCTGGCCAAGTCTGGGGTCCCCTGAATCTTTTCATGGAGTTGAGGGTAGCCATGTTCCCACTGTGTCTTCACTTGGCCCCTTTTTTGTATCTATTTCTCAGATGTCTCTTCCTCTTCTATAAGAACACTGGTCTTCTTCAATTAGAACCTACACTAAAGAACCTTATTTAAGCCACTTATCTCCTTTCTAAGCTTTATCTATAAATGCTATTATACTGGCAGCAGGGCTTCAATATAGAAGCTGGGGAAAAGAGAACTCAGCGTACAGCAAGAGTGAAGGGCAGAATGCTACCCAAATAGGTAGGGTGAGGGTAAGTGTTCAAGGAGGCATTAAAAATATGTACAGCACACTTCCTGAAAGTTTTAGGAGTAAGGATGGAGATGAATAATAGTTCCAGTGGAAAATAGAAGATAGGAAGAATTAGAGGTATTTAAGAACTTAGCTGAGATAAGACTGAGTGGAAAGATTTTAAATTATACACATTCCTGTCTCTTTTGTGTAACTTCTGTCGTAACAGGTAGTACCTAATGGCCCTTAGTAAAAACATGCAAACAAAACTACATAAAGATATGTTGAGTCATCATCACAGGTCTACAGGAGTTGAGAGAGGAGGCAAGGTTACCAACTTCAAACTGCAATGTGTGCAGTGACAGCAGTGTGAAAAGTGTGTAAGCATGTGATGGCTTATCGCTGCAAGTAGCCCCACTTCTGAGAGTAAAATTGGGCAGCTACATCTGTCCAAGTCTCACTGAACCTTAGCCTTCCCATCTTAAAATCAATGATCTGAATAACGTTGCTTTTTCCTACAAAACAAAAGACATGTTCCCTACTACACCCTTAGAAAGGTACTTTGATTAACTGTGACTTTCATACTGTTGCCTCTCGTTCTATCTGCAGAACGCTGTAGACATTAGAGATGAAATGCTCCAAACTGAACAGGACTAACTACTGTGTTTGCCTTGTTCCAGTGAAATAAAGTAGCTTATGAGGCAACGGGAAGCAGGGAAAGTGGTACTAATAAAAAATAAATATTAAATGCACAATGGGGAAGAATTGCCAAGAAAAAAGAAAGAAAGCTTGTTAGTTTGTATGCACTTGGCCCAGGGAGTGGCACTATTAAGAGGTGTGGCCTTGTTGGAGTAGGTGTGTCACTGTGGTGGTGGGCTTATATACCCTCAACCTAGCTGCCTGGAAGCAAGTCTTCCTTTAGCAGCCTTCAGATGAAGATGTAGAACTCTCAGTCTGTACCATGCCTGCCTGGATGCTGCCATGCTTCCTACCTTGATGATAGTGGACTGAACCTCTGAACCTGTAAGCCAGCTCCAATTAAATGTTGTCCTTATAGAAGAGTTGCCTCGGTCATGGTGTCTGTTCACAGCAGTAAAACCCTAACTAAAATAGATAGGTAAGTAGATAGATAGACAGATGGATGGATGGATGGATGGATGGATGGATGGATGGATGGATGGAGATAGATAGATAGATAGAGATCATGCCTTGTATTTATTCAGCCAGTACCATAACCCTCTATATGTAAAAACTGAAGAGAAAAAATAAATTCTCCATCTCCCTCTCTTCTTTTGTTTTTGTCTTGAAAACTTCAGTCATTTTATTTTTATTTCACCTGAGAACAATGGGTCTACAGATCCATGTAGAGAAATGTGAGCAGGGGTGTGTGTGTGTGTGTGTGTGTGTGTGTGTGTGTGTGTGTGTGTACATATACATATACACACATATACATATTAATATTTATTTATTTATAATTTAATCTTTTTTACAGTTCAGTCATTATCCCCCTCCTCATGCCATTCCTTCTCTCCCATCTCCAAGAGGATGTCCCCACCACTCACCTCCACCCCACCAGACATCCCCACTCCCTAGGGCCTCAAGTCTCTCCAGGGTTAGGTGCTTTTTCTTTCACTGAGGCCAGACCAGGCAGTCCTCTGCTGTATATGTGTCAGGGCCTCATATCAACTAGTGTATGCTGCCTGGTAGGCGGCTCAGTGTCTGAGAGATCTCAGGGGTCCAAGTTAGTTGAGATTGCTGGTCTTCCTATGGGGTCACCCTCCTCCTCAGCTTCTTCTAGCATTTCCCTAGTTCAACTGCCAGGGTCCCTGGCTTCTGTCCATTACTTGAGTGTAAATATCTGCTTCTGACTCTTTCAGCTGCTTATTGGGCCTCTTGGAGGGCAGCCATGCTAGGTCCCTTCTGCAAGCACACCTTAGCATCAGTAATATTGTCAGGTCTTGGAGCATCCCCTTGAGCTGAATCCCAATTTGGGCCAGTCACTGAACCTCCTTTCCCTCAGGCTCTTCTCTATTTTTGTCCCTGCAGTTCTCTTAGTCAGAAACAATTCTGGGTCAGAGTTTTTGACTGTGGGATGGCAACCACATCCTTCCACTTGATGCCCTGTCTTTCCACTGGAAGTGGATTCTACAAGTTCACTCTCTTGACTGTTGGACATTTCATCTAAGGTCCCTCCCTTTGAGTCCTGAGAGTCTCACCTCCCAGGTTTCTGGTATATTCTAGAGGGTCCCCCACCTCCTACCTCCCAAGATTGCCTGTTTCCATTTTTTTTTTTTTTTTTTTTTTGCTGGCCCTCAAGGCTTTACTCCTGTTCTGCCACTCGCCCCAACCCCATGATTGCTTTCTTCTCCCTCCCAAGTGGGTTTGAGGCATCTTCACTTGGACCCTGTCTTAGTCAAGGTTTCTATTCCTGCACAAATATGACCAAGATGCAAGTTGGGGAGGAAAGGGTTTATTCAGCTTACTCTTCCACATTGCTGTCATCACAAAAGGAAGACAGGACTAGAACTCAAGTAGGTCAGGAAGCAGGAGCTGATGCAGAGGCCATGGAGGGATGTTTCTTACTGGCTTGCTTGCTTCTCCTGGCTTGCCCATCTGGCTTTCTTATAGAGCCCAAGACTATCAGCCCACAGATGGTACCACCCACAAGGGGCCCTCCCCACTTGATCACTAATTAAGAAGATGCCTTACAGCTGGATCTCATGGAGGCATTTTCTCAACTTAAACTCCTTTTTCTGTGATAACTCCAGCTTGTGTCAAGTTGACACAAAACCAGTCAGTACAGACCCTTTGGCTTGTTAACCTTCTTGAGTTCTGTGGATTATATTTTGGGTATTCTGTACTTTATCGGCTAATATCCACTTATTAGTGAGTACATACCATGCATGTCCTTTTGGGTCTGAGTTACCTCACTCAGGATGATATTGTCTAGTTACATCCATTTGCCTGCAGAACTCATGATGTCCTTGTTCTTACCTGCTGAATAATATTCCATTATGTATGTAACTGAACCACATTTTCTGTATCCATTCTTCCATTGTGGGACATCTGGATTGTTTCCAGCTTCTGACTATTACAAATAAGGCCTGTATGAACATATGCCCCTGTGTCATGGTATGGCATCTTTCAGGTATATGTGGGCAGGTATATTTGACTCAGACCCCAAGCAGAAGCCCTTTCTTCTAAGAGGGTTCTGAATGGTAGCAGTACCTCAGAAAAACAGTTACTTGTTTTCTTTCCTAGTGTTCTACAAGAACAATGGAATGAACAGAACATTAGATTCCTACACAACTTTCTGGTGCTGGTGGCTACCATTATGGACTTTGTTGTAATTCTCCTAACCAGAATGAAAATAGAGATTCTGTGCCCTTCCTGAAGCAGAATACAAAGTCATAGAATGAAAAGGAACCCTAACCCCTGAACACTGGTTGGAACTTCTCATCCTTAGTGAATCAAGAATCCAAGCATAACTAACAAATGCTTAAGGCCTTTGAGCCTTCCCAGCTATAAGCCTGCAATTTTGTAAGACTCTAACCAGAAAGTCCATTTATACTGAAAGCCATGTCTAAATACTCTGTGTAATCCTAGAAGTTTCTGGTCTTTATTTTAGCAGATTGAATTCCCATCCAAAGCACCTCGAGAGCCAACGTATAATCCAACCTGCAATATCAACTAATAAAGAAGAGAAAGATGTAGGGGAAGAGTGGGGTCCTGAGAAATTCCAATAAGCTCCCACCATCCTCCATTCCATCCTCCCTAGGAGATGCTGCGCATGCTCTCGAGTGTGCTTTAATTCTCTTATAAATTCTTCAACTCTGCTTCATACTGGCTTTAGCATCAAAGCCAGGCACCTCAATGTGCTCAGTCAAGGTTCCTGAAAGATTAAGGGAACATCTGATCTGAGGCTGCTGAGGCAGATAGCACAAAGCTTGGAGCTGTGACTGCCCCCTCACTACTGACACTCCTTTAGCTATCAGATTTTTTTTTTTTTTTTTTTTTTTTGGTTTTTCGAGACAAGGTTTCTCTGTGTAGCCCTGGCTATCCTGGAACTCACTCTGTAGTCCAGGCTGGCCTCAAACTCAGAAATTCGCCTGCCTCTGCCTCCCCAGTGCTGGGATTAAAGGCATGTGCAACCACTGCCCCGCTGCTATCAGACTATTGAGACAACACATGCCAAGGAATTGAAATTTCCCAGGTGCCTTGTGCTTAGAGACAGACAAGGCTGAAAGCTTATTCTAGCCAGACATGGAACTTGTCCTCTAGAAAGAGAGTCCACACAGTTCACACAACTTGTCAGACCAACTTGTAGGAGTAGAGTGGAGAGAAGGAAATGAACCATCTGTTGAACATGTACCACAAGTCAGGACTGCAAAAATGAACTTGGAGAGCCAATGGACTTCCTTGTTCCTGTACCCAATGTGGTCATGTTAAATAATAAACTCTGTCTGTTTTTCACTATTGTTTTTTCTTTAATTGGCCAACTGAAGATGGGAGACTGAGCCTAGCTTGTCAGGGTTTTCAGGGCCATGCAGTTAACAGAATCCCTTTGTTCTTGTCCAATTGGTTTGTGGGCTCCTACAGTGTCTGTGAACCTTTTAGTCTACAATGTCCTGATGTTTCCAGGCACTTCCACCTCTGAGTCAGACAGTGGGATAGAGACCAGCTCATCGTACTCTGGCTCAGGCCCCTAAACAAAGTATTTCCATGTGTACAAGCAGTGCATGACATGGCCCATTGGCCACAGGCTACTTCAACTCTGTAGGGACACTGAACAATGTACCAGCATACTTGCTCGGGTATCTAAAACACATTTTCAAAATGTCAAGTGACCCTCAGTGACCAGCCTGCTGAGTAACTGCTGTGTTCCAGGGGTCCTTAGTGGGGACGCAGTAGCCAAGTTTTCTGAGTGTGATTACCTCTCCACCTAGTCAAAAAATTCCCTGCCAAGCAAGCAGCAGGAGAGCATGTAACTGCTTGGAGTGACTATAGTTTTCCAACTACCACATTCTGCCAAAGCTCTGTTTCAAATTTTCTATTCTCAGAGAAGCAGCCTAGGAATCTGCAAGTTCTTCATCATGGATCCTCAAGCCCCTTCTATAACCTCAGCCCTGCTGGCCATTCATCTTAGCTGCATTAACCTGCATGCCCTGTCTTCAACAGCCATCTTCTGCCAGGACTTACCTGTCTTTCTTTGGGGCCTGTAGCAGTGCTTGTTGAGGATGTAGATATGCTATTAAGCCAGAACCCAACATCTTCAATAATCTGCTTGTCACTCAACCCATTTCTGGAGAGAAAGCACTAGAAAGTTAAGGCAAATGTGTGTTCTTTATTACTAGCTGAGTGTTTTGCCTTAGTCACTCATACAGACTCAGTGGTACAACTGATATTCAGACTTTGGGTAACACCCAAGTCCTCCCTAAGTAAGATAAAACTAAAGGGTATTTTACCTCCTTTTCCTAAGCTTATCTAAGGAAATGTACAGTTACACAGAGGATGTGTTTCAGAATTCAAGATAGATTATAATTGAAAAGGAAGAATGTTCAAAGTATAAAGAAGCCACACCAAGTTGACAAACAGAATTTTAACTCTTCTCTGCATCTCACTAAATATTGAATTGCTTTATAAACAAGATCTACTAACATCTGTGTACTTGACCATCCATATCTGCAATTTCCTTTCATCAAGCTAAATTAATATGAACAGACATAGGATCTTTTAATAATAAATGAAAGAGATTCAAGAGGAAGAGGGGTGTGGCCCTCTTGTCAAGGCCCAGTCTTGATCTCTTTCTACATGGTGCCCACAGGCCAGGATGTAAAGCTCTCAACTATTGCTCCACTGATTGCCTTCCTGCCTGCCACACATCCTGCCATGATCATAACAGACTAACCCTCTGAAACTGTTAGCAATCCCCCAATTAAGTGCTTTCTTAAATAAGCTGCCTTGGTCATGGTGTCTCTTCACAGGAATAGAACAATAACTAAGACAACAAGCAAATACAATGTATAGACAACACAGTCATCAAAAGGTAACAAAATTTGAATAGGCACAGGAACACAAACCAGTGCTTATGAAGGACTCAGCATAGAACCCATAAGCTATTCAGAGTCAATATTTATGGAAAAAGCTCAACAATGGGATGAGAGAAGAAACCACAATCCAAACTTTAGAAAAATAGGTGATTTCTAGTAGATATAAAAAGTCACTGGATTAGGACGATCTCTACTATTGTTTGTTTACTGAACAGCTCATGTCTCCATTCAGAAATCTACACACACATGACCTCCAGAATAATTTATAGCCTGATCTATTGTTTTGTTGCATCCTCTGAATATTGTTAGTATTCTAATCAGTTTTTCCCAACTATCATTTCCATGCCACTTTCTCTTTTCAATTGCTCTCAAAACACCTGCTTCTAGGAGCACACTTTACCACAGCATCAGACAGTGTAGGGCATTGTTGAATCTAAAGGTCAGTGCTTCTGTCTCTGCTCGTGCTTCTGTCTCTGCTCGTGTTTCTTTTAAGTCCTTTCTATAGAATAGGCCAGGTGGTTCAGAGTACCCTATGATATACCAAGCATGTAAAAAGCTCACTTCTTCTTGAAAAATATTTTTAAGATTTATCTTTATTCATTTTATGTGTGTAAGAGTTTTGTTTACATATATGTCTGTGCCCCATGTGTGTGCCTAGTGCCTGGGGAGGTTGTCATGATCCCTGGAACTAGAGTTACATATTGTTGTGAGCTACCATATGAATATTGGAAATCAAACTCAGGTTTTCTGAATGAGCAACCCGTGCTCTTAAGTTCCTTGTCACTGTTCCAGCCTCAAAAGACCACCTCTGTCATGAAAGCTAATTGGTTGTGAGCAAAGAGGACTCAGTATGTGCCGCATATTCTTTAACACTTATTTATTCCCTTCTGTCTTGCTTAAAATCTCATCTCCAAACCAATACAGGTTAGGTTCTCCTTCTTTGTACAGACACAGAAGATTGACCCTGTGCTCATCAATGGTTGTATTTATTGTCTAGAGGTGTTATAACAAAGTGACACAGATTGGCTGCCTTAAACATCATAATTTTTTCATATATTTTTGGAGGCCAGAAGTTTAAGATTAAGGTTCATGCTTCTTTTTCTGGGGCATAAACTTTTGTGTATGCACTACTTTGATGTGAACAATGTTCTCCAAAGGCTCATGTGGTAAAAAATTATTTCTTGGATAGCTCAGAGAGCTTGAGGAATACTAATAACTTTAGAAGGTGAGATGATAAAACCTAACAAAACTCTCTCTCTCTCTCTCTCTCTCTCTCTCTCTCTCTCTCTCTCCCTTTCCCTGCCCCTCTCTCTCTCCTCTCCCTCTCCCTCTCCCTCTTCCTCTCCTCACCTCCCTCTCACATCTCCTGTTTCCCCTCTCTCTATCTGTGCCCTGGTCACTATGAGGTGAGCATCTTTGCTTTCTTCTGCCATGATGCTCTGCTTCACCACAGACCAGAAACAGTACAGCAAGCTGACCATGAGGTGAAACTTCTAAACAATAAGCTAACTTGAACCCTTCCTCCTTCAAGTTGCTGATATAGATGGAATTTGGAGGTGGGCCCTGACTAACACAACCCACACATTTCTGAAGCCTTTAATTCCCCCATGTTTTGATGTAGTCAGGTTGGAAAAGGCCCACACAAAGACCTTATTGTAACTTAATCACCCGGCTCCTAAATAGCCACATTCTGATGATCAGGGATTTGGAATTCAATACATGATGCTCTCAGAGACTGCATCCAGGGGGTGGACACAGGAATATCAGAAGCTTAAGGTCATCTTCTGTGGACACAAAAAATCCAAGGCTGGGATACATGAAAACATGAAATCCTGTATCAGAAAAGCAGACAGAGGAGAGGCTGAGTGTTTGGCTTGCTCGTGCACATTTTCTGTATGTTCAGACACAGACCAACCTCTTCAAATTTTACTTCCCAGTACACCAAGGGTAAGGGAGGCAGTCCTTTACTTGCACCAAAGAATTATAGCTGCTAATATATTTTATGCACAGTCTTTGACATTTCCAATATGTGCTTAATGACATTAGAGGCAAGAGTAAAAGATTATTGTAAGAGAGATGTGCCTGTCTATGTGGTACATACAGCTGACTATAATTACCACTGGATGAAATGGAAAGGGGCCTATGGAAGAGAGAAAATTTTATCATAATGAACTCAGCAAAATACATATATTTTTGCATAGGAGAAAAGAAGAAAAAGAGGAGAAAGAGGAAGGAAAGAAGGAAGAAGAAGAATGAAGAAGAGGAAGGGAGAGGAGAAGGAAGCAGCAGCAGCAGCAGCAGCAGCAGCAGCAGCAGCAGCAGCAGCAGAAGAAGAAGAAGAAGAAGAAGAAGAGAAAATGTGAAAATGTGTTGTGTGTCAGTATGGAGCATCTCCCATTCATTGTAGAGAACTAGTGTGGGAAAAAAAGTTCTATTATCTTAAAAGAGGGAGACCAGAATGTTCCATGAACATGACATGCTTCTCATTTCAAAACATTTATATGGTATCTTTAAGGACTACTGATTTAAGGCTTTAAAGAGAAGTTTTTAAGTGACTGGAATGGTCAGTTTAGGAAAAGGTGGGGGGAATGATGGATTGTAATTTCTCTGAGATAGGACTATCAACCTACAAACCAGATCAGTCCAGCTCATGTCACTGTTGCCTCCTTTCCCAAATGACAGCACTGCATAATAAAAGACATGATAAGGAAAAGAATAAGGTACAATTAGGCCACACAGGGCCCTAAATCAGGACTAATGTGTTCACGGGGAACATGGTAGCCCAGCTAGCACCTGAATCCTAATACTATTAATTAACCTTTGTTGGACCAGATACAGGCTTTATATGAAAGACTTTTGTTAGCTCGTGATCTAACACAATAGGTCCTGCAATTTGTCCCCAGTTTACAGCAAATAAACAGTGAAGCAAAACCAGCAATATAACCTTCTCAAACTTAATAAGGACAATGTCAGAACCTTAGTATAAAATCAAACCTTTGGTTTCTAGTCTTTGTGCTCTACAATGCAACAGATGGTCAATTGGTGCATAACAAGCAAGGAAGGGGAACAGGCTAAACAAACGAATCATGGAAACGATCATTCTCTAAAGAAATAGCTAGACTCATAGGTGAGTGAATAGTTCCATATGCCTAAATGCTGGAGAACAAAGCAGATAGAAAATACAAGGCTTCCCATAAATTGTTGTAGGGCGTTGTAACATTTCCAGGGTAATGGGAAACAGCATTTGTTTCAAGAGACTGAGAAGGCTGAGCTCAATGAGCTCAACCCCAATTGAGTGGTTATAGAAACTTAGGACAGGGAAGTTTAGTGATTTGATACAGTTTTTTTTCTCTCTCCCTGTAAAAAGCAAAATGACTGACTGTTGCTATTCTATGCAGTAAAATCTGATGAGTTTAGGTCTCCTTGTTCCTGAGTATGATTGTAACAGGAGACTTATCAAGGGGTCTAGGAGAGCAGAAGTGGAATTACTGGCACCAGAAAGCCTGTACTACATGGCTCAGGGATTTGGTTCCACTTAGTAATGGAGATTGTGCTGCCACTGCTTCTTGGCAAATGCCTGTACTTGGCTACTGAAAAGCCAACATGGTCAATGCCCAGTGGATACACAGGATGTTTGTCTTCAATAGAAATTTTTATTTCTGGTCAAAGGCCAACATTGCCAATGATTGTAGAAGAATTATAGAAGTAAAGAATGAAGAGTGCTTGGCAGAATTCGGAACACTATTGTAATCGGCAGGTAAAACTCCTATACTCTCCGACAAGAGCTTAAAAGCCCTTGTAGAACTTCCTTAATTGGCATTCGAAAGTTAAGCATGTCCCAGCTTTAAAAAGGAATTACAAGTAGCTTTATTCCTGGATAGCACAGAATCCAGCTTTCATTCAAAACAGACAATAAGGATGAAAGAACATCCTTGTAGGCATTCTTTTAGCTCTCTGTCATCAGGGTGTTACTTCTCAGACTAAGGTGAAACATGGAGACTCTTGAACCTTTCTTAAATCCCATAAACCAAGTTCCACATCTGGTTTCTAAGCAAATGAAATGGGTGCTTCTTATCCTCTGCCTAAGACAGGCAGGCACATGCCTCTGTTCTCTGTTGACACACACCTAGCTCAACCTCTGTAGCTCTCATTGCTCCCTTGACTTCAAAATAACATTCTCCTGGCTCGCTAGATCAAAGAAGGGCAAGCATTTGATGCAGGAGTGTCTCTGTGTTCTTCAGGACAACACTTCGTTGTTTCTATCTCTTTAGCAATGTGGGATAGAGATGGAAAAATGGGCACCTTTGAAACCCAATGGAAACCGTGACCAGATCTGGAGTCTGACCTTGGCTGTGTTCCTGATAGACTATTAAGCCGTGGTTTCTACAGCTCCCCAGTTCTTTGGGAGTTGCTTTAGACACTTGGTTTGACCAGACTGGAAAGTGTGAGCCAGCAACATGGTGGGAAGGTTGTTGGTGTGTTTGCTCCACTAGAGAAATAAAGACACACCATGATTTATTTTCAGGTCCTAGAGTGTCCAATGGCAGAGCTTCTTTCTGACTGTCCTGCTTTCTGGCCCTCAGCCTCTGCTTCCAAACTAATGGATCCTCAGGGTCATACACATTGGTTATTGACTTTTCAAGCCACATATTACAGACATTTTTCACACAAGGAAGCTGAAGTCTGGAAAGAAGGAGTGATTTACAGACAGGCCACTATGTGTTTAAGTCCTATATTAAGCTGTACACAAATCTTTTCCATTTTTATTTCACTTGTCAATTTCAAATTCTGGATTGGGCCATCTACATACGGAAAAATAATTGTTTCTACACTTACTACTAAAGAGAGATCGGAAGTTATGGGAGTTACAGGTAGGGTAGTTGTAGAAGAGCTGTTTACAAAGTGGAGCAGAATCAAGACTACATTAGAGGACGGATGAGATGGCTCACCAGGTAAAAAGGTTAATGACCCAAGTTCAATACCCTGTACTCACCAGAAAGAGAGAATGGACCTCTACAAGTGTCCTCTGACAGTCACATGTGCACACCCATACTCAATAAATAAATGTAATAAAATGCTTAAAATATTTTTACTTTTTGAAAGTTTCATACATTTTATACACTGTATATTGATCGTATTCATCCACTGCTACCTCGTTCCCAGCTCCTCTTAGTGTTGCCACTTTAAAGCCCTCCCAGATTCATGTCCTCTCGTTATTTCCTTTGTTTGGTTTTTAATAACCCCCCAAGCACAGTTGATGGTGTCCATGTGCACATGAGTTCATAGCTGTCCACTGGGACATGAGCAACCTACTAGAGACCACACCTCCCTCGCAGCAGGTATCAGCTGCCAAGAGCTTCTCCAGTAGGCATGAAGCCTAGGAGCTCTTCCTCCATCTAAGTTGGAAGTTTGACTGGCTTGATCTTGTGCACGTCTTATGCAAACACCCACAGCTCCTAAGAGTTGGTGCCTGCCATAGTCAGTCACATTATGTCCAGAGGTGAGCATTTCCCAGCTCTTCCTGCCATCCACCTATTCTTGCATTGCTTCTAACCTCCTCCTCTGAGAAAGTTCTTGAGCCTTGGATAATGTGAGACTGAGATAGATGGCCCACCCTAGCTGAGAGCTCACAGTGTCTACGTTGAATACTTTGACCAGTTATAAGTCTCCAGAGTCACCTCTACTCACTGCAAAAAAAGTTCCTCTGGCCAAAGGTGAGAGTAGCACAAATTTATGACATAAATATAAATATTTAGAATGTAATTTTTTAAACATTAAAAAATAAAATAAAAAGAATCCATTCTGGAGGAAAATACTAGATAATGTAAAGAATAAATAAGGAATTGGTATGTTTGGAAATATACACTCTCCCTCTGGTTGCAATCCTAGTCCTTGGCTAAGGGATGTCACCTTATTTGGAAATTGTCTTTTTAGATATAAGTTAAATGTTATTAGGGGATCCTGCCTCAAAATATGACTGATGTCTTATAAGAAAAGGAAAAGTTGTGGATAGAACGACACATGGGGGACGGCCAAGTGACAAGAGGCAGAAGTGGTGCTGCTCTAAAATGGGAAGTGACAGCCCCTCAAGAAGCAAGAAGATAAAGGGTGGCATCTTCCCTGCAGATTTTCAAGTGTGGCCTTGTTTGCAGTTTTATTTTGAACATCAGGCCTCCAGAACTGGAAGAGGATGAATTTCTATTGTCTCAAGACATCAAGTTTGTGGCATCTCGTCCTGACAGTCTTGCTAGGCTAAAACAGGATTAAATGGGAGAATGACCCTGCTTTACCTTCTTACCTAATAACAGGCTGAGTTCAGGGACTTCTCTCTCTATTCAAAGGCTAATACTGTCAAACTCTTCTAACCTTTCTTAAAATGGAAACAATCTTTACTCCTACTGAGCTGTGCTCAGCTTCCCAGTTCTGTCCCACAGGCTTCTGAAGCTGATTGATGAGATCACTGGCTAGTTCGGTCAGCATCCCAGGACGGAATCACTGACTTAACCTGGCAAGGCGATCTTAACAGTCATAATGCTACCCTTTCATCTTTATGACACTCTTGCCTCAAAAATTAACTTTGAGTCAACCTGATTAGACTGTCATCAGCTTAGGGTCAGCTACACAATCTCTCCCCTAGTGCACTGTGGGTAGCGGTTCCATAATACCTTCAATCCAAAAGTCAAAGAGAAGATCACTCATTTCTAGCCATTTTCCTCCCTAGAACCTTGCACAGAACTCAAGTCACACAAGCAATGCAAAGACCCCAGGATTCAGGGAGGATACTGTCCCAGGGTCACTCACTAAGGCAGCCATGCCCCGCTGTAGCTCCTATGAAGGGGGTGACTACTGTTTATCCTCTGTGTTCCGTATTTTTCTCCAACATATGTCGGTCTCACTAAAGCTCTCTTTACATACATCCTTGTCACCTAGATGATCCTTAGATGTAGAGTTGATGAGCTCTCTTATACATATCAACACATTACTCTAAGAAGTCTGTACCAACTTAGACAGCTAAGAAAGAAGCACGTGATTTTGACAATATCTCAGTAAATTTTCACTCTTATAAAATTATAATGTGTATATTTTCATTATAAATATACATATTTGTAGCTCTACCTATAAACTAGAAACTAGGCAAGGATAATTTTAAAGTCAACCTATTCCTTACTAGTTGTCTGTGGAACTCTCTAGAAAATAGAGTGAACTTGATTTAACACTATACTAGCACTTCTGCAACTTCTAATACATAGATGGATAAAAAAATATTCAAATTAATGAATCTGAATTAGTGAGCGGGAGACATTGTGGAGAATGAAAGGCAACCGTATTATCATTTTTTCAAAAATAGAAATTTCATTAATCAGTAACAGAACAAATAATTCAAGGGGAAAATGCACTGTCGAGATTTTGCCAGTCAAAATCTCTTCTTTGGAATGAGTTATTTACTAATGAAGGAAAAAAAAGAGAGAGAAAGACGTACAAATGACACATACAAAAGTAAGAAGTCAACATCCTTCCTATTCCTGCTCGGCCCCCTGCTTTTCTCCCTAGAGATAACTAGTGTACAGCCAAACAACATTTTTAAATGATTTTTTAATTCTCTGAGAGGCATGCTCCAAATTCCTTCAATCAAGGACCACCATTCCCATAGATAAAAGCATGGTTTGAGGGGCTTTCCACAATTTTTTCTACTCTTGGATGCAAATGTAGCCAGCAAAGCTCTGTGATGAGGAATGTCATCTGGAGACCAACCTTACTTCACCATCTCCAGGAGAGCAGGGAAGGTCTGTGGAGTGAGGGAAGGCTTCAGCGGAGCATGCCAGAGCAGTTTGTGTGTTCTAATGGCGACATCTACTGGTGATTCACACAACTTTGTGTACCAGACCAGAGAACTGGAGATGCGAAATTCTTAACCTGAACATTGGACCAAACATTATGTTCATGCAGTAACGTAATGTTTCTATATGTCGTAGGCAGATAGCCTATTATGAATACTAGAAGAGAGATTATGGTGAGGGCCAAACCTAGGTATGTTATGTAAGGAAGCAAAGCATGTCTCTGGGCATTCATTTAGGCACTTGTGTCACAAATACTATTCAACATGAAGGCCTCACACTATGCTTGGAACAATGAAGACAAGATCATAGTCCCACCCTCAAGGACACTTTCAACCAAGCAAACAAACAAAAGGTGAAAACAGACAGGTAGAAGTTGCCAATAGTGGTACATGACAAAATCTGTTGACAGGTCTATACTTGTCTGAACTTGATACATCAAAAATCCAAAGTTCAAAGCCAAACAGGGATAGCACATACATTAATTCCAGCACTCTGCAGACAAAGGCAGGCAAATCTTTAAGCTCATGGCCAGCCTGGTCTATAAAGCAGGTTTCAGAACATCCAGAGCTATACAGAAAAAAAAAAAAACCCTGTCTCAAAGACAAAACTGAAAACAAACATACAAATCAACAACAACAACAAAACAAAACAAAACAAAACAAAACAAAAAAAACCCAAAGGCTCAGAGAGACTAAGAGACTTGTACAGAATTTTGTAACAATAACTATCTGGGTCCAATCTGGCTTGAATCCAACATCCAGGTGTCCACTACCACCCAACATAACCTATCAGCATAGCTTCAGAGCAATACATGTTGCTTGTCCAGGTTTTCTAGCCTGAGTCTTACTTTGTATTTCAGAAAGGTATCTTAGCCTAGAGAGATGTCTCAGGGGTTAAGAGTACTTGCCGTTCTTCCAGAGAACTGGGTTTGGTATCTATCACCTCCATTTGGGGAGCTCACAAGCATTTGTATCACCAGTTCCACAGACTCTGATACTTTCTTTTCTTTTTGTCCCTGAAGGCACCTATACATACATGTTGCACATATAGATCAATGGTCACATGCACACATGTGCACACATGAGTGTGTACACACACACATATACACACAAATAAACATAAAGTTAACTTTATTAATTAGACAAAAGTTTAAAAATATATCTCTATCACAAAACCATTTGAAGCTCTTGTTCCTGAAACTGGTATCCAACAGGAAGCTGTAACTCCACAGCAAAAGAACCCTTGAAAGTCACCAAAATTACTAAAGCACTGTTTGTTTCTCTTCAGATTCTTTTTACTGTCCCACTGCATCATCTATCAGCAGTCTGCTGTGTCAGTATAGACCTTAGTTGGTACCTTGTGAGCTAACTCTCTTAGGAAAAGGACTTCTGGCTACAACCAACTGTATGAGTGACATTTTCTTCAGAAAAGTAAATCCAGCTGTGGTTAGATTTTCAATAGGAGTGCATTGTAAAGATTTGATTACAGGTAACTTTAGGCACTGGAAAAGCCCAGTTAATTTTTTCCAGTTTTTTCAATGTATGTTGCTGTGTCTGAGGTCAGCAGGTGATACATTGGGGAGGAAAAGACAGTTGTGAATTTAAAAAGAGCAGTGACTCGTGTTGGTCTCCTACAACATTTCATGCATTCTAAGAAAACCCCCCAAATTCTTCAATAGCGGAAATGTTCACCTGTGTCGTTATAGCCAAGAAGTAAGTAATTTTAATGTAGAACCACAGATCAATGCTGGACATCTAGTCTTTTTTAAAAAGCCAACTATGGCCCACATGAGATTCAGTAAGCCAGTGAATCTATGAAGCTGGAAACTGAGGCTACACTTGCACATGGTAAGCACCTGGTGGTCTTGAGCAGGGTTTCTCACCCATCCTGCTTTGGTAAGACTGAGGCAACTACTACAGCCAATGATCTTGAAGGCTTGGGAAGTTAAGGAGATACTCCCAGCGGAGTTTTAGGCAGGACCCTAGCAGCCAGGAAATGTGTCTCTGGTCTTTACAATGCATTCCGTCTCAGCCAACCCCTTCAAAACCCTTTACAGAGTCAGTGGATCAAGTAACAACCTTAACTGGTTAATCAAAACCAGCTGGATTTTCCCAAAAATGTTCATCTAAGCACAACCTTCATTTCATTTTAGCATAAATTTAGGCAACAGTTATATAGTGTTCTGGCCACTGAGTACTTAATTCAAAGTCTGAAGTTATCAAATTCTATTCTATTCCCGTGTTCAATGCCAGCTTCCAGAATAGATCACATGACAGATTAAAAAATAAACTATCAACCATCTGTAACTGTGTAACTATTTAAAGTAACGAGATATCATACTCTTTAGTAATTGTGTACTGCAGTGGGTGGGAGACCAATGGGAAGCCAAGAAGAATTTCTGTTAAACCCACCACATACATTGATACCCACCATGTACATCTGTGAATGATCAGGATTTAATTAGGTTGGTGACTTCGTTGCCTTTTGTGTACGCTGAGTTGAAACATTTAAGACAGTCTGCCTTACGAGTTATTTCTAATTGCTTCGGGATCTAATCAAATATTGGATTTGCTTTTTTTCGAATCCGTGCACAGTAATCTGTGCTCAGTGTATGAGACTAAGTCAAGCAGCGATCTTTATTCCACATTGAAACCACTAATGATAGAAAAGGAATCCTGAAAATCAGAATTGGTGCTCAGAGATGGTACTATTAAAGTAAGTTTCATACATATGTAAAATACTACAATGAAAGCCACTGATGCACTAAGAAAAAAAGAAAATATATAATTATTGTATAAGATCCCAATTTTTATGAGTGGATTGCCAAGCCAAGCAGCCGTACTGCTTCTGAACATACAAGGTATTGTTCTGAATCAGCCAATAGGATCCTCTGTGCAGAAAGTGTGTGTTTACACCACACACAGCAACCTTCCAGTCAAAACCATAATTAAAATAATAACATGTTGCGTGAACCATGCTAAGATGTGACCAAAACTCATGCCTAGAAAGTATTGAATTCATGTAAAAAGTATTGAAAATTGAGGGATGTAGACAAATAGGCACGTGATCCCAGTAGGAATCCCAAGAAAGGAAAGTGTGGCGAGGGAGACCATCGGAGACGGGGCGCCGTGAAGACGGAATGCCTCTGTGCTGGAGTAGTTTGTGGGTTTATTTTTCCAATGGGCACTCAGTCTCCTTTGAGGATTGAAAACAAAATTTCTTCACACAGACTCCAGGCCTAAGTAGAAATTTAGCGCTTATCTCTGCTGACAAGCCTCTATCCTCACAGTAGTTGCCTTTGACATGCCTGAGTCAACACATCCAAACTTATCTATATTTAAATTACAGCTTGTATTCTTGACAGAGGGAAAATCATACTTAGTAAGTGCCAAGTTGTGTGTTTTTCTCACAACAAGACTTTTCTTTATCACGACCTCTATCTTGTAAGAAAACTGAAACTCAGAGGTGAAATGACTCTGTTAGAGCTAAGTAGAAAGGCAAGAGTGAGTCGTGAGTCTCACTGACTCCAGGGTCTCTCCAGGACTACATTTTGCTCTCGGCACCCACCCTGTGCTGACTTCTGGCTTCAGCTTTGCTTAGGTGCTCACTTGGCCCCAGCCCTTGTATACCGTTCTTGGTGTGTAGTCCATTTCAGATACCCTGAGGACACTGGAATCCTCAGAACACTGTCACCTCTCCCAGACAGAGCCTTTTACTGTATTTTATTTATCCCCAGGGGCACAGTTCATTGCCAAGTTCCCTCACTGACACTCCCCCCTCTTCTCAGAAATGCCAGGAGGCCTCACAGAATCTTCTCTATGGGACTTTTGGAAAAATAAAAAACAAAAAATACCGGGAGCCATGGCGCAAACCTCCCCCGTGAAGCAGGGGAGAGCAGAGCGCCCTGTTCACGTGGATTAAAAGGAAAGGAAAAATACACAGAGTGAAAGTCCGAGTTACATGCTCAACACAGCGGGCATTGTGCCGGGACCTGCTCTAGCCTGCTTTTTAGGATCTGTGCTTTAGTTGCAGCATGGAAACTCTGGAGAGAAAAATACAAACACAGGGAGGTCAGGGCAGTGACCCAGGCAAGAGCAGACACATGGCGAGTGCCCTTGAAGGACAATGGCAGTGGAGATTGAGAAGTAGAAAATAAACCTAAAGGGAAACCCAAAGGTGAAATTACGACTAGTGAGTGTCTGTCCCAAGCCTTCCCCTTAGAGCTATTTGTTTTCCTACATAAAAAACAAATCCAGGTTGGCAGGGAGAGAATGTGTGTATGCTATGGCGATTGTGACACAAAGGACACGCGAGTTTGATGCCACAGAAGGATGGAAATTTTCACGGTAAGGAGACCGTTGGGATGCTAAGCCTCTTTAGTAAGGGTTATTTTCTAGGAAGAGGCAGGTGTGAGGAAGTGGGATGTGTGGTGGCCTAGGTAGCTGAAAAGCCAGAGAATGTTTTACTTTAAGGCTGACTTATTCTTGGGGGTGGGGGGTGGGGTAGGACACTGGACTAAATGAGGCAAGCTTTATGGGCCTTGGAGAGAAGAGAGAGCATAGACCAAAGTGTAGGTAACAGAAACACTTCAATCTCCATTGATGGACAAAGGCCAAAAGTTCTGCTAACTGCTTAAAAGAAGAGAGTTCAGAGACTAGGTCTGCGCTTCCCATGAGTAAACAAGGAAACTGTTTATGAAGCTTACCAGAGGCACAGAAAGAAAGATAGTTTTTGAGGTATGTGTGTACAGAGGGGAAGGCTTTCTTAACATTTGCTGTTTCAGAAGATTGGGTAAAATTTAGCATTATCAATGCATTTGACCATGTTTTATCTGGCCACATCTAAAGAGCTAACAGATGAGGACAAGGGTAAGTATCCCCGTGAAAATCATAGGCACCAGTTACAGGGCACCAGGTGAAACTGCCAATAACTGACAGTCACTCTCCTCACCGGCCCATGGAAATGTCACTGACAACCTCTTTTTAAGTGCACATATTCTTGCAAAAGCAGTTGAGCTAAAAAAAACTGTGGGTAGTCTTTCATGGGACCTCAGGACGGAAAGCAGCTAATATTTTTATAAGATTCCCTTTGAGCCTAAGCACATTAGTGCTATTCATTCATTTACTTTCCCTTACAAACATATTTAATGGCTCTGCACCATGTGCCAAGTGCTCTCTACACTGCACGAATTTAGCCGTGGAAACCAACTAAAAGCTATAGCCTCTCAGATCCTTCAGCCTAGCAGGAGAGTCATCTAAACAAGACATAAAAACATGAATTACATAATCACTTTCCAGAACGGAGGCTATAAAGAAAATGAAATCAGGTTCAAAAGACAGCGATTGGTGAATGCCCCCTATTATACAGGAAAGATCAGTAAGGCCACCTCAAAAGAGGAAGCCATGCAAAGACAGGAGGAGGTCTACTCCAGGCTAAGTTAAAGGCTCCCTGATACTAGTGGACTGAGCAGTTTGGAGGATCCAGAGATGAGCAGTGACCACTGATGCAAAGATGGCAATTGAAAGATGCACAACAGACCAGAGCACCAGCCAACTTTCTCTCCCCCTTCCTTCTCTCTTCGTTTTTCCTTCCTTCTACTCTCCCTCTTTCCCTCCCTTCCTGTTTTCTTCTCCTGTCTTTCTTTCCTTCCTTCCTTCCTTTCTTTTCTCTTCCTCCTCCCCCTCCTGTGTGTGTGTGTGTGTGTGTCTGTGTGTGTGTGTGTGTGTGTTATTTCTTTTTAACCCTCACAATGGCCCATTTCAGCCAGAGGTTAAAAAAAAAAAAGTAAGATTCAGAAGGTTCAGTGAACTTCTCAGGGTCACACAGTTAAGAGTAAAACTGTAATCTAATTACCAGTCAGCATACAAGTAAACTGCCTGTTAGAAGGAACACACACACACACACACACACACACACACACACACAAATGTAGGTAGAGCAAGCAGCAGAGGGACTCTTTCAGCCACATCTTTGCGGAAAGCTGGTTAGCCTGGTTCTCTAAACTCTCGGGTAATCTGCATGCATTGCAATTTGACTATGACTTGGGCTCTCGTTTCCAAACCTAAGAACACACAAGTCACAAAGCAAAACTGGATTCTAAACACTCAGCCCTTCTGTAGGATTCATCTTGGACCCACTGAGCTGTCTGCAGACACAGTCACAGCAGTGAGATGAATGTCACCCCCAGTTTTTTTTCAAGGTCCTTTCTGTCTGGGTTTCCAAACTTCTGACACCAAAATTGTGGTTCTCTTAACTTTTATGACCAGGATTGTGTGTCAATTAAAATGTTAGTGGGATTGCTTGAGATTTAAGAATAGCAAAAGGCATACAAATTTCAAAAGGGAAGCCATAAAGGCTAAAACCCTGAAGTTGGTTTACACTACCTAATCTCTACATTGAGATCCTTTGGGATTACTGACTACAACCCAATTAACTTCTTCCTTAGAGGAGCAAGATAAAATATTTTGGTTTTCATCATCATTGTTTCAATCTTGATTCCCACTATTCAGTCCCCTCGAATGTAACCTCATTTTGCACCTATATCATTCTCTGGCCTTAGGTAAGCCAGTTGAGTTGTTAGCTCAGGTCAGTCTTCTAGGTTTCCTCTAGATAACAGTGAGTTATCTGCAGTATCAGTGAATGAGTGGGATTCTGAAAAGATTGCCACCTGTGAAAGAAAACGGTCACAAACTTGAAGAACCATCAGATCACAATGCCTGTCAAATCTGGGAACCTAAGAAGAAGATGATGGCGATGTTAGGAAGATCGCCATGGCCACGGGCATCCAGGCTCTCCCAGGAGGAGGGCTGCCTTGGTATCCTTACTGTAGCCAGAGAAAAGAGGTCTGGGTACACGCAAATGCAGAGCTGGACAGAGAGCAACGCTGAAGTCAGCTAGAGCTCTGAATGGCACATTCTTAGGGCTCCCACACTGAACCTCTCCAACCCACAGATCTTTAAAATGCAGATAATGCAATATCTTCATAAAACCCCATGGTCATGAAACACCAAGATTCTAATTACATGCTAAAGATAATTTTAATATGACTATCATTTTAACATGAATAATTTTATGAGAATTGTCTTTTACACAGATAATGAGATAATTCTCATAATGGCTGTGATTATTAGATTGGTGTATTTATTGTCTTTAGTAACAATTACTATAACTTCTTGAGAAAACAAGGATTATAGACTCAGAGTATTATCATAGTTAGAGTAGGTGATTCCCACTTAGAGTTTCTTCTAAAACAAAGCACCTCAGCTTTCTGATGACAAGATCTAGGGTAAGTACACATTTGGAAATAATGGTTTTGTGTTTATACCTTTAAAATCTTGAAACTATCTATCTGACTGATGAATAGTCTCCAAGGTTTTTTTTTTTTTTCTATTTTTCACTTTAGTTTTCTTTGATATTTTTAGTATTTAAAATAGAAGTTAAGCTTACTTAGTGTTCTTTATTCCCAAAGCATTAAATCAGCAGCCCAAATATTTTACAACTCTTGAGGTCCCCATGGTGTAACTTTCTACCCTTTGGCTTCAAATTAAATGTAATCAAGATGTAAAGCTATTGTGGGTCTGGAGTAATTGATCTCCAACTTATTACGTTAATTAAATAACATGAAATATGTAAAGTACTTAGTGCCTGGCATGGAATAGGCACTTAATTAATAATGGTTATTACTGAATTCAATTTAGGCAGAGAGTAACCAAGGAAAACGCAGCTGTGTCTTGGAAGCTGTGTCTCTTGAAGGCAAGTTTAGCTTTGTAGCTAAACATCCTTGAAGCTGCAGTTAGGTTCTTTCTGGTGTAGCAGAAACTAAGACACCAGAGGACCAATTACCTTACATGTGTGCTAATCAAGGGTGCTATCTTCACAGCATCCTGGCATTAGCATATCATTTACATTGTTCTTTTGACATCTGCCTTCATTTAGGATTTGAGAAGCAGCTTCATAAAAATGGAGAACTGGTCCACCACAATAAACTCTCACAAAAAATAGCAAACCCAAGGTTTATGGTGGCTGCCCACTTCTTGCATCTGTCTTTTTTGTGTTTTCTTCTCTGTTCGCTCTTGGAGTCTTTCTTCAGATGATCAAGAATCTCTGGGAACCCCAAGTCCAATGAAACCATGATCACATTTATTCTGTTAGCATTCATCATCCATTCTCTGACACTGTTTATCCTCCCAGACAACCTTTTCTTCCTCTCCTGTTGATCTGAATCCTGCCTAAGATCAGCACAATCGCTGTCCTTGCATGCAGGCATCTCCTCTCTCCCCCTCAGTATACTAGGAAACTTTTGCTCACATTTTCCTCTTCTATTTCACAGCTTTACGTCTTGAATATTATACTATATGCTAAGAGTAAATTATTTGAAAGAAGCTATCTTATCTAATTTCATAATTCAGTATCTGGCTGATTAGCATTTTGAAAGAATTTCATCGAATGCCTACTCATTTATTATAATCAAGAGGTTAACATGGTGGATGACAATGGCAAGCAGGGCCAGCAGGAGCAGGGTCAAGAGTTGCAGGTACAAAGCTTAGTGATGGCTTTGGAGGGGGAAACATCATCTTGAAAAGAAAAAGAAAGAAGGCTCTCCTGCAGCTTCAGGGAGTTTTCCCCTTCCCTCCCCTCCCTTCCCCTCCCCTCCCCTCCCCTCCCTTCCCCTCCCTTCCCCTCCCTTCCTTCCTTCCTTCCTTCCTTCCTTCCTTCCTTCCTTTTCTCCTTTCCTTGGAAATTGATTAGGCCAACTATGCCAGGATGTTTTGTAGAGAAGTAATAACAGTATCTCCCATCTACTGAGCTTCTTTTATGATCCAAGCCATGTGCCTAGTTTTATTTAATCTTCATAGCAGCATTTCAGGAAGAACCTTACTAAATCATTTATTGGGAAAGCCAAGGATCTGAAAATTTTGTGAAGAGTTTGGGCATTGGCTACTGGTGGTATCACTACCAGACAATGAGAAGCCTGGTACTGAAACCTGAATTTCCCAGGCACGCTCCTTTTCCTTTTCTGTATTACTCAGTGCTTAAGTTACAAGCCTATATTTCCCTCACCAGCATATCACACAGATCCTTATCAAAGTAAAATCCAGGCCAAATATGGAAAAGAAACCACTGAACATGCTTCATAGCCCACTGTGTATTTCTGTAACGTGATTTCTTGGGAAAGGTTGCCTACATTTTCCAAAGTGTGTTTTTCTCTCTCTCTCTCTCTCTCTCTCTCTCTCTCTCTCTCTCTCTCTCTCTGGATTATTAAACAGAGACAAATGGGCTCAATAATTTTTGACCTTTCAATTTTCTGAAAATGATTATGAACTTCACTATCTCCTGTGGTTTGTATATAGTTTGCCTATGAGAGAGAATGGATAGTTCTGTATGTGTCGGTGTTGGCATGGTGGTGCCTTTAAGATGGAGCTGATGGGAGGTAAATAGTTAAAAGTCCCACCTTTCTGAATGGATCACCTCTGTCTCCTGGGAGTAGATCCTGACTGGCATGAGTGAATTACGTATTATAATAAGAATGATCCTGGGTCATGCTGCCACCAGCAACCATGTTGATGTATAGTTTGTGCTGCCACCTGAAGCCATGTTGATGTCCATGACCTGTGCTATAGCCAGAAAGTCCATGATTCATGTAGAAGTCCATGATCCATGTTGCCACTGACTATAAACATCAAGAAAACTTTTTTTTTTTTTTTTGCAGTGGTATCAATGACTGCAGGGTCACAGTTGAGAATGAGAGACATGGAAGGCTTCTGTGTTGCCACCCCCCCCCCCCAAAAGAGGGAAACAGTCTAGACAGAAATCCATTGAAGAGAACTCTTTTTATTAATATCATTGGATATTTTCTTTATTTGCATTTCAAATGTTATCCCTTTTCCCTCTTTCCCTCCTCCTGGAGACCCCCTGTCCCATTCCCCTTCCCCCTGCTTCTATGAAGGTACTCCTCCACTCACCCACCCACTCCTGCCTCCCTGCCCTCAATTCCCCTACACTGGGGCATGTATTGAGCCTTCATAGGACCAAGGACCTCTCCTTCCATTGATGCTTAATAAGGTCATCCTCTGTTACGTATGCAGCTGGAGCCATGTGAACTCCTTGGCTGTGGCTTAGTCCCTGGGAGGTCTGGGGGGTCTGGTTGGTTGATATTGTTGTTCTTCTTATGGGGTTGCAAACCCCTTCAACTCCTTCAGTCCTTTCTCTAACTCCTCCATTGAGGACCCCATGTTCGGTCCAATGGTTGGCTGTGAGCATCTGCCTCTGTATTAGTCAGGTTCTGGCAGAGCCTCTCAGGAGACAACTATATCAGGCTCCTTTCAGCAAGCATGAAGAGAACTCTTAAAAATTGTGTAGGGTTGCTGAACTATAGCTCTTCAAAGTTAATGACTTCTGGCAAGGTTGTGGGTTAGGAAGGAATCAGTTTTCTTTAAGGGTTGGCCCCTGAGAGTTTGTTTGACCATGCTCCAATGAGTCTGCTCTACAGACTGGAGTTGGTTTTTTTCTCCCCTTTCGTCTTCTTCTTCTTTTATTTTGGAGACACAAAATAAAAATATTTTGGAGTCTTATTCTTCTTTTATTTTTATTTTGGATCACAAGGGTGGGGGTGGACCTAGGAGGACTGGGAAGTGAATGTGATTGGGATTCATTATGTAAAATTTCCAAATAATCAATCAAAGTATTATGTTAAAAAAAAAAAAGAAAAAGAATGAGCCTGGCACTCTTGACTCTTTTACTTGCCCATGTAAGTGCCCTATTTACCCATGTAAGCTGTTCCCTTTTTGCCTCTTTGCCATTTTGTGATGCAGCCAGCACACCAATCAACCAACCAGTGGAGTCATGAGCCACAACCTCATGATAAACCTCTGCTCACAAAGTACTTAGCCCCCGGCATGTTGTTATAACGACACACAAACACACACAAAGACACTGCATCTCAGAGTTCTAAGTAGAAACTTTGCCCCCAGCTAGGAATGCTTCTGGAAATCTCAGCTGGCTTTATTCTGTAATCCTACTTATTTAACAAAATTGATGCTTGAGAGCCCAGACCAAATCAAAGTCATGGAGATCTGGGTGTGTTCAGAAAAAAACATATTTGCTGCAGAGTAGAGATGGTCTTATGGTTTACGTCATTGGGTTGGGTCTAACCAAGGGTCAACGCCTCTCTCACACTGGCCAGTGGCTTGAAATTCTAATTCCTGGATGCCTCAGGAAGTGAGACCCTAAGAGCAGGGGAAGGGGTGGGGGATGGGGTGGAGGAGGAAAGAAAACACTATCAGAGCTTTACTATACTAAGAATAAAAGAACACCGAAAAGAGTCAGAGTCCTACAAAGTCAAAAATATTCCTCAACATTCAGAATGTATTACCTCAGAATAAATTTCTCATAAAACCAAGCTATATGGAGGAAGGAGAAGATGGGCGACCAAGAGAATGGAAAGCAAGGTTGCTGTGCCCCTTTAAAGAGGGACATTGTTATCTCTGTTAGGCAATTGCTGCCTAGTTATTTTCTCACAGCTGAAGGAAATTCACAGGTGACCAGCAAGACTGTCATTCACAGGAGAACAGAGAACAACTAATGAATGAAAATATGCCTAGCTGGCACCCCAGCCCTTCTTTTTTAAAGCAAGCTCCTGCTGTGAAATCCAAGGCCCTCCAGTCTCTGCATCCAACGTTCAGGGATTATGAGGTGCACCACCACACCCAGTTTGACTTAACTAATTAGAGCTTTTAAAACACTGTGTAAGAATTGTCTTAGGAACATGAGATAGAGAACCAAAGTGTCTTGAGATAGAATAAAGCAGAAACTAAATTCTGAATCTGACATTAATCTGTTGCACCTTGGGTAGGAAAGAAAACTCATATTTTTGCTTTGAAGTTTCTGCAGGCGTAAAGTAGTGAGCATAATGTCTCCTTCCTTCCTTCCTTCCTTCTTTCCTTCCTTCCTTCCTTCCTACCTTCCTGCCTTCCTTCCTTCCTCCAAGGATGGTAGTGAGAAGGATAGGGATAATGTAGGGGCTGGGGAGACAACTCACTAAATAAATGAATAAAACACACCTGGGAGGTATTTCCAGAAGAATTTGATCATCAGGGCTCTGACCTAATATTAAATGAATTAACCTCTTCCTTGATTTATACTTAATGGATTTAGTGAAAGGAAAGGTGGAAGGTGAGGTTTGGTCAGACAGAATGGGTCCCTGGGGTGTGCCCTTCCCAGCTGGACCTTGCCCCGCCCCCTCCTTCATACCTCTTTGCTTGCTGTCAGGCTGCCATGATGTGAGCCGCTCTTTTCCTCCACGTACCTCACACATAACACTGCAGTGATGTCCCCCAGCACATGGGGACAAAAGCTGATAAAACAACTAATGCTTTGCATAGAAAAGACAGATATATATAAGTCATGTGGAGCAAAACTGAATATGCACATCTGTTCATGTTCACAGGAAGTGACACATGTACACAGGAAGTGACGGATCACAGTCGGTCTCTGGTCGGTTCCCTCATTATACTTTATGAATTTGGTTCTCTTCTTCCACTTTTATGGGGGTTCAGAAGATCGAGCACAGTTTGCTAGGCTTGTTCTGCAGGCTCCTACCTGCGCCATCTCAACAGCCACTTTTGTAAAGAAAATCTCTCCCACTAAAGGAAGAATCCATAAGAATACATAATTATTAATTATGTTTGCTACATAAACATGAGGACCTGAGTTTGAGTTTGGATAGAAGGTATGGCAGTGCACACATGTAATCCCAGCTATGGAGAAACAGTCAAGGGGATCCCTGGAGCTCTCTGGCCTGTCAGCCTAGGTGATTTGGTGAGCTCTAGATTCAGAGAGAGACAGAGACATAGAGACAGAAAGAGAGATCTTGTCTAAAACAGACAAAATGGAGAGTGGAAGAAGATGCCTGGCATCAACCTCTAGTCCCACATGGATGCACACACACATGCATGTGCATCCTCCCACCCATGAACACACATGAACATGTATACACTCACAAGAACATGCATACACGCAGAGGAGAATAAAGAAAGCAAAACCGTCTGCCACACTAGCTACAGTATGACAGGTATTTAACAAACTATTATATGCTCTCAATAAATTAAAAACTAAGAGCAAGTAGCTATTTTTTCTTTCCCCAACACAGTATATTTAAGGTATTTCAACAACTTGAGAAATTGTCTAGTTGTTTGAAATTATAAAATTAGAATCTTACTTTTGTATCATTCTGTATCCTTAGACTGTTTGGTACTTTGTCTAAATTCTTCTTTAATGCCTTAAAAAACGAGACTGTGTTCTGTAGAAATCGGTATAGAGGTTCCTCAAAAACCCTAAATAGAAAGACCATGTAATTCAGCTAAGACATTCCTGGACATATACCCAAGGGTCTCTATATCCTTTATATAAACACACACCTACAAGGCTGTCTTTATTGCTACACTATTCACAATAGCCAAGATGTGAATCCAGTCTAGACATCCATCGACAGATAGACAAAGTGTGGTACATATGCATACTAGAATTTTATTTCTGTGAAGAAAAATGAAACTAAGACATCCAAACATGGGTGGAACTGGAAATCATCATGTTAAACAAAAGCAAGTCAGAAACAGAAAGATAATTATGATTTTTCTCCCTAATGCAGATGTTAACTTAAATATTTATGTACATATTTGTAGAACATCAAAATTAAAAGGGGAACATTAAAGCAGAGACACGGGTGTAGAGGGGAGGGGTAAGAAACAAGAGACAGTATGGAATATGTAGGTCACAGAAGGAGAAGAAGGAGGTGGAAACCAGAAAGGGTGGTGGAAGGGCTTTGGGGACCGGAACAAATAGGAGCAAAATATAGTGTGTGTGTGTGTGTGTGTGTGTGTGTGTGTGTGTGTGTGTGTGTGTTTGCCTAGCAGGTGAATCAATGCAAACATGTTTCATGTCCTAATTCCTGGTCCTGGAAATATGTTCCTTTATCTGGTAAAGGAAACTTCATAATGGATTGAGTAAAAGGTTTTGAGTTGGGAAAGTTACCCAGAAGGGGTGTGTGTGTGTGTGTGTGTGTGTGTGTGTGTGTGTATGAAAAAAAGTACATGGAACTCATTTCCTTATGTTGTAAACAAAACATCCATTTTTTTAAAAGGGAAAAAGTTAAATAAGATAGGATATGCTGTCATTTAAGAGGCTAAGGTAGGAAGATAATAGTTTAAGGCCAACCTGAGCTACATAGCCAAGGCTGTGCTGTAAAACTCATTCTCAAAAAAAATAGAAAGATAGAAATGGAGAGGTAGGGAGAGGGCAAATGAGAGTGATTGGAAGAAATGGGAGCAAAGAGAAGGATAGAAAAGGGGGAGGAGAAAGAGAAGGAGGAGGAGAGAAAAGCAAAGAAAGGGAGATGGGAAGGGAAAGGGAAAAACAAGTTAGTTATTCCTCCGGATTCCTTCCTGGCACATCACAGTATCTGCTGTTGTCCATAGCTTTGGTAACATCCTATTGGTAGGATCAGGGCTTCTCTAAATGATGTCCTCTCCACTGACCTCAAGCCCCATCCCATCCCTTCATGGCCTATTGCAACTCAAGAGCACCTTGTGCCCTAGTATTTCTGGGTTTCCTCACACCAACCTGGCTGGCTGTGTGCACTACTACAGTGCCAGTGGACCAACACTTTATGGTCTGTCTTCACACAGCCACACCAAGCTGAGGAAAAAATCTCAGGAAACAGAAAGTAATGTGTAATATGCAGTAGATCAGAGGTCAATCTGGCATAGACTTTATTCCATGAATCTAATGTTTTTAGAAGGTTCCTGTTGTAGATGCATCAGTGCAAAGATGGTTACGTTCTAATTCCTGGACCTGGAGATATGTGCCTTTACATGGGAAGGGAAACTTCATGAGTGGATTAAGTAACAAATTTTGAGTTGGCAAAGTTATCGAAAATTATCTCAGTGAGCTCTCTGAAATCATATGGTCTGTCCAAGGAAGAGAAAACATTATTTTCAATCATGTTGCAGTCAGTGTGTGTGTGAGAGAGAGAGAGAAAGAGAGAGAGAGAGAGAACACTGATTATATACGTGTATATGCTTGTGTATATAGGTACACTTACTCACGGATGCACGTGTGGAGGCAGGAGGTCTATCTGGGTGTCTACCTCTACAGCTCTCCATATTATTTTTGAAAGAAGGTCTCTCCCTGAACATTTTGGCTAGAATGGCTGGCCGGCAAGCCTTTGGCATACATGTGCCCCAGCCTACCCCCAGTTCTGGGGTTACAGATACCACTATAGCCAGGTTTTATGTACGTACTATCTGAACCCAGTCCTCAGGCTTTGATGGCACACACTTTTAACCTGAGCCATCTCCCCAGCCCCCAACCCCAGCCTATGACAGTTTTTTTTTCTTCTCTTTATATTTTTTAATGTTTAAGATTTATTTTGATTTATCTGTATGTGTCTGTATATGTGTGCAGGAGCTCATGCAGGCCAGAAGAGGGTATTGGATTCCTGACTGAGTGCTGGCATCCAAACTCTAACATTCTGAAGGAGCAGTAACTGTTCTGAACCACCAAGCCAACTCTCTAGGTCCCTTTCTGGTTTTCTTTTTCTTAGAGGATGGAGGGGTGGAACACATGTCATTACATGTATATGGAGATTGGAGGACAACTTTCCAAAGTTGGTTGTTTCTTTCCACTATGTAGGTCCTGGGAGGCAAACAGGTTGTCAGCTGTGGTAACAAGTGACTTTGCTGGATCAGTGTCTTATTAGTCTCTAGTCTATGGTTTGTTTGCATTTTTTAATTGAAATAATACATTATTATTTCTTTATACACATCTCACAAAAGTCAAGAAATTACAAAAATCACATTCTCTGGAGAGTTCATAAAAGGTAATCTTTGTGTCTGAATAATGTATACTCTTTGCAAAGAGCTAAAACATCCAATTGCATGAAGCAGAAATCACACAATTACAATAATGAATAAGTTTACTTGCCAACAAGATATAAAAATAACAACAAAGATGTGTCATGTCCAAGCATAAAATGCTTGTCAAAGATAAATAAACATTTAAAACAGAAAGAGCAATGGAAAATTAATGAACTAGAATCAATGAATAAAAAAATCATGGATATCATAAGCAAATATTTATATGTGTTGGGCTTTAGAAAGCTTGATGAGTAAGCACGGGGGATTGGAGTTTCATGATTTTTTAAAACTTTTATATAACTTTTGATAACAAAATATAATTACATTTTCCCCCTTCCCCCATCTCCTTCCTAAGCCTCCCATGTATCCCCCACTTTGCTCTCTTTCAAATTTACAACCTCTTTTCCTTTAATTGTTTTTACATTTGTATATGTATGTATTCCTAAATATATAAATACAATGTGCTCAGTCTATAAAATGCTGTATTTATTTATATTATATATAATATAACATATTTTTATGAAAACATTATATATGTGTATATATATATACACTTATACATATATGCACATATCTACAAATATATATATATGTATACACACACACACACACACACACACACATATATATATATATATATATATAGAGAGAGAGAGAGAGAGAGAGAGAGAGAGAGAGAGAGAGAGAGATGCTAGGTTCAGCATGGCTGCGTAAGGGGAGATGTGACATAGTTCCTGCCCTTGGAGCATCGCCCCATGATTCCCACACGTGCTGATGGTTGCTGTTTTCCTCAGGTTGATCTGCTGTCTTTACTACTTTACTTTCAATCTTTCTTTCTGGGGAATATACTTCCGCCCATTACTCAGAGCTAATCACACCATAGTAAATGAAACAGATACAGTTCTCAGGAATGAGGAATGGAGATGGTCATGAGGCTGTGGAGGACAAGGAATAGGCCTTCTGCTTGGCCTGTAGAGCCATGGGAAAGGATCTAGACAACATAACCACAAAGGCAATAAAAGCCTACATGGTCCTTTGTAGAAATAGTTCATTGCCAGACATGGCCTTGAATTTGGAATCATGAGGAGACACATGTACCCTCCGACCCAATGACTGCTGCACTAATTAGCCAGGGTGAACTTGGGGACATCAAGGATAGAGAGTTAAAGTGGTTTCAGGAAGAAAAGGCATGGATGGAAAAATAGGAAATTATTTATGATTTAGGAATAAATGGTAGTAGAGGGAGAACACAGGAAGCCATGGGATTGCTGGGATGAGGAAACAAAGATTAGAGAATTAAAAGATGATGTAGAAGCACATAAAACGTTAGTACTTTTCTCTCCTTGATATTTGGAGAATTGGGGATGATATTACCTGGGAAGATATTAGACAGTGCTAACCGCTTTACTTACATAAATTTTAAAACTTTGTAAGGAATCATTTTAATTTAAGTAGTCTGTCATCTTTCTGTTCTTACATGAAAATAGTCACTAAAAATTGCTGTCTGGTGTACCAGGAAACAGCAAGAACTGTGCCCAGCTACCTGTGAAGAACAGGCTGTGTAAAACTATAAGGAAGTGTGCTTTTGCTTTGTGTTTGGTTTCTGCTCTAAGGGAAGGGGGTTGGGACTACTGATCTGGGATTCACAGAATTTATGTAAATTTAAGAAAATGTGAAGATTATTAACAATGATCAACGCCTTGATGATGTAACTTTGATTGATTTTAGACCAGGTTCAGGCTCTCTGATCAGAAAGGAGCAGAAGAATGAATGAAGGGAATCTTCAGGGAACAGAGAATACCTGAACTAGCAACTTGCTTCTACTGTTGACTCCGAGTCATTATTGAATCAGCCCGGCTCCCATTCCCACCTTTCTCAGGACCATATATATTAGCTGTTTTCATGCTAGCCCTTTGATATTAGATATCCAGCTGGGTCCTCTTCACTGGGAAGGACTGTTTCTCCCAATCTCAGTAATTTTTTTAGCTGCCTGCAGTTCTTTGTCTAGGGATGAGGCCCCATGAGATTTCTTCCTTCCATGTTAACGTATCTTATCGGTGTCATCTCTGTTCAGGTGGTTATGTATAGGCAGCCATGTTGGTGAGACTTCATGAGTGTAGTGTCTCTGACAGAGCAAACTTCCTGTCCCTCTGGCTTTTACTATCTTTCTTCCCCATCTTCCACAATAATCTCTGAGCCCTAGGTGCAGAAGTTGTGCTATATGTGCATCGGTTGGAACTGGACTTCACAATCTGCACATTCATTACAGTGTTCTGTAATCTGTCTATTACAAAAAGAAGTTTCTTTAATAAGGAGTGAAAACTACATTTATCTGTGGGTATAACGGCAAACATCCAGACGGTAGTTGGGAAGTATTTTACTTAGGGTTTTATTGTTGTGAAGCGACACCTTGACCAAGGTAATTCTTATAAAGGAAAACATTCAATTGGCCTGGTTTACAGTTTCATGGAGTTAGTCCATTATCATCATGGTGGGGAGCATGGCAGTATCCAGTCAGACATGGTGCTTGAGAAGGAGCTGAGAGTTCTACATCTTGATTCACAGACAGCAGAAGGGGACTCTGTACCACACTGGGCATAGCTTGAGCATAGGAAACCTCAAAGCCCACCCCCATAGTAACACACTTCTTCCAACAAGGCCACACCTCCTAATAGTGCCTCCCTGTGGGCCAAGCATTCAAACACATGAGTCTAGGGGGTCATACTGATTTCAACCACCACAAGAAGTATGCTCATTTACTAAAGTGGCAGATACAGGTTTTCCAAGATTCATGATTGCACTAGATCAGGACAGCTGGAAAACTAGGCACGAGTTCCCTCTTGTTGAGTAGGCCTTAAGTCCAACTAAAGAGCTATTAGCTACTGCCAAGGTATGTGTGCCACTATTGCAACCCTTAGGGCTGTCTTGTTATGCATAGCTCATATGTGTCATAGTTTGATAGAACTGTTGGTTGCCTCCCTCCTTCCGAAGATTGTATAGTGTGTTTTAGTACCAAGAAAGCAAGTTCTCTGAGAAGAATCCATCTCAGGCTCTCTGAGCCCTGTGTCCAGAGTACATAGATTCTTCAGCAATAAGGACTTACCTTCCACTGGGGGCGGGGGGCAACCACCTGCAACAGCAATAGCTTAAGGTTGTATGGTGTCTGTCCTCTTCAGATCCTATCCTGGATTTCTATTCTCATGAACACTTTGCTGCTAAACTCACCCCTAATGCTCATCCACAACTCTATCCATTCTCTGTGTAGTCTGTGCCTCAACTGAATGAATGAATGATTAATGAATGAATGAATGACCTGCCTACCCCAGAGACATTCCATAGCACCCTTCGAGTCACACCAAGTTTTTCTGGTTTCTGTCAAAACCTTATTGCTTGGGGTGAGGGGACATTAGAAGGAAAAAATACACAAGATACAGATCATCTGTAATTTTAAAGCCATCTTCCCCTTTAGTAATAAAGTACAAGATGTTCTTCTGTGGTAAATAGCCTCTAGAGACTGGGGAAGGGAGCTTGTGTTTTCAGAAACAAATCATTAAAATTCATGTTGCTAAGTCAAGAAATCACAAGTGAGGATGACTGTATTCTAAATGATCAATACAATCCTGAAATCATCTTCCTTATGATTCACACATTCTTTAAATTAAAATTGAAAGAGAAGAGAAAGGAGGAAGAGATAAAATGGGAGTTGAACAAGCCACTGTGAATAAAGGAATAACCTTTTCCCACTCTTGCCTTCATGAGCAAGTGTCTGTCCATGTTCAACACTGTCCTTTAAAAATACATATATACAAAAAAACAAAACAAAACAAAACAAAAAACTAGAAATACATATATACAAATATGTAAGTGTGCAGTTTTTATAAGATATATCAATCCTACATATCTAAAATGTCATACCACCACCCAGTCTCTGATTTATTTAATATCATTAAAGTTTCAATAATCCAATAGGAGCCAAAGAACACACACTTTCCTCTAAAATGCCACTTCTATGATCCCAGGGGAATTTCAAGGCCTCCTAGGAATACATTTGCTTTCCATTGAAAATATTTTGCTACATGTTATTGTTATGATTGGCAGAGCATGCAGTGACCATGATTTAATTAGGGTGATATTTAACCTTCTGAGATGTGTCTCATGTTTTCAAGATCTAGCCATTTGAGAGTGCCCTCCCAAATATAAAGCAGGAAGGCCATAATTCTCCAGTGACACGATTTCCATTCATGTGAAGAGGAAAAATTTCAATCTTCTCAAGTTGTATATTGACACAAATAATTTCAAAACTCAGAACATCTGTTTTGAAACAGAAAGAAAAATGCCTGTCTTTCTATGATAATATATTTGTGCATTTCCAGCTGACAAGATCGCATCATGGGTCTATTTAGCTGTGATTTCTAATTCAGGACATTTGATTAAAATATGCCAAATTAGATTACTCATCATCACTTTCAATGTAATGTGAATTCCCTCCAGAAGTGTTTTCATAATTATCTCCATTTGTTTCATTTTTCCTCAGAATTAGTTTCTTTGCTTTGCACATTCTCTTCAGTTTATAATTCTTCATAAATAACTGAAGGTCATGTCTCCTCATAGCATTCATGTTGCGTGCAGAATTGGGATCCTCAAAATGGATGCTACCAGAAGCATCCTATGCTGTAATTTAATAAAAATCCTGATGCTTGGGCTGAGACTGGTACTGCTGTAAGTGCTCTGTGTTTATTGACTGAATTCTCACAACAGCCTTGTAGGAGAAGGGACTACAGTGACCCCCACTTTACAATGAGGAATTTGAGGCATGGAAAAGGAAACTCACTTCTTCACACATAACAGAGTGAGGTATCACTCACAGCGTCTTTCTCTAGATTACTAGTGTAACTGCTGTTGCCACAATGATTGTTTCAAATGTACTTACGGAAGAAGTTACCTATCATTTTCTTGTGGATCAGAAATCCTGATACCTCCCACTGACCCAAGTATCTACGACATATACACACTACACATTAACTTCACCAGAAGGCATTTATGTTTGTATAAGGCACTACTTTGTAATCCTGAGTTCTGGAAGGGTGAAAGACTATGAAAGGGTTTTGTTTGTTTATTTGTTTGTTTGTTAACAGAACAGAATTTTCCACTTGTTTTTCATAACTGTGCCCAACCCCTCCCAGATCTGCCCCTATTCCCTACCCATCCATCTTTGTGTCTTTTTTTTTTCACCCAAAAAAATCTTTATGTTACCCATATATTCTTGGCTATGTGGTCTTCCACTGGGGATGGTCGACTAACCAGGGGCAACATTCCTTCTTAAAGATATATTTATTTTATTTTATTTTATTTTATGTGTACATGTATTTTGTCTGTGCACATACATACACACACACACACACACACACACACACACACACACACCACGTGCATGCCTGGTGCCATGGAACTAGAGTCACAGACAGTTGTGAGTTTCCATGTGGGTACTGGGAATTGAACCTGGGTCCTCTAAAGGAGCAATCAGTGCTCTTAACTGCTGAGCCTTTTCTCTGGTAGCAAAATTCTTAAAGAATTCTTCCCCCTCATCAGGTATAATTGCCAGTAGCTCCTTGGCTAGGGATAGGACTTGATATCTACCTCCTTTCTCCATGACGAGATTTGCTCTGGCTTGAGCTTGTACAGAGGTTTGCATGCTGTGACAATTACTGTGAGTTCATACAAGCAGCTTCCCAGTCATGTCTGAAGAACCTTGTTTCATTGTAATCATCCACTGCATCTGGCTCTGATAGTCTTTCTGACCCCTCTTCCACAATGATCCCTGACCCATGGGAGGAGGAGATACTATACAGACTTAAACATTCTGGAGTCTCTTATTCTCTGGACCTTGGCTAGTGTGGGTCTCTGTGTTAATCAGCATCTACTGAAAATAAGAGCTTCTCTAAGGAGAACTGAGAGATTCATTAATCTATGGGTATAATAATAAGTTATCAGAGACCAGTTTAACACCATGTCTATTTAGAAGAATAAAAATAGGTTCTTTTCCAGTGACTTAAAAAACAACAGCAAAAATATTATTTCAGTTTATAGTAGGTTTCCTTAACTATGTGTCCTGTAAATTCTTAATAGGATTCATTAAATCTTTGTGTTCCACTGGGGTATCGAGCAAGGTATCCACTCGGATATTGTTAGCTGAGCTCTGGAGAGGTAAGAAGTGTGAGCATGTCAGCCAGCTTAGGTATCACTGAGAAGCAAATATATTTCACCTAGCAGTTGAAGGAACTATTTGTTTGGAAGAAAAAAAAACTTGCAAGATGCAGTATAAGACTTGGTGTCCCAAACTGGGCAGTGGTGGCACACACCTTTAATCCCAGAACTTGGGAGGCAGAGGTAAGCAGATATCTAAGTTCCAGGACAGCCTGGTCTGTTACAAGACATGGCTACACAGAGAAACTCTGTTGATTAATAAATAAATATAAATAATATATACAATGTTCCAGTGTACTAGACATTTATTCAGTTCTCTCACAAACTGCAGAATTTGGAAAGACTTTTAAAAGTGACATAAATTAAACCAGGCCTTACGGATGAAGCAGCTAAGACTCATAGAATTGCAGTGGCAAAGCCTAGGTGTACCAAATGGGTTAGAGAAGGAACAAGTTTAGAGAATCTAGAATGTGTTTCTCCAGACACCCAAACCCACCTCCCACCCTCCCCCACCCTGTTTCTTCACAGAGCTCAGATGTAGTCCAGTCTGCTCCACCTATCAGCTGGGCCTTCCTAGATTCTTGTTCAGCTTTGCCTAAAGATTTCATTGTTCTCAAGGTCAGATACAGCCCTGGTCTGGTTCATCTAAGGTGGAGACGGAAGTGGGCTTCAGGCACTGCTGTTTGCTTGCTTGCTTTTGGAATGTTTTGTCTTCTTACATTGTTACAGAAAATTCAAGTACTTTCAGCAACAGAGTAGAGCTGATTAGTTAGTTGAGAATCGTCTGATTTCATCCTTTCTCATCCCCTAAGCTACCCTGCACCCTCCACAACCATGAACGCTTTCCTCTGATCTCCTGATGATTTCTAGGCAAATTATGTTTGTTGTTTTATCTCTAAATATCTCAGTATTTCAAAAAAAACGATAGACTTAAGGCTTATTTGGTTATTTCACAAATATTTACTTATTCACGTACTTCTCACAAAGGGTAGGACAAGGACAAGGTCCTGGTGCCCTGGAACTGACAACAGTCCTTCTGCCTCAGCTCCCAGAGTTGGGGGTAGGAGGGGTGGAGAGGAAAGATGATGATCTGGAGTCACCTTGCTCTGCTTTGCTGAATTTAAAACAAGATCTAAGTCTACACTAGAAAAATCAATGAATATGATTTTCTAGTTACTTCTAACTTGTGGGATCATCTTCCCTTAATCTTTTTGCTTCTTTTTCATTTTTAAGTCTTTTGATATATTTATTTCTTGGTGGGGATGAGTGCCATGGCATGTGTATAGGGGTCAGAGGGCAGCTTTAGGGGGTCAGTACTCTCCTTCTATCGTGTGGGTTCTTGAGATCAAACTCAGGTCATCAAACTAGGCAGCTGGGGGGGGGTGGAGCTTTATGTGCTGAGCCATCTTGCAGGCCCTGCCCTTGTTGTGTGTCCACCCTGAGAAACACCCTCTTCAAGGGAAGAATTCACTAACAGTCTCAAAGTTAAGTGCTGGGTTGTTGTTTTGTGCTCGGGCATCGTGATGAGTTTGTGAGTGTGAATATGTCTGGTGTACTTCAGTACATTGCTACCGCTACCCCTTTGCTATCTTATACCCATTGATGATACCTACGGATCATAGTGATACCATCCTTTACCACCAGGAATCTTTCAACTACTGGCCAGCTTCTTTTTAGATAAGACCCTTAGTCCTGTTACCTTGTTTTCCAGGTCCTGCTGCTTGCTAGGGTGGAACATTACCTACTTATTCCATTGCAGCTTCTTATTTTCAATGGTTTCCTTCACTTCCTAAGCTTGGCTGCCCTAGAACTTGTGCTGTAGATCAGGCTGGTCTTGAAATCAGAGATCTGCCTGCCTCTGCTCCTGAGTGCTGGGATTAAAGCCTGAGCCACTCACTACCTGGCTCCCTGGTGCTTTCAGGGGGAAGTGTATGGAGAAGTGCAGCCATTGAGAGGTGCACAGCAAGTGTGGAGGTTGTTTTAAGGCAATGAGTAAAAGCAGATGACACTTAAAAAATAAAATGCATCACAAATTAGTATTTACATGTGCACACACTCATGAACATATACATAAAACATACAGAAACATAAAGTCCTTAAGATCATGCCTTGGTTGTTTCTTTGGACTTCACTCATTTTTAAAGAGCTTCATGTGCAAGTAAATTTAATAAAACATTTATGTTTACATTTTGTTACTCATAATTTGCATTTGCTTCGGTCTTAGCTATAACTGAAGATCCCACATAAGAACCATGTGGATGAAGGAGATCTCAAAAGCTGCACAACGTTCCGATTCATGTTAAAGACCTCATTTTCTTCTTAATGTTTTAGATTATCTTTTGGAAATCTATTGCAAAGTGCATGACAATATTTTCTCTTTGGGTTTTTTTTCTACAAAGACTGTGTCAGAATTTTGATGTTGATTCTGAGTTCAATGATTATAAGTCATTAAAAGTTTTAGTTTCATATTTTTCTGTCCACTTGAAGATCTCACCTAACAAAGAATAAGGAAACAAACCACCCAGTTTAAAGAAGTGGGTCAAAGGAGATAGTGTCAGACACTATGTGCTAAGATAGAAGGACTCACGGTAAATGAGTATCAGAAGAGAGACTGCACCAGAGTAGGGTAATGCAAATTAAAGCAGGCTATTAGGATGGTCAAACTCAGGAACAGAAGCCCATGCCACCTGTCTGAAAAGGAGGAAGCTTCGGTCAAGGCTGATGAACACTGAAGACACCAGTGTCGTGGTTTCAGTTGGCTCAGTGGTTAAGAGCACTTGTTGCTCTTGCAGAAGACCCAGGTTTGATTCCTGGCACCCATATGATGGCTCACATCTGTAACTCCAATCCCAGGACATCAGACATCCTGTTTGGGCCTCTGTGGGAACTAAGTATGGAGGTGGTACATATACGCACATGCAGGCCAAACACACACTCATACATAACACTCAAACACTCATACATAACACTCAAACACTCATACATAACACTCAAACACTCATACATAACACTCAAACATAAGCTAATAAAATAGGCAAAATACTTGTATACATAAGATAATAAAATAAGTAAATCTTAAAAATGTAACCATTTTACCATTCCAATCAAACAGTGAGCTTCTTGTTATTTTACCCAAAGTAGCTGAAAATAAAAAGTACCCTAGAAAAGGCTGGATGTGGCTATTTATTTCAGTTTTATTCCTAACTATGAAAACTTAAAAGCAACCAACAGGAAGATGCATTTTAAGAAAATCTTTATTTCCTTCTCAATGTTTCTGTGGCTTGAAAACCTCTCAAAATAGTCTATTAAGATGTTTATATATTCTTTTCTAATGAAAGACAGAAAGGGAGTGGATTCAGACGGGAGAAGGGTGGGGAGAGACTGGAAGGCATAGAAGAAGGGGAAATTGTATTCAAATTATACTTTGCTAGGAAAGAATCTATGTTTAATAAAGGGGGAAATTTTTCATGTATAAGGTTATACATGTAAAGAAAATGATATTTCTAATATTTTATTAACTTAATAAATACAAGGCTAATACCCACTCTGTCTAGACACTAGGATGTGTTTATATACAGGACTGACTTGATCTCTGCTTTCTCAGAGCTTACATTCAAGAACAGCAGACAGAAAATAAACAGGAAAAAAATTCCCCAAGGGTCTGGACTTGGACAGTGACAAGAAGCAAAGATTTGTTGTGGCCTGGGCGTCTGAGGGTATGATGTCATTTATTGAAGAGGAAGGACATGTTTCAACTGAGGTGGATACATTGAGAAGTTATTGTTTAAGTCAGAAATATGAAACACACATGGAGCAAGTTCTTCTGGTTCATGGCTGAAACAGACTGTAAAGGATGATTAGTTCCCCATTTCTCTCCAAGCACTGAAAAAGGGAGAATCTTCATGGAAAAAAATTGACTTATTGGTTATGTATTATTTACCCACCAAAAAATAAGGACTGAATATTGAAGGATTCTGCAATTTCATGGTCCCTTTCAGCTTCAGGTTTGAATTTCTTAGCATGCCTAAGATGGTAAAATAAACATGATGGCTTCTGAGAAGTTCTTGTAGATCTGTTGGCCAAATTCTTTTCCCTGTTTCCATGTATTTTAATAAGAGTCTCTTCATTTTAATAAGTGCCTGGATGGTGGACTAACTACATGTCTTTCACTTTGGAAACTATTTCAATAAGCAATCATCCCCAAATGTTTGGATATCGCCGTCATACTGTTTGTCAGTTACTCAAGATTGATATGATGTTTTTAAATGACAGTTTACTCTGACTTATCAATACTAAACTGGCATGCCATATTTACACACATACATGCCTGGGAAAATGACCTGCCCTCCTTAAATTCAAATAAAGAAAATTGTCAACAATACTTGTGAGGCGTAATAATAATTTGGTCCCTGTCATCTGCTGATTTCTTGCACAGGAAAGCCTTCCCCATCTGGCTCATTGCTATTGTTCTTCCTATTGACAGTCATAGTTCCAGCACATTTTAGAAATTCTTTTACCTAATGACCCTCATGATTGCTTTCCCCTGCCCCATCTCCACTTTAGGTACATCTGTGTCTTCCACTTTCTGGTCAAGCCCCCACCATCCACACTCTGCTCTCCTTCAATCTTCCTCTAGAATACAAGATTGCTTCTGCACATGTTAGAATTGAATTTGGCTCTTTCCTATGTCTTCAACATTTTGACTAATGTCCCACTGTGTTTACTTTTGGCAGTGGGACCAATGTAAAACCATGCAGGTTGTCTAAGAAGAGGATGGAAAGCCTAAAGAGAGAAAGATGTGGTGATAGAAGCAGAGGCTGGAGTGATGCAGGAACCAGGCAAGGAATGTAGACCATCTCCAGAAACAGGATGGGGAAGGAAAGGATTCCCCTGAAGCCTCTAAGATGAATACACCCAGCTGACACCTTGAGCTATGCAGACCCACTGCAGACACACAACTGTCAAACAGTATGGTGCTAAGTGTTGCATTAGCTACTGAATTTTAGAGTGTCTGGGCACAACAATAATAGGATGCCAAAACACCATCTGTGCTATATGAGTAGAGTAGCTTCATTAATTCACATAACCACCCGAGATGGTATTAAGTTGGTCATCCATGTGGTTTGGGGTGACTGTGAGAGATCACTAACTTGTAGCGAGTACATCCATGACTCAGAGTCAAATGCCTTTTAAGTAAACACATAATACTAAATGTCAGAGTCCTTACATAAGGCTAAGAAGAATTTTTCATAAATATATAAAAGTGCTAAAAAAATAAGCATTTTCCTTTCTCCTTTTTTGCAAAGCTGATGAATCTTTACCAAAATAGATTCACTTCAGAGTTTTAGCGGACCTTTTTGAATATATGATGATGTTCACAAGCACACTACCAGAAAAGTCAGTCTTGTAATTCCCCATCAACTTCTTAGGAAAACCCCCAAAGGCTGCCCTTGTGTGCTCACCCTTGTCTGCTTCTTGTGTGTTCACCTAAAGGAAGGAAAGAACAAAGGACTCCTCCCTGGAAGAGAAGAGAGCAGGGGGCAGCAATCTCCAGTCACATGGTCTTTCTGCTGGAACCTATATGTGATTTCTTTTTCTTTTTTTTTCCAATTAATTACATAATAATTTTATACACTTATGATGTCTGCTGTGTTGTTTCAGTACATGTGTACAATGTGTACTGATTATAAAAAAAGAAGTTGGCACTTCTTGTGCCTAATTACTTCTTTGAGGCTTTTAAACCCCCTTCCTCTACTTCATCGTATAACAGAGATGAATGGCTTATTGTGTGGTAGTTGCTTTGCTGTTCTAGAGAACACTAGAACTCAGCCCTCCTATCTAGGAGCATTCTGTTTGTTACCTCTTACCCAGCCTTCTACCCATGATCCACTCCATCCCAGCTTCTAGCAACTGCTGTTCACTGTCTTCTACCTTGCCATCAGTGTTCTTACGTCTGTGTATGAAAGGAATCCTGTGGAGTTTGCTTGCCTGTGTCTACCTTATTTTTTTTAGTGTACTGTCATATAGCTTTATTCTTTCTGCTGCAAATGCTACTAAAGGTTTTGTTCTTTCACAGATAAATAATACTCCATTATGTATGTATGCCAGCCTTTCTTTATTCATCCATTTCCTGGCAGGTATCAAGGATGATTCCAGGTCTTGGCTATTGAAAACAGCACAGGAAGAAACAGAATTGGGTGTGATTTTTTTTTCTTAAAAAATAAAGTTTAGACCGACTAAAGACACAGCTCAAACTTTTTAACATATAACTCTATCCACTGCTCCTTTCCTGTTTCTTATCTGCTTTTTAAGTAAATACCCTTGGTTAACATTCTTAGTTAATATTATCCAGACAGTACCATCCACTGTTTGCTCAGTCAGTAAGATGGCTGTGAACAATCCAATTAATAGCGTGTCTCTCTAACACTCAACAGCATGTCCCTTTCCTGTTTAAAGAACATTGTACTTAGTTTTAATCTTCTGTGTTTTCTCTATATCAAAAACAATAACTGGTAAAAAAAAAAATCACATATTTTTAGGATATTTCCTGACATTGGTCTAGATTCAGACTAATTCAAGTACCCACAATTCAAGTTGGCTGAACACTTGTGGCAAGAGGAATGACAATTACATTTTTCTGGGAAGTTCTGTTTTGTCATCATGAAATCACACTATAAAATGGTTCCAGATTGGAAAGATCCCAGCTTTGCCACATCAGAACTAAGACTCCAAATGACATTTTCCTTAAAACTCTCAACCTTGGTTGATTTACTTTAAATTTAAATTAATTTCAGTGGCCAATTGGTAAAGAAAATTATTTTTCACGTGAAATTTGGAAGGGTCTGCTGTTGCACCCATTTGAGGATTTTGTAATGGCAAAATGACATTGATTCTGTAAACAGACCTTCTTTTCACAGATGTGCACAGTGGCACACATGGTTTAGGAAACGGAAACCAATTATGGCCTCACTTCCATTTGTAATGAAGTAATGTCTCCAGAATTACCACTAACACTCTACCTTCCTTGATGACAAAGCTTGGGAAAACAAAGACGAAATGAGTAACTTGGTACTTCAGCTTGGGGTGGTCTATGACTGGCTTTTCTTACCATGAGGACCCGGATGTCTGATTAATTAAGGAGTTAAGAAGCACATTCTAAGTTAAAGAAGACTGCTGTAGGAGAAACGAGAGCTGGCCAATTGAGTTGTGAAGCCGTGAGACAGGAGACTATCTGTAAAGAAAAATGTGAAGGATTCTGATAGAGTTGATAACTTTGACTTTCCATCAAGGTTCCAGGAGGTGAAACGTTGGATGACAACTCATCCATATGGATAATGAGCTAGAGGCATACTTAAGTTACTAATGTTATGTGCCAACTTTAAAGATAATAAAATATAACTAGTTTTTAAAAATAACAATGTATGATTAACAACAATTAGTTAACTATGTATTTCAGAACAGCTAGTAACAAGGACTTAATGTTCCCAACCCAAAGAAATTACAAGCATTTTTGTTTTTGTTTGTTTGTTTTTTGGTTGTTTCTGAGGCAGGATTGCTTTCATTGTGTCCCATGGGTTTTAGAATGGTGTTTTCTTTCTTGTTTGTTTGAGACAGGGTTTTTTCTGGTTAGCCCTGGCTGTCCCAGAACTCACTATGTAGAGCAGGCTGGCCTAGAACTCATAAAGATCCACCTGCTTCTGCCTCCCAAGTGCTGGGATTAAAGGTGTGCACCACCATTCCTGGCTCAAAATTCCAAGTGTTTAGGGTGATGAATATGTCAGTTACCTTGTTCTGCTTATATCATATTGTATATAAGTATACATATATTTCCATACCACACTAATATAGGATTCATCTATTTAAATTTTTTAAAATATTCAAAACAGTTTATGATATAGATCTGTGCTTTTAGGAATTCCAGACCAGGAGTTCCACTGAAGGCAACTGAAGTCCAAAACCTGCATAAATTGTGAAAAAATAGAACACCTTTGCCTATTATGATTCAGGTGGTGTTTCTACAAAGTGTGCAAAGTCAACTCATGGTCGCCAGAATATGAGGGAAATAGCAGTTTTCTCCTGTGTTGTTTGTCTCATTAACCCCATAACTGAGTGGATCTGGCACGGTAGTCAGCTGCATCAAGAGAAGAGGGTACTTTACAGGTAGAAAATTGCCATAGACCACAAGTCTCACCAAAGACTCATGCTTAGAATATACAAAGAAACCTCAAAGCCCTCAAGATGGCTCAGCCAACAAAAGTGCTTATCGCCATGTGCTTGACTCTGGAAAAACTCCTGAAAATTGTCTCCACGTGTGACATGGGAGTGCCCTCTCAAAAACACGCCATGGATAAACATTCATAAAAAAAATGAAAACTTCTCAACCAAGGAGCGGTGGCACACGCCTTTAATACCAGCAGGCAATGAGAGGCAGAGGCAGGCGGATCTCTGATTTCAGAGTCAATCTGGTCTGCAGAGCAAGTTCCAGAACAGCCAGTGCCATGCAGGGAAAAATAATAATAATAAAATAAAAATAAAATAATTCTCAAAATGCAACAGCAAACACTAATCCATTGGAAAATAGTGAGAAGACAAGAAGATACATCTTCTTGAAAGAGGTTATGACGCTGAGCAAAAGCTTACTCCCCAATGTGCACTGAAGTCACACTATGTGTTTCATTTGTTGTTGTTAGTTTAAAGAATGGAATTGCTGAGCAGTCAGCATGGTGGATGCAGAGGCTCAAATCCACTTTTCTAATCAGTACATGGGCACATAGGGAACGTTTATAGAAAAGGAGAGGGAATAGAAGCTGCTCACTGACATAGAGAGTTTCATGGGTTTTCCCCATATGTATGATACTTATTGTCTCTCTTCACATGACATGTCCTTTTTTTTCAAGGACTTACTGTATTCAGAACAGAATTTTGAGCTTGTGACTCCCAAAGGTCATCAGTCATACATTCTGGCTGCTTTTGCGAATTCTTTTTATTGAAAATCTGACTTCAAATCTTCATTAGTATATTCTGTAGACACTTATGAGAAACACTGAAGCCCTTGGTTATCATGGTCTGCCTAGGTCTTAGATAGTTTTAGATATGTAAATAACAAGCAAACACGTGGAAAGACTTTCAACGTTATTGGGTATTAGAGAAACACAAATCCTAGCCATGGTGTGCTATTTGTTTATGCCTACCATAAAAGGTAAAAAATTATTGACAAGATCAAATGCTGGTGAAGACAAAGAAAAACTGGATCACTTAGAGAATGTTTGCAAAAATTAAACCATACGATCCATCTGGAAAATAATTTGACAATTTCTTGAGAAAAGAAACAATATAATTTATTATATGATCCAATAAGAATACGTTCAGACATTTGCTCCTGGAAAATGGAAACATCAGAAAACAATCACAATATTGTAATGGGATATTTATTTAAATTAGGGAAAAAGAAAATAAACCTGAAATATTTCAACAATGAATCAAAGAAATAGCAGTACATTCATAGCAAGGGAAGCTCCCTAGCCTAAAAAGCAAGCAAACAGACAAACATAAGCCAATGAACATACTGAAAATATCTGAGTCTTCAGAAAACCATACTACTGGCTCAAACAGTCACATGCTACATAATTTTATTTTTTAAAACCTTCATGCAACAATAAAATTACAAAAAATGAAAAACATATGTTACCTCTTCTCTCTCATATTCAGATCCTAACTCCAAATCTTTAGTTGCAGGACAAATGGAAGCAATAAAGGAGCCTTGTGCATGGGGGGGAGCCATGTTAATTGGGGAGTAGATTATCAGTAAAACCAGAGTAGAATGGTGGAATACTGGGAGTGGAAAGGGTCAAGCAAGGAAGGGTGCAGGAATATGAGAGAACTCTGAGGGGGAGGGAGTAAAGAAAAAGTGTATAAAATGTCACATGGACGCCTACTGTCTCACTATCCAATTAAAAAAATACAACTGTACAGATAGTAGAATGCATGTGACATGAAGAAGAGGGGAACATACAGAGTGTTAAAGGGTCAAGCGGGGATGTGTAGGGAAGTTGAGAAAAGGGGGTGGTAGGGGTGGGTTAACCAAAACTAGTGATGTCTGAAAAGGCCTTGTTCACACCTACCAAATTAGCACATGCTCAAACAGAATTGCCCTTCTTCATGGGTGAACAATGTTGGTCCCAGACTATGAAGATCATAGTACAAAGTATTGGTCAGGGATGCCACAAAATGACACAGGCTTTTGCCACCACTCTTTGTCATTCACCATAACTACATGATGAGACCCTGTTGCAGAAGATGCCACAGACTTTGGCTTCAGGGCATACAGAAGTAAGCCTCAAATCTGAAAAATTCTTCCCTAGCCTTCATGGCATAGCAGGTGCTATGCAGGCTTTTAGTGCTAAAAAAGACTTAATGATCTTAACTAGTGAGGGAACCTGTATGCTACAATACTGACCTTACAGACAATATCTGCCTACTAGTGAAAAGCATCATGACAGTTATGGGGTAACTAACTGCTTTCTGAGTGGATGTGAGGCCTGATACACAGACGTCCACTGTATGTACCGTACTGTAATACTGGTCAAAAACCCATGACTAGAGAAGTCATAGACCCCAAGTAAAACCTGTTATTGTTATTTTGTTCAGTAGTCAGGTTTTCAACCTGCTTTATAAGTGTTTATTTTTATACCCATAGACCTAAGATGCTCTCAAGCTTGGTCAGAGTAACTATTCTTTGAAATGGATAGTTAATCAAATGCTTAGAAGAGAGTAGGACACTGAGTACTCAGCTGTAGATGGAACATCTTTATCAAAACGACCATCCTAGTCTATTATCTCTGCACATTGACCAGTTGGGAGGTCTAGTGTTAACTGTCATCTACAGCAAGAAGAAGCTTCTCTAATGAGGGCTGAAAGATACACTGGTCTACAGTAGTGTGGGCCTGTGTGCTGGAGGCTTTCCACAGGGATCTCTGGCCTGGCCATGTGTGAGGGTTCAGACAAAGGGGGGAGAATGTGAGCAGGGACGGGAGTGACCTCCACCTCAGTCTCCGCAGTTGCTGCCTCGATTGCTCCAAGATGCTGCGCCTGCTGCCCTGCGCTGAGTCCAGTCCGAGCTGAGCCCATGAGAGGCCAACTAGCCGTTGAGTAGTGCGGGAAGCTTCTGGCAGCGTTTCAGGGGAACAGAACTCTTCCTAAGCAGCAGTGTTACAGCTCTTATGATAGAAGCTCTCAGACGACAGAGTAGTTCTCACACCTTTATTCCTTCTGGATAGGATCTCTCATATACAGTTTGGGATGGTCTAATATACAGTTTGGGATAGGTCAGAGGCCTGACAACAGGTACTTCCCATGGGCTTGGTCTGAGAGTTTAGGGATACCTTACCTGCATGTGGGAGGGCTTGTAGTGCTGCTCCTACGTGACTGATGGTCATAGACCTCTCTACAGGGGACTGTAGGAGTTGTAGCTACTTGACAGGAGCCAGGGGCCAGTAGCATGGCAAAACCCCTTCAGGTCCCTTGCAGGGCTAGCCCACACTGGGTCACCCAGGGTTTAAACCTGTGCTTGACAGGGGGCCAGGCTGCCTGTCATACTCCACCGCCCCACACAGTATAGCAATAAGTCCTTAGGAGTCATTCTATTTGACATTCATTTAGCAAACTAATAGTAGAAGATTCTCCCCTGGAGCCCATGACCTATCTAGCCAGAAGTTCTTAGTCTTTTTAATAGTGACAGATATGGGTTCCATCTCATGGAGCAGTCCGTAGATCAAATTAGAGAATGGATGGGTTACTTCTATAGCGGTTGTACCACTATGGCACTATTAGGCACATCTTGTCAGGACAATAACTAGTGTAGATCAAAGGGTTTGCAGCTGGGTGAGACAGATGATTACTTTTGTCTTCCACCAGACTGCATAGCACCTTCCTGTGTTATGAAAGCTAGCCAATAGGGATTAAGCCTTCATGTAAGTAACAACTTGATTTCTTCATGTTTTCCTTATGATTTTGCTTTATTCATGGTTCCTTCAAGTATATTTGTGTCTTCAGCAATAGGGTCTTACTGCCAAATTCTAACAGGCTATGACATCCCATTGGCCAACAATATAAAAAGCAGTAACCCATTCCTGGTACTAAGGTTTTTATTTGCTAACATATAATGTCCAGTTGAGATATTGTCTCTTATTATGGGATAACTCCGTTTAACATAGATAGATAGATAGATAGATAGATAGATAGTACTGGCTGGTTTTGTGTCAACTTGACACAAGCTGGAGTTATCACAGAGAAAGGAGTTTCAGTTGAGAAAATGCCTCCATGAGATCCAGCTGTAAGGCATTTTCTCAATTAGTGATCAAGGGGTGGGCCCCTTGTGGGTGGTGCCATCCCTGGACTGGTAGTCTTGGACTCTATAAGAGAGCAAGCTGAGCAAGCCAGTAAGTGACATCCCTCCATGGCCTCTGCATCAGCTCCTACTTCCTAACCTGCTTGAGTTCCAGTCCTGACATCCTTTGGTGATGAACAGCAATGTGGAAGTGTAAGCTGAATAAACCCTTTCCTCCCCAACTTGCTTCTTGGTCATGATGTTTGTGCAGGAATAGAAACCCTGACTAAGACACACATATACTGCATGTATGTGTATATTTTTTAAAAAGTTTCTATAGTAATATATTTCTATGTGGCTTTTCAAAGTGTCTTGGTGTTAACTATCCCTTCCCATAATATTATCTTAAAATGTCCTTTCAGTCTATAATTATTTCAAAAGTTGCTCACTGTCATTTGACAATCGTTAAACTTGAAGGAGTTTTGCTTAGTCATACTCTAGTGATTTGACATGACCCTCTGGGACAGTTCGTTGAAATTTAAGTGAATTGCCACTAGATGACACCGTTGATTGCACAACCAGCCGTAAGAACATTCCCCTAAAAAAAAAAAAAACAAAAAACAAAAAAAACCATGGGATTTATTTAAGCCTCTATTGTTTAAAAAAAGGAGGTGGGGTGAATTTTGGAAATATAAAATATGAAGCCTTATAATCAGACAAAAATTTTCCTCTGTTTATCTTAGAAACATTGGCCAACTGCGGCAAGCCTTATTTTAACTGTGTCTTCAAAGTTACAAATTTAAAAGGAAGATTTGCTCTCCACCTCTGTTCCCACACCCACAGTTCCCCAAATTTTTTAGACAAAAAAGAACTTTTAAAGATTTCTTTGGAATTGCTGAGGTTTCTTTGTGGTAGAGACATCATTAAAGAACCCTGTCAACTGACATAAAGCCAACCCTGTTACAAACCAACTTCAAACTAAGAGAGACTGGTTGGCTTGTTTGCATTGGTCACGGTTTCTTTTTTAAGTTTTCTATGTTTTATCATGGTTTTTTTTTTTTTTTTTTTTTAGCATCTTAAAATCTTGATTGATTGCCAGACAGTGGTGGCACATGCTTTTAATCCCAGCACTTGGGAAGCAAAAGCTCGCAGATTTCTGAGTTCGAGGCCAGCCCGGTCTACAGAGTGAGTTCCAGGACAGCCAAGGCTATACAGAAAAACCCTGTCTCAAAAAACCAAAAATACACAAAAATCTTGATGGATTGAGAGACAGATCCTCCCAGGCTAGTCAACTCATAGGAATAGTAAAACTCTCACTAGAACCAGATTCCAGGAGCAGAGAGAAGAACTGATAGCCCAGCACCAGCAGAAGTCCGTGTAGTTACACCAGCCCAACCCGGTTACTCCAGATGCATTACATCATGCGTTTCCCTGGAAAACCTAAGGAAAGCTAGAGCCTAAACATCTTCCTTCAGTCCAGTAACCTCCTTCTGAAAAAAAAAAAAATTTACATCAATAAAGAACATTTGCCATCATTTGTGTATGAAAGATTCCCCACGGGCTGTTTGGAAGCTGGATGTGCACCTGTCAGGGATGTTTTAGGATTTTGTGGAAACTTGAGGATGTGGAGCCTCCCCTGTAGGAAGTCCTGTTTGCCTTTGACTCCAGGCTGCTGTGAGGTGCAGCTCTCTGCTTCATTATTCCTATTCTGCCATGATGCTTCTTCGCCTTAGACCTAAGCAATGGAACCAGACAACTTGTGGGCTTCCGGCTCTGAAACGATGATGCAGAACAAAAGGTTGTTTTGTTTTCTTATAGGAGTCTGATCTCATGTTTAGAGATTATGTGTTGAGGGGACAAAGGAACGGGTTAGACAGAAGTGTGAGGAAAGGTGATTGTGGGTAAGGAAAGGTAAGGTCATCTGTGGACTTCAAATCATATGCTTCATGGCTCTTCATAGGACACGGGCTAAAAAATAGAAATATCAGCGGAAATAATGTTTGCTAAAAGCTATAATTTCACTCGGCCCAACAAACAGAATTTCTGTCTTAAAATTGCATCTGTCTCCTTTCTTACGGTAAACTTCAGGCCACTTTCCTCTGCATAATGAATGATATGTTAATCATTTAGGGACTATAAAACTGGTAGTGTGTTGTTGATTATCCTAAGCGTTATGTTGTATAAAGTAGTATAATGCACAGGCAGGGGAGGTGCCCTCCAGAACAACCAGGCCAGGAAACAAGCCTAGGATAAAGGAAGTTTATCAGGGGAAGGAGAGGGGACCTGGAAAGGGGTAGAGGCGGAAAGGGGGCAGAAAGAGAGGATGAGAGGAAAAAAGGAAGAGAGGAAGAGTGTCCAGCCAGGAACACTTGGGGACAAAGAGAGAATAAAGGAGAAAGAGAGTGTGTAATAACCAGCAGTCTTCGTCGTCGTCTCTTCTTCTTCTTCTTCTTCTTCTTCTTCTTCTTCTTCTTCTTCTTCTTCTTCTTCTCCTTCTCCTTCTCCTTCTCCTTCTCCTTCTCCTTCTCCTTCTCCTTCTCCTTCTCCTTCTCCTTCTCCTCCTCCTCCTCCTCCTCCTCCTCCTCCTCCTCCTCCTTCTCTTTCTCCTTCTCCTTCTTTCTCTCCTTCTTTCTCTCCTTCTCTCCTCCTCCTCCTCCTCCTCCTCCTTCTTTTTATTGGATATTTTCTTTATTTACATTTCAAATGTTATCCCCTTTCCTGGTCACCCCAACCCCCCTACTCTATCCCCCCTCCCCCTGCTTCTATGAGAGTGTTCCCCCACCCACCCACTCACTCCTGCCACCCAACCTCGAATTCCCCTACACTGAAGCACTGAGCCTTCACAGGACCAAGGGCCTCTCCTCCCAGTGATGCCCGACAAGGCCATCTTCCAGCAGTCTTCTTATATGCCTGCTGTACCTGGCAGCAGGTGATGATGTAAGCTATGGTTAGGTCACTGTTGCTAGGTTCCTGGGAGGAGTCTAGTGGAATTGTCTGTAAGCCAATACTAAGTGTTCTAATCTTCCTTCTCCCACTTCAGGCTAAAGATATTAACCATTAGAGTAAGAGTAAGATGTTTTTAAGACTTTCAGAAACATTGTAACCACCAGCTTTGAGTCTGTCCTGTTACAGATCAGGGACACCTAGGAATCCCAGTCATTTGTCATTTCCCTAAATCTGAAGGAGGACACAGTCATTGTCCTGACTCACTCTATTTTGCTCTTCTGTTCTCTACCTCTGAATCATTTCTCCTCTCCAGCATATCTCATTACTAGGAATGGTGAGCTCTAGATGCAGTCATCCCTTGATGGAAACAAAGCTGCCTACCACCTTTGAGCAGTCATCTCACAAGGGGAATTGCATTTCCCTGTCAATCAATGGTTTCCATGGCACCAGCAGAACCCTCTAAAACAGGACTTGAGATATTGACTAAAACAACCTCACTTTGACCAATACTGTTTCACTCAACATACTTCTTGCTTCCTTACTGTAGTGCCTCTATGCTACAGCCTTGTGGCTAGGGTTACAGACACCTCAGAGGCAACTTTGTAAAGGTAGTCACTAGTTCGCCTAGTGCTGAGTGTGACCACAGTTTCTTTCTGATTCGTTGCATGTTTTCTCTGATTAGACTATCAAACTGACAGACAGTAAATCTTACAGGTTGAGAGCCCCACCCCCACCCCCCAGAGTCAGACTTCTGACCTGTGACCCCCCAAAACATTATGGCACGATTTGGTCCTCTGATTTGAAAGGGTTGTCTGTTCTGGTCAAGAGAAGCAGTTGGAGGCTTCAACCAGTTTGAGCTGAAAAAAGCTGTCTCCAAATTTCTAAGAAAAACAACTGATCACTGAGCAGATCAAGTGCTGGAGGTGTTTATTGTAAAACAAGCAAGGGTCCGTTACTTCACTGTTTAGTTAAGTAACTTCTAAGAGCAGAGAAGAAGGC
>JADRCH010000010.1:19431013-19472602 GCA_019843965.1 Rhynchomys soricoides
AGGCAGCTAACTGAAAGCAAGTGAGGCTAGGCTTTCCCACTTTCCTCTGAGTTTCCAACGAAAGAACAGGCTCTTTGATTTTCATACATTAAGTGGGAGAGTGGCCCAGACCCCTTAGAAAAGAAAATTATTAATTGTATTATAAAGACTTAATTATATGCACATATACATAATTTAACATTTTTCTTTTTATCAGTCTGTTTTCAGTTCATTTGTTTATAGCCCAGATGCCTTCCCCATTCCCCAAAACCCACAGAAAGCAAACAAACATCTTTTAAAGACCTTGAAGAACAGAGGGAAGTAATTTTTCCCCAACTTATACTAGCAAGGCTATGTCTAGTACCTTTCCAGTTATCTTAAGTTCTGTAAGCAAACCATGACTGCTTAAGGCCAGTGGCTTACTGATGGCTTCCCAACAGATTTTCTTAAATTCAACCAATTAGGTCAGCCTTTAAAATCACATCCTTCTAAAGGGCAGAAAATACTCAAGCAGAGAAATTAATTGTAGTGGAACTTGTAAATTGCTTTCACTCAATCCCCCCACCCCCCAAAATCACCTAAGGTATTTATATTTTGGCTTGTTCTTATAAAAACCAGAATGTGTTTCTTACTATCAAATAAATACATATTAGTGCTGCTGTTTCATGAAGGTAGCATTATAATAAACATATTTCCTACTGTCACACAAAACATGAGACTTCTGTTTACCTATTTCTCCCTGGTCAATAGCTCCACTGTATGCTAAAGATATATTTTTACTGGATGATTTTGTCATCATTTTTATTCAAATCCTGTGTTCACTGAAAATTAGGTTAGCTAAAGACAAGTGATGCCAAGCTGGGCAGTGGTGACTCACACCTTTAATCCCAGCACTCAGGAAGCAGAGGCAGGTAGATCTCAGTTTGAGGCTAACCTGGGCTACAGAGCAAGTTCCAGCATAGTTAAGGCTACACAAAGAAACCATGTCTCAAAAAGAAAAAAAAAAAAGACAAGCAATGCCATGATTTACTTTCAGAATAAAGCCACAATTCCACAGCTCAAAAAGCATTTGAAAAAAATGAAAGCTTCTAAGCTTCTATAATCTATAAAATCTGCTCTGGAAAGTGTTTCTGTAACAGCAGAGAGGCTTGGAAAATCAGATCCTCTGTAAAAGTTGTTAAAATACTTGCCAAAACTATAAAAATATACTTTTCCAGGACACTGTAAGTTAACTAGAAGGACATTTCTGAAAAATTATTATGAACAATAGTAATAAAGGCAGATAATTCAATTTTAAAACAGATAAATTTGTGTCTATTAATTTCTCCTTTCAAGAAGATCACAGGAAAGGACGGGAGAAATGTCAAGAAATCATCATTTTCAGGAAAGAAAAATCAACACCAGAACAAAACAGCAGCCAGGTCTGTTTAGTAAGATGGACACACACTAACAAGTTATAGCAGGGTGGGGCAGCTGCAGCAATACCCACTGCTGGTATAGATGTCAAAAGGTGCAGCCTTTAAGAAGATATTTTCCAGTACCTGAAAACATAAAATAGGTTGAGGTGCAACTCTGAGGCAGAATACTTGTCTGGCATGTGTAAGGCCCTGGGTTCAATTGTTTACACAAAAATTTGTCTTTGAGGGCCAGAAAGATGGCTCCGCAGGAAGAAATACTTGCCGCTCTTCCAGAGGACCTGAGTTCAGTTCCTAGCACCCATGCCAGACACCTGAACTTTACTTCTAACTCTAGGGATTTCAATGGACTCTTCTGGCCTCTCTGGAAACCTGTATGTATAACACACAAACACACACACACACACACACACACACACACACACACACACGAGCAACAACAAAAACATCTAAAAATACTCGTCTCTGATTGCTCACTGTGGCATTACTCATTATAACCAGACCATAGAAGCTAGAATATTCAACAAGGGCTACAAACACTAACACAGCCATAGAATGGACTCTGTCAGATTTAGCAGTGAGAAAGATAAAATTACCATTATTTTTACCCATCCCAAGTCTGGGCTACCTATGGTTCAATCTAACAGTCAGGAAATAACTGTTAGTAAAAGGGAAATCAGACTTATTCAAGGGTGTGTATCCTGAAAGAGAGGGATGTGGTAGTTCATATCAATTGTCTATTTGACAGAATCTGTAATTAGGTAGGAGACAAGACTTGTCTAGTCATGGCTGTGACAAATTAGCTACATTAGGTTGATTAAAGCAGGAAGACTCACCTTAACTGTGGGCAGCATCATTGCACAGGCTGGGATCCTGGACCAGATGGTAAGGCAAAAGCAAACTGAATGCTAGCATTCATCTTCCTCTGCTTCAGTATTGCAAATATAATTTGACCAGATGCCTTGTCTCCTGCTGCAATATCTTCTCCACCAAGTTAGGTTGATTATGTGTTGAAGGTGTGAACCAAAATAAGATCTCCTTCCCTACATTGCCTGTATCATGTATTTAATTATAAGGGACAAGCAAGCAGCTAATGGAAAGAGATATAGAGCTCTATAGCCAAACATTAGACAGAGCTGTGGGAGTCTTGTGGAAGAGTTAGGAGAAGAACTGAGGGACCTGGAGGGGATAGAAAATCCACAAAAAGACCAACAGGGTCAACTAACCTGGACCGATGGCAGTTCCCAGAAACTGATCCACCAACCATAGGTAGCAGATGTGCAGCTTGGTCTTCATATGGGTCCCCTAACAAGTGGAGCAGGAGCTGTCCCTGAATCTGTTGCCTCTCTGTAGATCCCATTCTTCTAACTGATCATCACTGGGCGAGGATGAGCTTAGTCCTACAGTGACGTGATATGTCAGGATGGGGTGATACCCTGGGGGGTCTTCCCATCTCACAAGAGAAGAGGAGGGGAAGATGAGGGAGGGACAGTGTGAGGGACTTGGAGGAGACTTGGGAAGCTGTGGAGGATTTAAAGTGAATAAATAAATTAATTAATAAAAAAGAAACAAAAGCAAACAAACAAAAACAGAATTCAGCATCCTTTATGATAAAAAATCACAAAACCATCATCAACATCATACTAAGTGGTAGAATGAGAGCTTTTTATCTAAAATCACAAATAACACAGAGACCTACTCTTGTCACTTTTATCCAACACATCAGTTAAAAAGTTAATTGACGTAATAAGGCAAAGGAAGGACATGAACGAGATATAAATAGAAAAGGGTGAAGTTTGACAACTCCTAGTTGATTCTAGAAGATTCTAGGGAATCTACCAAAACATCCTCAAACTTGGTAAACACATTCATCAAAGTAGAGGATACAAAACCAACAAACAAAAATCCGTAGCTTCCCTATATCCCAATAATGAACTCCATGAGAAAGAAACTGAGAAAGCAAGCTCACTCACGATAGCTCAAAGAGAACAAGATGCCTAGGAATAAACCTAGCCCTGAAGGAGAAAGTCCTCTACTGTGAAACCCGCTGAACACTGAAGACAAGCCAAAGGTCAGTGGAGTGGATCTCCTTACAACAGTCACCTTACTGGAAGTGATCCTTCAATGAAATACCGTCAAAATATCATTGCCATGTCATAAAACTATAAAACATCCTGAAACTGAATCAGAAAAGAGCTTCATAACCAAAGCAATCCTAAACAGAATGAGCAATGCTGGAGGTATCCCAAAGCCTTATTTCAGGTTAAACTACAGAGTCATAGTAACAAAATAGCATGGTATTGGCATAAAACCAGACATAGGCCAATGGCATACAGTAAAGGTCCTAGAAGTAAACTCACACGATTACAACCATGTGATTCTTGTCAAAGGTTCCAAGGGAAACATCAGCTTCTTCAACAAATGGATAGAACTGGAGATTGTCCTTAGGCAAAATAATACAGACTCAGGAAACAAGAATCATGCGTTTTCTCTCGTATATGAAATTTTGAGTGGAGAAAGGGGCTTAGAAGAGAGGGGAAGATGTGATGAACTCTTCAATAACAACACACATGTATTGTTCTGCCTTGCATTACGTAGCTGAGCTGCATTTGTTGGGACTCCATTGAGAGAAATGCACCAAAAACTTGTGGTAGTATGCTGCAGTTTCTTGCCTCTTCTGCAGACTCAGGATGATTGGAATCATGGGCTGGAGAAAGCTATGTGAGGCAAGACCCACGCTGAGGCAAGGGACATGGAGGACACATGATGTGTGGAGGGTATAAATAGGACTCCACGCCGTGACGGAGACAGAGCTTGGCTTGCCGGTACAGCTAGCTGTGCAATGCTTGTGGGTCTTGAGTCTTCACTGATGTTCACTTCCCTGAGAGAGGCACAGATGAGAACTTCCGGTGTTCCTGTTGGTCCCTCCTGCTGACTCATGCCAAGGCTGAGGCCTGGCTGTCTCTACTAGGTCCTGTCACTGCTGTTGCTAAGCCTACTCTACCAAACTGGAGAGCTGGTGTATCAGTGAAGTGTTTGCAAGGGGACAGAGCTGCCACTGCCTGCTAACCTGTGAACGAAACTGCCGATTTCCAGATGAGAGTTGCTCCAAAGAACCTTTCTTAACCCGCTCATGTCCCCCACACCCTTTCTTTCCCACTACCTCTGGTGGGTGGTGGGCTACAAGGGAGGGTAAAGCGTTTGAGAGCCATCATTAAAAATAAGGTTTGAAAAATTAAAGGTACATAAAAGTGCCAGAGGGGAAGCTATCAGTGAGTATACTTATATGTTAATATATAAAAAATAAATTAAAAATACACAGGCGCCATGGTGCATGCCTTTAATCTCAGCACTTGGGGACAGAAGGCAGGTAGATTTCTGTAAGTTCAAGAGTAGCCTGCTGTATACAGGACAGTCAGAGATACATAGTGAGACCCTATCTCCAATAAATAAATAAATAAATAAGCTTAAAAAAATAAAATTAAAAGAATCAGATGTCCAAGCCCACAGCACATTCAGAGAGAAGGCTGAGGCAAAAACCATCAGTGGGACACAATTTGTAGCAATCAAATATTCTAAGTTCATGTTTCTCTGTTGTTGGAAATGGGCATTACTGTGTCCTTCATCATTTCTAGAATAAACAAGCATGAGACTTTGGAGAATTTTAATGGAAAATTAGTCATTCTTAGTCTACACTTCTGAAAGTGCTAATCAGGGTTAAACAGCAGGGACAACAATGGATTCAATGTAATGAGACTCGCCCCATCCTTGGGTTTCACTCCAGAGTGGGACAGCAGTTAGGGTTTTAAGTCTTCAGGCGACCTAGATGCATGCTAAGGTTTGAGAGCTGAGCACATCCCAATCCCAACATTCCTTGGAAGTGCTTCCATAGCATTCTGCTTTCCATTAAATGGATAGAAAATGCTCCTGTGAACCTGTCACAACGGGCAATGAAGAGAAGGAAGGAATTCAGAGCATCAATGGGACATCACAACACACCCAAGGCAGCTCAGAGCATTCCGGAAGATACCACACCCTTGCTGTGAGGAGGCCACACCCTTGCTGTGAGGAGGCCAGATCTGATTTTTCTTTAAGCAGAGTATTTAACATCCTAAGGACCATTTATGTTCGCTTTTTTTTTTTTTTCTCGAGACAGGGTTTCTCTGTGTAGCCCTGGCTGCCCTGGAACTCACTCTGTAGACCAGGCTGGCCTGTGTTTGCTTTTTGCTCTGGTAGGATACTATTGGTCTTTATGTAAGGCACATCTGCCTGACTACCTTTAATAGGATATGGTAAAATGCTCTGGTCTTTGGAAAAGCCCAGATAGCTTGGCACTCTTTCCTGTGGAAGGGTTTCATATTAGACTGTTTGTCATAACAGAAAACCAGAAATGAGAGTCCAACCAGAAACCAGTTAGTTGCACAGACTGAGAAGCTGGCACAGACGTGGGCGTCATTAGCAATATTCTGAAAGGACTGAAGGAAGCCAAGAGTAGAAACTTCTCTTTCTCTAGTCCCATGCTATTCTTTATTACTTATCATTCACCCTTTCCATTTCAAATGAATGCTCAAAATTAAGAAGTCAATTTAAGAGCAGAGATTCTGATAATTACAGGGTACTTGGAAAGAAAGAAAGAGAGAAAGAAAGAAAGAAAGAAATTTGCTTCTTCAACCCCAAACTTGAAACTCCACCAGACACTGACCCTGAAGAAATGAGCAAACCTGGTTCTGTTACTGCACCATGATCACTTTCTATTAAACAATTCTACTTTCTGTTCTCAGCAAAAGCGTAGTTCATAAGCTATACTCTTTGACTACTGACGTCATTTCTATTACATTGTCTACCTTTTGGGGTTTTGTACCACATTTCACTTTCGATTTATATTATGGCTTTAATTATTTTTAGAACAATCTGGTAGGATACTATTGGCCTTTATTCAGGGCACATCTATCTGCACTACCTTTACTAGGATACTGTTAAGCGTTCTGGTGTCTGAAGACTCCAGATGGCTTGGCAATCTTTCCCTGTGGAAGGGCTTGCTTCCCCACCCCTTTTTGGCATATTTCACAATATAGCAAGTATTTTTTTGAGCTTCTACTATGCCAACCTTGTGGCTGTCACTTTGGATGTAAAAAATTATAATACTGATTTTAGCCTCAAGTCAATGACAATGAACATAAACAGTAATAGATTAACCGTCTATCAAAATGTGTCCATCCTAAGTAGATACACGGATAATAAATGGACTACCTCTAGCTGTTCTCTGACCTCAGTATGCTCACTGCAGCATGTTTATGAAAGCCTACACACTCAAGCATACAATATAAATTAGTTGACTATAATTAAACATGTATCTACATTTTATTGTACAAGTTGATATAGAAGAAATGTTTTAGAAGACTATCAACAGCAACACTAAAAACCCAAAAAGTCATAAATATGTAATATTCAGGCTAGAGCAGACTAGGAGTGTGTGTGTGTGTGTGTGTGTGTATGTGTGTGTGTATGTTACTGTGTATGTTTTAGTGGGTGTGTTAGTATGCATTTTTTTAGAGTGTGTATTAGTATGAATGTTTGGGTGTGTGTGTTAGTATTCCTGTTTTTTAGTGTGGGTATTAGTGTGTATTAGTGTGTGTGAGTATATGTGTGTATGAGTGTATGCGTGTGTGAGTGTGTGTGTGAGTGTGTGCTTTTAGTGTGGGTATTAGTGTGTGTGTGTGTGAGAGCGTGTGTATATGTGTGCATGTGAGTGTATGTGTGTGTTAGTGTGTATGTGTTTTAGTGGGTGTGCTAGTGTGTGGTTTTTTTAGTGTGTATATTAGTATGAATGTTAGTGTGTGCGTGTTAGTATTCTTGTTTTTTTTTAGTGAGGGTATTAGTGTGTGTTAGTGTGTGTGTTCGTGTGTGTGAGTGCATGTATGTGTGAATATATGTGTGTGTGGATGCGTATATGTGTGTGTGAGTATGTGTGTGAGTGTGTGTGTTAGTGTGAGGTGTGGTGTGAAGGGAGCTGGAGCTGGACTTGAGGAATAAAGCGTAGTAACTGGAAGGTGTTGGCATAGGGCTCTGGCAGAGCGTGGATGAACCAGCTCAGCAGATGACTGCCAGGTGGACTGGACATCTATGTGGAGGCTGCAAAGGTCATATTACTCGAATCCTTTCAAAGAGCCATTTCTTTCATCCCTCAGCTGCCTCATGGAGCCTTGCTCATAACTAACAAGTCATAAGCAAACAGGAAAAATCCAGCTGTGAGAAGGGAACAGCTACAGAGAGAGGTGCCACTGTGAAAGGGTGTGGAGAACTGGAGAAATCTGGGTTTTCAGTACAGAGGGTGTGAAAAGGAGAGGGGATGCCCAAGAGATGAGCCAGGACGCAGAGGTTCTGATATTCTCCACAAGGCATTTGGAAGGGCTTCAGAGATCAAACGGGGCATGCAGGACTCTTTATAGAGAACCTTTTGTTTTAGGATTTTTAGGAGTTTGCAGATTTATCTTAGGACTCTGTATGGGAACTATTTCCTTCTCAGCACACAATGGTGACCATCCTGTAAGAAGTAGTGGGGGAAACCAGCTGCTGCTACAGGAACCTAAGGAGATTCTTTCCCTTCCCCCACTTTGCCTAATCCTTAGTTCCCTGGCACAGAAGAATTTCAGGACAAGCTGACTGAAGCAAAAATAGCCAGGTTATTAAGAGAAAGGCAAGTTCAGTTTTAGATTTAAGTGTGAGTGTTTAGAGAGAGGAATGCCCTTAGGAGGTTGTCATTAATGTAAACTCCCAGGCCTCACCTCAAATGGAAGGAGAGTTTATTCTGGAGCTAAATATGAGTGAGCTTGTCCAAGGACACCGATTTACAGTACGCCAAATGCCACATTTCAATGTATTAACAGATCAGTGTTTCACAGAAATGGAACTAAGTTGTAAAGCAACACAATTTCAAATGTGTTGGTTGGTTCTCCAGATAGGTAGATTACCACACACTGGGGAATCTTTGCTGCAGGCCTCAGATCTTTCTGAAGACATTCTTAGCTATCCAGTTATGGACTCTAAGGGTCTGTTTATGCATTCCAAAAAGATCCATCTACTAGTCACAAGGATGTTAGATAACACACAGTAAGTGGTTAATTTAAGGGCTAAGATAGCCCAAGATCATTTGACTCTTAATGTGTAATATACCAGCATGCCACAATCACAGGTTTTCATCAATAATCCAGGCGTTGTAGAATGTTTAACACAGGTATTTGGTTTTTCTGGGCTCTTCAGTTCACACACGGTCTAGATATAGTTTTGAGACTTTTAAAGTCACATTGTACAAAATGTGTGATTTCTAACAAGCTTAGTTAAAAGTTAAAGTTTAAAAATTGAGTTTTAAAATTCAAGAACTGGTTAATTTTTCTTGAGGAATTTTCTCTTGTAAATTAAATTGCTAGGTGACTTCATGCTAAGTGGTGTTGTAACCAGCGTGTTATCTCCCTCATCTTTGTTTGGAATGCCTCCAGGAAGCCCAGCAGTGTCTTTACAGGCAATCTCCATGTCCTGCAGTTGTGTTAAAGCTGTGGATCAGTGCTCTCAACCCTCCTATTGCTGCAACCCTTTAATACAGTTCCCCATGTTGCAGTGACGCCCCACCCATGAAATTATTGTTGCTACTTTATAACCATACTTTTGCTACTGTTATGAATCATGATGTAAATATCTGTAAATATTGGTTTGCAACCCACAGGTTGAGAACCAATGCTGTAGATTCTTAGTCAGAGAAGGGGCTTATTTGACTTGCTGTGTCCCTTAATTCTCCCTGTCTCCCTTTCTGCTCCTCTATCCCAACTTGCTGAACCATGAGAGAAGCCCCCACCATTTGATATATTCAAGATGGAGACCAAAGGAGACTGCCCAGAAGACTATTCCCATAGAACACTGGTGCTCTCTGTCCTATCCCGTCTTTCCTCTGTTAGAAAGTGGCCTGGGCTTCTGAGCCCACAGACTTGATAAGACTTGATTGCACCACAGCCTCAATAAAAAGGGATAATCGGTACTGGGAAACAGTAATGCCTTATGGCATGCTAACGGTGCAATCTTTCATAGTAACACTTTGAGATTTCCCAAATGTGAAAGTCTTTGATCCGTTTTGGATGGTGAGGCTAAAGAGACAACATTATCCAGATTAACTCAAGAAAAAAAAATTTCCATTCTTCCTCTTTTTTTCCAGTTGTCACAAGCACTTCATAAAATTACTCATCGGAGACAGGAATTCTTTTCAATTCTATCTCAAGGGTCCACTCTACTTCACCAGAATAGAATTCATATTCTACTTTTGGGTTGGTTTTTTTTGTTTTTTGTTTTGTTTTGTTTTGTTTTTGTTTTTGTTGTTTTGGTGGTGGTAGTGGTAGTGTTTGTTTTGTTTTTGTTTTTTTCTTTTCTGTACTGATCAGACTACGGTAATTGCTCTCAAAAATAATTCTTGTAGGTTTCTGCAACATAATTAAAGTTTGTGTGTAATTCATGACATAGTTAATGCAGGGACTAATTCCAAATGTAGACTGCCTTCTTGTTATTATGTAGTGTCATTGTTACGTGACATAATGTGACTGGCATGCAGGTAGTGGGTCCATGCCAAGGTGTCCCCTGAGAAATCACAGCATTCGAAAGACATGGTATAGGGGAAGTTTGTTTGGGGGAAGGGAGGGGAGTGAGGCCCTGGAGAAGGGGTAGAGGAGGAGTGAGGACCTGGAGAAGGGGACAGAGGAGGACAGAAAGAAGGACGGAAAGAGAGTCTGTTTGGGAACATGTGGAGAGACAGAGGAGGGGGGGAGAGAGAGGCAGGCAAAGAGTCCTTTTTAAAGAGTCCTTTTTGTATGCCACCCATGCACCAACCACATCTAGTGGGAAATAATGGCAGCAGGTGATGATGATGTGAGCCATTGTTAGGTCCCTGGGAAGAGTCTAGTGGAATCGCCTGTAAGCAAACAGTCATGGCAGTAGGCAACCTAAAGTGTCCTTGAATTTCTTTCCTGTTGTTAAAGTACCTAATCCATTCATGCAAGCTCTATCCCTCATGGCCTAAATTACCCACAAAACCCTCATCTGTGAACACCATTATATTGGGGGTTAGAATTTCAACCTAAGAATGTGAGAAGGAAACTAACACTGGAGTCACAACACTTTGCTCTGTCAAAATTATTCTCTGTTCATCCTGATTTAATACAGCAGGTAGGATAATAAGTGGCCTGTGCTAAACCCACTGCACATACCCCAGGCGACTCTCTCATTTCATAACAAAGAGTGTAGTTACTGTCTACAGTCAGTTTACAAGCTACTTAGAGCAAGTGTGTGATTAAAGAGACTCTTATTCTGGTTAACCTAAAATGTACCCTAAACTTTATGGCAGCCAATATGAATAGTTTCAAATTCTAGGTTTTTCTTTTATTTTTTTTAGACATAATGAGTCATGGCAAATAAATGGCTAAGCTGAACAGACATGTAACACTAGAGATTATTGCAAGAAAAGCAATCATTATCATAGACTATTTGGGAAAGCTATGGAGAATGATTTGACAGAAGGAACAAAAGAACCTCCTTTCCTGGGAAAAAAAGTCACAACCTTAACAAATAAAAAAATGCTGCACATGGGCTAGTGACATGGCTCAGTAGGTAAAGGTGGGAACCAAGCCTACAACTAGAGTTGAAACCCCAGGACTCACACAGTGAAAGGAAAGAGCCAACTCCTGCAAGTTGTCATCTGATCTCCACCCACTCACCGTGGCACATGAACCCACGCACTTACATACAGGAAATAGATATATAAATAAATGACTAGTAATAGAAGGCCCTGTGTACAGATTGTCCTGTTGCTATCGATGCTGAAGGAGTTGAGCTTCACATTCAGGTTTGAAGCAGGAGTCAGGTAAGACGGGGAGAGATATGCAGCTATGATGTCATACATTATACCCGCCTGTGCTGACTGTGCCCTCTTCCCCCTTTCGGCCATTCTCTACTGGAAAATGTCATGTTGTCCTAGATGACCATCTGTTAAGTCTCTTTACCATGAGGTTTGTTGTTACAGTCAATAAATAAATTAGTGTAACAACAATGAAAGCTAACTTGCCCTGAGAGATCAATACACAGATATTGTTATGATAAACTCTGTATGCACTACCTACATGGGACACTCTACCATCATTCTCAGCAGATATTCCTCATATAGAGTGGTTAAATATGTTAGCTACGTCCCCACAGCTCGTGACTGGCAATGCCTTCCATTCTGTTATTTTATTATAAGACTCTTTATACAATATTCTTGCTGATCATGGAAAGTTACCAAATCTTTGCTCCATGATCATTACTTTTTAATATGTTGGGCAATTCCTATTGAGGCTCTTTAAAGTTCACAAGTCTACAGTTGACTTTTTAGGCAAAATACTCATGCATACTGAGATTTTTCTTAGGATGCCCCTCCCACGATGTCCATATTTCCCTGATCTTTGATTTCCACAGGAGTTGATCATTAACTCCATCTATGCTGGTTGGTCAACCAGACTCCTGGGATGAGTACATCCGGTCATCCCAGCAAGCTCAGAGACAGCTGGAAATAATTAGTGGCCACAACTTCTAAAAAGAAATCTGAGGAGTGAAGGGTTGCCAGTGGCTGGAAGCCTAGACTAGCAATTAGGTCACCAGTTGAGTCTTTGGTCCATTAGTTTGCTTCCTGTAAGAGACTTTTAAAAGTAAGAATGGAGCCCGACTTCCCTTGATCCAGTAAAGCGAGATCAGGATGTCCAGGTGCAATTCTAGAAGGTGGGGAGCTATGGCCAGAAGATATAAAGTGACCCATTACCACAAAGCTGCTGTAGCTTGTAGATGAACTTCCCATCATCCCTTCAGTGAGTCACTCTGTCCAGTAGACATGATTGCGTTTGTGACAGTGCATCATTTATCAGAATCACTGACAGAAAACAAGGAACTGGGCACAATCCATGAACACACTGTTTTTTGCTTTAAAGCAGTTTTCATATCTTAACATATTTTCACCTGTTAGGTTTGCTTATAGATTATGCCTAAACATTTCTTCCTTAATGGTAAGATGATATATAAACAAAAATTCAAATTGCTCTCTTAGGTTCTTAGCTATCTTAACCCAGGCTCTGTAACTGCGTAAGGTATAGAACAAGGGTCTGGCCACCTACGCCTCTGCACCAAGCAGTGTCCTCCTGTCCTCCATGCCAGAATTCCTCCACCACTTGTGTTACTTCTCTTCGCTAATGCATTGAGCCCTTTAGGTTAGGCCTTTAGCCTGACCCTTCCTTGAAAATTGATGTCCTTTTCTCCAGTGTGTACATGGTACATATAATCTTATTATTTAGTATTTTTAGAGCACCTCTTGCCCTTGCTTTGCCCATTGCTAACCATAACCACAAATAAAGTGTGTGCCTAAGAATTCACCTTTTAATGTTCACAATCACCTGATAACAAAAAGCTTTTGAGAGCTTTGAGACTTATTGCAAGCTTTATGACAAATAAGACAGGAAACATTATACTGCATACCGCATAGCTTACAGCTGCCATCCATCGTTGTTGCCTATCTAAATCTATGTAAATCTCTTCTTTAGCTTTACTGTGGTTTTGCTCCAGCTCTTCCCCAACCAATCACAGCAAAACCTGCCATTCAATTCCCCTATCGTCTCTTATTTTTTAAAAAAGAATTTTTATGACATGTATCTATCTATGTATTTATTTGTGCACTGGGCAGGGGGCACAGTTATCGAGGTCAAAGGACAACTTGCTGGAGTTGGTTCTCTCCTTCCTCCAAGTGTGTCCTGAGGACCTAACTCGGGTTAGGCTGTATAGCAGACCTTTATTCACTAAACCCCCTCACTGGCCTACACTCCCTTTCTTTATTATACCATCGGTCTCTCCCTGTTGACCAGTTGCTATTTTCCCCAGGGCTTATCAAATTATTGCTTTAACAGAATCAGTCTTGCTGTGAAAGGCAACAGAGGGACATAAACTGAATGCATACTTAGGAGAAGAGTTTCCAGGTCATTACATTGCATTATGAGCATTTCTTTGTGTTCTGCTGTTCTGATTTTCTGGGTGCACAAACAGCCACAAATGGTTCACTTGGCTTCTCAGAAGATTTGGACGGAGTTTGGTCTGACTGGTGTCTGTATAAATTGTTCTACCTGTCTCCCGTGAGAAGTCCTACATTTCTACCAGCTACGACCGCGCGTTGTTTGCAAGGCTGCACCGTTTACTCCAGGGCTTATCTTCCCTGGCCTTTCACTTATTTTTTCCTGAAATAGAAATAAAAGTAACAGGAAAGAAATTAACTTTTGGCTACCTGCCTAAACTTTTACCTTTTGTATTCATCTGCTCAGTTGAATATGTAACCATACGGTGTAAGAGTGCCCCGCCCAGTGGGACCTGGTTATTCGTGGGGGTGAGGGGGACCAAGCCTGAAACGAAAATGGGCGAGAGAGAAGAGTGAGACCAAGCAAAGTTTTGTCAAGGTCTCAACTTTATTTCAGACACATGTCGCTTTTTAAAGAAAAAATGAATGCAGAAGGGAGGGGGAAAGGAAGCTTGTGGCCTCCTGGCTGTCACTATTTTATCAAGCCAGACCATCTGGCACCAAACCGTTTATGGTGGTCTGTTTTCCGGGGGTGGGAAGGACAGCTTATCTTGTACAAACATGACTAGTTCTCGGAATGTCACTAGGGTCAGGTTCCCAGGAATGGTGTGGAGGCCCTGGCTCCCAGGTTCCCAGGAACTGTGTGGAGACCCTGGCTCCCGACATCTCCCCCTTTCTTTTACAGTAATTGAGGAGCGGCTAAGAAGGGTCGGTGGAAGGCCTGTCTTAGGCTATGTAGTGGGCACCCATGACTCATGCCCGATTTTTATGTTAGCCTTATTAGGGCAGGGACCCTGTCTTAGGCTATGTGGATGGCCCCCATCCCTGGCATCTTTCTTTTATAGTCTCGATGTGCACCCAGGTCATAGATCCGCAATAATCCCATCATAAGGTTACCCTGCAGCCTTTGAGGGTGTGCGAGAGTCATGGCACTACACTATTCTCGTCATGGGCTCTTCCACAGCTTATGGCCCAAAAGCCACCTCTGTTGGCTGTGGATTGTCAGGAGCCGGAAGGCAGTTTAGGAGAGCCTCCACAACCTGCGATACCAGGGAGTCTCTGTCGCTAGGGCTGAAAACTGTAGGCCGCCAGACGAAGGTCCTTGGTGGATTCATGGGCACTGAGTCGATGGTAATGAACAGCAACCGGCCTCTGGAGGGCAGAATCAATCTGTGACTTAACAAAGTTAGTTAGTTTATTAAAAGCCCAAGGGCCAAATGTCAAAAGTAGTAGGAGGCCCACAAGGGGTCCCAGGAGGTTAGGGAGTAATGTAGACAGCCAGGGAGAGGTGGAGAACCAGTTTTGATACCATGCTTCGTCTTGTTCTCTCTTTCTCTTTCTATCTTCTAAGCTCTTTTTTATTTTTTCTATGCTATCATCAACTAATCCCATCTTGTCTGCATAGAAGCAGCATTCTTCTTTAAGGGCAGCACATAGACCGCCCTCATGTAGAAAGACGATGTCTAGCCCTCTTCTGTTTTGTAATACTACCTCTGATAGGGATGCTATAGATTCTTTAAGATATTTTAAGCCTTGTTGTAATTCACGGATATCATTATCAATAGCTATGGAAAGTTGATTATACTGTTGAGTAAAAGAAATCAAGGAGGCTATACCTGTTCCAGCTCCTGTGGCAGTTAGGCCCAAAAGGACGGCTAGCGTGATGGCTGTAATGGGTTCTCTTTTGGTACTGGTTGTACCCTGCTCCCAAAACGTACGTAGGTCTTCTGCATGGTGGAAGGTAATTTTTGGAATGAGAATGACCAAGACACAGTAATCTCTGTGTGTCAATAAAGAAGCTGAAACCACATAAGGAGTGAGCCCGGTGGAGCAGATGAAGTAAGAGCCATTGGGTGCCTGAATGTATTGAAAGGTGGAGTTGACAGTAATTGTTAGATTACAAATTTCGCTTAACTGATGAGGGGGGTCCCACCTGGATGGTCGGTTGAAAAAGGGTGCTAGCAGAGGGGCTTAAGGCCAGTTTTCTCGTAATTGAGGGAGCCCCTGTTATGATTTTTGGGCTCGTCAGTCTAAGATGTAAGGCTGTGTTAGGTCCAATAGCTATTGTAGGGCCTTGTGGAAGTGTCTTAATAAGTTTGATCTTAAATGTGAGGCCTATGTCATGTCCTGGTATATAGAGTCTCAATCCCCATTCGTAGCCTCTGGAATTGTCCCAGGAGGCCTTTCTCCCAGCGTCAGTGAAGGTGATGGAAAGTGGGTTGCACCACTGATCTTTATATTCCCCTTTGAGGGGGAGGGCCCCAGAACCAAAGGTGTATTTGGAAGGGTCTTTTCTCCTTAGGGTAATATAATCCCAGGTGGAAGAGGGCTTCCAATCAGTGTCTCCAGAGGTCTCGCAGCCCCAGGAGATGCAGTAAAAATCAGGAGAGAAACCGCACTTTGTGTTAAGAGTGCGGTCTCGATGTCCCCCTGGGCATATATATAGGGGGGCCGTTTGTAAGAGGGACCTTTTCATTTGGGATCCACATCCTGGGTGCCAGACTGGCCGGGAGACAGGATTGGGGGGCTTTTGCTGTGGCATAAAGAAATCTTGATAGTCCCAATAGTCATGAGCCCCAAGGGCCAACACACATAGATCAACCTGTAAGGGGTCCCAAGGGATATTGGCAGAGAGCCGAGAGGTTGAATTAGCTATGTCTCCTGCCTCATTAAGGCATGTAACGTTAAAAAGTTGATGTGGCAAGGGATTGTTCCGGCCGCTGGAGCATAGTAGAGCTTTGAAGAAGATCCAAGGGAGCAGTGTCATTGGAGACAGGGACATCTCTGACTTTTCTTAGTCTCTGGAATTAAACACAATGAGAAGCCTTCTCAGGGGGGTCCCTGGGTGGGTTATAGGGTTTTATGAGGCGATCTGGGAGCCATCTGGCATTTTGTGTCTCTGAGTCATAAATGCATGCATGCCCCTTGCCACAGATGAGGACTGGATTTGGGCCCTGCCATTTGTTGGATAGGGGGTCTTTCCACAGTGCCTGTGCATAGTTATCAGCTGTGGACGGGTGCCAGAGACGGTCTGCAGCAAATTTGCCCTCAGAGTCATATGTAGGAAAGTTTAGAACAAATAAGGCATGGTTTAGGAGGGTCTTAAAATTGCCTGCTCTGGGGTAGAGTGCTTCTCCCCCAGACTGTAATTTGAAGAGCATGTTTTTGAGTGTCTGGTGGGCCCATTCAACAATCCCTTGCCCTTGAGGGTTATAAGGGATGCCTGTGATATGTTTGATGCCCATTTGAGCACAGAATTGTTTAAAGCTGGAGCTGGTATATCCTGGACCATTGTCCATCTTAAGAATTTTAGGTATTGGCGTGGTTGCCAGGCTGGCAAGGACGTGGTTGATAACGTGTTTAGTAGCTTCCCCGGTCTGTAAGGATGCATAAAGGAAGCCACCGTAGGTGTCTATAGAGACATGAATATATTTAAGTTTTCCAAAGGCAGGATAATGTGTAACATCCATTTACCACAATTCCCCAGGAATTAGCCCACACGGGTTGACTCCAAGATGTGGCTCAGGCAAAAGCGTCAAACAACCCTTGTATTGGCAGACAATCTGTCTAGCCTGTTCACGGGTGATGGAGAGTCTTAGCCTGAGAGTATGAGCATTGAGGTGATGTAAATTATGAGCCAGCGGTGCAGCATCAAGAGGCTCAACAGGCCTATGATCTATACTCCCCAAGGCAATCAGGTGGGTGGCCCAGTCCACCACATCATTTCCTTCTGTTAAGGGGCCAGGCAGACCGGAGTGGGCGAGAATGTGGCCCACAAAGAAAGGGGCATCACAAGCGAGAATCAATTTTTGTAATTTGGAAAACAATGGGGAGGCATTTGTGGAGGGGCGAACAGAGGGGACTGTTTCAAGAAGAGGCACAGAGGTGGCTACATAAGCACTATCAGTATACAAGTTGAAGAGCAGATCTTGTAAAACCTCAAACACCTTTATAATGGCGGATAATTCAACAAGCTGTGCTGAGGAGAAGTCAGTCATAAATCGGGAGACCTTTCTGTCTATATAGAAGGCGGCTATGCCTGAGGAAGATCCATCGGTAAAGACCAATGTGGCCCCAGCTATTGGGGAACTCTTAGTTCTTTTGGGGAAGACAACTGGCGTTTTATGTAGAAACTGGACTAACCTATCAGCAGGATAGTGATTATCAATAATGCCTTGAAAGGAGGTACAGTTAACAGCCCAATCGTCATCAGTTTGAATGAGCCACTGGACTTGGGAGGCATTATAGGGAACGACTATAATGTCAGGGTCTTTGCCAAAGAGTTTAAGGGCAGCCTCCCTGCCAAGACGTAGCAGCTGGGCGACCAAGTGCAGGTAGGTAGGCAGACTGCGAGTCGGGGAGGCTGACAAATGGACCCAAAATAAGGGTTTAGCCTGCCAAAGCAGACCAGTAGGGGAAAGGGGGTGGGAAAGAGAAGGAAGTGAAGAGGCAATTTTGGGGAGTAGTAGCCAACGTGTTGGTCAATTATGACTTGTTCTATTCTGGCCATTGCCTTTTGGGGCTCTGAGGTCAACGTTTGCAGAGATGATGGATCAGAATCTCCTTGCAATATGTCAAATAAAGGTTTTAATTCACCTGTAGTTAGCTTTAAATAAGGGCACAGCCAATTAATATCACCCAGTAGCCACTTGACAGAGATTGATAAAGTTGGCCTTCCAAGTTAGAAATTGGCCCCGGGTGAGAACCGCCTGAATCACACGAATCCATTCTCCTGGGAGCAAATAGCCACCCCAAGACAGGGAGTCAAGGACCGAAAGGGTAAAGGGGGCGTTAGGTCCATAGGTCCTGATGGCAGCATTTAATTCTTTTAAATTTTTAAAATGTAGCTTATGGAACTCGCCGTGTCCACTAGATGGCGCTGGTGGTTCGTGGAACTCGCTGTGCCCACCAGCCAGTGCTTGCGGTTCGTTCTCACTTTCGCTTTCTCCGTCTCCCTCCCCCCTCACCATCAGGGTCACTCAGCGTGTCCTCAGAGGTGTTAAAGGTTGGAGAAGGGTGTTCAGGCGCCCCGGAAGAACGGGTTACCACAGGGAAGACCAAAGAAACCCTATGGGACCCTCGGGCCTTTTTAGGGGGGTTGGAACTGGTGGGCGGCTTATTTGCTGATCCAAAAATCGGGGTGAGGGGTCTCATGAAGAGTGGACTGTAAAGAGATGAGTTCAGCGGAAAGTTGGGCGAACTGTTTTTGGAGCCTTAGGACTTCTTTAAGTTCACCTATCTGTGCTGAGAGTTGTCTTTTAGACTCAAGGAGAGATGAACTAGGAACAGACAATGCAGGAGTACAAAATTGCTGGGAAGCATAGGGAGGAGGTCTTTGGAGAGGAGCCGAGGGCCATGGCGGCCGGTCAGGGTTATGATATTGTGCAGCCTCGTCCTCTAAAGTCGTGGCCTCAACAGGACCCAAAGGATCATTGTTTAGTTCCCGGGCCACAATCAGGAATGTCAAGGCAGCTCGGGGGGGGGGGGGGGAAGGGGGGACTGATCCTGGGAAAGGGGGTGGTTTATTTTATTTCTTAATTGGTTTTGGGAGGGAAGACCTGTTTTTAGATCGGGGAGTCCTGGGGAAGGTCTGCTAAACGGAGGAAGGTTGTTTTTTGGGAGGGATGGATAAAGAGGTTTTGGAGGGGAGGGCTCTGCCCCCAGAGGCTTGGACTCAGAGGAAGGGATGTCTGAATCTGAGGACCTGGACATATCTATAATTACAGAGGGGGACTTGATGGGGACCTGGGTGTCAGATTGTTTATCTGGGAGGGAAGCTAAAGACCCTGTACCGGAAAGAGGATGGAGACAATACTCCGCAACTGACAATAACTGTTGTTTGTCTGGATCGGAGGACGCAACCTCAACTATATCTCGGATCAAGCCCCAATATGTAAAGACCGTGGTGGGGATGGCATCAGGTACCTCGCAACTTAATTTTTCATTAAGATCCCGTCCCACCTTTTGCCATTTTCCCACGTGAATTTCTGGCCCATTTACTATGAACCAGGGACAGGCTTCATCTATAAAAATGAAGAATTTAATTAAATCTTTCTTTTTAACTCTAACTCCTCTCTCTCTGAGTGAACTCTTTAAGTCTTTAATGAAGACTGCTTCTTTAGTTAACTTTTGGCCCATTTTCCTCCATGAGAGGACGAGTACCTTTCATGAGCGGTGAGAAGGGTCCTTAATCTTCCTGGGGCTGCAGCGACACTCTCGTAGGTCGGGGTCCGTCTGGCCGAGATCCGTACCTCGAGCCCCACATTGGGCACCACGTGCCCCGCCCAGTGGGACCTCGTTATTCGTGGGGGCGAGGGGGACCAAGCCTGAAACAAAAATGGGTGAGAGAGAGAAGAGTGAGACCAAGCAAAGTTTTGTCAAGGTCTCAACTTTATTTCAGACACATGTCGCTTTTTAAAGAAAAAATGAATGCAGAAGGGAGGGGGAAAGGAAGCTTGTGGCCTCCTGGCTGTCATGGTGCAACTATTTTATCAAGCCAGACCATCTGGCGCCAAACCGTTTATGGTGGTCTGTTTTCCGGAGGTGGGAAGGACAGCTTATTTTGTACAAACATGACTAGTTCTCAGAATGTCACTAGGGTCAGGTTCCCAGGAACGGTGTGGAGGCCCTGGCTCCCAGGTTCCCAGGAACTGTGTGGAGGCCCTGGCTCCCGACATAAGAAACGACAAGTGACAGCACAGCAGAGGGCCAGTGCTGTGACAAGACTGTGGAACACTGAGCGTCTAAAGTCACAGCCATGAGTCAATCTCTTGCCACTAACAGCTGTTATTAAAAGTAAGAATGAAGTGTGTGTGTGTGTGCACGCATGTGTATGTGTATGTGTATGTGTATGTGTGTATGTATGTGTATGTGTGTTTATGTGGGTGTGTATATGTGTGTATATGTGTGTGTATGTGTGCGTATATATGTGTGTATGTGTGTGTATATGTGTGTGTGTATGCCACCCACTTCCATTGTTGGAGAAAAAAGTAAAAACAAACAAGTTTGGTAACACTTGTCACCCTAAAGACACCCTTTTAGTTTCACAAATTCAATTCAACCTGATTTCTTATCAAATGATGATCATCTGCCAAGACTTTTGCTGCTAGCCTTTAATAGCCTTGCATTCTAAACAAGAAAATATTTTGAAAGTATTTATGAAGAATTATAAAACTTTACTTCCAATAATTTAAAGGTAATTTTCAATTCTAGTTAGGTGAAAAATGAGTTCATCCCAGCATTAATTATTAACCAAAAAATTGAATAGATGTCAATAATGCTAAATAAGAATTGAAATACCTTGTCATCTTTTAAAGCAATAAATGGCCTTTGGGGGGGAATAGGTCAAAGATAAAGCACTTGACCTACTATGTGCAAGGCTTTTAATCAAAAAGGAAAGAAAGAAGAAAGAAGTCAAAACCAACAACAATGAATCATAAAGGCAGAATAGGACAAGGATTATTTTACACTTTCCACTAAGTCACTGTTAGCTTTATTTTATTCACTTTTTAAAAAAAGACATCTTTATTTTTATGCATTTTTGAAACAGTACACAGCTCCTTTGCTAAAAATGTAATTTAGGATTAAGTACACATGCTATATAGAGTCGTGGAGCTTATAGAAGTTAGGCTAAAGAAAAGCTATTTCTTTTCCACAGAATTATATACTAGCAACTAAAAAAGTACATCAAATGGTTTTTACAAAAAGGTTTTCAGGAGCAGTTAATTATAAGATGTTATAAAACTTTGGGAAGACTCATAGTTTACATTTCTGCATAAAAGATCAGGGTTTGTTTTTATGATTCCTGTATAGCCTTCAAACATACAGACATTAAAGTTCCTGTGTATTTTCTACATAAAACCCCTGTTTTCTTTAATAAGAAAAAAAGGTGCACATTGCAATTTTTATTTTGAAATAGTCCAAAATTCTCACAGCAGAGAATTCAATGAAATTAAATTATCATTTTTGTTGTTGTTGTTGTTGTTATCATCATTATTTTGAGACAGTCTTCGGATGCAAGGGATGCAAGGGGGCACAGTAAAGAAACTGCTGAGCTGCTAACATAACCACTCCATTATTATGAGGAAGGTTTTTATTGTTGGTAAGAGAAAGCAACCAGAAGCATCTGGAAGAGTTCAGAACAGAAAAGAAAAACAGGGCCTGGGAGGCAGAGGCAGGCGGATTTCTGGTCTACAGAGTGAGTTCCAGGACAGCCAGGGATACACAGAGAAACCCTGTCTCGGAAAAAAAAAAAAAAGGAAAGAAAGAAAGAAGAGAAAAGAAAAAGAAAAAGAAAAGAAAAGAAAAGAAAAGAAAAGAAAAACAGACTGGCCATGGTCAGGGCAATCATCAAGAGAAGCAAGAGAGCATAATAGGGGCTACAGTGGGGCAGAAAAGTAGAGCCAGTGAGATGGCAAGAGGGAGAGAATAGCCTGGATGCTTAGCATGGACTTCGAAGTGTTTAATGAAAAGGTGATAAGTGCCTCAGGTCAGGTTCTGCTAGAGCTGAGGAAATTGCCAGTTCTCCCTCAGGGTAGCCAGGCCGGGTTTGCACCCTGCTGGACTGGAAGAAGGAAGCTTAGCCAGGCCCCCTCTGATGGGAGAAATGGGAGGGGGGTATGTCCCTGGGGAGGTGTCCAGGGTCTCTGGGACAAGGTTTGTGTGGCTGTGTTCCATTGTCTGGGGCAAGGGTGTTGGAAGATACTTCATCTGCATACTCAGGAGCCGTAGCCTCTGGGAGAAGAACAAGATCAAACAAGGACCTGATAACCATCCTAGGGTTGATGGTGGGAGAGAGGCGAGTTTCTGGCTCCAGGTCGGGAGGGGGGAGGTAGCCAAACGCTTGCCATCCTCATGATTGAGGTTGAAGATCTCTTGACCATTCCTCTGTAACCCTGGGTCATTCTGTCCCACAGGAAATGACTCCTTTGAGCAGATAGAAACCTGTTTCATAAGTTCCTGAGGGATGCTGGTTTTTATCTGACCTCCAGCCATCAGAAATCCTCTGTAGTTCAGCTTGAGCTCACGTCTGGGTATATGAGACCTAACAGTCTCATGCAGCTCAGGAAGGTCTTTTATGTGTAGCAAAGGTGACCTTGAACTTCTGATCCCTCTGTTTCCACCTGCCCAGTGCTGTTAGTACAAGTACACGTACCCACACTTGGTTTATGTGGTGGATGGATCCAAGGCTTTATGAATTGTGGCAAGCAATCCACCAAATATAGTCCGGGCCCAACTATATCATTATTGATATTTTTGATGCCAGATGTCGTTCTATAATATAGGCTGCCTTGGAACTCACTGTATTGTCCAGGCTTGCCTCAAACTCAAGGCAATTTTCTTGCCCCAGTCTCCCAAGTGCTGAGACTACAGATGTATGCCACCACATCTGCCTCTACATCATGGTGTTTCTACTCCATGTAGAATATATATAATTAAATATATATAATTTATTTTTTGTATATGTGTGAGGTCTGCATGTATGTCTGTGCACCACATGGGTGCCTGATGCCCACAGTGGGCAGAAGTAGGATCCCCTGGAACTGGAGTTACAGATAGCTGTGAAACATCATGTGGCTACTGGGATCCTCTGAGAGCAGTCAGTGCTCTTAACCACTGAGCAATCTCTCCAGCCCTATCCCTACCTTTTACTTTAGAGACAGAATCTCATGAATAGATTTAAGTTGCGATCTTCCTGCCTCAGACTTCTAAGGCAGGGGTTTCAGGCCTGCGTCACAAAGGACTGGCCAGAATAGACTACTTGAAGGTGTGTTTATGACCTTGAAGTCTCCCCTAGCAAGAACGTACTTTTTCAAGAACTTGAGAAAAGAACATCTGTCCACCACCAGTGGGTGCCCTTTGATGTGTTTATAAAAAGATAAAGAGATAAGAGATATGTGTCGCCCAGGCTGGCCTCGAGCTTGTGATCCTCCTGCCTCTGCCTCCTTCAGCAAATCCTAGTGGCGTGTGTCACGATAAGAGATGTTCTGTGGGTGTGTGGTGAGGTGGGGGAAGGGGGTGCCTCAGTGGACCCATGCCAAGGCATCCTTTCCCTCTGAGAAACCAGCCACACCACGGCATAGTATAGAGTTTATTCAGGGCATGGGGAGGGGAGTTAAGAGGGAGAGAAAGGCAGAGAGAGAGAGAGAGAGAGAGAGAGAGGAGAGAAGTAGAGGGAGCGAGTGGAGAAGTGGAGGCCGGCCATGACCACGTGGAGAGAGAGGGGAAGCGAATTGGGGGGGGGGGGGGGGGAAGAGAGCAAGAGAGGAGGCAAGAGTTAAAGGGCAAGGGATAAGAGAGAGAACAAGAGAGAGGAGGGGCAAGCAGCCCCTTTTATAGTGGGCCAGGCCCACCTGGCTGTTGCCAGGTAACTGTGGGGTGGAGTTTAGATGGAATGCTAACACCCTTTCTGTAAGTGATTTCTTCGAAAAGTGCAGAATACAAACGAGAGAACAAATAGCCCGCGTGTTTTCTTCATCCCTTCAACCTTGAAAACTAAATGTCACACACAAAAAAACCAATTGGTTCACCAATACCAAGGTCCTGACCCTCAGTCCAAGGGAGAGGCAAAGGAAGTTCTAACATTGGCAGTAACGTTTGCTTATGAGTTCATTTAACTCACATTTATTGAGTGAAATATATATATCCCATTGAGTTCAGTTTCCCAAGAAACCACCAACTCCCAAAAGAGGTTAAAGGGAGGGATTGTTGGATATATTTTTTTAAGTCTTCATAGAGGAGCTTCACTCCGAATGCCCTGCTTTCCACAGGAATTACCCATCAGCACAGGGAAAATGATGTTAAGGTAATTATGCAATGCTTAAAATCAGCCAGAATTTTGCTGTCCTCAATCTCTTTGTAGAGCCTAGTGTTCCAGTCTCAGAATGACTCACTGGGTGCCTCTTGAGAGTCTCTCCTCCTGTCCTACCTAGCTGTAGGCTTTCCGCCCCAGCCAGCTTTGCTCCCACCCTCTGAATTTCCCAGTTCTCAAGAGTGTGTCACTCAGAGTTACAGCATTCAGACTCACTTTCACTCACTGACATGGCTCTGTGGGAATTACTCATGTCGTAGGCTACTGCGAAATCAGCTTGTAATGTTTTTGTCTGAGCTGTTACACATTCTAGTATGTCTCCTTGACAGTCTGGAATCCAAGAGATACGGACTTGAACAGCGCTGTCCGGATATAGGATAGAAAACAGAGCCAGGACAATGGAATGTTCAGTAGAAGCAAGTGACCTTCGTTTAACAGAAACACACACACACACACACACACACACATACACACACACACACCTCACAGTACTATTTTACTACATGAAGAAACCACACAAGCTTTGAAAACAAATCTAGAAAATGGACAAAAGATAATTATCCAATCATTCTCCTGGTGCTGGAGAGCAGGTTCACAGCTATACTGCCTTCCAGTGGACCAGCGTTGGAGTGCAGCGTCTTGTCAAGCAGCAGCATCCAGCTCTGGAAACTCTAGCTCCAGGGCATCCAGTGCCCTCTTTTGGCTTCCTTATACTACAATGGGAAAGATGGAGGCTGAGAAATGAGGTACCTTTGTAAAGAGCCATAATATAGCTGTGTAGGGGCACAAAGAAGATAGGGGCCATGGGTTGTAGTGTAAGGGCAGTAACTTGGTTAAAGTCATGAGTTTTGGGGTCACACAGGTCTGAGTTAAAATACTCACTCACTATGTCATAGCTTTCTGGCTTCATGATCTTGAGGAAGATATTTAATGTTTCTATACATCAACAGAAAATGTAAAATAGATTTAATAGTAGTAATGTTGCCTTTAGACTACAAGGCTGCTCAGTACAACTGCAAGCATATACTGTATAGCAGTGTGGCTCACTAGAAAAAGCCTATACAATTATCATTTGTTATGTTTGTTTTTAATCATCCAAAGTTGTGTTCCATGAAAGAAGCCAAATTATCATGGAAGAAATAGCAGCTAGGCGAGAAGGAAGACAGAAGGAGCTATACATTGTCCCTCTCCTCGTTGTGTTCGGCTACTGCTCTTAACCTAGGAGCCTCCAGACTCCCGCTTACATAGCTGCCGTCTGTGAGGAATTCCTCAGGTGGACTTAGAACTTGTGCTTCCATAGCAGCTGTGTAAAGTTCTGGAATGATAATCATAACCCCAAACATCTTTTATGAAGGATTCCATCACACAGGTTAATTCTGTTTTGTCTTTCACGTGTCTCTACAATGCCAAACAATAATGGGAATTATTGCTACCCCTTTACACAAAGATCAGGAAACTAAGGTCAAAGAATTGTAGGGAATTAAATTTTGTAACTGAGATTCGGACAGTGATTTTACCTATGCCAAAGCCCAAAGTCAGCTGTTGATCAAGTACTCTTGTCCAGTTACAGTATTTGAACTGTTTATTTATTTATTTCTGACCTGTCCAAGAGATGTTAGAAACCAGAGATTTTCTCTCACACCCAAATGTCTCCAGCAACTAATCCTGGGGCTGGTATGTGTAATCACTACTTGATACTTAGTCATCAAAACTGAATAAAATGAAGCCAGATGCCTTTAATTCCAGTGCTTCGAGGCAGCAGGATCACTGAAAGTTAAAGCCCAGTCTGTGTTACCTGATTGGTCTAGGTCAGTGTGAGCTACAGAATGAGATTTGTTCTCACAAAAATAAGACACAAGGGGCTGGAGAGATGTCTCAGTGGTTAGGGTCACTTGCTGCTCTTACAGAGGATCCAGGTTTACTTTCTAGCACCCATGTGACAGCTCACAGCCTTCTCTAACTCCAATTCCAGGGGATCTGACGCCCTCTTCTGGCCTGTCTACCAGGCATGTTCATGGTACACAGACAAACATGCAAGCAAAGCACCCATATGCATAAAAAGAAAGAAATCATTTTTGAAACGTGAAAGGAAAAGAGAAAATGAATAAATCAACTAACTCAATGCATAAACTATTTATTCCTAGAAAGTTTGATCAATTTCATTCACACACATCTGTTAATTCGTCAATAAGGCCTCAGCATGGGTCTTATCCTTATGTTCTGTGCCCTTGCTCAGCTTGATCGTTAGCTTTTCACGACTTTTCACGGACTCTTAGCATCTTCTACATGCTCAGTCTGGTCCTCTGCAGTAAACAGCTTTTACCCTCCACTCTCTGGGCCAGTGCTTTATCACCTGCCATTTTTTAATATTCCTGTGTAGAATACAAATTTAATTTTTGTAAAACCTGGGCATGTATTATTTCTATATTAGAATGTTGTTTTAGAACAATTTAGAACCTTCAATTAAATTTACTCAAGTAAAATGAACTTTGCAGAAAATTAGATAGCAAGTGAACCTCACAAGGACCACTGGCTACTTTGTTTTTGGAATGGCCACAGCTGCTCTCTAGTTTCTACCATCCAATGTCTAAGAAAGGAGAGAAAGAGGAAGCTTGACAAGCATTCTTGTCAGGGAACAGATGGAAATTGTGCAAATCATTCCTACCGGTATTTCATCAAAGAGAACACCAACTATGAGGTCACTCCTACTGGACTGGGAAGCTGGGATGTAGTCTCTAGGCACAGCTAGAAAAGAATAGACAGGACTGAGACCATGACCTCCAGACAAATTTAGTAACTCCTTTACTGAAATAATGGTTAGACTTTTGGTCAAATATCCAGGAAAATACACATATGTTGCGTGCACGCAACACACATACACACAAATACCACACACATGCTATCACACACATACTACACACACATACATACACAAACACATAACACCACACTCTGAGAGGGGAGGAGTTACTTCACCTCAAGGAGACACCGATCCAGCATCACACACAGAATGTGGCAGTGAAGAACAAGCTTGCATCTGTAGTTTCCCCCCTGGCACGCAGCAGTTTTTCCTGGGCCACTTCTGGAAGAAAGCACATCAAAGACGTGGAAAAGTGGAGGGAAGCCATGAGGCACAGACAGGCTGGCTACAGGACAAGGTGACAACTAACAGCTAGAATGAAGACAGAACAGACTGAATGGAAGGGGCGGCATGTTCTGCAGTATTCTAACCCACAGAAACGCCCTCTGAGTGTCCTCTGAAGGTGTCACTGCACTCCCTCCTGCGAACGGATGCTCAGAAGGGTACCCATGCAGAAAGCAGCCCTTGGAGGAAGGACATGATTCCGAGTTGTATATGTTCTCTCTGTTGCTTTCTACGTCCCTCTTCCCAACCCCCCACATCAAAACCAATCCTGAGAACTTGTATTCCAGTTAAATGAGATTGAAATAAACATTAGCGAAATGCTTTTAATGAGGGACATTTCAAAGGGAAAGCTTATGATGCAGTAGGACAATTGCTGTGTAACAAAGACAGCTAAATGCACCAAAGCTCGAAGAGTGTAAAAGCTGAGTTCATAGATAAAAAGTTTCCCCACTCCAAGGGTAAACTTAAGATAGCTTCACTATCCAAGAAAATTAGCTGAATCGAAGGCAAATAGAGTGAGATGAATCTAATCTTGGCATTAGTTTCTCGTTCTTTCTGACACATCTGGAAAATTAAGGTGTCAATAATAATACATTAATGGATATGTTTAAAGTGATAGTTTAGACTGGCTATCCATATGTATGTGTACATGTTTTCTTTGTCAGTTCTACCAGTTTAGAACTTAAGAACAAGTACATAGTATTCCATTAATTTTAAAACATCATTTGCTGGTGACAGACAGTGAAATGGGTAAAAACATCTGCCATCTAAACATGAAGATGTAAGTTCAAATTGCCAATATCCACGTAAAAAGCTGGGCTTGATCATCTATGAGCCCGTAACCCTGGTTCTATAGGTACCAGAAACAGAAGAGTCTCTGGGACTTGCTGACCTATAGTTAAGCTCAGGTTTAATGAGAGACCTGTCTCAAAGGAGTAAAAGAAATTGAGTAAAACATGTGATGTCATTCTCTAGCCTTCCTGTGAGTGCACAGGCAGGGAGACCCCACACACACACACCCCAAAATGTGATTATTCACCATTGTTGAATTCATATGAAGAAGGAAGATGGTAATACAGATAGTTTTAAAAGGCATAAATCAGAGCACGATCTTGATCTTACCCTTGCTTCCTTACCAAATTCTCTGGTAATACTCTGGTATTTGGTAAGTCTAAGAACCAAGATATTTTAGTTTAATTTCATCCAACAAGGCCTTTTATGTACATGATATGAAATTATTAATGATTTAAAGTAGCAAAATCTTCCTTAACCTTGGTTCCAAAGGAAAAATTTACCATAAATATACAACAAGAAGTTGAGTCTGTAGAACAAGATGTGTTCAGGATCTAGAAGGTTTCTGGAACCTCTTTCCTTGTAGCTGCTTTAATCATTCACATAATTTTTGTCTGACTAAATTTCTTTAAAGCATAAGCAGAAATCTACACATCATAGGTCTCTCTCTCTCTCTCTCTCTCTCTCTCTCTCTCTCTCTCTCTTTTCCCGTTTTTCCAGACAGGGTTTCTCTGTGTAGCCCTGGCTGTCCTGGAACTCACTCTGTAGACCAGGCTGGCCTCGAACTCAGAAATCTGCCTGCCTCTGCCTCCCAAGCGCTGGGATTAAAGGTGTGCGCCACCACTGTCCAGCTGACATCACAGATCTCTATGGGCCAAAAGACCTGTAATTTCTGCATCCTCTCTCCAAGTCTCCAAGAGAAAGAAACACTGATCCAACGTAGTTCAAATTTTTCCTCTCAGTCTTATCAGCTGTGACTGATTTGCCCAGACCATCTATACACCAGAAGCTAAAGGGAACTAACTCTGTGGATTCTGAGGTATTGCCAGAAGGACGAGCAGACAGACTCTATGCTCTCTTTGTATATTCATCTGAGAAGTATGCATATGTAAATATAGAGGATTAAAATATAATACAGCAGATACATACTGAAGTGATGGGCTTACTCAAGCAATGGAAAGAAGAGAGAGCTCTTATGCAAAGTCATGGGTTTGGAGCTTGGTTCTGAGGAGGGTCACATTCTTTGTTAGTCATTTTATCTTCTTATTTGTTAGACATAGATGACATTTCTACTTAAAGGTATTGTGTGATTACTAAATGCAATGTTACTAACTATATTGTAGATGACAAAATCCAGGCTAGAACAGTTTGCTTCACCAAATGTGTCTGTACACACACACACACACACACACACACACACACAATCTCGGCGAAGCACTAGGCTGTAGGTTGGCAGTAGACTTCAGATCTATTCTTCAGGAAATCAATGTCTGTAAGTGTTCAGAGAAAAATGGGCAGCTCATACCAATACAGTACACTGCATTTGTTGACTGTAATCTGAAATGGGACCTGCGTTGCTGCCAGACAAGTGTTTGGAAGGTGCTGAGGCCTAGAGGAGAATGTACATGAGATAAGAACAATATGAACAAGAATGTTTCATATGCAAATGGATAAGACTTGCAGCTGAGCTGAAAGGTTGCTGGTTTACACTTCCTCAGGCAGGGAAATTACACTAGGTTCTTAAAAGACCTTTCCTAAACACTGCAGCACTGCTGGTTTTAAATAAAAGGACTGTGGAAAATACAGTTTCCATTTTATGGGTTTTTTTTGAGACAGAGTCCAACTGTGATGTTCAAGTGTGGTTTCCAGTGCCTAGGCTTGTGAGTCTCTTGCCTCAGTTTCCAGAGAGAGTAGATGGGACTACCGGCTAGGGTCAATGTGAAGGATTTTCAGTAGTATTTTAATGCAAGCTTTTTTATGATAATGAAGCCTGAAACCCCAGGGTGTGGGTATTTTACCTTTAGGCAAATGGAGAGCATTTTTTTTCAGTGCCCTACAGAAATAAGAATTAAAAGAAGGAAGGAGGAGGAGGAGGAGGAGGAAGAAGAAGAGGAGGAGGAGGAGGAGGAAGAAGAGGAGGAGGAGGAAGAGGAGGAGGAGGAATAAGCATGATGTTACATTACTGATATAAGTTCATGATCTTGTTTTCATCCCAAGCTAACACTAAAGATGCATCAGAAGCACCTTACTGGATTTAGCTGCCCAGAAAGGAAGAACCAGGGCCAGCTTGAGTTTAGATCGCTGCTTTGCACGCTACTCAAAGGCTTCCAGAACGGTTTACCATCTCAGAACAATTTGTTCACTTCACTTAGAAATTAGAAATGTGTTTTGGCCAATAAATCTAACTTTATTTTGTAGTAGTCATTTTTCTTAATGGAAGTGTTTTCCAGATGTTGCCTAAGTCTAGCCGGCTGGGCCTCCGTCCAACAAATGAGGAAACCTTGATTTCATAGGTTGTCACTGTTGATTTTGCCTAACCTTTGGACTAATTGGTTCATCCCAATCCATTTGCACTGCTATATAAGACTTCCAGCACACTGGAGAAATTCATCTCTCCTTTTACAGGTAAGTGTCAGGGTTGATATGCTTTTTGTAGAGCTAAGTGTATCTTCATTAAATGTGTTTGAAAAGAGACAGTAGTTAGAAAGTCTTGAAAAGAATCATACTTCTGTGAGATATCTGGTGGAAGCCTATGAATTTATACTGTTGAGTTAGAGAGCCAACTCTGCTGCTATTGCTAAACTCAATTTTATTGAAGCTGCTCATTTTTATCTCCAGGACATGAGTTAAGCCTCGCACTGTGAGTATAGACTATTCTTCCAACATGTTCTAAAAGAAGTCTGTTCTCTGCTATTAGTCTGAGGTATTACAGTGGCTGGTAGATTAATTGAGGTGGCTTGTTGTTTTTATTATATTAAACAGAACAACTGCTTTCTCAGGAATTCAAGCTGATTGCTTTTGTTCTAAGAACTGAGTGGCTTGTTATTGAATTACATTGTGAAAGTTTCTGAGTGCTGTGCCGGACAGACACATTGTTTAGTGGTAAGATTAAAGAACAGGTTTCTGATGCTTTTATTTTTAATCTCAGGCAAGGGTGTTGCCTGAACAACCATGGGGTGGAAAATACTTCCCATCTGCTCGTTGCTGCTGCTTCCTGTTTTCTTGATTCAACAAGTTTCATCTCAAGGTAACTTCAGCATCAAAAAACGCCTCCATTCAATCGCTGCTGTTAAGCACCCAGTTGGCTTTTACAGCAACAAAAACAACAATATATTTCTAAGCATATGCATTTCAATGAGTTTAACAATTTGCAGCCTGACATGGAGAACCTCACGCAGTGCATTTGTGTGTGTTGGAATGTTCATCTTTCCCTCTGCATTGTGAGTGCTTTGAAGGAGTTCTGAGTTTTGATTAAAAATAATGCCCCTCCTCTGTTCCCTCAGTTTTGTACTCGAATTAAAAAACAAAATACAGACATTTACATAATAAAATTATGCTGGAGATACACCGCGCCAACCAAAAGAAATGAAAAAAAAATTTAAATAACAGGTTTTGGTAGTATGTTGGTAATTTTTTAAAAATAAAATGTTTTCTTAGCATTTTAAGTTAGCATACAAAGTAATTGGTTTCATTATGATAGTATCTTTCTATATATTTTCCTTGTAAAAATATGGGTTGGCTCATAAGTTAGCATGTCATCTCTGTGGAGGGAGGTGGCAGATGAATGTTCTCTGTATCATTCTATATTCAGTGCATGAACTACTGAAAAAATCACAAGAGATAAGATTTAACAAGCCATAAGAATTCCTTTGGTAGGATAAGGAAATATTTATATGTTGACCAAGGAAATTTATCAAGAAAAGGTTCACATTTTATAAACCTGTATTACTATCATATATTTAAAATAACTAAGTGTGTTGACAAACTTAACTGAACTTTTGCATCAAATAAATTATTATAAAACATTATGAAGTAATAACTTATTAATTTAGCATCATGTTGACATAGATAGCATATTATAATACACATTTATAGCGTTTCAAATGGAATTTTGTTAGCCTCAAGTGCTCTCTATTCCTTGCAGGGACTATTCACCCTATTACAGGCTTTACAAATCTGAATGCCATTTCTTATTATACTATTGCAAAGTTCAGTCCTTTCGAGTTGGTCCTGGGTAAACTCCTATTTGGAGAGTCTGCTGTACACTCAGCACAGCCATGGTGGAGAGAGCAGACAGCACGAGGCTTAAGTTACTTAGTCAAAGCAATATCTTTAATATATTGTTATGTGTTCCCTTTAACATACTCAGCATAAGAAAAGGAAAATAAATATCCATAATTATTACAGTGATGTTTTAAAACAGATATTTCTGGTAAACTGTCTCATAGAATCAGAACACAACAGATGACAGCTTGCTTGATCCTGATTTCAGAATCACTCAGATAAAACAAGGTGGAGAACCACAGAAACCAAATATAAATGCCAAGTTAGGAATGATGGCCACAGTCCCCTGTCTCAGACCCTTCAGCTTCCTCATGTGGTATTAAGACTCACAACATAGGTGTTTCCTAAGACACTCCCTTTCTTTGTGAAACAATGCTTATTCACTGAAAGTTAATGAAAGTTAATATGACAATCACTGAGACTGGGAGATGATGGTTTGGGGGTAAACGGTCTGACACACAAGCATGAAGACTGGACTTCAGATCCCCAGCACCCACATGAAAAGCTAGGTGCAGCAGTACATGCCTCCAACCCGAGCTCTAGGAGCCAAGACAGGTTGATCCTGGAGCTCAATAGCCAAGCCGACTAACTCTACTGGCAAGCTCCGGGCTCAGTGAGACATCCTCTCCCAGAAAATAAGGCAGAACATTATAGAGGAGAGCAGACACAGTCCTCTGGCCTCCACATGTGCAGGCACACATGCGTGTAACACACACATACACACATGCATGCATGCACACATGCGTGCAAACTCACATGCTCTAGTGGTTTAAGTAAATAACAATAAGCTTAAGGCTCTAAAGGACCACCCATGACAAATAATTGGTTTTGTTCTAGACATCTGCTTAGTGTACAAGCATAATCTTTTGATGTTGTTTTGTCTGCTTCTCCTGCCTTTTCTCATCTTTCCCCTTTGTATATATGTATTTATATGCATATACTATATATGCATTTTTGTATGTATTGTGCACATATGTATGTAAGCAATCATTCTCAGAGCTATGCTGCTCTTTACTGTTTGTGTATGTATTAAGACTTAAACCTTCCTGGATTCTCTTGAGATTTTTTTCAGTGCGTTTCAACATCTGCCTGTAGATTGGGACATTCCAGAGGTGGATTCCATTGTTACAGTCATGCCGTTATCTTTTGGGGAGGGTTTTGCAGTGCTATCTGCCAAATGGTGTTTAGAAGTATTTGAGGCTAATTATTCCATCCCATCACTATTGTTTGCTTGTTTCCAAACACTAAGTCCATGATCTTTATACCCACACCCAGAGCCTATTTCAAGAGGTCTCTCTCACTCCTCCCAACAGAGAGCACTTAGGAGAGTCTGTGCTGGCCCAACTAGCCTGCTCTAATTTCATCATTGAGAGTGAGAGGCAATGGAATTAGTGAAGGGTTCTGCTTCAAATTCTGATACATGAATTCTGCTTCAGATACATGAATTTGAAGTCAAAATGGGCTATTTGTTTAGGATAATTATATAATTAATTATCCCAAGTCAGACATTTATGAGAGTAAGTGGGATGTACAGATAATGCATATATATTAGTTGATATCTTTAGTTGATATTAGCTGATACACACAGATATAACTGTATATTTATCTCTATGCATACACACACACACAGACACACACACACACACATATATATACACATATACATTCAGTAACTTACTGTGTGTCATTGGAAAAATTATTAAAATTTCTGTTATTTTTTTTCCAAGACAGGGTTTCTCTGTGTAGCCCTGGCTGTTCTGGAATTACGTGTATAGATCAGGTTGGCCTCAAACTCACAGAGAACCACTGTCTTTGCCTCCCAAGTGCTAGGATTAAAGGCATATGCTACCACACCTGGCCCGTGTCATCATTTTTACCTTAGATAGAGCTAGTAATACCTTTTTAGAAACATTTTCATAAGTCTTGGAGAGAACATAGGACTCAATACTAGGCATAAGATTGTTTAAAAAACTGGTCACTAGTAATAATGATAGCAGCAATCTCGGCAGCTAGAGCTGCCACCTTTCCCTCAGAATTACCACTCCTCATGCAAGCATTATTTAGCTTGACTTTCAAAGGTGTACCTGCAATCCCAGTTTAGTGAAGAATAAAGCGACATCACTAAGGTCACATAAAGGCCCACCCCCACATCAGCTATGTCCATCACTGTGCATTCTCCCCAGCACTGCCCAGTGGGGAAAGCTCCCCTTCTCTGGTGGCTTTGTCCTCCTTAATAGGTCTCTCCTGTTCGAAATGGTTTGGCCTTGTTTACCCTAGTATTGTATACTTTTAGATATATCAAGCTGTGCAGGGAGATGTGGGGAAGGGTATTCTAGAGATGCCACCTGCAACTGTGATTATAACTGTCAACACTACATGGAGTGCTGTCCTGATTTCAAGAGAGTCTGCACTACAGGTAAGTACCGAGAGCTGGGTGTTCTCTGTCAAGCCCACTGTCCTGAGCCTGCTTTTGCACCCCTTTGCAGCTCTGCTCTTTCTCCCTCCCGCCTTCTCTGTTTAAGAGCCTTTCCTTTCCTTGCATAAATGTTGAAGTGCACTGTACACACCTAAGGATGCTTTCAAGGCTTCTGGTTACTGGGTAGTGAATGGAAGCCTGGGCATTTGTCACTTGCACATATGTATTGACAGCTTGCATGTGAATTGTCTTAAGTAAAGACTTAGTACTTAGACTAGGTAGGTATCAAGTAAAAAGGAAGGTGTACTTCATTGACAGTAGTTTTGATTGCTTAGAGATGAGCCTTTCAAAGAGTTTCATCAAAAGTATCAATAGGCATGGGACTTTATATATGCTATTTAAACTTTTGGTAGTAAATGTGTTTCTAAATTACTTGAAGAGGATATTTTAAAGATGAAGAAAATACTAGGCTTAAATGATTCATTTCAAAGCCCCAAAGTTGTAAATTATGAGTGGTGTTACTACTGAACAAAATCTGAGCCATTTCTTGTAATAGATTCAGACAAATATAATATTCATTTATAAAAGCTATAACTGAAATCTGTAAAAGTTTTATTTGCACTAGAATTTGCACGTGGAGACGGTTAACCACGGTGTTGTACAGTTTGTGTGTCGGGTAGAGTGTTTCAAGCAGGCTTTGGGAATCATTGTACTTCCTACCAAGGTTCCTTCTGTAACAAGCAGGCCTCATATCAAGGCCACACCATGGGATTAACTGAAATCTTTCAATCTTATTCTATGCCCAGTTTGTCATTTTAAGAGTCTCTCCATTGCAAGTGATTTTTGACCTGAGCAGTGGCCTGCTCAACTAGTTTCTTGGGATATATTATATTGTTTTAAGATATGAAGACTCAATTAGCACAAACTTATTACAAAGAAATCTCGATGGTGTGAGAAGATAAAGGACCTCGTAGGGAGGGCAATTTGCTCTATAACCATTTTCTAGTTTTCTATTGTGTCTACACATGAATAAGACTCAGGCAGCACTGCAGTGTCTCTTGGTATGTTCCAGGGGAAAGATGATGGCCCAGCTCATCAAATTTCTTCCCTGACTTAGGCTGTCTCTATTTGGACATCATCCCTTTAAAGTTAGTTTTTCATAATTGATGATGTGTGTACTCCAAATTCCAAATAAGAGACTTAAAAGTGTACCACCCTTGGGACTCTAGTCAGCTGTCAGATGAGAAATGCTACAAGATATGTTAAGTATTGCTTTGTGACTAATAATCCATGATATCTCTTTTGCCCTGGCCAGAGCTCTCCTGCAAAGGACGCTGCTTCGAGTCCTTCGCACGAGGGAGGGAGTGTGACTGTGACTCCCAGTGTAAACAGTATGGCAAGTGCTGTGCAGACTATGACAGCTTCTGTGAAAAAGGTAAGAACCAGGGCACCGAGACAGTGCTGCTCAGCACAGCCAGCCCCGTCCATGCCATGGCTTCACGAAGTGCTAACACAAAGCTGAGTTCTTGATTTTACTAATGTACTAATTATTTCATAATACTTTAGTTTCACAAAGACAAATTAAAGAAAACATCTTCCAACAGGAGCCTCACAAAACTCTAGAAGCACCAAGACCTCTGGTTCACTAGCAAGGGGGACATGGGCTGAGTGTGCATCCTTTTATCTTCCAAGGTGTCTCCTTTACAGTTGAAAACTTGTCCCCACCTAATGGTACTGACTTCAAAAAAATCAGCTGCCCTTAGAGCTCTCTGTGCTTTGAGCCTTGATGTATATACTTAAAGGCAGAACACTTCCAGCTTCTCCTTGTAAATTGACTACTCACCACCTTTACAGGCAACTCTGCTAAAAAGTTAGTACCACAATTAATTAGTTATATGTTCCTTCCTATCCCTCCTGTCCCTTCATCCATCTCTACACAAAGCTGGTGAATGACAAAGTCAATAAAAGGGCCAGGGACAGTCTTATTAAACCATCTCTGGCCATTAGACCTTGAAGCAATGCTCTCACTGTATAGCACCTTCCACCTTTTAAAAAAATGATAGAATGTCTTCTTCTCCGATGTTTGCTCTTAACCATTCTTTGTTAAAATATGAGTATCTATGGAAGCAAAATTGAGCTGAGTATTGCTTGCATAATTTGACCATGTTTTTTAGTTAGGTTGTGCCTCTTAGGTTTTTTAGAACAGTGGAAACTTAATCAGCAGAGTTGAGGGCTGTTCCCTAGCTGGTCAATATTTTTACAGGAAGTATTCTAAAAATACTAGAGACAACGCCCTTATTTCACAACTCGGAGATCAGCACTCCCGCAGCTTTCTGAAGGCATCATGATGGGGATATAGATTCCTCACTTCCTTGATAATTATTTTGGCCACGAAACAAGCCACAGCCAAACCAAACAACACCCTACCTCCCAAATACCCCAAGAAGTTGTTTTGGCAGAGGATAGATGAGAAGAAGGTTGCGAGAGAGGCTCATCGTAAATACTCCCAGTCCCTGGGCTTCTGAAGTATCTAAGGTATCTGAGGTAGGACGTGGAGGGACCCAGGCAGTGCAAGGCAACTCCATTCACAGATTTCATTAAGAGAGTCAAGGTCCCAACTGAAAATGAAAGAATCCTCCAGAGCTTCGGAACTTCCTTTAAAACAACACTGAAACTTACTGCTAAGTTGTTTTAGGGTTGCTGTAGGTGCTCGTTATTGGGCTCTATCTAAAAATCATAACACTTTGAGAACTGGCAGGAGTCATAGCAATCCAATCACTTCCCAGCGTGGGTAGAGAGAAGCCTGAAAGGTTATCTGTTTTGGCCATGATCACGAACTAGTACCCAGCAGAGCTGTTACTCAACTTGGCATTTTGTTAAGGGGGAGGAGAGGGAGGGTGAGGTACAGTGCCGAGTTCCTGGAATAGGAAGGGTTCTGAAGGGATGGCGGGAGCATCAGGGTGTATATACCACATCTCTTCCCATCTCCACTGCTGTTTCCTCCTCTTTCAAATTCCTCTCCTTTCTTCTGATTCCCAGGAATGTCCCATGTTTCCTCTTTTAGATGCTGAGGAGTGGGGAGGGGGAGGGATAATAGGCAAAGAAGACACATGTCAAACCATTAGGGTGTGTTAACTTGGGAAAAGCAGAATGTCTGGGGTTGCAAAATCTTCAAAATATGCCCACACAACTTTTTATAATAATCAAGGCACACTGGCATTATTTGACTTAAATTCACATGAAAACAGGAACAATATAATTATTATGATTGCCTAGTGCATGGCTTTCCCCATCATCCATACGCAGTATTATTTTTATAATTGTGGAATGATGGCAAGATAGATGAGCTCATAGAATTACAATTTGTTTTGGGTGGCCATTCCTCTTTAGAAATGTTAGATACACATCTCACTAAAAGCCAGGAAAATGTTCAATAGTTTGGCCTCTAATCCAAGGTCAAAGAGGTAGACACTCAGAAGTCTACAACTAGCATTTAGAGCGTTGACCTCTTGGGACTCTTTTCTATCCTAATTTTCCAGTTTGAGAATCACTATTTTATAGCAGTGTGTTCTCCGAATCATTGCAGTTACTGTGTTGGGGCTACAGCTGTCCTGTATTGGCACTTATCAGTATCGCCTCTCGAAGCCCCCATGAATCCACCCTTGTCAGTTAGCACTGCTGATGAATCTAAATTGGATGTTAACCAATCTGTCTTGCTTGGCCTCAGTGCATAATCCCCCATCACCATCTCCAAAGACTGTGCCTCCGCCTCCAGGAGCGTCTCACACCATCAAATCAACCACCAAACGCTCACCCAAATCACCAAAAAAGAAGACTAAGAAAGTTGTAGAATCTGAGGAAATAACAGAAGGTAGGAAGATGACGGCCATCACTACAGGAGATTTCTGAACTGAAATAACCTGTAGGTGGACTATTCGTATGAATATCCTCCCATGAGTCATCTTTTGAGTCATGAAGCACTCATATTTTTTGTTTACTTGATTTAAGTTAAAAATCTAAGCCAAAATAGAAACCATTGGCATATGTATAGCCCTTATGTATAGCCCTTATTTACCAAACCCAGCATGAGACGTCTTCTCAGAAGAGGCAAATCTCATAGAAAAAAATGACAACTTACAGTTTTTTCCTCTATTTTTCACAGAATTAGATTGTGTAAATTTTAGCAGGTGTTGGAAAATCAGGAGAAAGTTCTACTGTTAGTATATGTGATGAACTAAGATGCCTTGCTTTTAGCCGACAGCTTTACAAAGCAAGTAGATGCATTTCCCACAAAGTGACAGCACACTCCAATGCTTGAAGACCAGCTATCAGCATTTCTTGTTGTATATGGACCAGCAGTTCTTTTTTGCTTTGTTTTGTTCTAAATCCCAGTTGGTGTGATCAAACTTTTTATTTGATTTGTAGAACATTCTGTTTCTGAAAATCAAGAGTCCTCCTCCTCCTCCTCTTCTTCCTCTTCAACTATCCGGAAAATCAAGTCTTCCAAAAATTCAGCTAATAGAGAATTACAGAGGAACCCAAAAGGTTTGAGCATTGATAAAGATCAAAGACTCTATCAATGCCAGTTAACAATAGTTTTTTTAAAAAATAATGTGTGTTGATGGAACGGTTTGAGATCTCAATATTTGGGGACTATGTAACTATGGAGACACTCAGTTTCAAAAGTGCCAGATGAATAGACCTTACAGAGAATCAGTGGTAAGCAACTAAGTAACACTTCACAGCAAGGGATTTGAGGATGTGGCAACTGTAGAAACATAGGCCGGTACTGGAGACAGTAGTTTGTGACAGTGTGTTGTCATTCCTGTCTATCTGACCATGTCTTCTTGTCTTCCTTCTCTGCCCCCAGCTTTTGTTTTCCCTTCTACGATTTTTTTTTTTTTTTTTTTCGAGACAGGGTTTCTCTGTATAGCCCTGGCTGTCCTGGAACTCACTCTGTAGACCAGGCTGGCCTCGAACTCAGAAATCTGCCTGTCTCTGCCTCCCAAGTGCTAGGATTAAAGGCGTGCGCCACCACTGCCTGGGTCCTTATATAGTGTTTTCCCAACATTGATCCTTGACATTCTCATAAATCTCCAGGGAAAGACAAGATTATCATTCCTGGTATATTGCTCTTTATTATTTTCATATTTTTAAAACCATTATCTGTAGCACTTCTCTCTGCAAGTTAAAGAATAGGCTATTTTTTTTTTCCTGAAAAGAAATACCATCTGATCTGTTATTTGTATTTCCTGAAATACTAAAATATATTCTTTCTCTAGTAAGTACTAGAATTTTGAGGAACATTTCCCTGGGTGATGGTAGTTTCTCTGAAACATTCTTCAGTCTACTAGGTAGACTGTCTAACTTCAAGTCACTGCAAGAATCCTGCTTTTGATGGAAGTGCAATACAAATTTGCTAAACAGAATTCCTGTCAGTGAAAGGCTCTTTGGGCTTGGTAGCTCCCCTAAAGGGTAGTTGCTGTGGGGAATTTTAAAAGAATCTATCCTAATTGCCTATGTCTTGTGAACTATTGAGTTTAACATGTAGTTGAAAAGGAGCAGCTCATAGCCCTGTGTTTTGCAACTAGGTTCAGCAGAAATCTAGTCAGTTGCAAAGACTGGAACCAAATTCTCAGTAGAAGCCTTTATATTAGTAATGTAAAGAAGCTATCAGAGGTCGGAGTCATTTCTCAAGAGGGACAACACTGAACACTATAGAATGGGGGCGGGTGGCATGTGTGGACCAAGTATGGGAAAAGAACATGAACACAGACACATACGCCACCGACCACTTTGATGACTTCAAGCTGCCACTTCAATAACAAGATTTTATTTTTTCTCTAGTAAAAGAGAGCAAGAAAAACACCCCTAAAAAGAAACCTAATCCAGGACCACCGGTTGTGGATGAAGCTGGAAGTGGACTGAACAATGGTGAATCCATGCTCACCCCACCTCCTGACCCTACTACTCCTCCACACAACAGAGTCACCACATCTCCCAAGACTACAGCAGCAAAACCAGCAACTCCAAAACCCAGTCTTGCACCTAATTCTGAGACATCCAAAGAGGCATCTTCAGCTTCCAATAAAGAGACAACAGTTGAAACAAAGGAGACTACTGCAAAAAATAAACAGTCTTCTGCCAGTAAAAAAGAGAAGACTACTTCAGCTAAGGAGACACGGAGTGCAGAGAAAACATCTGCTGAAAATGTTGAACCAACATCTACAACTTCCAAGCAATCAGCTCCCACTACTACCAAGAAGCCTGTAACTACAACCAAGGAACTTGTTCCTACCACCCCTAAGGAGCCTGAACCCACCACCCCCAAGGAGCCAGCTCCCACCACCAAGAAGCCAGCTCCCACCCCCAAGGAGCCTGAACCCACCACCCCCAAGGAGCCAGTTTCTACCACCAAGAAGCCTGAACCCACCACCCCCAAGAAGCCTGAACTCACCACCCCCAAGAAGCCTGAACCCACCACCCCCAAGGAGACAGCTCCCACCACCCCCAAGGAACCTGAACCCACCACCCCCAAGGAGCCAGCTCCCACCACCCCCAAGGAGCCTGAACCCACCACCCCCAAGGAGCCAGCTCCCACCACACCCAAGGAGCCAGCTCCTACCA
>JADRCH010000010.1:19472612-19557986 GCA_019843965.1 Rhynchomys soricoides
AGCTCCTACCACCACCAAGCCTGAACCCACCACCCCCAAGGAGCCTGAACCCACCACCGCCAAGGTGCCAGCTCCCACCACCCCCAAGGAGCCAGCTCCCACTACCCCCAAGGAGCGAGCTCCCACCACCCCCAAGGAGCCAGCTCCTACCACTCCCAAGGAGCCTGAACCCACCACTCTCAAAGAGCCAGCTCCCACCACCCCCAAGGAGCCAGCTCCCACCACCACCAAGCCTGAACACACCACCTCCAAGGAGCCTGAACTCACCACCGCCAAGGTGCCAGCTCCCACCACCACCAAGCCTGAACCCACCACCCCCAAGGAGCCAGCTCCCACCACCCCCAAGGAGCCAGCTCCCACCACCCCCAAGGAGCCTGAACCCACTACCCCCAAGGAGCCTGAACCCACCACCACCAAGGAGCCAGCTCCCACCATCCCTGAGGATCCTGAACCCACTACTTTCAAGACCCCCGATGAAGTAACACCTGAGTTTGCTGAGGCACTCACACCAAAGGCTCTTGAAAATAATCTCAAGGAGCCTACTGTACCAGTAACTGAGACTCCTGAGGTAAGCAAACCTGAAATGACAACCGCTAAAGAGATGACAACAGAAAAAGACACAACCCAAACTACAACTGTCGCTCCTAAGAGGACAACAGAGACAACAATCATACCATTAGAGACTACTGATTCAAAAGCAAGTACCACCACACAAATAACATCTACAACTCAAGATACATCACCTAAAATCACTACTCTGAAAGCAACAACTCTTGCACCCAAAGTAACTGCTCCAACAGAAGAGAATCGGAACAATCCTGAAAAAACAACTCCTGCATCAGAAGATTCTGATGATTCTAAAACAACTCTAAAACCACAGAAACCAACCAAAGCACCCAAGCCTGCCTCTACCAAAAAGCCAACCAAAGCACGCAAGAAGCCTACCTCTACCAAAAAGCCAAAGACCCTAAAAGAGAGAAAACCAAAAACTACATCATCTCCTCTAAAGACAGCCTCAACAACGCCTGAACTGAATACCACCCCTCTAGAAGTCACGCTGCCAACCACCACCATCCCTAAACAAACTCCAAACTCTGAAACAGCTGAAGTAAATCCAGGTCATGAAGAGGCAGATGGAGGTGAAGGAGAAAAACCTCTGATTCCCAGGCCTCCAGTGCTATTCCCCACTGCCATTCCAAGCACTGATCTCTTGGTCGGGGCACCCAATCAAGGCATTAACGTCAATCCCATGCTTTCAGGTAAGAATCAGTTACTTCCCTGTTCTAGTATCTCTCTACAGAGATTCATTATCTTAAACTCCAATTCGTGAACTCATCAAGCTTGGTTATAACTTCTTTGCAGGTGTGTAGATTAAGAGCAATCATAGAATATTTATTATCCAGGAGACTGAGTAGTAATTAGCATCAGAAATTTAGTGTTGGCTAACTCCAGACATGTCTGTTGGGAGCAGAAATGGGGTAGAGAATGTCAAAATAACTTAGGACTTTAATGCCTTAGAGAGTACAATACAAAGAAAAAAAATTTCCTTTTCTCAGTGACTGAAAACATCAGTGTCTAATAAATACCTCATATATATGAAGATTGAGATAACCTGGCCTCTTGCACCTCACTACTATTTGTATGTAACATTCTGAATAGTATTATGTTAGGTAAGCAGAACTATGGAACATTACCACTTCCTTGATCCTAGTAGGGTCAATAGGCAACAGAGTCCTTTGAGAATTTGAAAAGAACAAACTGCTTACCCCCTCCTGTTCTGCATTAAGTCTTTTGTTGATTTCTTCCTTCTGTTTTGTATTCTTTTGTTGCTTTTAGAGGAGACCAACTTATGCAATGGTAAACCAGTGGATGGACTGACTACTCTGCGCAATGGGACATTAGTTGCATTTCGAGGTGCGTTACAAATCTATAAACCTGCTTCTTCCTGCTTTGTGTTGGCATTTTCTGAGAACAAAGTCACAAGGTGAATGGAACTGTATGATTCTACAGTAAATGAGAACATTATTAATCTAGGTACATAAATGTAACGAAGGACTTGACTTGTTATCGCTTAAGGTTTCTTTGGGCTTATGTGTATGCCTGTGTACATTCGTGTCTGTGTGTGAATAGGATTTCAAATTCAAATTAAGTCAAGTGATAAAAGATTTGCACTCTCTGAACAATTTTCTTAGAAAATTATTCCTCCACTGTAAGGTAAGAAAAGTTGTACTTTTTCTGGAGTTACAGAGAATTAAGTAAATTTCCCATGGATTTTCTGTTATTTTGTCTTCTTAGAGCACAGATTAAGAATGAACAACAACAAAAAAATTATACACAGTAAAGGTTCAATCGATTGCACTAGTCATTAAGTTATGTCAGCTCTGTATAATAAAAACACTGAAACCCAGAGAGCTCTAAGTCACAAAGGCAAAAAGATCTTTTTAGGGAAAGTAGAAAATGAGATGATAAGCAGACTCAACGGATTAAGGTATCGACTGTCAAGCTTGGTGGCCTGTACTGACCTTTGAGACCTACACCAAGGCAGGAGAAAACCCACTCCCACTGAGACCTACAGTGACAGAGGAGAGAACCAACTCCCACAAGGTGGCCCATGACCTCCACATGGACCCTGCAAACCCAGATACATATAAATAAAAAAGAAATCAAATCAAATTAAAATCAAAGTGGGTGTGGTAAAACACTCCCTTAATCCCAATACCCAGGGGGAGGGGTTAGGTGGAGCTGAGTTCAAGGCCAGCCTGGTGTACAGATTGTCTCAAAACAACCTCAAAAGGTCAATTAAAAAAATTAAAACTAGAAACTACCTCATAATATCTTTGGCTATATTTTGGATCTAAGAAATATCTTAGGATACACAAAGTTTCTCTTTTTCACCTGGTTCTATGTCCAGGCAGTTCTTAACACATGACTCCATTTTTCTTTATAACCATCACGTCTGTTTTCCTATTCTGTGGGGACATAGTTTAGTATTCAGACTTCAGACTGACAAGTCTCTTCAATTTTTAGGTCATTATTTCTGGATGCTGAATCCGTTCAGACCGCCATCTCCAGCACGCAGAATTACCGAAGTCTGGGGCATTCCCTCTCCTATCGACACTGTTTTTACTAGATGTAACTGTGAAGGAAAGACTTTCTTCTTTAAGGTAACACAAACACTGCTTAAGAAGTAACAATGCAGCTGCATCTTGTCGTGACATCATCTAAGCCTTCAACTCAAAAATGATACATTGTTCTCTTGAAAAATGACAATTTGATACCATTTATGATCTGCTTATTCAAATTCAACCAATTTATTTTGTTCTTCCTACACTGAAATCTGAGAATGAACTCTAGTAACATGCCTACAAAACCTTTAGCATCATTTTCTCCTTTAAACCACCAGGACTCTCAGTACTGGCGCTTCACCAATGATGTAGTAGATGCTGGGTATCCTAAACAAATTGTCAAAGGCTTTGGAGGACTAACGGGGAAGATAGTGGCTGCTCTTTCAATAGCCACGTACAAGGACAGGCCTGAGTCTGTGTACTTCTTCAAGAGAGGTATGTATTACACAACTGTCAAGGTGACACTATTTTTTTAGTTTTTTTTAAATTTATCTTATTTATACGAGTACACTGTAGCTGTCTTCATACACACACCAGAAGAGGGCATCAGATCTCATACAGATGTTCTGAGCCATCATGTGGTTGCTGTGAAATGAACTCAGGACCTCTGGAAGAGCAGCCAGTACTCCCCGCTGAGCCATTTCTCTAGTCCCTCCCTCCCTGTTCCTTTTTAATTGCTAGGTTTACTATCAAAAAGTATTCTTAGTGGCAAGAATAAAATAGCTTTAATGAATAACTACTGCAGGCCATAAGAAGTATTTAGACCTCCTGCAATGTGAACCATAAAACATCTGGATTTTCAGATCACTAATATAAAGAATGCAATTTGTCGGTTTCATTGTTCAACACATATTTCAGGTCTTACTTATTACGATATTTCAAGGGCAGCATTAACAATAACCGTTATTAAATATATATTTGTGAAAAACAAAAAATGCAGAGGCAACCATAACCCATTCCTTTCTGGGTGGATTAACATGAGTTGTTGTTCTTTTCCTACTGTGTAACAGGTGGCAACATTCAGCAGTACACTTATAAACAGGAGCCCATGAAGAAGTGCACAACGAGGCGGCCTGCCATCAACTACTCAGTGTATGGGGAGACAGCCCAGGTCAGGAGGCGCCGCTTTGAGCGTGCTGTTGGACCTTTCCAGACACAAACCTTCAGGATTCATTACTCGCTGCCCATCAGAGTCTCTTATCAAGACAAAGGTAATTTTCACCATGTCAGGAATGCTGATCATGAAGATTAATAATTTCTTATGAAGTAACCCTTATTAAATATAAATATTGGCCATAAAAGCACTAACAATCTAGGCTTATTGATGTAAAACAAATCCATTTGCCTTATTGAGTAATATCCAAGATCAATTCTTTGTTGGTAAAGAAAGTGGTTTATTCATGCCTGTTAATTATAGCAAACAACAAGCACTGTATACAAATCTGTATCCCTCAAGAAAGCCCTAAAAGTGAGGTGTAATGTCATGGCAGAGAACAAACTCGCAACCTAGGTATGTGTAGCTCTAAGGTTGTAAACTCTTTCAAACCTTCTGCCTGCAGGTTTCCTCCACAATGAAGTCAAGGTGAGCAAAATGTGGAGCGGGTTTCCAAATGTTGTTACTTCGGTCATAACACTGCCTAACATTAGAAAACCGGACGGCTACGATTATTACGCCTTTTCCAAAGGTAAGTCAATTGGACAGTTTTGTGAACTTCAAGTTGATCTTACCTGAGAAAGCACAAATGTAATTTAAGTGGAAACAGCAAGTGTAATATTACCTGATGGATATTGAAAGATTATTCACTCCATCACTCAAATTATTTTTTGTCAGAAAGTTAATAAAATCCGTTTTTGGACATCTGGATAAAACTGGTATGGAGAAACAGTATTTGCTGCTGTCACAAGTGACTCTTAAGACGGCATGTATTATTACAGTCTACAAGGTGTTCCAGACATTCATGGAACCCAGTTTTATTAAGTAAAGTTTATTGCCCAGGGTACTTAACTTTGGAAAGACCAGTTATCTAAATTATTCTGCCCATGAGCCTATAATATTTATTCCTAAGAAATATATTTTAAAAATGGTTAAAGCCAAAATGAATCATCTTAAGGAAGAGTTGAACCTAATATTTACCTGATGGCTGCTGAAAGATTATTCATTCCATCACTCAAACTATTTTTTGTCAGAAAGTTAATAAAATCCATTTTTGATATTGAAATGATACTGACTTTAAATACAGTACTCACTACAAAGTTAAATGTTTTACTTTCTTTTTAATTAAAAGGATTTTTTTCTATTCTGTTTAGATCAATACTATAACATTGATGTGCCTACTAGAACAGCAAGAGCAATTACCACTCGCTCAGGGCAGACCCTCTCCAAAGTCTGGTACAACTGTCCTTAAACTGATTGGCAAAGAAGAGTCATCAAAATGAAATGAAGAAAACAGTGATACCCTTTGACATTGAAATACATTTTATTAATAAAGAATGTTGAAATGAGCATACCTATTTAAATACAAAACACTTCTCAACTTGACAATCATTATATTAAAACAGATTTGCTAATCTTATTCACACGTGTCGTAGTTTAGAGATCACTTAATTAATATTCCCTCTATTTAGTCCTCCTCTTCCTCCCATTGCATGGCTTATACCTGTAGAAGGAAATAATAAAATTCATGTTCAGTAGAAATATCTGAGATATGGCTATAAAGAGATATTCTCCACGTTGAGTGGTAATTATTATTAATGGGTTACTACATTTGTGATGTTAATACAACTAATGAGTTAATTTGGAGAACATGAAAATACTAAATCTTCTATTTCTTTACTAGCGACAATACTCACAAAACTTTCAGTGCAGAAAAAAAAAAAAAACCAAAAAAAACCCAAACCACCATATGAATACACAGCATGCTAACACTTGATTTTCCAAATCTTTCTTTTGGATTTAATTAAATATACCAATTTTAAGAACACATTCATTTTGTAACTATGACAAACTGTCTAAAAGAAGCTTTCTGGTTAATTGTCACATGATCAACATGTAATTAGAAATCAATCCTTAGATTTACCTTTGAAACTTGATACGCTTACCACTGTCCCACATATCAAGGAAACAGTATGTCAGAAACTTACCTCTTTGTCGGTTAAACTGACGACCACGAACACCCTGTCTCAAGGTCGTCTGCAGTCTTACTCGTCTGAAAGGCTTTGGCTGACTACTACTGGTATCTAAGGAAAGCATCAAGACATGGAAAGCAAGTTAAAAAAAATCAGGAAAGCAGCTACAATTACTAAACCAACACAGAAAAATACAGATGCGCCATTTGTTTTCAACATTCAAGTTTGCTTCTAAGAGCGAAGGAAGCTAAGCAATTACACAAGCTCACATACACAAAAAGTAGTAGGATAAAGACCACTCAAAAATTTGGAGAAAAAAATTATTTATTCAATTACTCGACTAATTTAGGAGGTTTTTATTTAAGGCAACTACTCAGGTGTACACATGGCACCAGAGACAGGGGAATAAATATTGCTACGAAGAATCAGGTCCCTGAGAAGACAGAAGATTATAACATATCTGACTCTTAGCTTGGTCTAATACCTCAAATGTAATCATTAGCAAATCCTGCCAGTTCAAATTTAAGTAAACTTGTCATAGCCACCATCTATATCTTGTTCAAGTCACTGTCTTTATTCTGTAGGGCAACAGCTTCCAAATTTGGCTGTAAATTTTAGCCTTTTATACACCATGGCCAAACCAAGCGCAGTGTCATGCCATTAGTCTATGTGAAGAATTTCAATTGTTTTCCATCTCCATGAGACTCAAAGCAATTGTGAAGATCTAGGTGATTTTCCTTCATCACCCCTCTCACACACTCCTGAACCTCACTTCTCACTCTCTCCAGTCACATGACCATCTATCTCCTTGCTGACTTTGAATGCACCAAGCACATGCTTTCGGCTTATGGGACTATATAAACCGCATAGCTTCAATCCTTTTCTAAATGTCATCTTCTTGGACATGCTTTCTATGAAATTCCCTACTATGTTAGACATTCAAATTTGCTGAATGAGTACCCAGTCAGAGGTACAGTGTCACCTATAATGAAATTAATGTAAAGACATTCTACTTCCTAGGAACGACCAACCACATTTTCTCACTCAAAGGAAAGTTTGGTAACTAGTGCTAATTCTAGTACAGACAGACAATTCTCAGAGAATATCAACAGGACTAATAATTACCATACCTACAATTTCTGATCCTTTTGTACATAAAGTTTGAGAATTACAATTTGTATAATTTGTAATTATGACTTTAAGGTTCAGTATGGAATGTGGTTATGTAAAGAAGCTAGCTACTGAAATATGGGTGTGGAAGCTGAACCCAGAGATGCTGACCAACTGATTGACATGCAAATAAGAGGAACAGGAAGACATTTTGGGACAGCAAAGCTATGTGACTTTAAAATATAAAGAAGGAAGTCTATTACAACATATGAATGCTCTATAGAAATTTCAGAATTACCATAAAGGAAAATGACAATGATCAGAGTGGATGGTGCATTTCCTCAAAACTGAAGGTGAACTGCCTACACATTCTGAGATAAAAGCCTCACATAACATTTTACTGAGCAGAGTTTCTAAGAGCCCAACTTGCATCCTAGCATGAAGCTTATGAACCACATGATCTTTAAGAGTTATTTAACCTTTCAATGTTTTAGTCTCAAACTTAAAATATGGGAATGAATTCCTACCAAACTGTGTTTTTGTGAGAATCAAATAAAATATATGAAAAAGGCTTGAGGATAGCCGATAACATTTAGTATTCAATAGATGTTGTTATTAGGGAAAGCCCGTAGAAGACCTTTTATTACAGGAAAAACATCATCTTTTCCAAAGTTGACTTAAAAACTAGAAGATGACTCTACATTAGTAAATTCCAAATTTATTTAGAATTAGTTTTGAAATAAATGGAGTCTTATCTTTCAACCTTCCAGATCAAATCTGCTCTGGTTCAAATGGAAGAAAATGTGGGGACGTAGTCCTTAGATTCCTTCCCAGAAACCCCCCCAACCCCCATCAAAGCACCAGCTTTACAAAGGTGAACATTTCACATGATCTGAGAAGAAACCAGACGAGACATTTAAGAGACCCAAGTATTTTTCAGGATCTGTGCTGACGCCATTTATCTAGACAAAATATAAGTGAAAACTTCTTTTGGTGTGGACCCACCTTCTGCATGGTCCTGGTTATCAATGCCAGAGTATTTGTGTAATAATAATGTAAACACAAACCAAGTTCCTTTTCATGATAAACTGTCCCCTTTAAGTAGTAGGCTTTAAAAGCCAGGAGCATGAACTTGAGAGCTCCATCTCTGGTAAGCATCTGTAGACAAGGGCAAGGAACACAGCTGCATGGAAACAGTACTTACCTACAGAGGAGCTGGAAGGAGGATCTTGGCTGGTTGAGGGAAGATCTGATTCGTCAGATGCTTGGACAGGCTCTTCTTCCTGCTGGCTATCAATTTCTAGGCCTGCCTCTGAACTAATACTAAGAAATAAATATTGATTAGAAAATATAAAACTGATTCTAGAATTTATTTTAAATGTTCCTAAGTTCATTTTGATTTATTTTATAAGTACTTTCAGAGCTCTAGTTTAACTATGAATTAGACTCAGTTATAGGTTGTCAAGTGTGTTTATTTTTTAATCACAAGGTGGAGCAGGGGATGGGATGAGATGCTTTTCCTTCACCTCTCTCTTGCTAGGATACTCTCCAATTTCACTGACTGTTTTACCACTGTTTCAACAGCCCCTGTCCATTCGACAAGCAAGCTTATGATCTTGACACTCACAGGAAGATATCAGACTTTGATAAACAACCAAACGTAACTAGTAAAAACAGATCTGTAGGTCACCCTGAGTACTAACTCAGACCTAACAATCTATGGGCATGGGAGTTCCTAGCTCAGTGGCTATATTTTATCTTTCTCCTTTTAAGAAGCATGAGAGTAGTTAGTAAAAAACCTGTCTGGCCCAATCTTTACTTTGTAAAATCATCTGCAAACATTAGTGCAGTTACTGGTAACAACTCACCTGAGACCCCCATGGTTGCAAGATGGGGACATGGAAATAGCATGGGGCTGAAGTTAAGGCTAATTCTCCCTGAGCTGGTTACCAGTAGAACAGTCCAAGCAAATTATTAATACACTCTAAACTTAATCTCTGCCATGGGAAGTAAAACATTTTAGGAACAGTGTATGGGTTAGGAGGACAAATGTAAAGTGACCTGAAAATACATATACAATTAGCAAAAGTCACATGCACTGGGACTTGTAACCTCTCAAGTAAACACTGATGTTAAAGAATACAAACCGACCTGCCTCTCACCCACCATTACCCTAGTAGACCTCGCTTATGAAGCACTGTCAAATCAAGTCCTTGAGCTCTGAGCATAAAATCTGTGTTGCATTTCCCAACCACTAAACTGTACAAACTTCTTAGTTTATAAGAATTAAGATCCTGGGCTTGAGACTTAACTCTACAAAACCACTGCCTATGGGATTCTTCTAGCAAATCATTTCTGTTTCCTTAGAAAACAAAAAACAAAAAAATTTTTCAATTACGTCTTTTAAAACTGCCTCTCTCATAATAACCCTAAATTCTGAAGCTGGTTAGTTCTGAATGTAAGGTACTTTTCCAAATATGTGCTTTGGCTTTTTATGGGGCAGGATAGCATTGAAAACGGATTTTGATGTATTTGCTTGTTAAAACAAACAATCATGACAACATAATGAACCTACAGCAGACAAAAACTACACAATAAAATCATACCCTTCAGACTCCGCCTCTACAAATACTTCATCTCCGTCGTCACCTGCTGCTGTTTCATTTGTCGTGGATAAAGTGCCTGTAGACGTGGTCACCATCGGAACAGACTGAGAGGCATGTTCTGAAGCATCAGAGGTGGTACTCTCAGTAAACACAGTCACTTAAAAAGAAGAACAAATAACTTTACCTTTGTGGTTCATTAATTCTGAGCCAGAACAGGCTTCAAGGTGTTCTATGTCACCAATAAAACAAAATGTCCTTATCGGTCTGGCACCTACCTGGGGCTGCTACTTGGAGAGGCGTAGTGGGAACGCTGCGGCCACCAGACTCTTCTTCATGAGCCAGAAAGAGGGGTGTTTCATACATTCCCAAACCTAGAGAAAAATTTAAGTATCAGTGAACGATGAAAGAACATGAAAATGCCAAAGGAAAGAATTAGGACAAAGGGTACAATTTTCTTGAAGCTCATAATGTAGTTGCTCCATCAAGCAAAAATCAAGTTCCTCAATACATATTTAACACATCTTTTAAATTCTTTAACACTAATTAAAGCATCTCTAAATAATTGCTAATTTTATGGAATATCCAAATATGAACAAATACTATGTCGAAATCTATTCCTCAGTTAACTGCCAAGGGTTATTAACCCTTTCTGCTAGTGAAACTTAATTAAACTTCTCTTATGGTTACAGAGCAGGTTAGTAGTGGCTTAATAGTCTTCTTTATTCACTTGCAAAATGCTAGTTTCCCAGAAATGTACCAAATTTCACCTGTGGACTAAATGGTAATTAATTCCACAAACAGCATAATTCACATACAAGTATCACCTATCACTACTATTTAATTTTATATCTCAAACTTTATTTTTAAAATGAATGTTGCTAGGGAAAGTCTAATTAGTCATATATTTAACTAGGTATGCCACAACTCTCAAATTGTAAGCAAAAAATACACTGTACTCCTAAATTTGAAAGGAGCTAGGATCTCTTAGCAGTATTTACTTATTGGTTCAACATAATGTAAATGAGAATTTAATTGAGAATGGTCCCCTTAGGCTCCCATGTTTGAGTTCCTGGTCTGCAGTTAATTGAATTGTCTGGAAAGAATTAGGAGGTATAGTCTTGTAGGACAAGGTATGACCTTGTGAGGAGGTGTGTGACTGGGGCTGGGCTTTAAGGTTTCAAAAGCACATTCCAAGCCCAGTGTCTCCCCCCAAAACGCCCCACTACATTGTAGAATAGGATGTAGAGCTCTCAGCTACTTTTCCAGTACCATGTCTGCCTGCCACCATGCTCCCTGCCCCAATAATGGACTGTCTAAAAGTTTAAGCGAGCCAATTAAATGCTTTAAAAAAAAAAAAGTTGCCTTTGTCATGGTGTTTCATTACAGCAATAAAACAGTAACTAAGACTATGAAAACCAGTCTTTAGGCTAAAGGAACTAGAACCTTGCTGAAGAGATACTTATTAGAAAAGGCAATGCCATGTCAGTAACTTCATAAATTAGGACAGGGTTATATTGATAGCAGCTGAAGAAAATCAGAGCATACTAACTTCTACCCAGGATACACACTTAAGAAACCTCTGGTTTTTGGCTATTTTACCTCCTTGAGAAGCAAGCTGGCCAAGATCAGAGTGACTGGAACTTGTCTGTGGCATGTCTTCAGGTGGCCCAAACCGGAATCTAGGAACGCCGGCAACCTGTGGGGAACTACATGGACAAAAATTAATTTGATGAGAAATTTAATGCTACCTGTTTAAACCATAAGAGGAAAGGGTTGTTTAAAAAAAAAAAATCAATAAACAGGGAAGGAAACAATGAAAATAATAAAGGATTTCTTGCAAAGATATTGCCAATAAATTTAGTAATATGAATAACTTAATTTATTCAACTTTTAGCTTCCCTGAATTATGCTGATTTTTTCCAACTTGTTTGAAACAGACACATGCAACAGGAAGCATAACAACAAAAGGAATTTTTTTTCTTTTTTTTTAATACTTCAGTTTTCACTGTTTAGTAATACAAAATAAGTTACTCTAGTCTATTCTAAGTTCAAAATCTAGCTCTAAGATTTAGAAAAATCCTAGCAGTAGATGACTAGATTAACTGTCTCCTCCCGCATCCTAACAGTCACATCAAGTATCCCAATACCTATTTAGAACATCAAGCTCAGGTTCACTTCTTTACCTGCTCACTCTTCTCCCTATCTTTTCTTAGCCACCCATAATTATGCATGCTTATGGATTACAACTCTGTTATTATCTGAGTTAATTTTCACTTCCACTCAAAAGTATACTTTTAGCTAAAGCCTTTTCCTTCAGGTTGACTTTCAAACAGAACCTTGAGCACTCCTGTACTCTGCCTCTAATTTCCAGGCTGTTTACTTGGCCCCAAATCTCAAGTGGGTTTATAAAACACTCTGAAATTATTCACGAAGGATTCATGTTGGAGAACAGGCTGCTTAAACTGGTGACATTACGGTCAGGAGAGTGGAATCTACTGAGGCTGTCTATACAGCAACAACCTTCAGAGTTATAGGATTAAATAGCACATAGAAATTCTAAGTAATCATTAGCAAGTATAAAATAATTGTGCTCACTTATTAGTTGTTGGAATAATGACTTCATTTGGCTTAATGAAGATTACTGTCCCACTCCTAGCCTGTTGGTTATAGCTGGTTACTCATACCCTGAGCTTCTACAATAAACCACCTATCATGATCACTTTAATAACCAACAGCACCCTCAGCACCAATACAGCATTTACTTATATGTGTCAGGCAGTATCTAAACGTGTAAGCACAAGCTGTATTTTCAGTAAATGAGGTTACTCAGAAGAAGGGACAGCAAGGAGCCTGCTCCTGTGAGGAAGCGCTCTGACTGTAGGAAGTACCTTGTGAAGCACTAGAGCCCTGCCTTGCTAGACGGTATATATAATATATATATTATATATATTATATCCACCCTATATGGTCTTCCTCGGCACTACTTTTCACGATCCTCCTATTACAGGTACAGATTAACGGACAAGTAGGGTGGGACTCTACAAATAACACATCCAAAAAACAATTCATGAGGTAAAGAGAAAGCAGCTAATGAGTCACCAGACACTCTCATTGCATCAACTTACTGAATAGCTTCAGCAAACCCATCAGTGCGATGTGGCACCACAAGAGTTGGAGTACTCGGAACTGTTCTGTCTTCGTCATCAAAAAAGTGTTGTTGCTGAAACATAGAACACAGTATTTAACAGGCCTAACCACATGTATTTGAATTACATGCACATGATGGGTAGATACTAACCATGCCACCTATTCCTGGAGTCAACTGAAGACCACGCCCTACAGACTGCCTCCGGGTCATCTGAATTCTCTGTGTTGGAAAAAGAATTATATCTGCTGTAAAGAATTAGGCAATAAAACAAACACCAATGGTACAGTTTATTAATTTTGTAATGAAATAACTCATTTTAGAAGATTTGTAATTAACAGGACATTTCTAAATTGGTAATATTTATCTATTATAAATATTGGTGAGAAAGTTTAAATTATATTAATGAAGATATTTATAAACTAAATGGCATGGTAATGCTTAATTCAAGCATGTACATACATTTAGATTCTATCTCCTTGACTGAAAATACTAACAAGTGAGGTTCTCCATTGTAGTTTATATAGCAACTGACTTCTTACTTCACAGCTAAAACAATCTTGAATTGGCAGACTGAATGTTTTGTTACACCTACACACAGTTCCGTTAGACTCTGTATTTTCAAATATCAAGTAATTTCCACTACTTTTATTTTAGCTTGATTTATATATAATGATTGGTTCTCAATACATTCACCATGTCAGGAGTAAGAATCAAGCTAGACTAATGAACATACTCCATGCTGGGTCATTAATGAACTAAGTAGAAATATTTGATTATAAACGTGAAAAAAAGGTTAGGTAGAATAATAATAATGATAAAAAAAAAAAAAAAAAAAAAAATCTATGGGCTGGAGAGATGGCTCAGAGGTTAAGAGCACTGATTACTCTTCCAGAGGTCTTGAGTTCAATTCCCAGCCACACATGACAGCTCACAACCATCTGTAATGAGATCCGATGCCGTCTTCTGGCATGTAAGCATATATGCATGCAGAACCCTGAACATTACATAAAAAGAAAATCTATGCACTTTAAGTAAGAAATGTTCAAATGTTACTAAGCTAGCAAAATGCATTTTACATTAAATAAAATTTAAGAAGTTTTAAGCTTATAGTAATAGCAAGCAGCATTTGCTATGACTATAATCACTTTAATAAATATACAACTTTTAGCAAGTTGTGTTTTCAAATGCCAACTCATTTACATTTAGAAACTGGAGATTAGTTTCAATTAAAAGTAGTATCTTACAACATGCCAAAACATTAAAAATTCTTCTAATATTTGGAAAGAAGGAAGGAAGGACCATGTAATGGAAAAGACAGATTGTACAAGGTGCCTTTTTGAGAAGCTGGGTTCTTTTAATACCTGAACTGGTGGTCCCAACTCCTGAGGTGGGGCGTGAATGGTCAGGCGTGGGGGAAGAGGATGTGGTGGGCGCCTTGGTGACTGTGGCGCTTGTGGGGTCTGTCTCTCAGACGCTGATGTGGGCTGCTGTTCTCTAACAACCTCCTGAGAGAAAGAAGACTCTGCTGCACTTGTACTCCCTTCACCTATGGAAGAAAGACTTCAGTTTGGAAACCAAGCCCATACTATGAAATTACACAGCCTTAACCTCCAATTTGTTTTTCTTGTTGATTTGAGACAGGCTCTCAGAGTCCAGGCTCTTTTCAAAGTTGCTATGTAGTAGGCTGGCCTTGAACTCCAGCTCCTCCTACCTGCCAAGTACTGGGATAATAGACACATACCTCTGTCTCACTCTGGATGGTTAACATACAAACAACAGGCAACTAAGTACTCTACCTCCAAGACTCAAACGACGGATGTAAGCACTTTGCCCAACACAGGATCAAGCAAATATTTACTATAAATATTGGCTTATGCTATTTTTTCTTAATGTTTAAGTGTGCTATGTGTCTTTGTGCCTATGGAAGAGTGGATCCCCTGAAGCATGTGTTACAGGTGGCTACAGACTACCTAATACAGGAACCAAACTCAGGTCTATTGCAGAGTAATACAGGCTCTTAGCCACTGAATTATCTCTCTAGTCCAACATTATTCTCAATAGGTGTATAAACTACTTAACTAGTTCTAGAGAAACAGCATGCCAATCAATCAAGGTGACTAAGGAAAAGCATCACTAATAATATTTTTATATTTTGGTTCTTCCAAACTTCAAATTCTAATTGCTACTCAGGTGTCTAGATCTTCTGTTGTCTTTCACTATGAAATGTAAGATGACAGAGAATAGTTTATAAATCTGATCTAAAATCAGAACTTTGTCCTGACATATGATATTTAAAACACTTACTTTTCCATAATTCAAATTATTAAATTTAGTTTAAGAATTTGGGACAAATAAAACTAGTCACAAGAGTAGTACCTTAACAAAAAGAATTTATTTTTATTTCATGTGTTTGAGTTTTTTGCCTGCATGTATGTCTGTGTACTACCACAGAGGCTGGAGGGTACCAGATCACCTGGGGTGGGATTACTGTGGGCCTCCACATGAGTGCTAGGATCTGAATCAGGTGCCTTTTTAAGAGCAGCCAAGTGCTCTTAAATACTGAACCATCTCTCTAGCCCTGTAAATATGAAAATGGACCAACTCTAACATTTAGTTTTAGACTACTAGACTTAATTTTGCTTGACTACAAAAATACTCACTCCCCTCCAAAAGAAGTCTCACAGAAAATTTGTACATGTTACATTGGGGAAAATGGCTAAGAATATCTTTTCCTAAAAAACTTTTAGTGATAGTATCTAAAGACACAACTACACACAAATTTTAAACCATGGTTGGGTTGGACCAATCTTTTCTAACTGTGAGCTGCTACCCATCCCTACTTTAATTATTCCAAATGGCTTTGTGTTTGTTACACAGGCGAGTTCAAGGTATTTGACTTTTACAATAGCTCAATGAGGCAGACAGATAGTACAATGGCACCTAATAGGCCATGTCAGGAGGGCAGGAAACTGTTAGTAAGACCCTATATCCGGTTACCAATTTACTAGAGTTCTACTACACCAGAAGTACAACTCTAGACCACTCTACGGAGAGACTAATGCTCTTACCGCTGTTCTGAGAATCAGCAGCTCTCTGATTACTTTCAGCTCCACCCATACTCTCTTCTGTCTCTGTACCTGGATCAGTCCCATCACCACCCTAAGAACAAAACGTAATGACTGAAGCAAACCAAATGACTAGGTTAAAAAAAAAAAAACAGCCATACCAAATGATCAAAAGCAAACAAACCAGAGGAAAACCAAACCAAGCAAGCCAAACAAACAAAACTCCAACGGTATGAAGACTTTTATTATCCTGGTAACAGAAGCTTTGCTATGACAGGAAATCAGCAAGCTTTCTAAAGCGCAGCTCTTAAGGAGGGAGTCCCGCTTCTAAGCAGTTACCTCAGCATCATCAGCTTCATATCCATCATTACCATCTGCACTACCCGCTCCTCCATTACTATCTTCACCCTCATCTCCCATTGCCGTGTCATCATCTTCATCCTCATCATCGTCTTCATCTTCTTCATAATCCTAGAGGAAGACAGCCAAGTGTGAGTAAAGTGCACGCCCACTCCTTCTGCACATCTTAACACCTCCTTTAAGTGACTTATTATTGATTAGCATACAGGAGTGTTTCAAGAGTTTTGATGGTTTAGTTGCACAGCAAAGGAAAAAAAAGAAACTATGACACTTCAAAGAATAAGACAGTGATTGATTCTGAATTGTCTCCATAAAATTATGCAAAAGTAATAGTCTGCCAAACGTCAAGTAGTTAACTTTATTTCTATTCAAATGTGAAATTAAAGAATAAAATCAAACCATACTAGTTTTAAAAATGTGTTTTTGACAAAAGAATCTTAAGAAATACAGAATTCAATCCAAAGTAAAATAAATAAATAAATAAACAAACAAATAAAACAACTTCTAACTTCTGTTTCTTCTTTTATTTTCAGAAACAAGAGCACAGATCATTAAATCCATATAGACATTTTTTATTAAGACTAAAGATGAAATCTGAAAACAAATCTTAAATGGCAAAGCAATCATTTACAAACAAGCTGGGCAGGCCATACATTTCTATAATCCTAGCATTCAAGAGCCCGAAGCAGAATTTTTGGGACTTCCTAGCAAGCTTGGGCTATATACCAAGATCCTACCTCCAATAAGTAACAAAATAATGCTGCCAAAACAAGAGAAACAAAACGCTTAAAAACTGATTATCCACCATTGGCTTTTTACTTCTAACACACAACCCTACAGTCCTGAACTAATCTGTATAAAAGAACTTAATCTACTAAAACTGACTGACAATGAGAATTCACTACCTGATATAAGTACCAAAGACTTAGAGCACTATTAAAACCAGCACACAGGTAAAGGTAAGAAGATCCAGAGCTCAAGGCCAACATGCACAGTGCACTGGCTTTGAGCCCTAGCTCTGGAAGGGAAGCAGAAGGAAGACTGACAAATACTTGATCTTTCCAATACTAAACTCACTTCATGTTCTCCATCATTTTCTTCATCATCATCTTCATCATCACTGTCAATTACGATTACATCATCGCCTTTGCCTTGACCATCCTGAGAGGAAGTAGTCTGCTGATCTGACTGAAGTGGTCCAAGATCAATTTGTAGAGATTGTGATGTTTCTTCACTGTCTTCCATTGGTGTATAATCCCCCTGAGTGACTCCCTTTAAAAGGTAAAAAGGCCCTTTACTCAAACTAGAAATGATCTGGATACATAATGAATAAAATAAAAGATTTCTATTGTCTTAAAATCAAAGACAAACAAAAAGCTAACATTACCCCATTACACTGAGCATGTCTGGAAACACTGGAGTACACACATAAGCTGACTACCCTCAACCCAAAACTGAAACTTTCTGAGCACTCGCACAACACTTGAAAGAAGATGAGGTGGGGTGGGAGGGGTTATGGAGCAGGAATATATAACTCAAGTAAGTAAGTAAGTAAATAAAAGATTATCTCACAGGGTCACACCTACGGAAAATGAAACTACAGGTAAGTGATGACAGCTGAGAGGTACAGTTAGTCTATTCCAGGGATGAGCCCACAACTGGTTGTCCAATATACACAAAACCTGGAAGCCATATACTCATAAAAAATGAAAACGGGACCCAGTAGATTTTATTTATGTATTTGTACATGCTTGCACGCACGCACACACACACACACACACACACACACGCGCACACACACGCGCGCACACACACGCGCACACACGCGCATGCACACGTGCACACGCGCGCGCACACACACGCTCACACACGCGCGCACACGCACACACGCGCGCACACGCACACACACGCGCACACACACACGCGCACACACACACACACGCGCACACACACACGCACACACACACACGCACACACACACCACGTAACAACAACAACAGGTAAGTTGTTATCAATTTGATGGGGGAGAGGGCACATGGAAGGAGTTGTAGGGAGGGACTCGGGAGGGGCTGAAGAAAGGGAAGAGTGATATAATTATGTTTAAAAGAATTAAAAATACAAAGTAATTTACAGATGGCTAAACCTTTCATTCCGAATGTGGTGAAGACTGGCATAAATCAAAGCTCTGCCCTCTAAGGATCAGGCTCTTTCTCAGACTACCCTCTAAACACGGGCATATCAAGAAGTAGGGAGGCTGGGAGGACAGCTCAGCGCGTAAGCCAAGGCAGCCAAAGTGCCCAGCACACGAAGTGCTCAAGCCATAATTCCTTAGAAGAACTTCAGCCTAACCCGACATTAACAAGTGACAGTCTCGACAAACACTGCACGGTCCCCGAGAGACTGTAGGTACAGGAGACTAGACAAACACTGCACGGTCCCCGAGAGACTGTAGGTACAGGAGAAGGGATGCGCAGTACTCAGCAGTGCTACAAAAACAAATTTCTGCTCAATTACTTTCCACATTTTGCTTGCTATCAAAATAAACTTGTATTAACAAAAATTTCTTATTTAAAAATGTACCATTTGGCTTAAGTACTCAGTAAATCTATTTTTTCAAATGAGTCAGTAACATCTATGAGTTAAGAAATTAATGAATGACAACAACAATTAATACAAAACAATATATAATAACAAACAATAAAATCAGAGAAACAAAAAAATTTAAGAACCTGTTTTAAAGCACACAGTGTCAGATATGAATAGTACATGCCTATAATTCCAACACGTAAAAGGCTGTGGCAGGACTGTCCTCGGCTACCCTAGGCTACACGGTAAAAACTTACCTCAAAAAGCAAAACAAATTTAAAAATGCAAATTGTGCTTCAATAGGTCAAAGTCAACTCTGTTTATTAAAACTAATTTATTTTGAATAGTTTTATATTTTTACTCACTTCTCCAATGGAATCTTGAGAATCCTGGTTATAGGCTTGAGTTTCTACCTCTCCATCAGTACTTTCTTCTGCCATAACTTCTTCCTAAATCATAACAGGTTAATTTTACTGAATCAGTGAACTACATGAATCGTCAGCATTCTGCCAGTGTTTCTCTAAAAAGTTAAGTCCTCAATTCTACGAAGCTATGCCACAAATGTTTATATAAAAACATACTCAGATTGCGTAGTGCCTCTTCAATGAACGTTAATGAGTATATACATAACATTTAGTATTATTCTGTTGTTATACAACCTAACTCTTAGTCCATCATTGAAAAGGAGCGTCATTTTGGCTAGCCTCAACCTTTTAATTATTATTGTTATTATTTAGTATTTATAAAAGTCATGTTAGAAACCCAGTTACTGTAAATCTTTTTTTTTTATTTTTTTGATACTTTATTTACATTTCAAATGTTCCCCCCTCTCCAGGTCTCCCCTTTGGAAACCCTCTATCCCATCCCTCCTCTCCTTGCCTCTATGAGGGTATTCCCCACCTACCTACCCATTCCCGTCTTCCCTCCCTGGCATTCTCCTATACTGGGGCATCTAACATCCTCAGGCCCAAGGGCCTCTCCTCCCACTGATGGCCAAGAAGACCTTCCTCTGCCACATATGTGGCCAGCACCATGGGTCCCTCCATGTGTATTCGGTTGGTGGACCATTCTCCGGAAGCTCCGAGGGGTCTGGCCAGTTGACATTGCTGCTCCCTCTATGGGGCTGCAAACCCCCTCAGGCTAGCCTTAATCTTAAAAGCACATGGCAAGTAATGTCAATGTGCAGAATGCCAGTGACTAAACTTCCTTGTAAAGACAGAATTCGATTTGCTTCTGCTTTTATTAAATGGGAAAGAATTCGTGAAAAGATATGCAAAGACTATATAAAACAAGTGGTAATGGCAAAATACCTTAGCTGTAAGTGAAAACTATAGTTCAGGAATTTTTATGATAATCTCCCAAAACTTAATTTGACACTGAGTGTGACTGACAGCTAGCCCTTAGTGGGGCTGATGCAATGGTGACACACAGAAGGAGTGTGACAGACCTCGGTTCCCACAGGCGTGACTGTCTTCAGCTTCTTTGGGAGAGGCATTTCCATTGTGTCATCAGAGACTTGGTCTCCTGCTTCCACGGTACTACCCTCCTCCTCCTCCCGGGTGCGCTTTGGCAAGGAGGAACTTGGGGTAGCTGAAACTTTCAGATCATACAATTTAAACCTCAAACATCAGATCATGGTAACTTCATTTACACAAAGATAATATTAGAACCAATCTTAAAACTAGAACTTTGTATGACACATCTGACTCATTATAAGTGTACTGATAAATTGCTATTTACAAAGTTTACATAGGACTTTCTATCAAATCCAGAACTCCTTAAAAAAAAAAATCATACTATATATTCTAAATAATATGAACAGCTTAAGTTTTCAGGATTCACATTAAGTTACATATAATATGTTGGCTATTTTTCCCCTTTAACGACAGCCCAAAATATCTGGGAGGGGACCTTTTACTTAATGATAAAAAATTGACTGAAATTGAACTAATAGTAAATATGAATGTCATTTTCTAATATTTAATTACAATAAATGTAATTTTTTAAAGCTACATCAAATGCACATTTGAAGCTGTTCTTGTATCTATTGGTTAAATATAATTAAAACTAAATAAAAATATTTGCTTTCTTCACAGTAACACTGGATAGAAAGCAAATTGTTACAGGCAATAGTCAAGACGTGTTGCATCTAAGAAATCTGAAGTATATAGGTCTACTGCAGCTTCATTTTAAAAATTAATCTTACCAGTCTAGAAGATGACTTAGCCATCTTAAGAACCGGGTAAGAGCACTGGTTGCTCTTTAAGAGGACCCAGGTTCAGTCCCAATACCCACATGGGAGCTCAACTGTCACTCCAGTTCCAGGAGATGTGATGCCCTTCTTTGACCTCTGTGCACACCAGGCTCGCACATGGCACACAAATATACACAGACAGAGCATCCATAGACATAAGATAAAACAACAGACAACATTAACATGAAATCTTACCAGTGCCAAATACTGCTGTGGAAGTAGATGGCCGCTCTACTGGTGAACTCTGCACCACCTCAACGATGTTTGGGGACAACTCTTGATTTGCAGGCTCAATCTGAGGGTGACTCTGTTGAGTGGGCTGTACAAAAGCTGTAGCCTGAGTCTGCTGTTGTACAGTTAGGATGGGCTGAGAAATGGAGGGCTGAACATTAGGACTAGTAGAACGAACAGATCCACTTGCGCTTCCAAAAACTGGAACATGTTCCACAGGCCCTTCTGACTGCATAGCTGAAAATAATCATAATGTTTAGTAAGTATGCCTTCTAATCTACCAAAACGGGGTTATCTCACCCTATTCTTGATATACATTGTATTAACTGTTTTTTTCTATGTCTTACCATTTAATACACAAAAATAATGTGGGCAAAATTTATTCTGTATTGTACTGCCTATGTGTCTAATACAGTAATAAGTAACATTTGGTGGTTAAGTACATATTTGAAAGTGTTGTAGCATTTATTGGTCCAATAAAATTATAACCAGATGTAATTAACATTAAGAAGATGAAAATGGTGAGAAATTTTCCTTCTACATCATTTTGTTTTTAACTGGTATCATTAGGACACCATAAAAACAGGAAATGGGTACAGAGCTGAATGGCACAGTGTTTTGCACAGCATGTGTAAGGCCTGGGGTTTGATCCTAACACAACACAGAAAACAAACAAAACAAACTTTCTCAGTCTTAAAAAACAAGAGTTTAGTTTGGTAATCTATCTGTTAATCTTTTATTGAATGGAGGATATATATTTATTTTTTGAGTGTTTACATTATACATTGTGTACTGGCTGGTTGTGAGAGTCAACTTGACACAGGCTGAAGTTATCACAGAGAAAGGAGTTTCAGTTGAGGAAATGTCTCCATGAGCTCCAGCTGTAAGGCATTTTCTCAATTAGTGATCAAGGGGGGAGGGCCCATTGTGGGTGGGGCCATCCTTAGGTTGGTAGTCCTGTTTTCTATAAGAAAACCAGCTGAGCAAGCCAGGGGAAGCAAGCCAGTAAGTAACATCCCTCCATAGCCTCTGTATCAGCTCCTGCTTCCTGACCTGCTTGAGTTCCAGTCCTGACATCCTTTGGTGATGAACAGCAATGTGGAAGTGTAAGCTGAATAAACCCTTTCCTCCCCAACTTGCTTCTTGGTCATAATGTTTTGTGCAGGAATAGAAACCCTGACTAAGACACATTATTTGGGAACATGGTCTTACTATAGAACTTTGGTTAGCCTACCTGCCTCCTGCCTACCTCTGCTTCTATTGATGAGATAAAAGGTATGTAACACCAACAGTCAGCTACACTATACATTTATTCAATTCTAGCATGTCAAAGCAGTTTAAGATCTTGCAAACCTTTTATTGAGCATCTACTTTAGAGTTAAGGAAAGAGATTGAAGAAAAGACAAGTCTGCAATTCCCAATCTAGTACATTAAAAAGATACATGTAAAATCAAGTGCCATGATCAAATTACTACAATTACAATGGGAACAGAGTAGAGAAAGCATCAAGAAGTGCAGAAAGTTTCAGTGAAAGAATATTCGGTTTGAAAGAGCAATTTTATACTATGGTTTTTCAAAATGGATTTCATAGTTTCCTGTTTCTTAGTCATTAGGAGAGAACACGTGGTTCCAGAAAGCAAAGCGATGGATCTTACGAATCTATTTCCCCTCTGTTAAAGAAAGCACGGCAGAAGAGAAGGAAGAAATTTACTGTATTTACAGTATGTATCTTGGGCAGCCATGATGGCACAAGCCTATGAGGCAGAAAGATCATGAGTTGAAGACCAGCCTGGACTTAAAAGTAAACAAATAACTGGGGCTGAGAATATAGGTTAGTCAAAGAACACTTACCTGTGCTTGATGACTACTGGGAAAATAATCAAGCACAAGTGTCTTAGGAAGCATACACTTCAAAATATTAAGTACTTCTGTCATGGCATCTGACTTAAACTTTATATCCTACCTTATCCTGACAGCTACTCTCATTCTCACAGAAGAAATGTACACAGGCGGTCAGTCCAGTCAGCCTTGTTATCTCACTCACCTTCCTGTGACTCCACCTGCGTAGTAGGCATTACAGTTGCTGTTGGGGTTGTGGTTGGATTTGTGACAGTTGCAGGGGTAACCATCGGGCGGATACTTGCCCTGGGTGTCGACTTATTCCCAGCCATAGCTGCAGCTGTCACTTTACTTGGAGTAGAAACAACAGGAGTTGGCTTGATATTGGCTGTTGGTGGGTCTGATGTGCTGGCACTTAACACAAGAAAAGTCCAAAATAACCCAGTGAGAATCGCACCGATGAGCCCTTGTAAAATCTATGTACTCCATGAAAAGCAAGGCATGCCCTTTTTAAAGTGACTGTACCTTAACATGTGTTCATGTGTAGAACCTTAACACGGTTCAAATCTTACTATTTTTCTGAACTCTATTTTTGGATATACTTAGGTTTAAAGACAGTGAATATAGCTTTCTATTTTTATTTTTGGATATACTTGGGTTTAAAGACAGTGAATATAGCTGTCTATTTTTATTTTTGGATATACTTGGGTTTAAAGACAGTGAAATAGCTTTCTATTTTTTAGCCATGAAATCCTTAAACTTTTACCAACAAAGGATTTGAATTTAAGCACTAAAAACTGCAGTGCATGCTCCAGCCAGAGTGGTATAATCTGGCAATATAGAAAAAGCTCCTAAATGTTGAGTTACTGAATCTTTCAACCCAGACCTTAAATTTTTAAAATATTTTATGATTTGAGTATATGGATGTTTGTCTGCATGAATGTCTAGGCATCATGCGTGGGCCTGGTACCCAGGAGACCAGAGGGTGTTGGATCCTCTGGAATCGGGAGTTATGGATGGTTTTCAGATGATACATGGGTGCTGGGAATGAAGCCCGAGTCCTCCAGAGGTGCAGCCAGTGCTCTCAATTGGTGAGCCATCATCTCTCCAACCCAGCCTAGACTTTTAGAGTTATCATGAACATGACAAGGAGTGAGTAGGAGCTTATCTTATAAACCAATCACAAACTAAGCCACAAGGTGTTTCTAGTCACTAAAGCTTTAGACGTAGGAATGAAAAAGCATACTGAAAACAATATTTGAAAACTACAGCACATGAGTTTTTTTGAACTTTAAAGGTAGACTATAAAATAACTAAAACTCACATTCCTCTTTCACCAGAAGCTGGAGTGGTTTTCAGTGTGATTTGTCTCTGCTGTTCTGGAGCCTATAAAGAGGAAAAGCAGTAACTTAGGTGTTTACTACACCCAAAAGTCCACTGAACAAAGATGTCAGACTATTTAATTATTTATTATCAACTGTCTGTATACTTGAAATTTTAGTCCAAATTCTTACAGACTCCTAAATAACCAGGCACTTCCAAATAAAATATACACAGGTGGTTTGTCATGTAAGCACAACCAGTCACCTTATTCGTGGGTTCCTGAGGCTCATCTCTCTGCTCAAGGTGTCTCTCTTGATGCTCTCTGAGCTCTCTTTCTAAGCGACTGATCCGACCTTCATACTGGGACTTAAGAGCAGTCATTCGGACATCAAGTTCATCTTTCTGCTGATCTAAAGCTCCATTCCTTTGTTTAAGCTCTTCATTTTCTTTAGTTAACTGATCTTTCACACCTAAAATAAGCATATAATTATACTCAGACATCAGAAACATTATGCACTTAAATAGAATGCATAGTTAGTATTAGATTCTGTCCTATGCTATATTAGTTGATACACTTACTACCTATATCTCAATAAGCAAACCTCCAAACATATCTATGTTTATTACTTACTCCAGCATAGAAATATGTAAATTATCCTAAAATGTAAATTAACTTTAGCAGGAGCTTGTTTGAATATATTATTCATCACTACAAATTATAAAACATCCACATTACACAATCTATATAGTATATATTTAAAAAATAGACCAGTGAAGCCATGTGTAGTGGGGCACACCTTTAATCCCAGTGCTTAGGAGGCATAGGCAGGCATATCTCTTGTGAGTTGGAGGCCAGCTTGGTCTACAAAGCAATTTCCAGGACAGCCAAGGCTGTTACACAGAGAAACAATTGGTCTCAAACCAATCCCCACCAAAAAAAAAAAAAAAAAAAGTATTTTTTCATTCATTCAGGCAAAAAATTATACCTCTAAAATTAAAATAATAAAAAACACCAAAACTGTCTTAAATAAACCTAACGAGTTCAAACACATAAATTTAGAATATTGCCTTTTCTTTCACATTTAAGTGTGTACTACATAACCAGGTTTCAATGCACAATTTAAGTTATGGCATATGCATGACATTACCAGATAGTTGTGCAATTTTTGACCTGGCTACTGCAATTGCCTTCCATGTTTTCTCATCCTTTTCATTCATTTGCTGTCGGAGCTGCTCCTCCTTTGTGGTTTTATCCTGGAGGTCCTGACGAAGGCGTGACAGTTCAGACTGCAGCTGCGCTGTCTGCTCCTGGAGATTTCTTGCTTCTGTCTCTTTTTCAGATAATGTCTTTTTAAGGAACAAAAGTATAATGTAACTTAATCAAATCAGCTCAAAGTATGTATTTTACAAAGTATTAGAACACTTTTATAAGCTCTACACGGTAACGGAGTGTTAGTGTTTAAACCTACTACCTGAGGCTTACAGAGAGAATTAGGAACACTCGCCTTCCCCAGCCCTCAGACTCATTACCTTCTGCAGATTCTCTACTTGACCCTCAAGTGATTTTGTCTTTGTTTCAGATTGGCTGAGGGCATCCTTGAGCTCCTGCATTTCCTGGACAGAGATGTGTTGTTCCTGATGGTCTCCTGAAGACTGAGTGGAAGTCTCCATGGCCTAAGATGGTGTGCAGTAATAACAACACATTCTTATTTAGTAATTCTACTACCGCTGCGAGTCAGAAACAATCCTAAATGTTCAAATTTACTTGTAAGAGCACTCAGAAGTGAATTTCTGTGTTTAGAATGAGGAAATGAGTTATGATTACCCATACAAGTAGACATTAGAGATGGCACTTTGTAAATGCACTCTGACACAGAACACAGCCCTGATGCTGATTCAGATGGAAGAGTGACAAGATAGCATATGCAAATAACACACTTGGGAAAGTTCTGTGCCAAGAAAAACCTACTAAAGTGCTAACAAGTACAAAAGGATTAAAGAGTGTTGACAGTTATCATACACTACTTACTTAAAATGATATAAGACCTATTAGTTGCAAAAACGTATCACTTTGCTCATATCCTTAATTTTAATTAACAATGAGCCTCTGTGATGGTTAATTCTGGACCGTCAACTGGATTATGGTAACAAACACTTGAGTGAGACACTGATATGCCCACCTAGGGTGTCTCTGTGAGTGCTTTCTCAGAAAGGATTAATAACCAAGAGGGGGGAGATTCATCCTGTTCTATAGTGGGCACCATGGGCTAACTGAGAAAGGAAAAAGGAGGAAAGCCACATGGGCTGGAGTCCCCCTTCTCTACTTCATGCCTTCCCAGCGATGATGGACTGTACCCCCTAAATACAATGATAACAAGAAAATGTAACTAATACAGCTCTGAAATCAGCTTTGCAAAGAAACAGCATTAGAAACATGAAAAGGCCAGGCGTGGTAGTGCACACCTTTAATCCCACACTTGGGAGGAAGACAACAGCAGGCTGAGTTTCAGGCCAGTCTCCCCTACACAAAAAAAGACCCTATCTCCAAAAAAAAAAAAAAAAAAAAAAGAGGTTAACAGTAACTTGAAACTAAATAAATGTATCACTGTACTTCTACTGAGTTTAGACTAAAACCATGAACAGTCATAATTAGGCAGGGGCCACATTTCCTCAAATACCTTATTTTGCTGCGCTTTAAGTTCTTCAAACTGAGTCTTGTACCTGCGTCCAATTTTCTTGACTTGAGTGATTGTTTTGACTTTTTCCTGTATATCAATTATTTTGTCATCTAAATCTTTCTGAATATTTTCCTTTTCAGCCCGTACTTTACTTAAATCTTCCTTCAGACTCTGGATTAAATTCTGGTTGTTAGTCAAGGATGCATTTGATCTTTGAAAAAAATCAGAGAAGAGGTTTCTTAAAAAAACCTAAATACACAATGTTTTGCAAATTTTCAGCTTAAAAGTTTATATTGTACTGCTTTAATAATAGCTTTCTAATTAAAAATATCTCCACCTCAAAGATATGTACTTTATGATTTTGGCCTTTTATTAGACCTTATTACACATGTCTAATACTGGCTCTGAAGTTAAGAAACACTGAAGTTCTATGCAGTCAAGAATCAGTGTTACAAAGTCCTCAAGAGATGGCGCTCAGTCTCACTAGACCTGTGTGACTAAGGATTCTCTGTAGTCAAGATATTATCCAGGTTTTCCATAAGGGGCAGAGGAACTTCATCAGCTGGGGCTTAAAGCCCATACAGTTTTGTCACATGTTCTTCCTGGTGCACATCTGTTGATGCTCTGTGCAGTGTGCCCTCCTGTACATGATGTCATGAACTGAACTTTCACATTAAGACAACCTAAAAGAAGAACAGCAGCTACCTCCAACTTTGTGCAAGTACGAACTCAAGCTTTTTGAATGTTAGTTTTTTGTTTTTTGTTTTTGTTTTTTTTTAAAGAAATAGTATCTGTCATACTGAGCATGCCAAAATACTGTTTGGAAAAAAGAACAAATGCATGACAGAGATTTGTATAAAGTGTTCTGTATGAGACAGGATAGCACAATTAAACCACAACAAAAAGCTTCATAGATTTATATAAAGGCTATTAACAGAAAGACAAAAACATAAATTGTATGTTATTAACTATTAATTGTTAGAAAAGAAATTAGCTTTAGAGTTACAACAGGTAGCTTTTAAATACACGAGAAAAAACCTGATATATGGACACAAAGAAATGTTTTGTTGCTCGACTCAAAAGAGCCACAGAGAAGGACTTTACCACTTCCTACTAACCAGGAACAAATCAGGATCAAGAAAGAGTAGAAATAAACACAGATTTTCATTTAAGCCTGTATGGTACACAACTGTAATCTCAGCACTTGGAAGTGTCACTGAGTTCAAGCCCACCCTAGGTAATACATGGAATAGACTTAGGATAATAGTCTGGGCTACACAGTGAGCTCTTGCCTCATGAGGAAAAAAACAAAAATCATTCATTACATATATTTTAAAACTTTTATTCCTAATACCTTGCAATTTCAGCCTTAAGTCTTCCAACTTCTTCATTTAGCTGCTGAATTCTCTTGGTGTGAATTTCCTTTTCAGAAAGCAACTTTCGATATTCTTCTGTATCTGGATCTTTCTGTTGATTTATTAGATGCTAGAATAATAGAAGTGCATACTCTGTCAGGTTCTATAAACACAAAGTGTTGTAATAAAGTGGTCAAAAATCTAGTTTTTCCACATTAACTGTCTTGCATATAAAGCAGTAAGTATCAAAACAGCCAGATAGATGGGCAAGAAAACATCAAATTTATTAACTATTTATCGTTTTTTTCAGAGCTTCAACTAATCTTAAGGTTTTTCTTTTAACATTTAGTATGTTATTGTGCATGTGTGTGCATGCGCACATGCCATGAAACACATGTGGAAGTCAGAAGCCAACTCATGAAAGTCAGTTCTCACCGTCTATTATGTTGGTTCTGAAGACTAAGTTCAGGTATTCAGTCTAGATGGCAATTAGACTGGACTAGCTATAACAGATTTAATTTCACTGAAGTAACATTTATGAAGAAAAATATAGTCTAAACATGTGAGACCATTCTAAATGCAACTTACTACACTAATCATGAAAGTCAGGCCAACATAACAAAATGCTCATAGGTCTGTTTAGCTTAACTCCCTTTGAGGACTTGTCTCACTGTGTGTCTACAAAATGAAGAATCAAAATGCTCCAAAATTCTAAAGTATCTCTATAGCATTTCTGGGCATCAGAGAAACTGAGTTTAATTTTTGTCACCAAAACACTGTTTTAATAGCCATATTCTGCAAATGAGGAAAACTAGTCTAGCAAAGTTAAGAAACTCACATGTAGGCCACACACTATGTAACTAGTATTTTCAAGGCAGACTTCTTACTAAATGCACTATGCTATATGGTATCATCCCCAAAGGCCCAGTGAATATGTTTTCTAAGATGCTGCAATAAAATATACACATATTTTCACACACAAATGTATTTTAGAACTAAAACTAACACTCAGCTACTTAGAATGACAACAGCTTTAAGTGACTTTAAAGAAGTGGGCTCTAACATGCCATATACTTGTGTGTATAACTATCAGTCTTCCAATGGTAAATGCAATTTTCCCTAGTTTGCACTACTTTTACATCTTTACCTCTCACATTGCTGATAGTCATTTCTGTGTCAGTACATGGCTAGCTGTACTTACCTGGTTCCGTGCTTTCCAACGCTTGACATCCTCTTCTAGAAGCTTCTTCTCTGCCTGGAGCATGCCGCTTTTCTCACTGAGCTCAGCATTGGCTTCTTGTAAGGGTAAAATGTCTAACTCCAGTTTCCTCACCTGAAAGAGTCCCAAGCATTTTTATAACAAATGTTAAGTTCGCCTGTATCTTTTCAAATAAGAGTTTCTGCTCTCAACTGGTAAGGCACGAACCTTCGCTTGCATTTGCTGTAGGTTCTGTTCCAGCCTTTCCTTTTCCTCCCTTAACATCTTATTGGTCTCCACAACTACATTCATTGTTTCAGTTTTCTTCATCAGTTCTTCATGTTGAGCCATTGTTTTTGCAGTTACCTGAAACAGTCACAAACACATAGACCAACAACTAGCATTGACATGTCTTTTTCCTACCAGTTCTAATCTTCCCAATAAAAAAGTATAGAGAATTTAAACTTCAACTTTAACTGAAACTCTGAAAGCTTGCAGGTTATTTTTCTGAGACATGTTAGTTTCAAATGAGTTTAAATAAATGTTAGAGACTTAAAGGAAAACAAAAAATACTACAAATGCTGCCAACAGAGAAGCAACAGGCAGCTTCTGTATTTTGACTCGTGGCTCTCCCCCCTTTCCACAGCTGCTGCTCACAAATCTCTGGGCACTTGGCTCCGTTACTCTAGTATGGCTCGATGAGTGAGCTCATGGACTCAGCAGTGTGCTGTCAGCCACTGGGGCTGGGAGCTACAATGGTGAGCTCACTGCAGACATCTCACAACGGCCCTCGTTTCCTTTCTCTACTCTTTACTTTTTCACTTGCTTTCATTTTTCTTATTTGATGAAAAAAATTATTCTTCAGTAGTTTCAATCTATTCTAGAAGGACTCTAAAATTTTATTTTAGAATGACTCTCAAGGTATTTATACACAGCATCTGCACAAGATTAGAAGGCTGGACTTTTATATACTGTACACTACAGTCTAGATGACTCATGTGCACAATCTCCACCCTAACGCTCATCCACATGTCACAGATAAGGAGACTAAGATCAGGGAAGCTGAGCAAGGGACAGCACACAGAGTTAATTCTATGGAAGCAGAATTCCAAACCAGATGGCTACCACAGAGCCTCTAATCACCACCCAATTAGGCACACTGGGTAGATGCTAAATTTACGAGTTTAGGTTGAGTGCTCAAATTACTGTACGTGATGGAGACACATGAGCTTTCCTTCTTCAAGCTTGGTATATGTACATACCTGCACCTTTTCCCTTTCTGCGTTCAGGCTATCCTGCAGTTCTTGCAACTCCCGTTCTAGAAGTTCAACTCTTTGTCGGTATCGCAGACTTTCAACCTGAGCCACTTCAAACCTAGTTTCAGCAATTTCTTTTTCTCGCCGAATAAATCTACAAGAAGGCATGTTAAAACTTTAAAAAAACAAACATTTAGTGTTTTAAGACTTGGGGAATTATTAAGATAACAAAATGTATCATTTTAGTATTCACTTTCATATTTCAATGGCAGATCAGCTTTTGGCTTAGACAGTAGCATTAGAAACATTATTTTGGGCCTGCAAAATGGCTAAGGAAGTAAAGGCACTTGTGCACACACAAACACTCAATAATCATATATGTAAATAAATAATTAAAATAGACTATCTTTAGGTTGTGTCCAATGACATGCATCCATAATCATTCCCAACACTTGAGAGGGAGAAGCTGGGGTTAGTGCGAAGAAGAATATATCTTTAAAATGATTTATGAGACATCTAGTTTTCCTTTCCTTTCATGAAATGGGATCTTGTTATGTAGCCCAGGCAGTCCTGGAATGGCCACTTCCCACCTTGGCCTTCTGGGTACCAGGATTACAGATGTGCCCTGTATTACCACACATAGCTGGTCTTTATTTCCTCAGAAAAATCAGCTTAAGTTCTTCTTATCAGATTCAACCTTAAAACCACTGACTTAATGTATGTATCAACAATGAGCACTATGCTCTTGGCCAATTGAGACTGAATGAGTTGTACAGCGCTGTGTTTGTGCATTTATTATTGAGCCACTTTAAGAATGTACTTGACTTACCTAAGAATTTCTAAAATTTGTTCTTGAGATTTTCCTTCTTCATTGAGAGACATATTTAATGGTGCTTGCACAACCTCCTTCATAGAGGTGACCACCTTGTCACTTAATTTTTCGATTTGATCATGAAGTAGTCTGTTTTGTTTCTCTAGATCTTCACAGCGAGACACACTCTTGGAAACTTCATCCTACAAGCAAAGGGTCCATTATAATGGTTTCCCAAATGTACAGGAAAAACAAACATAAAAAACCCTTTCATTTCTCCAAAGCATTCTACTGTAGCCTACAACATTACCTTCAACACTCTCTCTCTTTCTTCCCAAGATGCTTTACATTCCAACAACTGTGATTCTGCTTTCTGAGTTGTTTCTTCCAAATGCTGACGAATTGACGTCATTTTTGAAACCTGCTCCTTGGCAGCTTGCAGAGCTTCGACATCAGCAGCATGTAGCATCAATTCTCTCTCATACTTATTCTGAGCTTCCACAGCTATTTTAGCCTGCAAATAACAATTTCCCCATTGACCAAGATTAAAATCCACAAATTAATACTTTTACACACACACACACACACACACACACACGGTATTTCTGTGTATGTACATGTGGTGTACACATGTGTGAAGGCCAAAGGACTTTGGGGTGTCCTGCTCTAGAGCTCTCTCTCCATCTTAATTTTTCCCAGGCACGGTCTTGCACTACACCCTTCTGGTAGCCAGCAACCCTAGCAATCTTCCACCCCTCACACCGCTGGGCTTTCACATGTCTGGAAGCTGGAATCCAACCTGAGGCTGAAAACTCACTGCCCAGAAACTGTGAGAACACTTACTTGTTCCTGACAGTCACGTCTGGCTTGTTGTTCATTACTTAAAGCTGTGCTTGCTCTCTGAAGAGCTTCTTGTACTTCATTCTGAACACTAGACAGTGTTTTCTTCAATTCAGTTAGCTAAACAAAACAAGAGTAAGCCGCAGTTAATATCAAACTGGGAAAATACTTAAGAAAGACATTAAACAAGCCACTTAAGTAAACTGAATACAGTTACAATCTGCTGTAATTTACAGTTTTTACTAATCTACCTCCTCTGCCTACTATTTGCAAAATTCGAGGCAGAGCTTCTAAAAAGTAGCACTAATAAGCAATTTTGTCAAGTGGTCTAAATTTTTCAAAAGGAAATTTATACAAATGCACAAAATTGAGTGAAATATAAAATTAAAATTCATAGGTATGCATTTAAGCAATTTCTGATGAGATATACCAAAGTATAACTTATGAACTAATAAAGGGAACTCATTAAGAAAGCAAGCTACTACGGATCCTAGTGAACAACTCACTTGCTGTTCCATGCTCTCGATAGCTTTCCTCTTGTCATCCTGAAGTTCTTGCTTCTCCTTCTCTACTTCCATCAACTTTTTCTCCAACTGTGTCTGAAACTCTGCTGATTCTTTCAAACGAATTTCAATGTTCTTATGTACCTCCTCAGTCACCTTCATCATAAGCAGTGAGAAACAAAAGTATTAAAAATGATATGCAATACTCTTTCCAATTTAAACTAAACTGGAACCAAAGTGAAGTTTCTATTTGTCTTATACTATAAGAAGAATCCCTAAGATGCTGTTAGCCAAGCAGATATACCACACAAATCTAGAAGCATAATTCTCTTTCCATCTGGGTTTTTAGTATTGAAATCTGAATCTCTTTATTTCTCCTTCCGGCCTCATGTCCATTTGCCCAAATCTACTTAGTCTATCACTAAAAGATATGTTCCTCACACATGGATATGGATTGATGCCAATCACAACAGGATTTTAAAAAACCGGTAGCCTCTTTTTGTCCTCTCCACAACAATATGTCCTTGATCTACTACACAAGCCTTTGAAGAAAATTTTCTAACTACGACACATTAAGAACCAATGATTCCATATAAGCATACAGAAATAATTTGACATACTTATCTGAACTCTCTCGACTGAGGCTTGACAGCTATCTTCTATCTTTGATGACACACATGCCTCTATTCAAAACCCACTTGTCTGCTGTTATGTGGAGCCATGCACATGCAGTAGATAAGTCACACTCATTCTCCCCAATGTGTGGTCTGTACCTATTCTGTGCTTTCTAAATTGTGTGGCTTTTGTTTTGATTATACCCAAGAACTTTTCAAAATTAAGAGCAATGATGTCAGCCCAACTGATAACATACTGCTTTATATACGAGCAAGTTCTTAGTTAAGGACAGTGTGAATTATACGTACCTGTTTCTCCTTGTTCAGGGAATCTTCTAAGCTGGTCACCATGGCTCGATACTGCTCCACATTACTAGCACTTGTCTTGAGTCTCTCCTTCAAGTCATTGACCTGTTCTTCAGCCTGCCTTAGTTGACTTTTAAGATCATCAACGTCATCTTTGTCACCAGGTTGACCTGAAAGAAATAAAACGCTCTAGTAAAATATATACTTTCAATTAATGCTTTAAGTAATAATAAAGATGACTCCTATCAAGAGTACACGAAATCAGGATTAAAGCTAAAATTATCTAGAAAGTATATTTTAATCCCAAATTCATGTTGAATACCAGAATAAAAACTAAGCCAGGCATGGTGGCACACGTCTTTACTTCCAGCACTTGGGGGGCAGTGGTAGATAGATCACTGACTCAGGGTTCGCATGGCTGGCCAGAGCCATGGAAGCAAGGGTCTGAGAAAGGAAGGAAGGAAAAAAGGAGAGAAGGAGGAAAGGAAGGGGAGAAAGGAAGGAAGGAAAATCTAAAAGTCTTCTGTTGTCTCACTGCTTCCAAAAATTCAAGTGTTTGAAATCTCATCATGAAAATTAAGACTACTTGAAAGAATATAGAACCAAATCCACAAACTGAAGCTAATCTCAATTTTTGTTTTAACTAAAATAAAAGGAAAATGAGCAAACTGAAAGTTGAGAAGAATACTTTAGCATAAAATATTAGAGATTATTAGTAAAACATCTGTTAAGCACATATCACACATCTGTATTTAATACATAAATATTATATACACACAGCCTTGTTTTCCTAATTAGTAAAACTATGTAGAAAGATAATTAGGAGTTGAATACCAGAACAAAGCCTAAGCCAGGCCCAGCAGTACATGCCTTTAATTCCAGCACTGGGGGTCAGTGGTAGGTAGAGTGCTGATTCAGGATTAGCATCGCCTACATATAAGTTCTAGGCTGGATTTTATCACAGATTTAGTAAAAGCCTCCATGGTGGTTTAAATGAGACTGATCACCCATAGGCTCCAACATTTGCATGCTTGGTTCCCAGTTGGTAGACTGTCTGAGGGGTTAGAGGGTGTGATCTTGTTGGAATAGGTGTGTCACTGGGGTTAGGTTTTGAGGTTTCAAAAGCAAATGCCAGGCCCAGGCCCTTCTATCCAGGATCAAATTGATGTAGCTCTCAACTACTGTTCTAACACTGTGTCTACCTATAGGCCGCCATGCTCCCTGCCATGATGATAATGGACTAACCTGTAAGTATGCCTCCAATTAAACTCCTTTGTAAGAGCTGCCTTGGTCACGGTGTCTCTTCACAACAATAACAATTCTAAGACAAGTTCTCATTTCAATCAATAAACAAACTTGAAGTATCGACAAATGGGTTTAGTGTTGCAGAGAACTTGTCTTTCATATGTTATGCTCTGGGTTTGAGCCACAGAAAAACACACCACTCTATACCCGTAGATAGCTTCAAAGATCAGAAAACTCAGAACACAGCTTAGCCTGGTGTCAAACAATTGCTTGAATCCCCAAGTCTTCCAAATTTATTATGAGCTCCAAGTGAACTTTCCTATTTGGAAAGTAAAGTGGTTTCTCCAGCCTTCATTAGCATGCACGAAGAGGGGATTTGTTTTCAGGACAGAACTGTAAACTGCAAGCCTTATGTGTTTTGCTACACTAAGCTACTGTCTTTACCTTTACCGGTTCTCTGTGTGGACTGAGAAGCAAGCTGGGTTTCCATATTATTAAGGTGCTGTTTCAGGGTAGCGATGTCCTTCTGAGCATTTTTTAACAGTTCTTTTGTGTTAAGATGAAGATTTATTTCTGTATCTAGCTGTCTCTTGGTATCTAATAGTTGAACCTATAAGAAAACAAATGCATTATCACTATAAAGATGATCTACAGGTTCTTATGTAACTAGATATCCAAAGCAATATCCTGAGGACCTTAGAAGCCTTGCAAAGCTAGTGACAAACACCTGAAATTCTTAAGACAAAGCACACGTTACAGTCATGGTTTCTATACTTCTAAGAAAGAGAAGTATACCCTAGCTTACTGAAATAGGGCACTGGAATATGTCACAAGAAAATGAAGAGATTTCAGCAGATTCCCTGAATTGAGAACACAGACCTAGAAAGTTCCTGAAGACCAAAGCATCTCTAGTTCAAGCTAGAGTGAAAGTGCACTGAAAGCGCCGTGCGGACGAACGGGCATCTCTTCAATGTCCAGCACATTAGTTAAAAGCATGTTTGTGAAATTATCACATATCACCAAAAGGCTCAGCATGAAGAGTGCCTAATACTGAAAGTTAAGAGCACCCAAAAGCACTAAAATATTCCCGGTACCACAGAGCCAGTACTTAACAAAGCTCTTGCATTAGTGCTGAGGAATAACTAGAGTTAAACCAAGCACCATTCTGGGCCTGCTTAATACATCATTAAAAGCAACACTCAAACTATTACTACCTTCCAGAAGGAAACTAGGGAAAACGCAAAAGAAAACAAAACATACAGTATCTAAATCCATGGTCAGAAACTCCTGGGACTACTGCTATTTGCTATCCACCTAAGGTTGATAGTTAGGATCCTACTGATGGTTAACACCACTCCCTCTGGCTGCAGGATGGAGAGGTCAACCTTGAATTGAACAGAAAACTGTTTCCCTGGAGGATAGCTTACACTGTATACCAGATGGTGTTATGTGGGCTGCTGGGGGAGAAAAGACATTACTGGGCTTACCCAGTGCTAGACCCTCCGTGGTATAATACTGATTTTGCCAAGAAGTGCTCTCCAATGGCATGATGGTTATGGGGCAACAAACTGCTTTCTGATTTACAAGGCATGCTCTACAGTAGGAATTTCATCCTTGGTACTGTAAACCCGGTCAAAAGCCCAGGACCGGGAAGCTCACAGACCACAGCTGGAAACTTACTGTTGTTGTTTGGCTAAGTGGTCATACTATCAAACTGTACTCTAAATAATTTGCTTTACACACTGCTTTGTGCTTCTCTTGACTTTGGTCAGGGAAGCTTCTTTCTTGCAGTGTGTAGTGGTTAATGCACACCTGTAACTGTTCAGCCATGAATAGGCCACCTGTATCAACTTCCCACCATCCGAGGCTCTGGGGATTTCTTGGAAGTGGAGGAAGAAAGAACAGAAGAGCCGGTGGATGGAAGGGAAGCTGTGAAATGCAGACTGTGGTCACGGCATGGCTATTGTACATAGCAACTTGAAGGACAATATCTGTTCAAGATCAAGCCAGTTAAATTCTAGAGTAGATGAGAAGAAGCTACTGGCAGCTGCTAGCTGCTAACGGAGGGAGAACTGCTCTACTTTGGAGATGTGGCTGCAGGTAGGTTGCTGTAATGAGCTTATGGGGATCACTAATAACTCGGGGGTTATTAATAAAATTAATAAAAGAAAATGAGAACAGAAGTTGAGAGGCAGGCAAGGTGGGAGCAACAGTGGGAGTTGAATGGAGGTAGTGAGCAGGCATGTATTGTATGTATGGACAGAGCGTTCAGAGAGTAAAAGTATTCAAAATTACCAGGCATACTTAAGATTCTGTAAAGAACAGTGACTATAAATTATACACACCTAGAAGCTGATACTCACATCAAGATTCCTCGTAAGCGTATGTCTTTGTTCCACCTCGTTTTCCAACTTCTTCTTCAGATGAGAGATCTCATGCTCCAATTTTTCTATCTGGCTACTCAGCCTTTGTTTGGTTTCAGTCTCAGATCGCTCGAGTATGCCCTAATGTAAGAAGAAGTGAAGGCTGCTTAACAATCAAGAAATTAAGCAATGCAAAGAATATTAGAAGCTATACAAAATTATGAGACTATAATCCATGATGGAATTAGAATTGAGAAGACTGTTTTTGTAGATACACAAAGGAAGCATTTTGGCCACTTTTCATATTAAATATTTATTTAGTGGTATGGGAGTGGGGGCAAGAAACATTAGAGTATTTTTCCAGTACATAATTCTAAGACTCTAACATGTTAATTACTTTGTTTCAATCAATTCTCTTTCTGAGTTTCCTTTAAAGTACTTTTTAGCGCACCACCAATTTAAATCATCACTATAATAGATGAAAAAGTAACAAAATTTTTAGTTAGGAAAATTAAGGAGATACAAAAGATAATATCACATCATGCACTTCTTATCTGTTTACCTGGATTGTTTGTAGATTAGTCAGCAACAAGTTCTGTCCCCTCTGTTCAGCTAACAAAGACTCTCTTTGCTGAGACAGACGGACTTCAGACAATTTAAGCATTTCTTTTTCCTTCTTCAAATTTTCTGCTCTTACCTTAAAATGAATGTAAGTAAAAGAAAAAAATGTTGGGAAATACTGTGTCAAAAGTAATACACTTACAAAATTACAATAACGTTTTCTTTACTACGTATTTCTTAGTATGATTTAGACTTCATCTCCTGATCAAGTAAATACAATTTCCTGTTTCATGAACTAGAATATAAAGTCAAAATGATTGGACTTAACACTAATACTTCTGCTAACTTAGCTCTAGCAAAATATTCTTTAAAAATAATATAATTCAAGCTGGAGAAAGAGCTCAGTGGTTAAAAGCACTTGGCATTCTTCCAGATGTCCCAGCACCCACAGGAGGCAGCTCACAGCTGACAGTAACTCCAGCTCAAGGCGATCCAATGCCTTTGACCTCCTCAAGCATCTGAACTTATATGGAGACACACATCTACACATTAAAAGAAAAAAGCAAAACCCAGGACAAAATCCAAAACACCAGAACAAATATAAGTGTGTAACTATGCCATAGTCAAATTGATACACTACGAATTATGTTAAGTTTTATAAGCCAAAATAGTTTCTAAGGACTTCTTTTAAAGCAATAACTAATCTAGTCAGAATTTTTTTCTTCCTTAAAGACTGCATTCTATGTGTGAGGAGAGATGCAAGAGTGAGTTGAAATGCAATATTTTCAAAGGATTCGAATTTAGTCCTGAGTCATATTAATTACCAATCATAACACTTAAAACCAATCCCAGCACTTGGGAGGCAGAGACATGACGATTTCTCAGTTCGAGGACAGCCTGATCTACAGAGTGAGTTACAGGACAGCCAGGGCTATACAGAGAAACCCTGTCTTGAAAAACCAAAAAAAAAAAAAAAAAAAAAAAACCTAACAGTTTGAAAAAAATGTTCCTATTTCCTATCATGAAGTATAGCAAGATAAAATGCAATGTAGCAAACAAAAAAACCCCCAGTGTCAAGTCCTAATTAGTCTGTTTCTCATGACTGCCATAAAGAGGCAAATTACTTACTAGCTTCTGAACCCGTTTCTCATAAATGGAATGACAAATATTACCTAGCTTATAAGTAAAAGCCAAAAGTGATAGGTGTTAACTTTAGCACAATCTAATCTGATATTTAGTTGGGAGCAGTCTTTCGTTTTTTTTGGAAATGCTCAACTAAGATTTTATTTGAAGTCTTGCCTAGATATATGTAAGCTATTTGGAAAATAGATATTGTAGACTACACAACACTTTACTATGCTATTTCAACCAATAAAATTAAAGAAGTAACTAGAGATATCAAATGTCACGAGGGGGTGTTGAACTCACTTCTGCAACAGCTAGCTTTTCACTGGCTCCTCTCAAGTCTTGTGTCATTGTGTTGATGATCTGTTCCTGCTTCTGAGTAGCTGCAGTGAGTTTCTGATTTCTCTCTTGTAGAGATGTTATTTCTCGGCGATATCCTTCTACATTATCTTGCAGCATTTCGTAACTGGTAATAAAAATGACCAGTTCTTAGGTCTTCGAAGAATTTCACAGAAACTTAATTTCACATGATTAAAATTAAAATGTGGCTTGTGTAATAATGTATAACCTTCTATACTCCCCTTATTTGCCAGTTAAAATTGAAATTATAAATGAGGAAATATTTCACATTGAATAACTTACTAAAAATTCATACAAAAAATAATGACAATATAATTTAAATACCTAAGATAACAATCACATGAAGAAAGGCTCCAGAAATGACAGCATGCACTCATAATACTAGTATTGGGAGGCTGAGGCAGAACTGCCATAGGTTTGAGGCTAGACTGGTCTACTGATTATCAGGCTGCCCAGGGGTACACAGTACAAACCCATAATAACAGCACTGGGAGGCTGAGGCAGGACTGCCACCAGTTTGATCCTGGCCCAGTCTACCCAGAGCTATACAGTCAGACCCTGTCTCAAAAAACTTTACACTTGCTACCTCTTCAGAAAGAGCTCCAGAAACAATGTCTCCCAATCTGAGGAAAGGAAACCAGCAGCATTGTCTTAAGTTTGCTCCTGGCCCTGACCAGGAGAATTTGCAGCCAATGTTAAGGAGTGAAGCATTACAGTTTCCCATCTTGGAACATTACATAAAAAAGCAACACCATTGTACATTAATTCTGGGATCTGACTGGTCGGAATACTGTGTGCGTAACATTTAATGGCATTAATTCCTGAACAAAAGAAAATTTACCGTTTAGAAGCAAAATCTAGCTGAGTAGAAATTTTGGTGTTTTGTGAGCGCAGGTCTGTGACTTGCTCTTGAAGTTTCTCTAGCTGCTCATTTTGAAGTTTTTCACTGTCTATTTTTTCTTTTTTATAGTTCTCAAAGATTTCCTGCAACTAAACATTGGAGATCATTAGATGATACTATCTTCACCAAAAACTCAACCTGAAACTAACCCGTGATTTTAACCAGGTATAGTCTTTACCTGCTTAAGGGCTGCCTTTGCTTCTACAGCCTCTGTGGACTCAATGACAGGTTCCGGAGCAGGAGTAGAAACAGTCTGCGACGTACTTGAACGTTTTGGAGTTGACACAAGAGAAATATCGTCTAAACTTGAAGCTACAGAAAAATAAAAAACAGACTGATAAGATGTTTTTGCTTGCTTTCATAAGTCCGTTTTAAGGATTATTTGCAAACGCATCATTACTAAATTAAGAAGTGGAAAGTAAAGTACGACTAGACCTTTCAGAGGATGGTATATTAAGAACTATTAAAGATCGATGGCTCAGTGGGAAAAACTGTCCAATAGCTGAGTCTGATCCATGGACCCACATGCTGTCAGGAGAAAACCACCAACTCCCACTGGTTATCCTGACCTCACACACACAGTAGCCTTCACGCATGCACATGCACAAGCACAAACTCATTACAAATGAAAATACTAAAACAAAAAAACAAACCCTGTAATTCACTAAGTCTAAGAAGTACGGTTCTTAACAATACTGACTTTTTTCTTAGTAGTGTCAAAATGACACCTAAAAATCAATGTTATAATCAGTTACACAAAAGTCCATTTCTATATTAGAGTAGCAACTGCTTTTGTCACAAAACCTATTCACCAGTCCATTTCCAAATTACTGTCCTGTAATTACATAAAAATCTACCTTGTAAGGGAATGGCCATTCCCGTTGTTTGTGACAATAAAATTCGGTACATGTCACGCTGACGAACTATGGAATCAACAAGCTGCATCTGATGTTGTCGTGACTCACGGAGCTGTTCCAGTTCAGTGAGAGAGTTCTCAAGTTTATGCTGAAGTTCAGCAATTCTGCAGAAAACAAAGCCTTTGTAGGTCCACGTTCAGAGGGAAGTACAGTTTCTATTCAAACACTGTCTACCTTCATGCTCACTATTTTTATATGCTTTCCTTTTTTATAAAAGGAAAAGCTATTGCAAGAATTCCTTCTTAAAATTCCCACCATAGAAGACTGGAATACTTGTGCTCATCAATAGCACCTGAAAAACTTTCTCTGCATTAGGCCTACAGACACTCCAACCTTTTTGCTTTTAATGCCGTTCTTCTTCCTAACATACCATCTTTGTAAAACCTCAGACATTTTTTCCATGAAGACTTCTTTCTTGAAACTTAAATGAAGTCTGCCAAGTTTACTTATTTTAGCACTAGTCATATTAAACTAAAGTTTACCTCCTTATTAAAAATGACTCCACAGTACTGTTGCTCAGTATTGTTTTTCTAAGTCTATACCTCCAGTATCCAGCATCTCTGAGGACACACGACGCCCAATAACTACTGCTTAACACACTGACGTGGCCACTGCTTACTTAGAGGAAGTTGTCTCTTGTTCTTCTCGTTCCCTGGTTTCCCCGAGTTCTCGAAGAGCAAACAGGAGACGCTGATTCTGCTGCTGAAGCTCTTCAATATTCCTGTAAGATACTAGATGCTGCGAAATGACTTCAGACGAACTACTTATGTCAGCAGAGCTGACCTCTTCATCCCGAATTACATGGTTACCCCTTGCTTCTTCAAGTTCCATCAAGAGCACTCTAATCTAGAAACAAAAATTTAATGTTATAAAATAGTATGGGAAATTGGTTATGGGAACATCTGGAATAGAAATTTTAAATGACAGCATCATTTATAAAAACAAACAAACAAACAATGGTAATATATAGTTTCTTTAAAAAACAAAACATCAAAATCTATCACTTTAGATGTTAAAAAAAATCTAAGAAAAAATTTTTAAATGTTATTTTTAATATAAAGAAAACTTACATAAAGTAGAAAAGTACAATTTCAGAATCATGGCTACTTTTTTAACATGAAACTACAAGTAACTTATTTAGTGCCTGTTTTACATGGTAGGGGAGAGGAAGAGCAGACATGGTGGTATGCACCTGAAATCCCAGCACCCAGAAAGATGAGGAAGGAGGATTAGAATTCAGGGATGAAGTATGAACAAGTCCCCTTCCCAAGAAATAGTAGTAATGCACACTATACTCTAACTTTAGCAAAAACACACTTACACGTTCAGATACCAGTGTATTTACTGATACATGAATGGCATGAAACATACACACGCCAACTTGCTAACACTGGTTACACTCTGGGACAGAGCAGGCTAGGGAGATGGGAGATGGAAAACAACAACAACAACAAACACTTCCTGTTTCAATTTTTGTGTACTCACTACAAATATCAACAACAATGTGAAAATCAATCAAAAATCCCTGAGAAGACAGGGACAAGACTGTAAGTGCTGGAACATTCCTACTAAAGGGCTAGAATACGCACGCCTTTCCTAGAAGGTACTTCCTTATACATTAAGATTCAGACTCAAGCATTACTAGGCAGTGTGCATTACAAAGAAACCAGAAAAAAAAAAAAAATCACACAAAATGTTCTAACCTGTTGTGAAAGATCTTTTATTTGTATTTCCATTCTCTGATTGTCTCTTTCAAGTACTGATGAGTGTTTGTTGGCTTTATCAGTGTCCTCCCGCAATCGCTGAATCTCCTTAAAATATAAATGCAAGGGAAAACTCAGTGTCACCAAGGATATATGTAACAATAGAAATATAATATATACATGTATATATATATATATGTGTATATATACACACATGATGTATATATTATATGACAAGCATTTTCTACCCTTAACAAGTTGTCAGGTACAACTTTGCAAATAAGTATCAAATTCACAGTGCATTACCAAATGACCCCAGAATTTTCATAATCAGAGGGATCAATAGTAGTAGTCACGCTTAGACTGAAACACTTGCGATGTCAAAATTAAATATGCTGGGTAAGACACAGAAGATTTGACTAAAAGATTGTGGTAAGCTGCAAAGGAGCAGCAACCAGAACAGTAGCCACTGAGTAGGTGAGCAAAGGCTCTGCAGTTTCCTACGACAGCATCAGTAGTCTGAGGTGGAGTTTTGAGAACCCTCCATTAGCACAAGATCAGATGGATTAAAGGGAAACCTGTGCTCTATTTCCAGTGTATGCATATTTAGGTTCATAGTTATTTTCACATAATTTTAAATACACCTCGGTAGTTCATACACCTTTAAGAAGCTATGCATAAGAGCAAGCGGGAGAATGTGAAACTAGAAGTACAGAAGTAGTCACAGAGGACAGCACGCATAAACCTAAGTATAAAACCAGGTATAAAAAAATTAAGGTGCCAAGCAGATGCAGCTGGGTTGCAATTAGAACCCAACAAATAAGAGCTGAAGATTTACACTAGAAAACACATGATTCATGTTGTGGATAGAAAATGCCAGTTATTTAAAAAATTACAGAACTGACCGTTAAAGCCGTCTATGTTATAGTATGACTGTGAAGGAACAAACGGTTTCATAAGGTGAAAGCTGCTACTCTAACCGGTAAGTCCGCCTGCCATGTAACCACCCACACACAGTCCGCATACCAAGATCAAAGCAATAGCCTATTAACAGGGAAACTTAAAGATCTAAGTGATCCCAAGAGACCTCTCTGAAAATAGAAATATATGGTCAGTTTGTCAGACTGCCAACAGTCCCTTAGGGCAAAATGAGTAAAGTTACTCTGATGCAAAACACTTTATTACCTACTTCTGAATATCAGTGGCTTCTACATTCTAACAGAAGATTTAATTCTGAATTAAGGATACAATTTACTCATATTCTCCAAGAAAAAAAACAAATCAGTTAAGAATAGAAGAAATAAATTTATTTATCTACATTTCCTCAATAAAGTTCTCTTAAATCTTCAAGACTTCTCTGTAAAAAGCTATACCGTAAAGGTATAAACTCTTCTATCATTACGTAAAACACACTCTCCAGTAGCAAAAGGGTATTCACAAACTTGCAACTTTTAACATGGCAAAGGAGCTGTTATAAAATAATACATACTAAGGCAGGCTAAATTTTGAACTGATATAAAAATCTGTGACCTAATATCAAGCTATGATTATTTCTAGACAGGCTTATCAAAAAACCCTCTGAGGAAAAAATGGTTATGCTAAATTAGCCAGTGTTCTAGTGCACCACTGGAACGTTTGAAGAGTGGTCCAAGGTTTCCCTCGCTATCGCCTTAACATACGTAAATGTGTCTCACAGTTTAGCTGAGTCGAAGTAAAAATCTGTCATGGTGGGGGTGTAGTGTAAGCCTCAAGCTTTTCTAGTGCAAAGGCTGTTATGAAACAGTACCCAGGACAAGATGATTCATCAGTAGCTGTGCCTAAAGCTCAAGCTCAGGAATGGAACCAACCTTCATAGCTTGCTCGAGCTTTGCAGACAGACTGGCCACAGCTTTCTGCGCACGCTCATACTCTTCACGCTGGCGTTTCAAAATCGGCGCTTTGGCTTCCACTTCTTTTACTATCTCATCCAGATACTTATTAATCCGTTTATTTTCTTGTTTTTCCAAGAGCAACTGATCCTGAGTTTCCACATAAGCATTATACAGCTGGAAACAGAAAAGGTGGTCATTTCACTAAGTTGAAGTGTAACGACAGGAGCATGGAGCCTCCAGAGGCTCATGATGAACATTCCCTACCACTTACATTTGTTATTTGCCACATGTAACCACAAACTAAACAGTTAAAAAGTTTCTTTCTTGCTTAGATTATTAACTATGTGTCTGTGTCTGCGTGTGTGTGTGTGTGTGTGTGTGTGTGTGTGTGTGAGAGAGAGCACGACTACGTTCATTTGAGAGAAGATACATGACGAGGCCAGAAGGTGACAGATGCCCTGGAGTTGGGGAACGGCTGTTGCAAACTGCTGGACGTGGTACTGGGAATTGCACTCGGGACCTCTAAAGAGCAGATGTACTTTTAACCACTGAGGCACCCCTTCAGCCCAGCACCTCCTTTTATTTGTAAAACATTTATTATTGTATGTGTGTGGAAGATGTATCTGAGTGCAAACACATGCCCCAGTGTGTATGTGGAGGTCAGATGCCAACTTCTGTGAGCTGCTTCTCTCAACACAGGTTTTAAGGACAGAAAGAAGTTGTGAGAACGCCAACTCAAGTGTTTTACTCATGGAAGTACCTCACTGGCCAACGAAAACCTCTTAAAAAAATCACCTGCTAATTATCAGGTGATTAGATGAACTGGGGGAGGGGGAGATCCCTGAGCACTGCACTTCTGTAATAATGAAACATGATCTCGCATCATTCTTACCTCAGTTAATTTCATGCCAGGCTTTACAATTTTAGCTACGGCTGCTGCAGTGGGAGACATGGCTGCAAGCTCTTCTTCAGACAAGATAGCACCTGTGCAAACACAATTTTTTTTGTTGCCTTTTTGCACAATTGCAAAACTGAAAGTCACTAATGAATATTTAAAGTGAAGGAGTAGTAACATTAAATGTATTTTTTACTTAGTATATTTCAAATATAACACAAATATGGCAACCACACAGTTAAAAATAACTGTTCTAGGAATTAATAATATTGTCGTCAAATGGTACTTATATCTGATGATGATGTAAAGACTTACAGTGTATTATTTTTCAAACAGTCACGTTTTCTATATTGCAGCATAAAACAGAAATACTGGTATTTTAATTTAAGCTACCACATAGGTATGTTCAAGCAGATCGAGGCATTAACAAGTGTGTTAGTCACACCTTTACGTTTTGTCGCAGAAAGCAGGTCATTTGCATTCTCTAATTCCTTTTCCAATTTTGCTATTTTCTCAAGCATTTCTTTTTCCATTTGATCTTTAGATTCTTCCACTTGTAGAAGATGATCTTGTATTGTTTTGTTCGCTAAACATTTTAAAAGACAGAATATTGAAAACCATTGTTAAAATATGCAGTTTATTAACTAACATACAGTAAGACTCTTTCCTTCTGGAGACAACATTAAATTCTAGAGGCTACGCTTGATGATTATTATCCACTCAAAGCCTGGCTCTACTTTCCGGCCTTTAAATATTTCAGTCTGATGAGTCTAGTTGAATCTCTTTAATATTTCTCACCAACGAAACCACAAGAGAGTATGAAGAACAGAGGACCACTATGAATATCTTTGGAATCAATTTTGGCCTTTAGTTTAAAACAGAAAAAAAAATGAATAGAAAAGATAAACAAACATTAAGATAAAGATCATAAACACTGTTGGCCTTCTGTCCCCTGGATTCCATCTCTTAGAGTCAGCTGTGACTAGTTGTACCTGTACTGAAAATGCAGACCATTTTCTCACCACCCCCAAAACAAAAAAGCAGGCACTGCTTACACTGCACTAAGTACTGTGAATAACCTAAAGCTGAGTCAAGACAGGCAGATGTGTGCAGGTTACAAGCAAGTCCTTGACCACTTTAAATAAGAGAACTGAGGATCTTTAAGTATTCTTGATGGGTCCTGATACCAATTCTTGAGATGTAAGTTCATCTACATATGCTTCAAATGGTATTTTCCTTGAGTTTTCTTCAGTTTTTGGCACAATTTAACCTGCAAAACTGTAGTTTTTGCTGGTTTGAAATTTCAACAAGGAATCATTGCTGAATCTAAGAGCTTACAACCTACCTAAAAGCCTAAAGCTTATGAAGGCCCAGGTGTGTCTCAGGTTTGTTATGTGATGAAGTTCAGCATCTCTAAGATTACACACGGATTTCTATTTAATACAGCACATCCACTGTGGGATGACTGACTAAATACGTGCATATACACAGACTGACAGTACAAGAGAGTACCCAAAATGTCTAATATGAAGGAGGAGAACAAACCACCACATTAGCATCTATATTTTCAAATATACTACTTGATTTAAAATGTAATTCTAATCTTCTTAGCCCAGGCTCTTTCTTCTACATGAAATTTTGTCCTGGTTAAAGTCAATCCCTGTTTTAAATTAAATCAGCCACACAAATTTGAAGAAATGTACAAGAAAACCACCTTATCACTCTCCAAGTCTTACCTTCTCCAGCTTCTTTGAGCAGTTTGTGCAGCTCATCCACTGCCCGAGTTAGTTCATTACTCTTCGCCTCTGAGTCATCAGCAGCACTCTAAAATGAAATCGTAAAGTCACCACCAGTCAAGAATCCAACACCAGGATACTAATGTGTGTTCTGGAGGACTTACCTTGTACAGATTAGAGAGCTTTATGTGAGCATTTAATTCATTGTGGAATTTCTCTTCCATACTGGCCTGCTGTTCTTTGGCCTAAAAACAAAGTAAAAGCTCAATTTTGTATGTGTATACTAGCAAGTACAGCTTGAATATTTAAGATATTTATGAAACATCAAGACAGAAAGTTCATTTTATAAAGGCTACAAATGAAACTGATTTCTGATAGTAAATGACTCTGAGAATCAAATAGTACTTTTCAAGCAAAATAATAAAATTAAAATGAACTCACACTGGTTTTGCACCTAATACTTAGTCTGAACATGTAACTGCTATTTATGATTCTATCAGCCTAGAAAACATCTGGCTGTTTTGTGGGTATTGGAGAAAGATGAGAACATAGTCTCAGACAGGTATGGTAGTACAGGCTTACAATCCTATCATTAATGAACTGAGAAGGATTATGAAATTGAAGCCAGCTTGAGGGCTATAGAAGTGGGGCCAGTGCATTCTGGAAAACATAGTAAGATATTATCTAAAAGTAACAAAAATATTTGACAATATTTTGTTAAACAACACAAATAAACATGCTTTTATAATTTTGTAAATGGAACTTATTTTAGGGATTGGCACATAGCTCCACTGGTTGAATATTGACCAGAGTGCTGACCCCAGAATTGTATAAAAACCAGTGTGATGGGAGACTAATGCAGAACTCTGGAGGTGGAAACAGGAGGTTTAAGAGTTCAAGGCTATCCTTGGCTACACTGCAAGCCTTTAGGCCAGCCTAGGGAGATCAAACTAAACCAAACCACCACCACCACCATCAAATCAAAACAACAAAAATACTTTTAAGTGGATATCATATACCTCTTTTAATTTTGTTAACAAATCCTCTACATGTTTCTGAAGATGTTCGTTTGATGTTTTCAAGCCATTCATCTGTTCTTCCAGTCTCAAAACCTATAAACAAATGGGGAAAGAGTCACAACAACTGAGATCATTTGATATAAAGTTTATACTGTCAAAGGTAAAATATATCCTCTCCAAAAAAAGGACATCTATAATACATAGGCATGACTAAGAAAATGTGGTTATGATTAATAAGACCTTATTCCTCTGTCATCAGCATGCAATGTGGTGAAATTCCTTTAGCATACATTCCAGCCTCCACGATATTCCTGTTGTCCACTGTGTCTACTGAGTATGCAGTTTAAAAGCCCAGTGGAATCTGAAGTCTACCTACAAAGATCTCTGAAAGAGCAGAGAGGGGCCAGAAAAGGCACTTGACTGAATCACTGTGCCCTTTACCACTGGAGGACAGTGCTCTAGCTTCATACAAGCAATGCCACTGAGAGTGCTTGGCCTCCAGCAGCAGAAGAAAGACCACCTCTAGTTCAGACAGTGGATATAACTCAAAATGGTTTACTTTTGCGGAAATCCACTGAAAAGATTCTCATAAAAGTACAAGTTTCATATAATATTAAGATCAGACTACTGTACTTGGTGAAAGAAGGCAAACACAATCCATCACCTCATATGGCAGCAAGTCTTTTCACAGTGTATGACTTGGACACAGTCTCTTGAAAATCATCTCAGAGAAGACTCCAGAAACCTTGTTGGAGGCCTCCATCCCGAGTTCCTTACCACCTACACTGTGGAAAATTGCAGGGCTTCTCTTACGAGAACTGTTCCGACATCTGGGAGTGTTTGCCCACTATATACTCTCAAAGTAACCCTCATCAGGGGTAACCCTCCCCAGAAGTAAGTAACATTTTGGGCCCTGCAACAAGAATTCCCTGCCACAAAACCTTTGCTCTTCTTCCTCTTTTCCATAGGCCATATCTCTGTTCATGTATAACAAGATTTTATAACTGACACCATCTTCAGACAGCTTAGTGAACACTGGATATGCTGTGTCAAATACAAATCCTTGTTTGGTCTTAGAGATACTCTGGTTTACCACATGACAAACAGGTATTCCAAATGACTGCCTATTACGTAGGCTTTAGGTTTTTATATGGGTATCAGGCTTTTATATTAACTCATAAATTCTTTGTTAAAATTTCAAACTAGTAGCCAGGCAGTGGTGGCACACGCCTTTAATCCCAGGACTTGGGAGGCAGAGACAGGCGGATTTCTGAGTTCGAGGCCAGCCTGGTCTACAGAGTGAGTTCCAGGACAGCCAGGGCTACACAGAGAAACCCTGTCTTGAAAAACAACAACAACAACAACAAACCTGAGATTTTTTTTTTTTAAAAAATTCAAACTAGCAAAAACTAAAGACAACAGTTCAGTTAAGTTATGTCCAAAATTGGAAGAAAACTCAAGTGAAAGATAATTTTAACCATAAACAGTTAAACTTTTAATTCTAATTCTACTGTCATTAGTATAAAGCCACAATCACTTAATATTAGAGCACAGGGTTGATACTAAAAAGGCTTACATATTAGTCACCCTGTAGTGAATAAGGATTTCATAGGGAATTATTTGGGCCCTTAAGATGTATTTTTATCTATGAAGGAATTAACAATTATCAACCCTATGCAAGCAACTCAATGTCTCAATGATTAGAAAATAAGGTTAATGTTGTTGAGAAATTGTAATGGTACTACTGTTGTTCCAGTCACAAATTTGACATTGTTATAGTTTTCCAGCAGGTGCACATGCTTTAAAATGGTTCCTCCAGAATACTTTCCTTGCCACAATTATAGATTAGGTTACAATCAGAAATCTGTTGAACATTAATTATTGTAACTGACTAAAAGATTAGTCCTGATCTAAAGCCATTTTTCAAACTCCCAGTCAAAGTTGTTTTAGGTAAGATGATTACTGTGGACTCCGGTCTACAGTGAGAGATATGTTTAGCAGCAGCTCCGGATGGCGCAGGGTAAACATAGGTAGTACTGTACTACTATTTCTGTATCCATTCCTCTGTTGAAAGACATCTGGAGTACTACTCAGCTATTAAAAACAATGACTTCAGAAAATTCTTAGGCAAATGGATAGAACTAGAAAATATCATCCTGAGTGAGGTAACTCAGTCACAAAAGAACACACTGATAAGTGGATATTAGGCCAAAAGCTCGGAATACCCAAGATACAGTTCACAGACCACATGAAGCTCAAGAAAGAAGATCAAAGTGTGGATGTTTCGGTCCTTCTTAGAAGGGGGAACAAAATACTCACAGGAGTAAATGCGGAGACAAAGCGTGGAGCAGAGACTGAAGGAAAGGCCATCCAGAGACTGCCCCACATGGGGATCCATCCCATATACAGTCACCCAAACCCAGACACTATTGTGGATGCCAAGAAGCGGTTGCTGACAGGAGCCTGATATAGCTGTCTCCTGAGAGGCTCTGCTAGAGCCTGACATATACAGAGGCGGATGCTCGAAGCCAACCATTGAACTGAGTGCGGGGTCCCCAATGGAGGAGTTAGAGAAAGGACTGAAGGAAGTGAAGGGGTTTGCAACCCCATAGGAAGAACGACACCACCAACCAACCAGAGCTCCCAGGGACTAAGCCACCAACGGAGGAGCACACATGAAGGGACTATGGCTCCAGCCACATATGTAGCAGAACATGGCCTTGTTGGGAATCAATGGGAGAAGAGGCCCTTGGTCCGTGAAGGCTTGATGCCCCAGTGTAGGGGAACTTGAGGGCGGGGAGGCGGGAGTGGGTAGGTGGAGGCATACCCTCATAGAAGCAGGGGGAGAGGGGATAGGATAGGGGGTTTCTGGGAGAGAAATCAGGAAAGGGGATAACATTGGAAATGTAAATAAAGAAAATATCCAATAAAAACAAAACAAAACAAAACCCCCATAGGTAGTACTGTCGAACTACAAGGCCTAGTGTAAGAAATCAACACATGGGTTAAAACATGGAGACTCTTCTTACAGGTCAACCTTTACTTGATGCTCATTTCTTTGACTTTAAATGGCCTTGTCATGAAGCATATTTTAGTCTTTTGGAATTAGCATAGTAATCCATGTATTGCATTCTCTTAATGTTTGCATGCAACCATTCAGTGCACCAAATGTCTCGTTTGCATAAGAATAACAAGAAGAAAACAGACCATTCAACTGAACTTACTCTGTTACTATAGTAACAGAGAGAGGAGCAAAGGCTCTGGGTTTATTGTCTCTCTAAACTGACAAGACTGACCAAAAAAGGAAATTAAATAAATAGGAGTTCATTAGCTTGATGCTGTTTTTGTACTTTAAGTTTCCATTAGTTTAAATTCACACAAAAAGGGGCTACTTCTTAAGTGTATGTCTGGAAAGAAAGGTTTATTATTAGAGTGGCTGGTATAAAATGTCATTACGAAATCTTCTAAACAGTCCCCTAGCTAAGTTAAAGTTGAACTCTGCTGTCATGCAACGCAAGCTTTGCAATTGAGGAGGTATAACTGTCACTGATGTAGAAAGGCTACCTTTACTGTAAGCAAGGTAATTTGACTACTCACCTCTTCCTTTTTGTTTTCAAGATTACACTTAAGTTCCAGAATTTCATTTCCTTTTTCTCTTCCTAGAGCCAATAGCTCATCAGTTTTTGTTTTCAACTCTGTGTTTAGCCATGAATTCTGATTGTGTAGCAATTCCTTTTCTTGTTCTAAGCGTTTTTCTCGATACTAAAAAGAAAATTTTAAATTAATATTTAGCTATTTTAAGTAAATGTAGCTCAGGGACACATGATCTTTCTTGCAGAGTAGAAATTAGATTAAGATAACACAAAACACAGTAACAAATAGATCCTTAAGCATTTGAGTCTGCATTCACTGGGAATCAATATTACTTGCCTTCACAGCAACATCAGAAGCTTGAAGTTCATCCAACTTTAACTGAAGTTCACCCTTTGTTGTATTGCTTTCTTTAAGTTTTTCATTGAGACGTTTAACATCCTCTAGAAAGGGGGATGAGAGTGAGCATTTAAAAATAATGCAAACACTCGCAGAAACTAAGCAGCAAAATATATTATTAGAAATATAAACCTTTTCAACTCCCCTTTTGGCTTTTTTCTCTCATTATTACAAACTAAATTTCTATTTAATACCTCTTTATTTTATTATGACCATTTAAGTTAAAAGGTAATGAAAAATATAAAAATTGTCTACTAAAAATGTACACATTTAATATTTTTATGTTCTTCAATAACCATGTTTTTATGAAACTAATTCATTTAATCTTAATTACCACCAGCTAGCTAATCAACACAATCAGCAACACTTAGAAGTCACTCTTCTAAAAATCAAGTTCCAAGCTGAATATTACTATATAACATAAGCGTGAAGGTTTTTCATATTTACAGAAATTAAATTTTTAAAAAAACCCAAAGGCTAGTATCACTAATTGTTTAAAACTCATTTTTGACAAATAAACATGGTATGGTGATACATTTTATATTCCTGTCTCCTAAATTGAGTATTTTTTCTGTTTTAAAGAATTCTTAGAGCATTTTATAGCTGTCTAATGAACTTCAGTAGTTTTTGTTCAGTACGCCCCCACCTCCCTCTGTTTTCCGCTAACAGCCTTCTTCACAGCGAGTCTGTGTCTACACTCTGACCTCTGCCAACCCTCTTATGGCTTCTTTCCATGGTCCACTGAGTTTAATTATAGCTGCTCCCACTCATGAACTCACTGCAACATGAACACGTGCTACCCGGGCCACACTTGCAAGAGACTGGGCCTGCCAATCTCATCATGAAAGGCTGTGGGGCCCATGAGGCTCACCCCTCCCTGAAGTACTAGCAGTTAATGGCTGCTGAGGGTGGGTATTTTTTCAGTGTGCAGTCAGGCAAGCTGCCCATTCTCTAGTTTAATTTATTCTTTTGCTTATTTTCAAGGCAGGGTTTCTCTATGTAGCCCAGGCTGCCCCAAAAGTATATAGAATAGGCTAGCCTTGAACTCAGATCTGCCTGCCTGAATCCTGAGTGCTGGGATTTAAAAGCAGGTGACATGGTGCCTGGCCAATGTCTTGATAATGTCTAGAGATACACACTTGGAAGGAACAACAGTATTTTAAAAGTGAACTTCCACACTGAAGAAACAGAACAAAAAAATCTAATATCAGAAGTAATTCCTAGCACAAAGAATGCAGTTAAAGGCACAAATATTTTTTCATACCTGTTAAATATTCAACTTCCTGAGATAACCTCTCATTGGTTCTGATTAAATCTCTTTTTTCAGCTTCTAACTCTTCCTTTGCTCTTGTAAACTGGCTCTGTCATATCAAGAAACAGCAAGTTCAAGAACATAAGTTAAATAATCAACACAGGTACTTGAATCAATTCAATTAACATTAACAGTTACTTAAAAATGCTTTCTTTCCTTAAAACGTAGGTATCAAGAAAGTAAAAAGTACTCCTAATCATAACGCCTCTATTTCTGAGTTTTAAATTCATTTTTCCTAGGACTATGAATGTACATCACTCTTTACTCCGAAGTGTCCTAATAATTTATATAGCCTTTATATTTAGGTATGTAATACATAATTTGCATGTCTTCAAAAATCAATTGTGGGAACTATCACGTATTTGTGTTTGGATTCAAATTACTTCTTGAGAGGTTTCTTATGAGGCTTTTAGAGTTAAATACAACAATACCAATCATTAACCAACAACTGATCATTTAGAATAGGCTAGGTGGAACATGTCAACACATGGATGTGAAACATAATTATCTCACTATAGCTTTAACCTGCATTTTCCTGTTACTACAAACATTTCATTACTTATGCATCATAGTTCCTTTGCATGTATTTTTCTTATAATAGTTTCCTTACCACCTGAAAGAAGTAATGGCTTATGTGCATGTATTTACATAGAGAATGTTAAACTTCAAAGTCTTACAATTTCTGTTACAAGCTGAGAACCATTTATGTACCTACTAATCATTTATAGATATTTCCTTTGCCTCTCTTAATGTTTTTTAAAAAGATTTATTTTCTTAGAAAGAGACCCTAACTCAAAAAGATTAAGATCACTCTCAAAAAAAAAAAAAAACAAAACCCAAAAACCAAACCAAACCAAACAAACAAACAAAGGGCCAGAGTCATGGCTCTGGGAAAAAAGGCCCTGTTGTTGCTAATTCTTGATTGGTTTCTATTCATTGAAGTAAGGTTTCAACTGAACCTAGAGCTCACACAAGACAGAGAGTCCATGTTGTCTTTATAGTCTAGTTCAGGGGATCACGTAGCCCTTCCTGCCCAGAAATTACAAAATGGCAGCCATACCCACCACGCACTTGTGAGTTCTAGGGATTCAAACTCTGGTTCTCAAGCCTGATGCATGTGATTTAAGTGCTGAGCCATCTCCACAGCCCCACTCTAAGTCCTTAAAATGCTTCACACTTAAGAAACCTCTTTTAAATAAAACTATTTATATATAAAATGTATAACATATATAGATACAACCATACCAAATGATTATAGTCAAGTGAATGAATCTTATTTGTTTTATCAAAGTAGCTAAATAATCTATTTCACCAAGTCATAACAAAATACAATTTTATTAACTAGAACCCTCATATACATTCAATTGTGAGACTTTTTCATTCTACATATTTGTTCCTTCAACCTGCATTCCCCTGACCCCACCAATCAGCTTCATCTCTCTCCATATATCTGATTCATTTCTTTGATTAGACAGGAGCAATTCTGAGTTAAAAATTTGGAGATGAGTGAGTGGCTTTCATAGTCTCTGGTGAGAAGTCTGGTGTAATTGTGATAGGTCTGTCTTTATGTTACTTGACCTTTTCCCTTACTGCTTTTAACACACTTACATGTTTTGTGCATTTGGTGTTTTGATTATTATATGACGGGAGGAATTTCTTTTCTGGTCCAATCTATTTGGAGTTCTGTAGGCTTCTTGTATGTTCATTGGCATCTCTTTCTTTAGGTTAGGGAAGTTTTCTATAATTTTGTTAAAGATATTTATTCACCCTTAAAGTTGGGAATCTTCACTCTCTTCTATACCTATTATCCTCAGGTTCTGTCTTCTCATTGTGTCCTGGATTTTCTGGATGTTTTGGGTAGGAGCTTTTTGCATTTTTTTTTTTTTTTGATTGTTATGTCAATGTTTTCTATGGTATCTTCTGTACCTGAGATTCTCTCTTCTCTCTTGAATTCTGTTGGTGATGCTTGCATCTATGACTCCTGATCTCTTTTCTAGGTTTTGTATCTCCAGGGTTGTCTCCTTTTGTGATTTATTGTGTCTCTTTCCATTTTTAGATCCTGGATGGTTTTGTTCAATTCCTTCACCTATTTGGTTGTATTTTCCTGTAATTCTTTAAGGGAGTTATTTATGTCCTTCTTAATTTCCTCTATCATAATCATGAGATGTGATTTTAAATCAGAATCTTGCTTTTCTGGTGTGTTGGGGTATCCAGGACTTGCTCAGGTGGGAGAACTGGGTTCTGACGATGCCAAGAGGGCTCCTGGAGGGTCCCTCTTGGTTTCTGTTGCTTAGGTTCTTGTGCTTGCTTCTTGCCATTTGGTTATTTCTGGTGTTAGTTGGTCTTGCTGTCACTGACCGGATTTTGTCCCTCCTGTGAGCTGGTGATCTTAGGTGTGTCAGCAGTCCTGGGAGACCATCTCTGTCTTAGGGTGGGATTTGGGTACAAAGAGCTGTGGCACAGCATTAGCTCCGGGTGCAGATAGAGACCAGAAGGATCCTTTCCCCAGCTGCTCTGTGGTTCCTGTGCCCTGTGGGCTCCTGGCGAGTCCCTCTTTAGCCAGTTATTGGAGCAAAAGTGGTGGTCTCACCTTTGAACTTAGGAGTGACAGCACTCCTGGGAGACCAGCTCTCTCTGGGCGGGATTTGGGTACGTGCACAGCATTAGCTCCGGGGCGCAGATGGAGACCATTAGAACAATTTTATTTTTAAAAAGACCAAATTTTATACTGTGTGTACACATAGCAGATTTTCTTTATCCATTTGTCTGTGACTAATTACAGGTTGTTTCCAAATTTTTGGCTACGTTGATCCATGCAGCAACGAACATGGATGAGTAAGCATATCTTTACAATGTACAGATTCCTCTGAATATTATACCTAAGGAGAAGGACTGCTAAGTTACAGGGTAGTTCTATATTTAGTTTATGAACTTCTATATTGTTTTTCACATTGGTTGTATTAAGCTACACAGAAATCAGCAATGTACAATCAGCAATAAATAAGAACTGTTCCCCTTTCTCTGTATTCCTGCCAACATATCTTTGATAATAACCATGTGTTATTACTAAACTGTATGTTCATGTATTTTTCTTACTTCTTTTACAAATAACAAATGAGACCTCTTTCATATACCTGATCATTTCTGTCTTCTTCAAAAGTCAAGTCTTTTGTCCATTTTCAAAAATTACTTGTTTCTACTACTACTTCTTTATAAAACTTGGATATTAGGCCCTTATCAGATAAATGACTTACAGAAATATTCTCTGCCCCCTATTCCTGGTAGCTACTGTTTTGCTTTATTTCCTCTGTAGCACACAAGGTCTTCTGTTTGCTATGGTCATAATTATTTTTGTTCTTATGCCTTAAACATTTGGTATGATTTCCAAAAAAACATTGTCAAATTCAAAGGCTGAAGTTTTGACCCTGCTGTCTTCCAGTTTAATAGTTCCAAGAAAAATAGATTAAAAAACCAAACCAAACCCATCATCACCATACCAATTTTCTGTTGATGGTACTGCCTACTAATTCTGTTGTATTTTGTGTTTCTAAGTAACACTATTATTCATTGGAACAACAATTTCCATTTTTTGTTCTCTAGTATCCTTGTAAAACATTAACAGGGAGCATATATTTATTAATTCTCAGCCCTAATTCCGTTGGTCCATGCTCCTCTTTTATGTCAACCTAAGACCAAATTATTGGGTTATTATGCCGTGTATTATAAATCTGAAATCAAGAAGTCTCATACATTCAACTTTGTTGTTATTTCTCAGCACTGCTTTGCTTATTCAGGGTTATTGTTTGGTTCTATGCAAACTTTAGAACTATTCCAGTCTCTTCAGTTAAGAATGCTACTGGAAACTGATTAAAAACTGTGTGTGGCTCAAGCCTGTAATACCAAGAACCTAAGAAGCTCTGACAGGAGGAATGTCAGGTCAGCTTTGGGCAGGGTCCCTGCTCTTCCACACTCTGGAGGGTCTTCTTGTTTTATCTGTGTCTTCCTCACTTTATTTCAGCAACATCTTACACGTCTCCACCTTCTTTAAACTTACTTCTAAATACACCTAAAAACGTTTCAAACACATGCGATGGTTTACTTATTTTCAGTAGAAACCAGCTGCTTCAGTTTGGGGTCTAGTCTGTGGCATTATTGTTAAGTGATAGTAACTTCATAAGGTTTTTTAGGTCACTGAGGGTGTGCCTTTGAAGGAAAAAGTGGGACACCAGGCCCCCTGCTACCTGTTCTTTGCATCCTATTCTGAGGTGAAGTTTCCTCAACCAAGTTCTCCCTACCATGGTGTGTGGCTTGCCATTGCCCAAAACAATACAGCAAACTGATCTTAGACCGAATCCTATAATACTTTCAATGAAAATAAACCTGTATGTTTATAAAGTTAAATAAGTATGTTCTATGTGGTGTTTTATTACAGTGTCTAACAGAAAGCTAGCCTACAAGGCAGTTAAACACATCATTTTCTAGCTCTCACAAGTTTTGTTTTGTGAAATTTTATCTATTTGTGTGTCCACAGTTCTTCTGGATTATAGACTTCACTCTGTTGCTGTTTCATCAAACTTAGAATGTATATCAGGACCTTGCATTAAAGCCTATATTAATTTGGAAACCCACCTCACCCAAGAACATGCGGCATTCTTCCACATATAAATACATATTTTAAGTTTTCTGAAAACTAACGTTTTCTTAATACCGAGGCAAACAAAACAAAACCCAAACAACAACAAATTAAAATTTTTAAAGGGCCTAAAGCACTGTATATTTCTTACAAATTAATATTTTGGTTATATTATGCTCCTATACAGAATCTGAAACCATGTTTTTCTTAGATAGTTTTGAAAAACAAATCTGAGTCTCAAATCAAATGTAATTTTAAAAGTATAGTTCTATATGGTTAAAGAAAGACTGGGCATCACTCCTCTATTAAAAGAACATAGTAGCAGTCCTTATTACCACATTCAGTCTGTTATTCTTACCACGGCTCTAAACAAACAGTCCAATGTAAAGTGACCCAGCTCCCAAGTAATCAAATGCCATGAATGCTGTGCTATAGTTGCTATTCAATAGATAATTATGCAAAAAACCAACAGAGAGAAACTATATGCATGCATAATTTATATATATTTATTGGCAGCGCTTATTAGAACGTTTCACCTTCTATTGACTAGTATTGAATACATAAAAGCAGAACAGAAAACTTTCAAGTATCAAATTCAATCAGCTTTATTTACTAGACAGCTTTTTACCTGAATGCCTAGATTACGGTCTTGAGCAGTTTGAAGTTCTTTGTTTTTCTCAGTTAACACTTTTACTTGGTTATCTAGACAAAAGAGATGTAACGAACACAGATACGTTAACTTAAAATTTCTATTTTTACCCAACTACCACCATCACACATTTTTAAAATGAAGAACTGGAGTCCATACTGATTTATGACCATATTCCAAATTTGCAAATACATTCCAATCTTACTATATTCCAGACTAAAAGTTTTAAGTATGCTGCACTCACATGTAAATATTTTAGTCCCAGTTTGTAGTAAAATTAGCAGTATCAATTTTTAAATTCCATTTTCTTTTCTTTCTTTTTTTTTTGAGACAGGGTTTCTCTGTGTAGTCCAGGCTGGCCTCGAACTCAGAAATCCACCTGTCTCTGTCTCCCAAGAGCTGGGATTAAAGGCGTGTGCCACCACTGCCCGGCTAAAATTTCATTTTCTAGGTAAATTTATATAAAATAAAGCAAGCAGGTCAGGACCAATAAACATAATGTAATTTGAACTACATAAAATGCACTCATTATATATTATAATAAACATCTGCAGTACCATATGTTTTTATCACTAAGAATCATGCCTTTCACATTGAAGGAAAACTATGTGCTCTGTTATGATACGCCTGTCTTCCCTCATGCAACTATCATCAGGGTACACACAGTTATATAATGTACATCTGAAAATCATGAAAGCATCTAAAGCCAGGCACAGTAGTTCACACTTATAACCCCAGCACTTGGAAGGCAGGGTAGCTACAAAGACAGCTACAGCACAGTCTATAAAGTGAGTTTGGGTTCCTCAGGTCACTCTAGTCAGACCTTGCTTCAAAGAGGAAACAAGCAAAGCCCACATTATGTACAGATTTATTTTTATTTACGTGCACACATGTGTGCCTGTGTTAAGTAGACGCCATGTGTGTACAGGTGCCCAAGGGAATCAGAAGTTTTTAGATGCCCAGAAGCTATAATTTTAGAAGGTTGTGGGCTTGTCAGTTACTTGATGTAGGAGTTGGGAACTGAACTTGGGTTCTGTAGAGCAGCAAGTGCTCTTAATTACTTGAGCTATCTCCCCAGTTCTGTGCACCTGTAATTTAACAGGATTTTAAAAACTGTATCATTATAAAAGGAAACCCAACCCAACCCATTACTCTAGATTTTCTATTTTGCTTTACTTACTATTTTCTGTAATTGTGCACACAAATACACACCCTTCAAATACAATGTCCCCTAAGAAGGAACTCATTTTTGTCTAAATTCATCCCTATCCTCACTTATATCTCATAAAAGAAGCAATCAGAGCCATTCTCCCAATATTCTTCAGCATCATTTTTGAGCAAGCCTTACTATGCTTTGTTGAAGAAAATGTATAAGCTGTGAACCATAGATGTGTGCGTGTAATATACAGATCTTTCTTTAAATGTCAGTGCATCAAAAGTAGCTGAAGGAATTATAAACCAAATAACTAGAGAAAAGTTGAAATTTATGTAATCACTTGATTATGAGTTTCTTATGTTCCTTTTTGATGAAATCAAATCAAGTAAAAATTAAGCTATATAAAAAAGCCTTTCTTTCCCTTAAGTTTTCTTCTGTAATAAGCAAAGTAGAGAAGGTAGCATCCTCCTATGAAAGTCACAGACTTTACCTAAACTCTTTCTCAGGAGTCAGGCTTCATAGAAGAAATGTACTGGACTCATAGTTATAAAAGTTGTAACATGATGTAATGAAATCAGTAGGTTTTAAATTTTTAGTATGAAAACAAATCACTATTTAACTCTTCAAGTATACATTTTAGCTATATCACTATCAAAAGTACCTTTGATATATAAAGCTATGCAAACACATGTGCTTCTTACAACTTTTATCCTTTTATAAAAAAGCCTAGCCATCTATGTTTGGCATGTGTGGCAAGAGCACTTTTAATATCAGTCAGAATTAGAAACTACATCTTTACTGAGTAAAGAACAAATGATAGGAACACAAACTGTAACACCTCCTGAGCAACGCCTCCAGAACATTTTCCTATACTGAAGGTAGATGCTCACAGAGAAAGAAGTGTTAGTTTTAGGGAGAGAGGGGGCATTGAGAAGGGCTGAATGTCTTTACCCAGAGGGTAGTGAAGGAAAGCTTAGGCTCTCTCAGAGAGAGCAGTGGGTTTTTTTTTTTTTTTAAGGTTACTGTGAGGAAATAGTGAGTGGGTGTAGGCCCGAGGTCTGTTGACACTATCAAATTAGACTAAAACCACTATGTTTTTGTTGTTTGGGTTGAGGAAGGTGTTTGGAGGGTCTCAAGGGCATTTAGGATGAGGAAATTACATGATTTATGAGATGTAACAACGGTCGTGTTTTCTATTAACAAAAATCTCAATCATTCGATTTTACCAATGAAGACTCGGGAGCCAGATGCTGGGGTGAAAGTCTGCAAGCTCAAAGAGGCAGAGAAAGAACCCAGCTGAAGTCCCCGAACAAATGCCTCTCTCTCAAGATGTCTCAAAAAAACCTGCTTTGAACCAAATGTCCACCCTTCTACTTCCTGTATATCTCTCTATCTGTCCTGACTCCCTCTTACTCTCTGTTTTTTTCCTTAATAATCCTGTTTTACTTCCTGTCAACTGGTTGCTTGCTCTGCCTCTTGATCAATGGTTGACTTCTCACATTAAAACTGTGTGCCATGGCTGAGCCACACTACAACTAAAACAGGTTTTCCCAGTAAATAACACAATCTTGGAGTCCACAGAGTGATCAGTCTGCCTCTGGGACTGAAGGCAGGGGAGCTAGGTGTTTCTTACCTTGTTTGTATCCTTGTTCAGGGCTCTGCTACCTGGAAAGCCTGTTTCCAGAAATGGCAGGATCCCTGCCTATGTGATATTCACAAAGGAGTAACTGGGCATCCAAGAACAGTTATAAAGATATAATCAAATACTTACTTAACTTCTCAAGCTCCAGCCTCATGTTCTGACACTCCCGGGTTTCATTAACAAGCCTCTCCTGACTCTGGGATAGCCTCTTCTCTATCTCAAAGTATTGTTGTTCTACAAAAGACAAGTCCAAGCAGTAAGAACAGCATCACGTGATCACGTGCACATGCCCTTGAAAGCAGTATTAATACAATTTATTTCTTCTAATACTGACTGCAAAGCTTAAGATACAATATTGGAAAATCTAATCTCAATAAACCGATTAAACATCGAAAAGGACTTTCCCATTATTCTCAACTGGAATATAACAAAAGACAACATTGCCTAAAAGAGGATTCATAAATTAATTTCATCTAGGCAAGCAGCAATGTCATATCTTGGTATCTTCTCCAGACCTCAGGAGATTGACAAACATTTAAATATAGGTCATTTAATAAATAAAAAAACCCACTTAACTAAAAAGTGCATTGTTTTAAAAGGCTTAATGTAACAATAATTTAAATGATACCTACTTAAATTTCTGTAAAAATAAACCTGGAGACTTCCCACAAAAAGAGACTGTATTTGTCTACTTCATCCCAGTATAGGGACATACAAATCACTCAGTATTGACTGTGTGTAAATTAGTAACAAAATACAGTATATTATACGAATTTCTTAGAGTCACAAAATAACTGGATATTTTTACTTATCAACTTTGCTTGATAACTACACCTTACTGAAGAAAAAAATTAAATCAGGTGGAAATTCCTAATCAATCTACCAAAATACAGACCCCATTCCCTCAATTAATGATTAACCAAAACATGTAACAAAAAAAATTGTTTTTTAAATTACTATTTTCTTTCTTCCAAGGATATTCAAGCTACTAAGTCCATAACTTTCTTACACAAATGCAACTACAAGAACTTACAAGCAGATCTTCTAATTATATATTTTCTATCAAGTCTCAACGCTCTGAGAGAAACACCACATATCCAACTCATTTAGCGCAATTTCACTGCTTTTTCTAGTGTTGTCTTTTGGTATACAAATTCATCTTTGTGACCATTTACTTCATTATCAGACCACAGGATACTATACAAACTAACAAGAAGGCATCGAAGAGGTGAAATGGGTAAAGTCTTATAAATCCAGGTAAGTAAAAAAATAGGGGGGATTACTGTCATTTAAAGTATAACAAAACAGCATTAGATTAGGATTGCATAGTCCTAAAAATCTGGTGCAAACTGGCTCAAATTCTCCACAGTTTCTGTTGGTGGGCCCACGTTAGGAATTCCCACAAGTAAAAGGAAAAGGTGGGTTTAGATCTGGGAGGATCCCTCCCCCTCCCCCCCCTTTTTTTTTTAAAAATCACACAGCGAGGAGAAAAGAGAAGGCCTACATTGCACATGGAGCCCGAGAAGATGCTACCTGCATACCTCACAGGGCAGAACGTGCAAGCGTGTAAAGAGGAAGGTCGAGCCACAACTCCAAACGAGAGCGCGAAGAGCTTCTCACTTACCACTCTCTACCTTAAATTTCTCGTGCCGCCCCTTCAGGCAGTCGATCTCCGACTGCTGTTCTGCCAGGAACTTCTCAAGTTTGTTCTGGGTCGACTTAGGCAGCTTGTTCAGCTCCGGGCGCTCCAGCACTTGCTGCAACACCGCCGCCATGTCGGCCGGGGTCGTGGCAGCAGCTGCTGAAGGAGAAGCGAAGGAGCAAGGAGAAGTGCGGAGCCCAGACGCCTGAGCCACCCCGTCTGCCGCCTCGCTCGCAGTCTCCCGCGCGCCTGCCCGCCGGAGATTCCCGCGGCGGGACCCTGGGAAATAGAGTCCCGCGTTAGACGCAGCAAGGGCCGCGCAGCCGCGCCCTCTATGCGCGCGCAGCCGCCGGAAGCTATGCACGCTGGGAATACGAGTTCATAGCAGCCTCTGCCCCAGTTTTTTGTTTTTTGTTTTGTTTCACCGGTTTCCAGACCCAGAGGCTCTTGGGAAATGTAGTGTATTTCTCACCCGCTTCCGCGAGCTCAGCCCGCACATCCGGTTCCACTTCTTTCTCCCCGCCCCCGGCTCGCTTCCTAGGGCTATGAGGAGTGTCCGCACGGTGGCGCTACATAAGTACTTAGTAACCCTCGTCCTTCCCCGAGTAGGACGATCTTACCGTCAAAACCCCGGGATGTCATGGGTACTCCTCTGTGGCCACTTCTAGAAACTGAGCCACTAGAGGGCATGGATCACGGCAGGGCGTCTCGACAAGCTCTGGGCTACCGCCACGATCTCAATGGTGCCCCGAAAGGGGCGGGGTGCAGGCCTTTCTCGCTTTGGTAGAAGAGCTGTGGCGATGGGTGCGGGACGGCTTGCGTCATCAGTCTGCGCCCCTTGGTTCCGATACCCTAGGTACGGAGTAGGAAGTGTCTCCTGTCGCTTTCTGATGAGATCATTGGCTGTGGAAGTGGGACCTGAGTGCCACCTGGCCTTCAAGGTATCTAATTGTACCCTAACCCGAGTTCTCTTGCTGACAGAAGTTTCGAGGGATTTATTTGCCACATGTGCACATTCAGAGAACAAGTGAGTCGGCCAAGGAATGTGTGTGCACTCGGGCACTAAAAGTTTATTTTCAGGGGGAGAAAAAGGATATAGGGAACATACGAAACAGTCACTCTGGTGCACACTCAAGCCCTGATCTGAGGACATTAGCCTTTGTCAAACCTTGTACCTACATGCTTTTGTGGGTGTGAGGTACTGAATGATTTAGTGCGAATTAAAGTAGTCTGGTTAATATTTTAAACAGAAATCAAGAAGACTTGTGTTGTTTATGTAGTAAGATGACATTGCAGACACATGTCTAATGTTGACGTTTTTAATAGGAAAACATTTTACGACAGTTTTATGAGACACTTGTCTTTTTGCCACGGTAACAGAACTATGTTTGTTTCCAGATTCAGCAGTATCAGTATGTACTTTGTTTCATGGCTGGTTATTTGTTGACTCTTGATTGAAAATAAGGATAGCACATGCCTGTGATCTCAGCTATTAGGATTAAGAGGTGGGAGGGTTACCTTTCCAGGACAGCCTGTGTTAGTAGTCAGACTCTGTCTTGATGAAGGGGATGGGAGGGACGAAGTTAGTGGAGATATTATATTAGTTTCCATTCACAAGCAGAAGAACAGAACAGGAGATGTTCTTTGCAACGATTTAATTGAAAGACTGAGTATTCGTTGCCAGTGTGAGCAAAACAGACGGAAAGAACCTCAATCTCACCTTTCTCATTCACTAGTCCCTTGGAGGAGTTATTTAACATTTCCTTTTGATTTCTTTATGTTTAAAACAGAGATGGCAATAATAGTGCTTACCTTGCAGGAATTTGTATTAACTGTCAATACGTGTAAAGTACTTAGAAAAATGCCCCATGTAGAATGGAAGCTATAGAGATAATTGTCATTGCATTACTGTGTACCTAAGTGGCTGTTATTATGAGTTGTCTCATGGCAGCAATAATGCTACTCACATTTGTGCCTTCCCACCTCACACAATTCGTGAAAATAGTAATTTTACAGGAGATATTGGGTAAACAAATTTGAGTCTCTCCTCTTAATAAACTAATCAGAAATTTAGCTTTCATATTTTAGAAATGAGAATATCGAAGTTCACCAATAAATTATAGAGAATGCAGCTAAGGAGCAGATCTAACATAAGGAATTAGATGTGTTGATTAATAGTTAATACATTATAGAGAATGCAGCTAAGGAGTAGATCTAACATAAGGAATTAGATGTGTTGATTAATAGTTAATAAATTATAGAGAATGCAGCTAAGGAGTAGATCTAACATAAGGAATTAGATGTGTTGATTAATAGTTTCACTATTTCCTTATCCCAAGAGTGAGAAATTGCTTTCTCATGGCTAATTGGTAATTATGATATTTGTTATTGTTGTTTTGTTTTCTTTCTGTGTCTTTTTAGGCAGGGTCTCACTATTTAGATCAGATTGTCCCAGAATTCACTATACAGCTTTAGCTAGCCTCCAACTCAAGGCATCAAGTCTGCTTCAACCTCTGGGGTGCTGGAATTCCAGGCTTGCACCACCATATCTGGCTGGGACGCTCATTCCTTCCTTCCTTTCTTTTCTAAGAGGATTTTTAGATGTATTATCATTCAGTGTGCATATCTGTGTGAGTGTGCTACATGTGTGCAGTCTTGAGAAGTAGGAGTCAGATTTCCTGGAGCGCAGCTAAAGGCATTTGTGCACCACTGGGCTTGGGTGCTGGCAACTGAACTCAAGCTCCGTGGGAAAGCAGCAAGCACTCCTAATGGGTAAGCCATCGCTCCAGCCCCCAGGGAGTTACAGCACTGTACTAAGACATCCAAAGCTGCATTTCAGTTGTACAAAAAAGAATGCCCTATTTAGTAAATGATCACTGCAAGACAGAGGACAGTTTTGGGAACGGGCTACTTTTTTTGTTGTATTGCCTGTCTACCAATGCAGAAATGTCAAAAATCACTTTTCCTAAAAAAAAAGTGCTAACTTTTATTTCTTGTAATTTAGGCTGTTAAATTGGCTGTCAATAATGGGAAGAACCTACATTGTAGAAGAGACTGTTGGCCAGTATCTTTCAAACATTAACCTCCAGGGAAAACCTTTTGTCTCTGGTCTTTTGATAGGACAGGTATGTATATGTCTGCTGCTCTGCAGATTGAGAAAAACAAATTATTCATTACTTTAAATTAAATATACCATTTACTAGTAAATTCAAAGTTGTGATGTAGAAGGAACATAATCTTAAGAAGTAAACCTAAAGTGGATCTTTGAGTTAACATTTGAAAGAGTAGGAAACCTGGCCGCCGAAGCTTAAATAAGTATTTTCATTTTCCCTTTGGTACTTTGAAAGTAACTTATAATTGTCATCGGGTCACAATTCAAGCCTTCACTGACCAGATGATTAACAGTTTGCTTGCTCTGTGTTTTGGACTGGATACACAGCTCAGTTGGTACTTGCCCCACGTCATAAGTAATGCTCTAAGTGTCATCTTTTGTGTTACTGGTGCTTGTCAGAGTGGTCAAAGCCAGGATCAGCTCTTTCCAAGTTCTTGACCTCATATCCAAATAATTAAAAATAAAGACTCACATTTGCAAATCTGTCAAGATAACTTTGTAAGGAGCAAAGCAGGAATCCAGGTGCGCTCACTGCAGACCACATGACAGAGGTGAATGCCCAAATTATGTTTGTGGCTTAGTTTTATGGGGTTCAAAAGATGGGCATTCTGGCCTCGAAGAATGTAGGTTGAGTGGTTGCCTATTTTGGTTGCTAGGTTAGATAAAGTCTGATTCATTTTCCGCACTCTACATGTCCTTCCCCATAACCCACCTGATAAATTCAATTTAATGCATAGGTATAAGATATTTTTTTCTGTAATGTCCACTTGATGGACTGCACATGCACTTAAAACCATCTTAGGCTCATTGGACATTTCTATTCTTCTTACCAGATGTGTTGGGAATACACTTCAGTAGACACTGACTAATGTGATTCTTACCAAGGACAAGTAAATTTATATTATGGCTTAGAGATGGAAGAAATATGTAGCTTGATGCAGATAGGGGCCTGGGGGGGTGGGGGGGAGGCTGCTAGGAGAGAGGTGTTTGTGCATGGTCCCTGCAGGTTAAGGGACTAGGCTGCAATAGTTATTATACAAAGGGACAGGTTTGCAATTACCCAAGAGAAATAGGGTCCCAGGCTAAGCTATCTCCCATGCTTGCCTGCCTCACTCAGCACCTCTTAAACCAGGCATTTTGGGACATAGCCCACACTGGCTTCGAACTTTCCATTCTCACTGTAGATGTGAACCAACTTAACCAGCTCCATACTATCTTTATTTCTTCATTTTCTGCACTCTTTCTCTTTCAGCCTGGGCTATGTAAAACCCAGTTCAAAAACAAAAGATTGATACCAGGGCCTTCTGCATGCTAGATGATCAGTACCAGCTGAGCTACACCCAGCGTTCTAGAGTCATTTCTAAAGACCACTCTGAAATTTATATTGAGGATATCTAAGTAAACGGTTGCTATTACATACATTAAAGATAAATAGCATACATAAGAGACATGTTGCAAAGCTGTTCACTAAAATTAGTACCCAAGAGTATAGCTTTCATAATGAGTATTAACAATTTAAATTGCTGTAAATACTATTTAGTTTTTGCATGACATATGTAATTCTTTCATCAGATATAACTGTAATGAGCTTTTACAATTTATTTTTAAAGTGTTCTTCACAAAAGGATTATGTGATTCTTGCCACTAGAACACCACCCAAAGAGGAACAAAATGACAACCTCAAACATCCGAGAGCTAAGTTGGATAATTTGGATGAAGAATGGGCCACAGAACATGCCAACCAGGTAATATGATCTCATGAAAAACAAAAGACAAAACATTTCCTGGGTCATAAGACTAGAATTTTAACACTATTCTTCCTTAAATGCATGCCAGTGGTTGTATTTAAAACAGTTTTACAGAAGGCTCTGAACATGAATGGTTCTTAGGACTTCATTAATTGAAGAAGTCAGAGAGCACATTCAATACATCAAGGGCAGTTCAATGTGGTAAGTGACACAGACACAGTCCTAGGAAAAGAGCACGAAATTGGGCAGTTTGGTAGTTGAAACACAGAGCATGTAGGAAAATGTAGTTAAATACAAGGTTTGTTAATGGGTGGCTTTGGATTGCATTCCTAAAAAGTATACTTGGTAGACAAAAGCCCAGTGGTAGGTGCGGGCAATCATGGTTTTTAGGGATGTAGCCTTAAAAATAGGATATGTATGTGCCCGCCAGTGAATCTGTCAGGCTCCGTTGGATGACCCTGCACCTGTGAATATATGGGCAGTACAAATTGGACTCACTGAGTTCTTAGAGTTTGTCTTAGTTAGGGTTTTACTGCTGTGAGGAAACACTATAACCAAGTCAGTTATTGGAAAGAACCTTGCATTGGGGCTGGCTTACAGTTTCAGAGGTTTATTCCATTGTCATCATGGTGGGAAGCATGGCAGAATGCAGGCAGACATGATGCTGGAGAGGTAGCTGAGAGTTGTACATCTGGATGTGCAGGAGTCCGTGTGTCATACTAGGCAGAGCATGAGCTAAAAAGACCTCAAAGCTTTCTCCCACAGTGACACACTTCCTCCAGCAAAGCCATGCCGACTTCAACAGGACCACACTTCCTAACAGTGCCACTTCCCATGCATGGGCCAAGTATTCAAACGCCTGAGTCTATGGGGGCCATGCCTATTCAAACCACCACAAATGGCGTGAAGTAAGAAGAGCATAGGGTGTTGGGGCTGGATCTGGGAAAAGGAGGGGATAAATATGATCAAAGATACTGCATAAAATTCTCAGAGTACTAATAAAAGTAGTATGTTAAGAAATATTTTAATAAAGGTTGAAGCGATTGATTTGCCAGTAATTTATAAGATAATGTACTCTTGGCACAGAATTAATGGAGAGTAGAGTCTGGAGACAGAAGAGAAGCTGTCTATCTAAAGCAGTAATTCAAACCAATGATAGCATGAGCCTACACTCGATTCTGAGCTTTGTGAGGGCAGCAGTTACGTTTCTTGTATTTATGGCTGTAACCCAAGATCCTAGCCCAGCATTTCCATGGTTTATAATGTGACTTGTAAAATACTAAATTGAAAATATGTGTATAGATTGGCTTAGACTTCATTAATAATTTCAGGAAAAAAACCTAGAGTCATGAAAATTCAGTGACTAAGTGGATTGAGAGTAAAGAAACTTAGAAAAGACAAATAGCCAAGAATGGCTGAGATTTGGGCTGAGATTTTTCCCTTGGGTGTTTGTGAGGACAACATTGCTGTCATGAGAGGAGGAAGTGGAGTTCAGGGTTGCTGAAAAACTAATAAATATAATTAAAATAGTCCTTGATTGAGTTGTAGCGTAGAATACTAATAAAGATTGTTAGCATAAGATAAAAGTAGGAGTGCTGCTGCATTTCCTTCTCAGCCTGCAAACCCGCATGATTCATAAATGGGTGCGCTCGTGATTGATTGGGGAATAGTCATGATTATAAAAACTCCAAGGAATGGTTCTGTTACCTTTCACAGGAGGTGTTATTTTAATAACCATTGGTATATAAATATAGCTCTATTCTAAATTTAGTTTTGCTTATAATTTTTCTTTTATTCATGTCTTTGTAGTGTGCATGCATGCTTGTGTATGTGCTTGTTTGCATATGTGTAAGTGGAGGCTCAAGGTTTATAACAGTAATCTTTCTCAATTACTCTGCCATGCTATTCTTTGAGGCAGTCTCAGATAAGCCCAGAACTCAGTGATACAGCTTGTCTTGCTACCCAACTTGCTCTAGGGAATCCCCTGACCTCAAGGGATTGAAGGATTCCATCCTTCTCGTGGAATTATAGGCTAGCTCACGTGCCCACCAGCATTGCATGGGTTCTTGGTATTTGAACTCTGATCTTTTTGCTTGTGTAGCAAGTGCTTGAACCATTGAGTAACCCCTCACCTTCTCTATGAAATCCGATATGTCCTATATAATTTATATGCAAATACATTTGAGTGAATATACATGAATATATAATGTTACATGTAATTGATATTTTTACCTCTAGAAAGAGTTAACTTTGTATTGATTTTTAAAGCTATATCGGTTCCCCATGATAAATATGGGAACTTTGCTATATTTGTCATTCTGATTAAATGGAATTTATGAGCTGACATACTGCTGATATATTAGCAATTAGGCTTTAATATCTAATTTTCTAAGGTTTAACTTTGTGATTGTTCGCTTATACCGTAAGTCTATTTATAAAAGCTAACGAAAGTACTCATTACTGAATGTGGCCCACAGAGAAAAACATGTAGTTTTAAAACTAGCCACAATCGTGTAAAGGGAAAAAATTGAAAGAGGGAAGATTGCTATATGCATGTCAAAGATTGTATGCTTCTATGGGGCAGTCCTATGGAAGCTCAATGATCAAAGCACCAGGGAAGACTTCTTTAGGTTGACTTTGAAGTTACCTCACTGAATTCAGATGAGGAAGTGTAAAAGAAGTCAATTTAGGCTGAGGAAAAAGCCTGAGGAAAGCATAGAATTAGAAAGCCTAGGGCAGTATGTGGCGAACAGTATGTGGCAGGATTACCTTTGAAGGATGCTTGAATGTTTCAGAGAAAGTAGATCAGCTGTCTCTGAACATCACATTGGCCAGATTCTGGGAAGATTAAAATCTCAGTCTAAGGTAAAATATTTATTTTGCAGAGAGTTTGAAGACCAATGAAAAAATTTCAGAAGTTAACTTTACAAATCTTAGGAGAAAGGATTGATGTACCTAAACAAGTTATCAAATTGTTTCATTTATAAAGTCATTTTAAGCTATAGAGTTGAGGGTGTTCAGGGAAGGGTTATGCAGATAGTATACTCCAGTTTTTCAGCTGCCTCTGCCTGGATTGGTCCTGTATGTATAATTGGACCTGGATAAGTATTTGATGATTTAAAGTTGACTGTATCAAATAGAAAAGATTGGCATGTTTATGATAACTAATACTGTCTTTTAATCTTTAGGTGTCCAGAATGCTCCCTGGTGGACTTGTGGTTCTTGGAATATTTATTATCACAACTTTAGAACTAGCAGATGATTTTCAAAATGCCCTGCGCAGAGTAAGTACAGTATAGCAAAAACTCTTAATGACTTAATTATATGCATATGTATTGACCTTAAGCATATGTATATTGGTGTTCCATTCTTTATGCTAGAATTATGCTTAAATAGCTTGTTTTATCTATTTGCTTGCAGATCTTGTGTACAATAAATCTAAATATTTTTCAGTCAAAGCTATATATTTTTAAATAATTTTTAAGGTTTATTTATACATGTACATATGCTGGGGAGAAGGTCATGCACCCACCATGGTGATCTTGTGGAGGTCAGAGGATGATGACAACTTTTCAGATTCAGTACTCTCCCATCTTTTCATGGATGGCAGGGATTGAACTCAGGCTGTCTGGTTTCCATGGCAAATGCCTGCTGAGCCTCTTACTGGCCCTTAGAACAGTTTTTCAAAAGATGATATCATAACATTATCTAACGAGTCAGAATGGTTTAACTGTTTTTCTTGTGCAGTAACTTTTCTGTAGACCTTCCATTCACCAGGAAGTGATTGCAGTAATACCAAGTTGTGCTAGTCACATCGTTTAAGTTCTGTGATTAATATATAAACAACAACCATAGACTGGTTCTTTACTCCTGGATGGGGAGCACAGCCTGCATCTCTTATATATTTTTGTTTTGCTACTATATAAGGAAATCAGGTAGTGTAATCCAGGAGTAAAAGTCCCCAGCTCTTTTCTCTTAAACTCAAACCTAAAGCAGTCTTCAGGAAGCTTTCAGCTCTTTACATACTCAAGAGCCACACATGCTTTCCTTGTGAGCAAGAGGGGCCTTATACCATTCAGAAGCACAAAACTGCCTGGGGCAGTTTAAAAATGTGCAGCTAGAACCTTAGATCCATGTTTGCAACCTCCGCTTCAGATATTTCACCCTTGTCTTTGACAGGTTTTGCCTCGGAAGAAAGGGATGTATTTCCTCACTGACATTTTCAGTTTTTTGTCCTCTTCCATTTTAAGTAAATTTGCCTTTTTCTGATGCTCATCGTTTTTGACAGTTTGGAATACGTTTTGAATCTCTGTGCATATGCTGCTGAGTTTCCTCTCTCAGCTTAGACTCACCTGGGAAGAAGTCTTACTGAAGCGGTGTCTAGATCAGATTGTCCCGTGGGCACGACTGTGGGAGGTTATCTTGCTTGTTAATTGATGTGCAGTCTCAGCCCATTGTGAGTGGCACATTCCCAAGGAGGGTTTCCTGTGTATGTTCTCTTTGCTCTCTTCAGTCAGACGGTTTTGCCTGCATAATGAGACTCTGAATTAAAAATAAAAATAGAAAAGAAATAGTGTATCTTGAGAGATATTGCAAGAAATAACTTTATAAAATGTATTGTTTATTTTCCACAGTTTTGGTCATTATATAATACTTTGTTTCATGAAGTACTTTCTCTAATATCAGGAAAGCTGTGGGTCTCCTGGGTGGTTGTTTTCAGGCTATAGACCATAAGAATTAGATGACAGATTAGATGACAGCATTGTAAGAACGCTTAGAGCCACAGTCATGACCCTCTCGCCTCATAGTTAACAGCTCTGACACGAGTTAGGTAACTATCCTGAATTTTTTCTCCTAATAATTGCTACTTTCATGGTTTGTGAAATTTACATAAGAAATGCTAAATGGGCAACATCATCATTTTTGTGGTTAAAATATCACTTATTCCATTCATAACAAAAATAAAGTTTGTATTCTCTATTTCATATAAATAATAGTTGCCCCAAATTAATTTATCATGTCCAGTTAACTTTAATTATAGGAAATTGTGTTTTTTACCTAAAACTCAATTTTATGTGACTCATGTTGTGAAGGCACAAATGCTTATCATATACTCCATCAGCTTGTCATTGTCTTTAGCCACATCTTTCATTTTGTAATGAATTCATGTGTATTTTTCTGTCTTGCAGCTAATATTTTCTGTGGAAAAATCTCTGAGTAGAAAAAGACTATGGAATGTCACAGAGAGCGAGGTCTCAGAACGAGTGACACTTCACATTTGTTCTTCTACAAAAAAGTATCTTTTATCCAGGTGTTTATGTGTGTGCTTCTGGCTGGCAGTACTAGTGTTGCTGAGGAGCCCACGCAGCCACAGTGCACTCTGCAGCGTACCAGCTGTTCCTCTCCTCCCCACCAATCAAGTGCTGTGCAAATCACATACCCACAGTTCTTTCCTTAAACACTTAATTATTCTTGTGAAATAAAAACTATTAAGTTGGTCTTTAAAGAACACATTGTTGCCAGTCAGTGGTGGCCCATGTACGTAATCAGTACTTGGGAGGCAGAGGCAGGTGGATTTCTGCGAGTTTGCGGCTGGGAGTGAGTGACAGGACAGCCATGACTACACAGTGAAACCCTACTTCTGAAAATCAACAACAACAAAAACAAAAAACTCACATTGTTATGGATTAGGTCTGCTGATAATGATATTAATAGTAATAATGACTATTAATCATATGCTGAGTTAGGCAAAGTTTGATAGAGAAAGGATTTAGGATTCCAAATTCTTTGCCAGCTCTCTATCCATGTATATTTTACACTATAGGTTCTTCTCAGAGACAAGCTTAAGCAACTAAGGTTTTTGCTGTGTTAATATAATTTGCACCTTCATTTCTTAAAGCTAAAATGTGCAATTTGAATCACCCAGAATTGAGCTGGGTAGTGTAGAAATTCATATGCCTTTGTATGTCGAGTGGCTTCCTTAGACTCTGTCCTCTGCAGCTCCCCAGGATAGACAGTCACTAAAGAAGAGACACAACTCAAGGGCCCTCTACATTAGGACTCAGAGAAAACAAAATTTAAAAAGAAACTTACTACAGAAGTTTAAGTTTAATATATTTGACACATGCCTGGAAAGTATCACAACCCAGTAAATCCCTGTGCACGTAAGGACAAGCGCTCTTGGGCTTGATTGCGTCCAAATAGCACTCCTGTATGCTACGTAGGGCATGTGGGAGCAAGAGCCCAAAAGTGCTTTCTTTCCATTTATTAGAACTAGCAATATTTATAAACAGAAGGAAATTTGTGATTTGTTTTTGCTTTTTGAGCACCATTAGTACTATAGTCAGCAATTAATATACATACATAATACACAAACACTTATTTTCATAAACGTATAGTTATATATCTATATATACCTTATAAGTATATGAAATACTGTAATTTGCAGGCACTTGGATGTAGGTACCATTTTTAGTTATTGGATTATATTTTATTATCAAGAATTCTTTTGGAGTCATTTATGACCTTAATTAGTAAAGAATATCTTGTCGAACTTACGATGTCCATGATCCAAAGGTAAGAAAAGCCACGCTTGGAAGATTTTTTCTGTTTTAGAAGTAAAAATTTACCTTTGTATTTAGTTTTAATAATTTCCAGTGCTATCACTTCTTGTCAGTGTGTATGACCACTAGCAGGTTTTGTTTTGTTTTGTTAATCTCCTATTTTACATTTGAGAAGCTGGTAGTAAAGGTGACTGAGGAGTCTGTGTAGCTGCAGCATGTAGTCATCCAGCTCCCAGTGTGGTACAGAAACCAGACCAGCATTTGCTTAAAAGCAGTGTGAAAATAAGTGAGCATGGAGAGCACTGCCATCTGAGGGCAGCTCAGTGAGCACTTGCTGCAACCAGTGTCTTTACAATGGATTGCTAAGGCTGCCAGGGAAGCTGGTACCTGGAGCACTGGATAGAATCCTCCACAGCTTTCTGATCCTTTGTCTGCCTACCCCACGAGGGTTGCCAAGATTGTTCAGCTTGTATGAAAGTATTAAAATGAATGCATGATCCCCTTTTTACTTCTGTCTCCTTTAAATCGGAATTTGGTCAACAGTTCAGGATTTAGCTTGTTTGACCGATTTTACACCTTAGATTATCTTCTTAAGTTTACCTAAGTCATATCATATTTTGTTTTTCCACCTCTTTCCTCATAAAGAGTTCAGCAAGACCCGCAGACTGGAAGTATCAGAGTAGAGTGTCGGCCTCATGGCTGTCTCTAGACTGTACTGTTCACGTTAACATTCACATCCCACTGTCGGCTACTTCTGTCAGTTACACTCTGGAAAAAAACACAAAGGTATCAACATAAAATATGTTTTCTTCAGTGATGGCTGAGTGGGCACTCTGCTGTTAATATGGTTGTGACATTTAGAATTCTCAAAACTGGTACTCTATTTATTAATTAGCATATGTAGAGTTTAATTATGTCCATAGAGCTAATGATGACCTTCTGTTGACCCTGATTTCATTTTGACTTTCTGTTTTCATTCCTTTGTTTTTCTTCATTGTACTTTTGATTATATCTAATTTTTCTTCTTTAATAATGCTTTATGATACACAACGCTCATATTTCTACTTTTTAAAAGATCAAAGGCATTATTGGATTTTATTTCTATGCTCATGTAGTTAAGACTTTGGAATCTGTGGTATACATTTTAGGAAAAGATCAAAAAAACTTATTAAATATGGGTAAGATGCTAAAAGATTAGGACTGTTTTAATTTATGACCCTGGATTTAGACACTGTGTTTTTGACTCTTGGACATTTTCCCGATTTCCGGGTAGTAGGTGGAGGACGGTACAGTCTAGGAGGCTTGTTTCGGGTAACTGTATCTGAAAGCTTTTGTACTGTTTTTAAGAGTGGACTTACACGCTGGGCCAAGCAAATAGAAAATGGTGTTTATCTGATTAATGGACAAGTTAAAGGCAACGATTGTGACCTATTAGAAGGACAGGTGAGTTAAGAAAAACATTGTCTTGTTTATGAAATCATTTTTTTAAGGAAAAAAGATTTATCTTTAGTCCTTGTTTTCATTAAAATCAGTCTCGCTTATCATTTCTAGGGTCTTTTTGTTCTTTAATTTATTTATTTTCGAGCAGGGTCTCTCTGTATCCCTGGCCTTAGACTCACAGAGATCTGCTTGCCTCTGCCTCCCAAGTCCTGGGACTACAAGTGAGCACCACCATCTTGAGCTCTAGTATCTTTTAAAGTAAAGGGCAAATGGTTTTCTCAGAAAGTGGTAGGAAGAGGCTAGGTTTACCTAAGATACTGAATCCTGGAACTAGGAATGTCATCTGCATCTAAAGTCTATCTAATCTCCAGATTGTAAAAGCTAATTCAAAACTAACTAGCTTGTGTTGTACTGTCTATAGTTCTGTGTGGAAGGCTCTACATGGTTCTCTCAAAAGCCTTTGACCTAAATGAAGGTAATCTTTCCTGTAAAGCAGGGATCTGCAAATGGTAACTGCTTTAGGTTTAGAAGACAGGGTATTGTAGTATAGCAGTCCATCTCTGCTGTTGTCCCATTAAGTAACCTTAGATAAAAAAGAGTGATCCTCACTGTTCCAATCAATCTTTATTTACAGAGAAAGGTGGGAATGTGAATTTGACCTGCAGAAAATACTTTACTAATCTCAAATTGAGAAAAATTGAAGGAGGGAATAATTTTTAAGACAGTAATTGATTGATATAGAATATATAATGCAATGTGTCTATAAAAAAAGCAACATTAAAATTATTAAGACATATTTTCTCCTTGCTATTTAGAAAATGTAGACTAGTTCCTAAATTGTTCTTTATTTTTTGTATGCAACCTTAACAGTCTGGCTTTCACTTGTATTTTTTAGAAAAAAAGTAGAGGAAATATGCAAGCAACTGCTCATTCTTTTGATGTCCGAGTGCTGACACAGTTGGTAAATATTTTTAAAGCCACTTATTTAAAATAAATTATTTCATTAAACATAATGAAATTGTAGGAATATAACTATATGAATTAAGAAATATAGAAAGATGTGCAGCTATATAAAGCATTCAATTGTAAGAAAGTTGCCCCTTGGAAGCCTTGCGCTAATTAAACCATTTTGAGCCTTTTTGTCTCAAGGCTATTAAAGAAGGTAGGTAACAATTTAAAAGCATACAGAATCACATGAGTGTGTATGTATGTATTTAACGTTTTAAACTATTGATTTGATAATTAAAGTTAGAATTCTTTTTTTTTTAAACCATAAAATGATAAATTTTGAATAGAGATACATTTAACCTTATTTAAACAGCTTGTGATGTACACATATTGAAAGATCACATACTCTGTAAATATGTACACTTTCTTTTCTTTTTTTTTCCCCTTATTTTCATTCTTTTTTTTTTCTTTTCATTTTTTTTTTTTTTTTTTACTTTATTTACATTTCAAATGTTTCCCCCTTTCCAGATCTCCCTTTGGAACCTCCCTATTCCCTTCCCCCTCCCCTGCCACTATGGGGGTATTCCCCACCCACACACCCACTCTCGTCTTTCCTCCTTGGCATTCCCCTATAATGGGGGATCTAACACTCTCAGGCCCAAGGGCCTCTCCTCCCCCTGATGGATAATAAGACCCTCCTCTGCCACATTTGTGGCCAGCACCATGGGTCACTCCATGTGTATTCTTTGGTTGGTGGATCAGTCTTCAGGAGTATCGGGGGGTCAGGCCAGTTGCCACTGTTGCTGCCTTTCTGGGGATGCAAACTCCCTCAGCTCCTTCCCTTCTCCAAGTCCTCCATCTGGGACCTCACACTCCCCCCTACTGTTGCTATGAAGTGACTCTTGGGTATTTTGAACTTTTGGGCTAATAACCACTTAACAATGAGTACATACCATGTTCATTGTTACCTCACTCAGGATGATATTTTCAAGATCCATCCATTTGTCTACGAATTTCATGAAGTCATTGTTTTTAATAGCTGAGTAGTATTCCATTGTGTAAATGTACCACATTTTCTGTATCCATTCCTCTGTGGAGGGACATCTGGGTTGATTCCAGCTTCTGGCTATTATAAATATGGCTGCTACGAACATAGCGGAACATGTGTCTTTATTATATGTTGGAGCATCTTCTGGGTATATGCCCAGGAGTGGAATAGCTGGGTCCTCAGGTAGTATTATGCTTATTTTTCTGAGGTCCACCAAACTGATTTCCAGAGAGGTTGTATCAACTTGCATTCCCACCAGCAATGGAGGAGTGTTCCTCTTTCGCCACATCCTCGCCAACATCTGCTGTCACCTAAGTTTTTGATCTTAGCCATTCTGACTGGTGTGAGGTGAAATCTCAGGGTTGTTTTGATTTGCATTTCCCTGATGACTAAGGATGTTGAACATTTCTTTAGGTGCTTCTCGCCCATTCAAGTTTCCTCAGTTGAGAATTTTCTGTTTAGCTCTCTTCCCCATTTTTTGATAGGGTTATTTGGATCTCTGGAGTCTAGCTTCTTGAGTTCTTTGTATACATTGGATATTAGCCCTCTATCGGATGTAGGATTGGTAAAGATCTTTTCCCAATCTGTAGGTTGCCGTTTTGTCCTATTTACAGTGTCCTTTGCCTTACAGAAGCTTTGTAATTTTATGAGGTCCTATCTGTCGATTCTTGATCTTAGAGCAGAAGCCATTGGTGTTCTGTTCAGGAACTTTTCCCCTGTGCCCAAGTGTTTGAGACTTTTGCCCACTTTCTCTTCTATTAGATTCAGTGTATCTGGTTTTATGTGGAGGTCCTTGATCCACTTGGATTTGAGCTTTGTACAGGGAGATAGGAATGGATCAATTCTCATTCTTCTACATGTAGACCGCCAGTTGAACCAGCACCATTTGTTGAAGATGCTGTCTTTTTTCCACTGGATGGTTTTAGCTTCTTTGTCAAAGATCAAGTGACCATAAGTGTGTGGGTTCATTTCTGAGTCTTCGATTCTATTCCATTGATCAACCTGCCTGTCACTGTACCAATACCATGCAGTTTTTATCACTACTGCTCTGTAGTACATCTTGAAGTCAGGGAGGCTGATTCCCCCAGAAGTCCTTTTATTGTTGAGAATAGTTTTTGCTATCCTGGGTTTTTTGTTATTCCATATGAATTTGAGAATTGCTCTTTCTAGGTCTACAAAGAATTGAGTTGGGATTTTGATGGGGATTGCATTGAATCTGTAGTTTGCTCACGGCAGGATGGCCATTTTAACTATATTAATCCTGCCAATCCATGAGCATGGGAGATCTTTCCATCTTCTTAGGTCTTCTGTTGTGGTTTTCCTGTATTCCATTCCCTGTGTCTCCTACTGCAGCATGTCTTCTTTATGTCTTTTATCTTTATAATGCTTATCTGAGGAATCCACAAATAATATATTTTTAGGAGATACACTAAGTATTAGTATTTTAAATATTCATGTTAATGAGAAAACATTGCGATATAGTTGGTTTTCTATCTATATTAAGAATGCCCAGAAAATAATATGCAACTTATAAAAACTTACAGAGAATATTTTAATAACTTACAGAGAATATTTTCAAGGACTTAGGCAAAAAAAAATCTTTTGTATAAAACGGTTACATGATGGTCAAATGTTTTATATGATTAATAATGTTAGGACTAAAATGGATTTTATCTTTCAGCTCCTGAATTCGGACCACAGATCCACAGCCACAGTCCAGATCTGCAGTGGTTCTGTAAACCTTCGGGGAAATGTGAAATGCAGAGCGTATATCCATAGCAACAGACCCAAGGTTAAAGATGCTGTGCAGGTACAAAAGAGTGACTGAGAGATGAGAAAATCTGAAACAATTTAACTTAATATTTAAAAAGCCTAGATGTTTATTTTCTTTCTATCTTCATTTAATGATTGTTAATTTGACCTTAATTAGTAAAGGTTCGATCTCTTTTTAGATTTTTATGTGTAGACTGTCTACGTGGGCTTAATAAGTGTTCCACCCTTGTAATATATCAGTACTTCTAAAATATTTTTTTTGAGGGAAGCTCAGATTCTTGTTTGTTTTTGAAGCTCAGATCTCAGATTCTTAACAGAAGTATTCACAAGAAGAGTTGTTAGGTAATGTTTCAGAGTGCAGAAACTTAAAGGATGAGCAACTTTTACCTCATAGCACCTTTCCTGACTGTGATATTGCGAAGGTTTGTTTAGAGGAAAACTTTAATTCTTTATTTTGCTCTAATTTACTATTTAAATGTGGGCGATATAAATTTATCATTAAGCTAGAAATGTGTTAAAAATAATAGTAATGGGTGTGCTCCGTAGATAACAAAATAAATAGAATGATGTGTCATTTGCTGAGTGGACATTCTTACTCTGGAAAGCAAATTATGGGGTTTCTTCTAATGAAATAACTCAAGTTTGAAGCATTTCATTTCTTACTGGCTTTGCTCCCCACCCCCACCCCAGGCAGTGAAGAGAGATATTTTGAACACAGTTGCTGATCGCTGTGAAATACTATTTGAGGACCTGCTTTTGAATGAAACTCCAGAAAAAAAAGGTATGCTTATAAATAAGTATTTTTTGTGTTTGAGCAGTTTCATACAGTAAGATGCCAAGATTTAACATGTATGTCATATTCTATAGCATGTTTTACAACAATAAGTTGTCTTTTACTTTTATTGCTGAATAAAATCTTTTCAGTTGCTCCTTTCTCCACCACTGTGCTTTGAACATTTTCTATTAGCAGAGGGTCAACATTTATCAGTTCCAAGGAAGATCCTTTTAATATTCTGTAACCCATTTTTTCCCTCATTTTTAAAATTAGTTATTTGATTTTTTATCTTACATTCCTTTTTAATGATTTATTTATTCAGTAGATGAGTGCTCTATCTTCATGTACATCTGCGTGCCAGAAGAGGGGACCAGATCCCATTACAGATGGTTGTGAGCCACCATGTGGTTGCTGGGATTTGAACTCAGGACCTCTGGATGAGCAGTCAGTGCTCTTAACCGCCGAGCCATCTCTCCAGCCCCTGTGAGAATTCCTTATAATGTATATTGATTGTATTCACTTCCTCCATCACCTTTTCCCATATCCTCCTTTCCCACCTAAATTTGTTTGTTTTAAAACCCAGCTGATACAGTTGTACTGAGCATGTATTTTTGGACATGCTGCCTTCCACTGGAGCCTGCTTAATTGTATGGCTTGAGTTTGTGCAGGTCGTATGCTTGCTGCCACAGGTGCTGTGTGTTTTTTATAGTCAGCCATAACCTTTGGCTCTTTCAGTCTTTTTGTCCCTCTTCTGCAATAATCCCAGAGCCTTGAGAAGATCGGCTATGGTATAGATGCCCCATTTAGTGCTGAGCATTCTGTAATCACTCATTTTCTTCACCATGATCAGTTGTGGGTCTCTGCATTAATTGCCATTTACTGCAAAAGAGACTTCACTGACTGAGAGGTTAACTAATTTAAAAGTATAACTGTAAGTCATTAGCAGTCAGTTTAATGTATGCCCGTTTACCCAACATAATAGTGTCTGACCTAGGGCCTATGACCTAGCCAGCCACATGTTCTTTGCCCTGACCTGGTACTAGATATGGCTTTCAAATTGTGGAGCAAGCTCTTAGTCCAGTGAGAAACTGATTGATTATCCTCATGACATTCATGCCTATTTCACTAGCAGACATATCTTACCAGGCCAGTTGTCACTGTGGCTAGCAAGGTTCACAGCAGGGTAAGACTGATGATTTTTCTTCCATCTAATAGCATGCATAGCACCTTCTAGTCCTGGCTTTCTGATGAGTACCTGCTTACTTTCTTCAGGCTTTAGCACTCAGCAATAGGGTTTGACATTGACCAAATAAAACATTGGCAATAGCCTGTACTGTGTGGGGATGTATGGAATCTTCCTGGCCAGTATCTCCAAAAGAGGTAACTTATTTGTGGTAGCAGACTTTTTGTTAGCCTATGGTGTCTTAGAGGGATTGTTGCACAAACTATCAACTTTTTATACATGTGCATGTAAATACAAAAGGAAGCTTCTATGATGTCTTTGAAATGTCTTCAGAGTTAGTTATCCCTTCCTCTGTCCCCTCCTCCACCCTGCCCTTCCATCCCTACCCCATATGACACTTTCTGTTCCATTGCTCCCCTTCGATTCTTTAGCTGTAGTTTCATTCTCTCTCTCCCTCAGTGAAGTGTTAAAACAATTGCTTCTGATTGAACTACCTTTGCTGGAATAAGCAGTGTCAACAGTAGTTTAAGACTTTTTAAGTCACTTAGGTGTACTCAAACATTAACTTATTGGTGTTCATTGTATAGCAGATTTTTAAAGGTAATTTATACGCTATTACTTTTTACATTTCTTAGCTTGTTCTCTAACAGATTGATTAGGTTCAAGAAATGGTTGCTATATCTTTGGAGAAATGTAAGCAATTTATATTGTCTTAGTAATTTTTATTAACATAAATTTATACTGAAAGTAAATTCAAGTATGCTTTTTGGAACTACACCCTTGTGTCTCCATTCCTACTATTCTCTTGGTGAGTAAATTTCTGATTCTAAGTAGTTTCCCCTTTCTATTTTAGTGAGTCATTAAATGCATTGCAACCAATTCTTTAGCATTCAATTTAAAACATATTCTTTCTTCAGACAAATATAGAATCCAAATTTGAAGTGTACTTAAAATTTTGTACATCAGTTATCTGTGCATATTAAAGCCATCTTTGGATTTTTGACTTAAGATTCAAGTATGTTTGGTTCAAAATACACATTCCTAGTTTTGCATGCGGTGGTACAAACTGCAGTTTTGTAACGCTAACACTAGGAGGCAGTGTGGTCAAAGGGTAAAATTACTCTTTGGTACTACACAAATGATATCACCCATGGAATGTGGAAGAATCATCTAGTTTATGTCACTGCATTCCCCATGAACTTAAGGAATGCTGCAGCATCTTCTGTTTGTAGTTATAGGAAGGAACTCTAGTTTCTTGAGGAGGAAGTGTAGATAGATTGTTAATGGAATGACTACGATTTTCTATTTAATTTTTTTTTGATAGCTTTCTAATCATATTTGATGCAGATGTGGTTATTCTTTACAATAAAGTCTACTTTTGTGTTAGTTTGTTAGAGCTGCATCTTGAGATTAATAGCAGTTATATTTATGTAGTTAGTAAGTTTTTTAGAAATTTGGAGACAAATAGTCTAATTTGCAAGTATCCAAAGAAAGGTGAAACATGGCGGCTGGGGAGACGGCTCACTGGATAAAAGTGCTTGTACCCAAGCACTACCCAGAATAAAGCCAGATGTGGTGGCATAGACTTCTCTTCCCAGTGGAAGGGAGGCAGAGACAGGGAAGGCCTTGTTTTGACTTTGAACACGCATAAATGAAGAAAAAGTTGGCAATAAAATCCACAATACTTAAAAGATTAAAACAAACAAAAAGGTGGCTATTTATCTGGGAGTTATAAAATTGACCGGCATTCCATCATAGGACATAGTGGGGGTCCTATAAGGACATGTGATTAGCAACATCTCATTAAAGGCAAGGAGGGGTGTCTATTTCATAGGCATATTGCTTAGAGCCCTTTGAAGAAGCCAGGGGAATTGACGAAAGAACTCAATAAAGGCAATTTTGTCAATTAGAAAGTATGACATTATTATCATTTCAAACTTCATTTCAACATTTTTATATTTTTGAAATGAATATTATAATATTTCTTTTCAGATTATGAACTTCCTCAGCGAGTTTTTGTGCCCCTTCCTGGATCTACTGTAATGTTATGTGATTATAAATTTGGCGATGAATCAGCTGAAGAAATCAGAGACCATTTTTCAGAGATGTTAGATCATGAGATTCAAATAGAAGACTTGGAAATTGCAGAGGAAGTAAACACAGGTAATTAAAATTTGCTTAAACCACACCTAAACTCACCATGCCTCCCTGTTTTTTAAAGATAATTCTAATACTTTGAAATATTAACTGAGGTATGTATAAACACACACACACACACACACACACAGGACAGATCTCTACACGTAAACAAACAAACAAAAACAACCAAACAAACAAAACCCAATGTTTTCTTTGGAAATTTACCCAAACTTAAAACACATCAAATGTTTTTTGAGTCTAGCAAGTGAATCTTCATGAGACAAATGCCTTAAATGTGTAGAAATAATGTAGCTTCCAAATATTTATTTCACTTCTCACACTGTTTTATAAAATCCTCTGTGGAATTTGTCATTTCGTTTATGTCCTCACTGCGTAAGGAGGACACGAAGTCAGGTGGGCAGTTCCACAAGTCAGATGGAGGTGCTTTGGATGGAGAGCGTAGACCTTTGGTGCATCTGCTGGTATAGCCCACAGTGCCTCAAGCCTTTGTTTGGTGCATCTGCTGGTGTAGCCCACAGTGCCTAAGCCTTTGTTTGGTACATCTGCTGGTGTAGCCCACAGTGCCTCAAG
>JADRCH010000010.1:19557996-19601839 GCA_019843965.1 Rhynchomys soricoides
CATCTGCTGGTGTAGCCCACAGTGCCTAAGCCTTTGTTTGGTACATCTGCTGGTGTAGCCCACAGTGCCTCAAGCCTTTGTTTGGTACATCTGCTGGTATAGCCCACAGTGCCTCAAGCCTTTGTTTGCACTTTTGATCTTAACCTTTGGAAGATTTCACTTGATTTGCTTTTGTATTTGTAGTAAGTACAAGATATAAAAATGCATATATAGAGGAATGTGCAAATCTATTTCTAAATGTTATGCAATAAGATTAATTATTTGCAAATATTAATAGGTACTGAGTAAAAACCGCTTATTTTAGAAATTTGTGGTTTGGTAGAAAAATTTTGGATTACTTTTGAGTATGAATGCTTATTAAATTTGAATGTAGCAATTTTAAAAGTTCCTTTTCTGATTTCTTACTCAATCTGTTTAATTCCCAATCCCCATCAGGGGATAGTACAGTGTTCATTGTTACTATTGTTAGTTGTATGTAAATATCTAATATGCAGGATTTCATATGCAGCCCTCCCACAAAGGGGTCGTGGCCCACAGGTTGAGAACCTGTACTAAATGGCTCTTAGAGATGTTGATGTGATCCTTGGAGTTTCTGCAATTCATCTTTTTTCTTTTAGTATAAAACTCCGTATCCTTATTCTTAGTAACAGTCATCCTTCCTGTAACCTATACTTCATTCAAGAATATGGACCAATAAAATGCTTGCACTGCCTCCTGCCTGCATTCATGCTTTAACGCTGAGGCCAGCTGTTCTAATAAGCCAAATAGTCTCACAGACTTTATTCTCTTTGTTAAAGTTTCCAAACAGTGTTGGTTTTTTGGGGTTTTTTTCCTTCCCTCCTTTTGCCTTCCTCTGGCTTGGGAATTTCTAATCTGTGATACCAAAACTCTTAGGGTCTTGAATTGGCTTCAGAAGGCCTACAAGCCTCTTAAAAATATTTGTGTATTTGCTAGGAAATGTCTTGTATCTTTCAATGGGTTGGTGATTTAAAGAAATTAAAAAAACAAAGCAAAACTACTTTCTTAAGTATACTCTGATTTGCCATTCTTAAAATAGTTCACCATATTAACTTTACATTCATGTACTTTTAACAGTGAAATGTTTAAATCAGTTTCATTGGTTTAGGTAAGTCACTCAACATGGTAGAATCTTGGCACAATAAAGAGACAGGCAAACAATAGGGTGCATGCACTGACACTGATGGAACATGACATAGTTTTTTTGGAGATGAACTGAGAGCCTCATTCATTTTATGCAAATGCAACTGAGCTGCCATCAGCTCAGGACTTACTGTTATACAGTAAGATTTTAAAAAGTTTTGTAAACAGTTTCTCTATTATGTAGCCCCAGTTAGCCATGAACTTCCTATGTAGATAAGTCTGGCTTCAAGGATCAACTTGCCTCTGCTAGGTGTGTATCATCACATCTGGCCTAAACTGTATTTTATAAGTAGGAGTGTATTCTAAAATAATTACTGATGGCCTTTCCTTCAGTTTCTGCTCCACTCTTTCTCCCTGCATTTCCTTTTGACAGGAGGAATTCTGGATTAATATTTTTGAGGTGGGTGGGTGGCCCCATCCCTCAACTGGAGGCTCTGCCTATCCACTGGGTATGGTCTCTATAGGTTCTGTCTCTCCTTTGTTGGGTATTTAGTCTAATGTCCTCCCTGTTGGGTCCTGGCAACCTCTTGGATCCTTGGCATCTGGGACTTTCTAGTGCTCCACCTAGGGATCCATCCCATCTGCTGACACTAAACCTAGACACTGTTGCTGATGCCAAGAAGTACTTACCTGACAGGAACCTAGTATAGCTGTCCCGAGAGGCTCTGCCAGAGCTAGACCAATACAGATGCAGATGCTTGCAGCCAATCATTGGACTGAGCACGGGGGACCCCAGTGGGGAAGTTAGGGCAAGGACTGTAGGAGGTGAAGGGATTTGCAACCTCATAGGAAGAACAACAATATCAACCAACCAGAACCCCAAAAGCTCCCAGGGACTAAACCACCAACCAAAGAGTACACAGGGGGTACCCACAGCTCCAGCTGGTTATGTAGCAGAGGATTGCCTTATCTGGCATCACTGGGAGGGGAGACCCCTTGGTCCAGTGGAGGCCTGATGACCCAGGATAGGGGAATGCTAGGCCGCTGAGGCAAGAGTGGGTGGGCGGGTGGGGGAGTACCTCATAGAGGCAGGGGGGAGGGGGGAGGGGATGGGGGCTTGTGGAGGGGAAACTGGGAAGGGGATTAACATTTGAAATGTAAATAAAATAACCAATAAAAAATGAAAAAAAAATCTGGAGTCATAAAAAAAGAAAGAAAGAAAATAATTACCGAAAGTATACCATCATGTAATGTATTCATAAGGCAACAGTTATTTATTACCATTACCAAGTACTACGTACTAGGACATCCCAAGAATTACTTACCAGAATGGGTAGCATTAAATTCTCATCCTCACCAATACATCGATGCTTTCACTTTAGTCTATTAGTCTATGACTGTTCTGAAGATATTTAAGAGATGACTTTGTTAGATGATGTCATTAGCACAGGCTCTAATCAAACTGTGCTAGCCCCCTTATAACAAGAGGATGTGTGTGTATAAAGGGGCACAAGGAAAGGTTACACACCAAGAGAAGACCTGTGAGGCAAAGGGAAGTAGTAGGTGTCTGTAAGCCAGGGACGGTGTACTTGGAAGAAACCATAGATGTTAATACCTGGATCTTCAGCTTCTAACTTCCAGAACTGTGAGGAAAAAAAGATATCTGTTGTCTAAACCAAAGGAGTTAAAGTACAATGATATTTTATAATCTGATTTTAAAGACAGACAGTAGTATTATAGGAAGCAAGGGAGCAAAGAAGTAGTTGTCAGTTGGGTGTGCATACCTAGATATATAATCTGTACTGTAGAAACCACACTGATGGGAAAACATAGCTTTGTAGATCGTGCTTATTTTTCTGTTTCTGGGATTGAGTCATGCACTGACAATATTACCTTTCAGACTTGACCCAGCTCGTGAAACTTGAATGAATTATAATCAAGCTAATAAACTTCATTATTATTGATTGCCTATAATATATTGAACATTAGGACTCTAAAGGTACAATATGGTGGCACTTATCAAGAATCTTGCGACACAGTAGAATGTACAGAGAAATAGATTGTTGTGAACAAGGGAATTAGATCTGTAATAGAGAAGTGGACAGATCGCTAGATATGCAACAGGGACACCATCTCTGTATGGGACTCAGGGACATGTCTTGACTTTAAGTTGATAATGAGGGAAGAGCTGAACACTGGTCTGAATTGTAGCCAAGAATAAAAATTGTCTAGAATTACGTTAGCTTTGCCTCACTCAGAATTTGTCAAATTGGAAGGGATATTTTAATAATTATATATAGTTTTAATAGTGACTGTGATCTTTATTATTATGGAGTAGGGTAATGAAACCACAAGTTTGATGGATATATTAAGGGTTTTTAGCTAAACTTCCTATTTGGGGTTACATTCATTTGTCAATTTATTCAATTTACCCAAACACATTGGGTGTGTAGTTTTATTTTTTTCCTTATAATGAAAGTCTTGTGATTTGATTTGAGTCTAGACTTGCCACTAATAGCTGTATAACCTGTCTAAAACCTTTCTAAGCCCCAGTTCTTTTGGAGTATTTTTTAAAAAGAAATATATAATAAATGAAGGATGGTACAGTACTTTATAACATAATTTGTTTCTTCTCAATGAACACATTAACAGAAATATCAATGGTAAAGTATGAACATAAAATTTAGCAAGGTACTTAGATTACGTAAGTATATCAGGGTTTCCATATACAATAAACCCCTGAAAATCGTAGAGATTGAGAAATGGAAATGTTACATATTTAGGACCAGTAAACTTTCTAAATATTTGGTATTATTTCTAAGGTTTTGAAATTATTTTCTTGACTATTACTATTATTTTTGTTCTATAATATAGTTGTCAAGTAGTTGCTATGTTTAAAAATACATATTTTACCATGTAAATATCTTCAAATAACATAGTTTTAAAGGACTTAAGGGATAAAAATACAAACTTTTGTCAAACTGACTCACTAATGGTGAAGGGTAAGCATGGCATTAAAATTGGGTGTGTTAGTCATCTCCTAGACGTTAACCTAGTAATTCAGATGTACTTTGTCTATAGTATCAGAGAAAAACAAATTGAATACACACCTTTAAAATATGCTGAAACTCATCTTTGTCAACTCTGTCTTGGTATTGGAGCCAGTTATTCTTTGTTCCTAAATATTCGTTATTTACTCACTTATTAGTTTCCATGCTGTGGTTGAGTCCATGGCTTTATGCATGGTAGGCAAGCCTCCTACTACTGAGCTTTATCCCCATGCCATAGTCTTTTGAGACATGTCTTGTTACGTGCGTCAGGCAGGCCTTGAACTCCTTTCCTGATTCCATGTCCAAGAAGCATTAGTAATTTAAAGGAAGCATACATAATACTGATTGATTACTGTGGGGCTAGGAATGAAATGTGGCCTTGTGCGTGGCAGGAAGGCACGCTCCCATTCTGTATACCTCAAGCCACTGTTCCTCCCTTTTGAAAGCATTATCTGCTTCTGTGGCCCAGGTTTTCTTCAAATATGCTATCTTTCAGCCTCAGACTCCTGGGTACTGAAATGGCAGGTGTGTGAGTGACACCGCTATGCCAAATTAATGGTATATATTTATGAATAAATTGTTGACTATAGTTCTACAGGGATAGGGAACTCATCTGTTTAAAGAATTCAAGTCCTGGGTGGCTGGTGAGATGGCACTTGCTGTCAGTACTGATGACTTCAGTCATAGATTCCTATTTCAGTAGTTTAATGTGTCATCCTTATGTGCCTGTACTAGTGTAATGGGATGCACATATGGTAGCATTTTAAATTGAAACTAATTAAATTTATGCAAACACTTTACTATATCCTATTCTAATGTTCTCTCTCTCTCTCTCTCTCTCTCACACACACACACACACACACACAGCGATACTATTTGTTGTTGTTGTTAATAAGGGATCAATCTGAAGTACTTATTTTTAAGCATAGTTCTCTAGAATTCTATAACAGTTACTGCACTATCACTTTTGGGATATCAAGTGAGTCTCCAGGACTCTCTGTTAATTAAAGTTAAGTAAATTCTCACACACACACACACACACACACACACAAATTATTGTCAGCATAATGAAGTAAAAACTTACATGTGGACTGGGGGGATAGCTCAGTAAAAGTGTGATGACTAGAGTTCCATCTCAGGTACCCATGGTTAAGGGAGAGAACAAACTCCTAAAAATTGTCCTCAGACCCCATGTGCCTACCTTGGAACATGCGTACCCACACGCATATCATTCAAATATTCATGTTCATTCAGTTCGGCTTAGGTCAATAATAAAACTACATCACGTGTTCTGAGGACTATGTCACTTTGATATGTACACTATGGAATTTAGTTCACCTAACTTGAGTAATGAACAAATTCATGTTATATAAAAGATGATCAAGAAAGATGACTAAGTGGATAGGAGCAATTGGCTGCTCTAGTAGAGGACCCAGGTTCGGTTCCCAGCACTCCAGTGGCTGTTCACAACTGTCTTTAAGTCCAGCTAATGGGAATTTGATGTCCTCTTCTGATCTCTGTAGGCACCAGGCACACAGCACACAGACATCCATGCAGGCACCCGCACAGACACACACAGACATACACACACACACACACACACACACACACACACACACATGCAAGCATGCGCGCACTCATATAAAATAAATATTAAATAAAATTAGAGAGCTCTTTTAAAATAGTGGAAGGAAAATGCTGTTGACTGAGCATATTATTCATTATGTTATTTTAAAATGGCAAATTTTAATTTAGATAGAGTTTGTCCTGATTTCTTGCAGCTTGTATGACTTCCTCTGTGAATAGTGAGGCTTCACTGACCAACACAGGTGATGAACAACCAGAACAACCAAAAAAAACCATAGGAGTGAAAATTCAGCAAAACATAGGTATTTGCTTTTTTATTACTTTGAAAATGAACTGATTTTGAGTTTTCCTTTTATCTTAAAATTAACTTCAATTAACCAAAATGTTGGATTAAGACAGTATTTACTGAGCATGATGGAAGTTTGGTGATAACTGGACAAATAAATTTGCATTATAATGATTGGGAAACACTACCCACTGGAGCCATGTTTCCATTTACTCTAAGTATGAGGCAGCTGGCATTGGGTATGTGTGTGTATGTGTCTGTCCCTGTGTACCTATATGTATGTATGTATGTATGTGTCCATACATGCACACATATATTTACAGAAGATTTTAAAAATATTTCTTCTATTTTCTCTTAGTGTGCATTTGTGTAAGAGAGACACTTTATCCAACCTTTATGACTTAGTTTTTCAACTCACTACCGTATTTTTTCTCTAGACATCATTGGATTTTAGTCCGTACATATCCGTACATTTTTGTAGTGTGTGCATACATGTGTACGTCTCTGTGTGCAGTCATACAGGCCATGTTACCTCGCCTCAGGCCTAAGGGTCAGCTGCGCCTTCTTTTGTTTGCTCATTCCCCTTGCATTGTTTTGTTCATCTCCCATTTAGGTGTGATCACAGCACTAGCAGTTGCAGTGCTTGCTGCAGGCATCTCCTTCCATTACTTCAGTGATTAGTGGGAGGCCCAAAGAGCTCCCTGATCATCCAGAAATCACTGATCGACAGCTACAAAAAATAAAGATATCAACAGCCACCTGCACCGAAGTTAGCAACGAGCTCTGCTGCGATAATGTCTGTTAAATGTGTTTCTGACTTCCATGAAATCACCAGCTGCCTTGTTTAGCCCGGGTTTTTTGTTTTTGTTTTTGTTTTTTTTTGGTTTTTCGAGACAGGGTTTCTCTGTGTAGCCCTGGCTGTCCTGGAACTCACTCTGTAGACCAGGCTGGCCTCGAACTCAGAAATCCGCCTGTCTCTGCCTCCCAAGTGCTGGGATTAAAGGCGTGCGCCACCACTGCCCAGCTAGCCCTGCTTTTATTATCTGGCCCAGGTCTCCAAAAGTAAACTATGCATCTAAATGGAGTTGCATGTAACAAACCACTATTATGTATTTTCAGAAGGGTCAAAATGTGAGCTATTTTAAGAGTTTAGTGCTTTTGAACCGGATCACACATTGATCAGAATATTGAAACTTCAAGCAGTCAGTAGCAACCACAGCAGATGTATCATCAGGTTAGCTTTTCTAATATGCCCAGTTGCAGTACTTTATGGACATTGTTTAAATTGGAGGCCGTGAACACTATTCTAAGCATACACATGGACTATGGTTTCTTGGATGGCCATTGCCAGTAGCAGCACTGCAGTATGCTGTTTGCCTCAAACCAGAAACAAAAAGAAATGTAAATCTGAGATGCTATCATAGTTAGAGCAGTTAATATTCAGCAGCTCCCCCATGTAGTCTGTGTAGCTCCTGGCAGAAATAAGCTAGAAACACTCCTAACTTAGGCCCAAGACTCCCGTAAGTTATAATCAAGCAGTATTCCTGGTTCTATCTCATGAGGTACAAGATGCAGTGAGATGGGGAAAAATAAACTATAGGAAAAAACAAACCCATTGAAGCCATTTCCCAAGGTTCACGTCAACAATGTGGAGAATAATGGGTAGAGCCATAGTGTGGGTAAAAGCCGAGTAGTGCTCCTCAGAATGAGGAGGAGAGGAAACTGCCTGCTGTTTAGTGGGAGTAGATTCGGCTGAAGGGATCAGAGAAGTGGAAGGTAGAGCAGCAGGAAGGCTGGGAGGAGGGAGGACAAGGTTTAGGAGAACCAGGAGGGGAGAATGGAAGAGAGGCAGCACTTAGACAACAGGTTTCTGCACACACATTACCAAACAGACTTATACTTGAAGAAACAAACAAATCCACAAGTGAACCACAAGTCTGAAACAAGATTCCTAAAAGCCAAAGGGGCTATAAAAATGCTCAGCTAAGGCAAGTCAGTCACATGCACAGTAGACCCCCACTAGCAACAGTGTGCCCAAGAAGGTGGGGAAATCCCTTCATAATTGTGAGGGGAATTGTGAAAATTGGTGCAAAGTGAAACTCAGAAACAAACCTTCATTAAAGAAACTGAAAAGGAATTACTCAAGAAGCAAGATTTGAAATTGAAGTGTTAATGAACAGACAAAACGATCAATATTATAAATTTAAGGTGTTATTTGTATAAAACAATCATAATGAAGTATTTAAATAAATTATAATACAAATTGTAAACAAATGTAACACTGAATAAATATTGTTATGCAACAATGTGGAATTTTAAAATGAGGGTGTAACTGGGAAAAATCTGGGTTAAGAGATAGGAGGAGGGTGGTTCAAATCAAGATACTCCAAGGGCTTCTGCTGGGATTCTGGAGCCGAGCCAAGCTAAGGTTTAAATGTGATTATTTCATATGAATTACTTTGAACCCAGCGAAAAGGAGTTTAGGAAGGCAGTGACACATTACAAACAAGGGGGACATTGGAGGGCAACACAAAGGTAGAGTAATGATAGCTGCACACCTCACAGCTGCACATCTCACAGCCACAAGGCCCTGGACTGTTTCCTCACCACAGAACAAAGACAAGTGAGGCCCTGAACAGACTAAATTCTCCAAAGTTAAATTTTAGTGGAATTGCAGATGCTAAGTAGACCTGTTCAGTAGTGTTGAATAGTAAACAAATTAATTTTTTTTTTTTTTTTTGGTCAACATCAGCCTCAGCCTTTTACCCCTCTTTTAAAGACAATACCACTATTCAAAATCTTATTCAAACTTTCAAAGCATATGAGATGAGGGAATATTCCCTAGGTTATTGTATGAGGCTCACGTAACTTGTCAAAATCAGGGATAGCCAAAGAAAAGAAAACTACAGGTTAATAACACTTCTTAGCACATATGAAAGGTTCTGTATGTGTTCAGAAAGCCATCTGGCCTTGTAGTGTTAAATAACTGTATTCTCTCTCTCTCTACACACACAAACACACACACCCCTTAGGTAAATTCTTGCATAGATACAAATATAAGAGAATGGTAGCAATGTTTATGGCTGTAATCCAAATATTTATTAATTAAAAATAAAAATGTAGGGGATGTAATTTTATATAGCAGGGAGAGTGAAGTACTTGTGAATACAGGTAGAATTTAACTCGGGCTTCATGGCTCAAATCTGTAATTTCAGCTCCAGCAATTGAAGCAGGAAGATTTCAAGTTCAACAACAGTATGGACTACATAGTGAGACTGTCTCTAATAAATAAATTAATTAATAAAACTTTTATTTAGAAATGATTAGGTAAATGCCAACTCTACATACGGGATAATACTGTTTATAAAGTTAAGCATGTTTAAGCTATAAAGCTATATTACAGGTTTTTGGGGTTTTTTTGTTTTGTTTTGTTTTGTTTTTTGGGGGGTCCAAGCCTAGGTTCTGCTGAGATGGCTTTCTGGGCTGTGCATGATCTCTTTCTGTCTCTGTCTCTCCCTCCCTCCTTTTTCCCTCCCTCTTTCACTCTGTTCTGCTCTGCTCTAGACAGCTTTTTTGTTTGTTTGTTTGTTTTTGCTATTCTAAAACTCTGGTTGATACAGCTCTTTCTGCTAGTAAAAATTATAAAAGCTGTCTGGATAGCTCATGTGTTTTCTGACCAAAGTCAGAAAAACTGCTATAAAAAAATTAATTGATCTTCTGACCAGGTCAGTGAAAGAAACGCTTTTCCTCCCCTCCACTCTCTGGAGATAAGGTCACCTAGCTAGCAGATATTTCCTGTCAACATAGGCTTTCCCAAACAACAATGGCCCTAGGGTAAAGAATAACCACAGTGACACTCACTAAGAGTCCCCTAATTGTGTGAAAGGCCAACAACCAACTCATGCTGTGACCAGAATCTGCCTCAAAAATGTATAAAAGATGTGAGCCTTGAGAATTCGGGGTCGCCTCTGTCTTGTGTGCAGGCCGACCCCAATGCATTGGAAATAATAAACCTCTTGCTGATTGCATCGGTCTCGACCTCTGTGTCTTTGTGAGGGGGAACCACTGGTAGTTGCGACCTTCGGGTCCAACATCAGAAATATTATTATGAGAAAATTCTTGAAAAGCTGTTTTCACTCTCCAGAGAGCTCAGGTCTCGCCAGCAAAACATTTAAAGAAGAATTGCTATCACTCTCTGCTAGCTCATCTCATGCAGACCAAAAGCCCAGCTTTTTGCTTACATATTTATTCCAGGTTCCCTTTTGATTATCCTAAGAATCAGCATCTGTTGATCCCAGCCCCTTAATTCTTAGGAGTCAGCAAACACATTTATTTTGTTTTGGTCTCTTAATATTGCAAAAGCATCAGAGATCTGCCTGCCTCTCTTAAGCACTGATGATAAGCTAGCTGGATGGGACCCTGTCTTGAAATTACCATACTTTCACACCTGGACCTGGACTGTGTCCCAGGCTAGCCTGGAACTCAGGAATCTGTCTGCATTTGTAACTTTCTGAGCAGCTGGTTCACAGTGTAGCTACTTCCTGAAGCCCCTCTTTTTTTAATTTAGTGAAATTCTTTTTGTGGTACAAAGGTTAAGGATGATGGTGGGAGTAGCAATGTGTAACAAATCCATTGAAAACAATATTGCTATGCTTTGCTTTCTAAGTGACAGGTATATAGGTGTTAATCTCCTTTATGGCAGCAGTACATGTCTTCTGTTTCCCCCTGCTAACAGAGCATCTCCACTTACGTCAATGGTGGATTTTCTTACAGTTCTCTGAGTGGACTAAAGTCGCTTCAATTCTTTATGTGGTGGTTGCTGGAACTTCCATTATTTTAGGGCCAGATTGGGCTTTAAACATACAAGATAGTTCTTTCACCCGGTTCACAGTTGATGGTAGCTTTCAACTGGGAACCCAGCTGTCACATCTCGGTTCTGTGTAAGGCTTGCACCTGGCTTGGAGTTCTTCCATCCTAATGGCTGAGTTTCTTCATATTTTATGATGCTTGGGGTCAAAGAAGTAACACCAGCTGAACATTCTAACAAGAGAACATTAGAGACAGATTCCTCTTTAACCCTGGCTTGAGAATTCTTGAATATAATATTTACTACATGTATTGGCCAACTTAATTACCATGATAAGCCTAAATCAAAAGACAAGGGGAAGAAAATCTTTTTTCAGAAGGGGAATATGATATATACACTGATCACAGTTTGCCTTTTAATCTATAGCTTGCCTTCCTCTGCTGTGCTATTCCTGTGGACCCATAAAATGTTTCTTCCTTTTACATGAGCCCTAAGGTGTTCTAGCCACCATTAATTCACTGTGTTCTTACCAACACATGGGGATTAACACAAGCTCTATGACAAGCTCACAAGCTTGGTTGATTCTTACTTTTGGGGTTTGTCTAAATATAGATTAGCCACTGTACAACAAATACCCAGGAAATTTTTTTGATTTCTGATTTTAGCCTGATGAGCAAATATACTGGAAAAAGTCATACTGTAGTAAAAGTATACTAATGTTAATAGGTTTTGATTTGTCATTAAGAACACACAATAAAAGTGACTGATTTGTCTCTGCTCATCATTTTGAAAGCACATTTACATTCATCGTCTCATTGATTTATACAAAATATTTGTTCTGTAAGTGGGATAAAGGCTTGTTGACCCTAACTTGACAAAGTGTTCATGTTTAGGAAGAGTAAACATTTGCATAATATGCTGGCTCGTTTTTATGTCAATTCGACAAAAGCTAGGGTCATCTATGTCAACTTGATGAACCTCCATTGAAAACTCCATGAGACTGACCTATAGGCAAACTTATGAGCCATTTTCTTGACCACTGTCAGTAGTGCCATCTCTGGGCAAGTGGTGCTGGGGTGTGTAAGAAAACATCCTGAGCAGGCCAGTAAGCAGCATTCCTGTATGACCTCAGCATCAGTTTCTGTCTACAGGTTTCAGCCTTGAGTTTCTGCCCAAACTCTCCTTGATTATGGACTATAAGCTATAAGATGAAATAAAGCATTTCCCCTCCAAATTGCTTTTTGTTGCAATGTTTTTGTTTGTTTGTTTTTGAAATCACAGCAATAGAAACTCTAAGACAAGTAATTTACTTTTGTCTCAGTGATAGATTTCTCCTGGTTTTTGTCTTTGTAAAAATGTTTTTAAACGATTTAAATACTTAGCATCATCAGATGAAGCTGGATGTTTATATTGTGCTGTGGAACTTTTGAAATCATGATCCTCATTAAGAGCCCTATTTAAAAATTCTAAATTAAAACATGACATTTTAGAAAAGATCCTTCATTTAGTTCAATTCATTAAGGTATTTTGTTTATGGAATTGGGAAAGGAACTTAATAATCAAGATGAAAATAATTTAATCAGGTCGCATTCTATTTTAATGAAATCCAATCTGGTTGTAAGTATACCAGCTGCCTAACCCCATGATAAGCTTATAGACTATCAATTAGCTGAGATGCTAGGTTGCCTTTGTCTAAGTAGAAATTATATGAATTTTTAAATAATATTTTTCTGTACTTTCAAGTTAGTACTTTTGAAAAGGCATGCTATTGTTAAATAGCTAATAATAACTACATAACTAATAACTAGAAAATTATATGGGCTGTGTATTAAGGAGAAGACACTGATGAAAGGGAATGATTGAGAACCTAGAATCAAGAAGGGACAACTGTCAAACCAAGAAAACATACATCTAAGCTTCCTCAGAAAGTAAGGAAGGGTGACTTAAAAAAGAGTAAATACTGGCTTTAAGGGAAGGAAAACTGCTTCTGCCACAGTAGTTCAGAGGAAGGAGAAAGTTGATGCTGATGTTTATGGGCTGTTAAGCTTGGTGATGATAAGTTGAAGGTAATATCATCTGATACCTTCAGATTTCAACAAAGTTGGCAAAGGCATCTGACAATGAAAAAATGGACATTGGCAAAGCTTATTGCAAAGAATGGGTCCCCAGGATGACCAACTAAACAGTGGGATTGCCAGATGGCAAATTTACCTCTGAGGTTATTTATTATAAATGAATGACATTGCGTGCGTTCCCTCAAGAGTCTGTCTTCTCGGATTCAAATGTAGAAATTGAGAATGGTATTTAAAATGTTAGTTAATATATTATAAATCCCCTGTAGTTAAACCAATGAATGAATATATATACACACACACACACACACACACACACACACACACACACATATATTCATATCAGTATTTGGGAGCCTTGTTTAATAAATAATTTAAAAATAAACATGCGCTTGCAAACATGTGCTTGGAATTTTAGGGCAAAAATGATGAGTCTAATTTCAGTGAAGCTTAAAAAAAAGAAGTGAAGAGGTGTAGGCATAAATTTTTTTGTAACCTATTTTTAATAAAGGTTTAACCTCTCTTTCGCATAAATGACATAGCTAGTCTCATTGCATCTCAGTAACAGAGCAGTGTGGACAGGACATGGTTCAAGCTATAGTCATAAAGCCCACCTCCAAGTACCTCCAGCATGAACCCAGCTCTTAAAAGGTTCGATACTCCAGTAGCACCACCAGCCTGGGACCAAGTGCTCAAACATGAGCATGTGGGAGACATTTCACATTCAAAGTACAATAATCCACCTATCGCTTCCATCAGTTTATTACCACCTCATTGTGAAATGTATTCATCCCAACTTTTGAAGTCCCTTTAATGACACTATTTAGTTGCCCAAAGTCTCTTCTGAGAACCAAACCAATCTTACCTGTGAGCCCCTATGAAATCAAAGGACAGACTAATTCTTCCAACATAAAATGGCCAAAGTAAACACTCCTGTTCTAAATCAGAGAATAGGAGTACACCAAAAAGAATGGGCCAAATCAGGACAGAAATCCAGAAGAAACATTAAACCATCCAGCTCCATTTTTGACTGCTCCAGATGACAACATATTAGCCCCAAAGGACTTAGGTAGCCTCTGCTTCCCCAACCCCAGCTCTGCCCCTTCCATAACACATGATTCTTTTTTTGACCTGGCTCTGTTCCATCTATGCAGATTTCTTTGGTGGATGTCCATGGGTCTGGTCTCTCAAACATCCTGGGACCTTCTTGCCAACTTATGTTTACCTTCACTCTCAGGGACTCTTGCAATATCTCTTGCCCTGTCACTGCGTAGCTTGACCTTCTAAGATTTCTGGAACCGTGGAGCTGCACTAATGTAGCATTTTTCATGCTTACAAAACCAGTACCATACAGACAACACTGTCAAATTCTGCTGCCAGCTCAAGATATACTGCAGCCCACTTGGACCCCAGCTGTAGCATCCCTTGTGTGCTGACCCCGGGGAAACACTTGCTAGGCAGTTGTTTTCTAAGAGTAAGAACCCTTTGGTGTTCTGGGTTCAGGCTCTTTTCTTTCAAATGAGTTTGCAATTTCACAAGTTGGAGCCTTTGATGGATTGGATCCTGCCCTCCAGGCACCTATGCCTCTACAGAGCAGGAGGTTTCTGTAAAAAAGTAAAATAAAATAAGAAATATAACAGTTCCTTTTCAGCATATTCTTTGACTGCAGCTTTAAATTTGCCTCAGTCCTTTTCTTAGAAAAACTGCAGTTTTTGTTATTCTACAATACTTGTTGATCTTTTTCACCTAGATAAGAGTGGTGATCAATAACTGTGCCTCATCCGGTATGCTGTCCTGCCTTGAAATTTCTTTCACTAAACACGTTAGTCTAGTAACTTTGGCTTCCCTTCAGTCTCAGGACGCAGGCTAAGGCAGCTAGATTCTTTGTCAGAATGTAACCAAATGACCTCTAACCTGGTACCTGAGAGAGACAGCGCCTGTTCCTCTCTGAAACCTCATGAGCCAGTCTTCCACAATCCACATTTATCTCAGTCTATGGTATTCCAAAACTTCTTCCAGAATAGCCCACTAAGCTTTGTGCACTGGTTAATTTCTCTAGTCTAGGTGACACAATCTAGAGCCACATGGGAAACTGATTAATTGAAAAATCACTTCCATCAGGTTGGACTAAATTATCTTGATTGTTTATTGATGTGGGAGGCCCCACCCCACTGAGGCACCAAGCTCAGGTAGGTGGGTATGAATTCCAAAAGAAAGCTTGAAGGGACTTTAGCCAGCTCACAAACATGGCTTTGGCAGACCTTGCCCTTCTTGCCCTGACTCTCTATACCTTGTTAAAAAATAGCATTAGATTACATTCTTTTCTTTCTTCCTTCCTTCCTTTCTTTCTTTCTTTTTTTTCCACGTGGAAGCCATCGCCTGTATTGGAAGTAATCACTTTTATTCTGACCAACCAGAATTTGCCCTCCGGTTTTACAGGTGGGTCTTTTTTGGGGGGGCGGGGGAGAATATTTACTTTGTTTACATTTCAAATGTTTTCCCCAGGTCTCCTCTTCAGAAACCCCCTATCCCATCCCCCTCCCTTGACTCTATGAGGGTGCTCCCCAACCCGCCCGCCCACTCCCATCTTCCCTCCCTAGCATTCCCCTATACTGGGGTATCTAACACCCTTAGGCCCAAGGGCCTCTCCTCCCACTGATGGCTAACAAAGCCCTCCTCTGCCCATAGGTCCCTCCATGTTTATTCTCTGGTTGGTGGTCCAGTCTCCGGGAGTTCCGGGGGGTCTGGCCCGTTGACACCCTCTATGGGGCTGCAAACCCCCTCAGCTCCTTCAGTCCCTTCTCCAACTCCTCCATCCAAAACCCCATGCTCAGTCCAATGGTTGGCTGTGAGCATCTGCCTCTGTATTTGTCAGGCTCTGCCTGAGCCTCTCTGGAGACAGCTTATCATGCTTCCATCAGCAAGCACTTCCAAGCATCCACAAAAATGTCCGGGTTTGGTGGCTGTATATGGGATGTATCCCCAGGTGGGGCAGTCTCTGGATGGCCTTTCCTTCAGTCTCTGCTCCACACTTTGTCTCCATATTTCCTCCTGTGAGTATTTTGTTCACCCTTCTAAGAAGCACTGAAGCATCCACATTTTGGTTTTTTTTCTTCTTAGGCTTCATATGGTCTGTGAATTGAATCTTGGTTATTCTGAACTTTTGGGTTAATAGCCACTTATCAGTGAGTACATACTATGTTCGTTCTTTTTGTGACTGAGTTACCTCACTCAGGATGGTATTTTCAAGTTCCATCCATTTGCCTATGAATTTCATGAAGTCATTGTTTTTAATAGCTGAGTAGTATTCCATTGTGTAAATGTACCACATTTTCTATATCCATTCCTCTGTTGAGGGACAGTTGGTGAGGATGTGGAGAAAGAGGAACACTCCTCCATTGCAGGTGAGATTGCAAGCTGGTACAACCACTCTGGAAATCGGTTTGGTGGATCCTCAGAAAATTGGACGTAATACTATCTGAGGACCCAGCTATTCTACTCCTGGGCATATACCTAGAAGATGCTCCAACGTGTAATAAAGACACATGTTCCACTATGTTCATAGCAGCCATATTTATAGTGGCCAGAAGCTGGAAACAACTCAGATGTCCCTCAACAGATTACATTCTTAAAGCTAGCTCCCAAGATGTATTCCCTCATTTGCCCACTTTCTCTTCCTGAAGCTGACGACCAAGGTCAAGCTATCAAGTACTGCAGTCCCCCTTGGCTCACCTGGCTAACACACCCAATTGAAATTAAACACATTATCCTAACACGCTTTCCCGTTTACCTATATAAATCGTCATTTGCCTACAGGCCAGGTCTGTCTCCTTGTATCCAGAGGCAGTCCTCTGTCCCACTCTGAGAAAAATACCCCTTCCTGCTCTCCTGTGCCCCCTTTCTCCCCTCTCTCTTGTTCCCTTCCCCTTCTTCCTCTTCTTCTATCTCCTGCCTTTCTCCTTTATCCCTCTCCTCTGTCCCTCTGGGACAAATAAATTTCCTTTGTGAGCGTGTAGTTTCTGCTACCCCACTTTAAGCCCCGGGCAGACTGCATTATCAGCCCCACTCAGGGGCCACCCCATCTGCGAATGACATACATATATACGTTAACTTATTTTTAATGCGCTTTAGCTCAATGCCCAGGCTCTTCTAAGCCTTCCTCAGCTATTATGCCCTTCTTTTCACTCCCAGTTCAACACCTCTAAATCTTCCCTCAACTATAGTTGCTCAGTTACCTTTAGTCCTGGCTCAGCACCCTAAATCTGCTCTCACCTTAGTTGCGTTTCTAATCTCCGGCCTGCTACCCCAGGCCCAGTCAGAGAAGTGGCCAATGGCTAACATACCCCCTCCGCGCCCCCCATCTCACATGGCTGATAGCTCTTTCTTCCTCTGAAGCATGATTAATCTCTTCTCGGCTGCTAGCCTGCCTGTGGGAAACTGGAAGTCGCACCTCTTCTGCCCAGCCATTGGCTGATACCATCTTTATCGATCGATTAAGAACCGATTGGGGAACAGGACATTCCTACACCTTTGTGCTAAGAACTTGGTCTTAGGGTGTCTTAACTATGAGCTTCCCTACGAAGCTGGCTGAGTGAGAGAGAGCCAGAGGGAGCAAGCCAGTTAGTGAACCCTTTGGTTTCTGCTTCATTTTCTGCTTGAGCTCCCCACAAAGATAGATTGTGGTGATTGGGAAGTATAAGCCAACACTTTATGAGTTTGTCATAGCAACAGCTCCACATCTCAGCACTAACATATGTGTTATTTACTTTCCCTGTTACCGTGACAAAATACCTAACAACGGCAAATGGAAGAAGGAAGAGCTTGAAGTTTGAGGGAAGGCACGGTGGAAAACCCATGTGCCATGAAAGGTCACATTGCATCAGCTGTCAAGAACTAAAGTTCAAGTAATTATTACTGCATATATTCTAGAACTTCATTAGGTACATCCATGTATGAAATAGTACCCAAGGTTTCATGTGCCATGTTATAATTATTTATAATAACAATCATCCTTAATCGTCCTTTCTGCACTTAATACTTCTCTTTAAGGTTGTTAATCTTAACTTACTGATAATTGCTTTTAAAATTTTTTAATTGCTTTATATACATTTTTTTTTTGTTTCATATCTTACCTTTCTGTATCACTAAGCTTTAAGTAAATATCTTTTGAGTAAAAGCACCTGGGATTTTTATAAAGTCCAATTAGACATTATGGGGCTTTAAAGTAGTAAACTGAATTTTAAATCATGTATGTTTTGTCACTGGTACTGTAATTAGAATTATTTCTCCTTAAGGCTTTTACTTAGAGTTGATAATAGTAGAAAAAGAACTCATTTCAAACAGACAAAAATGCACTTCCCTTCTTTCAGACCAGGCTGGCCTCGAACTCGGAAATCCACCTGCCTCTGCCTCCCGAGTGCTGGGATTAAAGGCGTGCGCCACCACTGCCCAACATGTTTCAGGAATTTAATATTTTTTCACAAAATGGCAAGAAATATCTTGTGATAAATGTATCTATTCTTAAGTTCAGATTTTTCTTCTTTAAAGAATCAAGAGTTGTTGAAATAGCAGAGATCTTGAAAACTAAATGATTACTGCATTTGTCTATACAACTGTTTAATATACATTAAAATTTGATTATGTCAAGCTTTCTTCAAGTTCAGTGCTATAAAAATAACAAATTTGTTGTTTAAAACACAGTAGCACTATATAGCTCAGGCTACTCTTGAACTCATGCTCCTCCTACTTTAGCTACAGAGCCTTGCTACAGCCTCTTCCCCACCTCTTCTCTTACCATATGTGCTCTGGGATTATGTATGTGTACCACTGTTTTAGGCTTTTAAAGGTGGATTCTGAGGACCGCAATCAGATCATTAGGTATCTTCCATGGCAAGTTTTTATTCATTTTAACCCTGAATAAAAACTCAGGGTTATTTTGATGCTTCCCCCAGCCCCAATATGCCACTAATACTCGCTTCAAGTTTCAAACATTTAGTTAAAGATGACAGCCATAAAAGTTACCTTGAGAAATGTTGCTGTTGAGTTTATGTTAAAAAAAGAACTACTTGTTTCATTAATGGACAGTGCACTGTACATAACTACTTCACTTTCAGAATTTATAGGTCATCAAGAAAATATTTATATTCCAATACATTTCAGAACATAATTTAAAGCACCTCACATCATTTTCCTTTGTTTCGCAGATACCCTGAGAAAATTTGCAGCGGCATGGTCCAACAACCTTGGGATTTTCTCAGCCTCTTAATCTTTCTGTGGTACAGTCTGGTATCAACTTGATGATTGGTAGTTGTGAAGCTCAGTTAGGAAATGATTGCAATAGTACTAGTGACAAATTATGGGGTGTTAAATCTCCATCAATATAGAAAGCAAGAGGCAGAAGAGATGCTTTCTGTGTTAGGGTAAGTGATTTTCAACTGGGCATGATTTTTGCCTTCTAGAGAGCAGTTGACAATGTCTAAAGAAAGTTGGTTTTTTTTTGCTGTTGCAATTAGAGGTGGATGCTACTAGCATCTATCTGAGAAAGGTCAGGGATGCTGCTAGCTGTCTTTTTGTGTGCAGGACAAATCTTCACAGAAATGCCAATAAAAGTGAAATTCAGAAATCTTGACATAGGAGCAGCCATCAGGATGAATAACGGAATCCAAAGAGACAATGGGGGAGTTATCAAGGAAGAAAGGCCACAAGATAAGACTGGGCAAGTATAGTCCATGAACACTAGGCAAAGAAAGAATTTCAGTTTGAGAACCGTCATCAGCATTCAGTGTTCCCCAAAGCATGGAAGATGAGCTGTAGAATCTAATGTATACAGTGATTGGGCCATTTCTTTTGGAGTTGCTTATCTGCCTTTCACTACTCTCGTGTTTTTAAAGGACTTTTGTCTTTTGATTTAAGTATTGTATATAAGGTGTTCAGTAAGTTCATTTCTAGAAGGATGTGAGTGCTGTGTCTGCTACAGATGCGTTGCGTCTGACATCTTCGTGAATTAGCTTCTACGTATATAAGCACAATTTTATGGCTTTAAATCTGTGTAGTGTATGAATGATTTTACTTGCTGTGTAACTATTAATAATGACAAGGAACATTTAAGCAGTATTTGTACATTAGGCGCTCTTCTAATTAACTTACATGATTTGTTCATTTGTATCTCGTAGTAACTTTGTGAAGAAGTGAAGTCATTGTCTGTGTTTGACAGGTTTTAAAAAGGTGCAGCGAGATTAATTAGTATGCCAAAATTCACAAAATGAATGAATGGGTTCAGATCAAGAAGTTTGCTACTGGTGCCCATTAGTGTCACCAGCATCACAAAAGAGACATGGAGACACAAGGATGAGGGCAGTTAGCCTCTGTTTCTTGTATAAAGGCTTGTTTTCTTTATTTCTTTTTTAGTTTTTCAAGACAGGGTTTCTCTGTATAGCCCTGGCTGTCCTGGAACTCACTCTGTAGACCAGGCTGGCCTCGAACTCAGAAATCCACCTGCCTCTGCCTCCCGAGTGCTGGAATTAAAGGTGTGCGCCACCACTGCCTGGCTAAGGCTTGTTTTCTTTACCTTATGTTTCTTGCTCTCTAGAACTCTGCAGGGACATTGCAGATTATGTTTTCTGAACAAATGAATAAATTAGCTTTTCAATTTACAATTCAAATTTACTATTCCTTACAAAATTTTCTAGTGTTAGATAACAAACAAGTTATCTTTTCAGGTCTATTACAATTATTATTTGAGTAATTATTCGATATGTCATAACGTTTAAAATTTTTACCTTAAAACTCTTTGGTAAATCAAAAATGATCTCTGGGAGTGGATCTTGGAGAAGTTAAGGGGGAGTTGGGGGTGATATGATCAAATTCATTGTTGAAATTCTCAAAGAATTAATAAATATATTTTTAAATGATCTCTTCTCCTACGGAATTAATCAACAGATTAAGTGTTTACATGAAGGCATTTGCAGAGCAGCATTTTTGCAGCAGCAGACTTCAGGCGTTCTAGTCAAATCCTGCCTTTTGTGTGACTCTCCTGATGAGTATCCTATGATCAAAGCTTGCCCTGGCACCCATTAGTCACCTAGTGCTTATGCTGAGAATAGTTGCTGTCATCACTCTTGCTCTCCAAGTTGGTACCACCTAGTTACTTTTGTTTTGACAATGATGGGTTAAATACATTCCTGAGCTTAGTCTGGCTTAAGCTTGCAAGCTGTTTATTCAAAATGAAAAGATGGTGGTTTATTTCTTGCAGGAAAGGAGCTTTCTTTGGATAGGAAGGTTTCAAAGCAGTAATTTTTATTTATGTATCTATCATCTATATATCTGTCTGTCTATCTATCTATCTATCTATCTATCTATGTTTACTATAGATGGATGTTTCTATTCAATGGTTAGCCTGTCTTTTCTTCCTCTGGCCTGCTACCTTGCTTCATTCTGCCACTGAAAGATAGCTAATAACTGGATAAAATGAATAAATGAATAACCGAATCACTATAACTATGAACCTACAGCTTGTTCTTAAACTATCGTTGTATTTGGGGGGTATTCGACTGTCCTTCTTCACCATCTCGCCACATACTTTAAGGTTTTCCCCCAGTCCATGGAATTAATGCCAATCTACACTTATTCTATTGAGTTTTTAGATTTATAACTACCTCATGAGAAGACCCTTGACTTTTTTTTCACACTTTTTTTTTTGTTTTTGCTTTTTTTTTTTTTTTGTAGGCAATGTTGTCATTGAACCCCCAACCCTCTTGTCTTGCCTTGGACTCCGGAGTGCAGGACATGGCACCACATCTGACTTTTTTGCTACATTTGTAAGACCAGTACTTTCTTAGTAGAGAATTCTATAAGAGATGAAGATATTTTCAGACTCTACTTGGTAGAGAATATGTTGACCTGTTTTTAAAGCTTCTTGATTATATGTAAACATATACATGGCTCCTCCTCCCGTTCTTCATCCACATGATGTTCCTATTGTCTACAAACCTAAAAGCAGGCCACATGGTGTTTAAAATCCTTTCCCCAATGTATAATGAGGAACCAATATTCAGGATTTTAGATTCATGAACAAAAATATTCACTTAGAGACAAAACTATGTAGGAGACCAGTCAGCATAAACTAGTCATTGCAAGGAATTCCTACACATCTGTTCATCATGAATACATATGCCCGTGGCAGACTTTCTGCCTTCTTTTCCTTTCCTATTCTTTGTTTGCTTTTTTTCCTTCTTCTGCTTGATATAGAAGATTGTAGAGTCTAAAGAAAGACAGAGGAGGAGATGTCAATCCAAGAGTTGACTGAAAGAGATGACCTAGACTGAGTACTTAGAGAAGTCAATGAAGGACTTTGAAGGAAGTGACAGTTGGATAGGACGGGCGTGTCAGTATGTTGTCAGAAGCCAGAGGAGGAAGTAACTCAAAGGGAAGAGAGTAGTCCCCGATGATATGGGTTTATGAGATTTTGAATAAAATATGGACTAAAAGTTGTCCCATAAACTTGATAAGAGATTTCAACTATACTTAAATTGCTTGGCAGAGTCCCACCAGTATGATGTAAATAAATGAGGAACAGGAATGTAGGTTGTTTTAGATGACATTGTTAAGAGTTGTGACATTCAAGAAAACCAGAGATATGGGTGATAGACTAGAACTTTAAACTGTAGATAGACATACTTTAAATAGTGGGTAATATATAAATATTTCAAAACCAATATTAATAATACATAGAGAAAAGGGGCAGAGAGTGCAGAGGAGAGAGGCATAACCACAGAAGAGAACTTTCTGTGCCTGTGGGAATGAGTGCAGGTGCTGCACAACTGGATCCTCCGGCTGCTGACACGGTGTCGATGCTTCTTCCATAGCATAGTAGACCAAGTTTATGTGAGGTTGTGATGGTAAAAAGAGGAAGTAGTTCTCATCCAATAACGTCTGAGAAATGATTAGAGTCCTGGATGAGGGTGAAAAAGTTTAAGGGACAAGAAAAGCTGTGAGCTAGTTATTTATAAGAGTGGAGACCAAAGCTTCGAACATTTGCATGTTTAAGCCATGGGCTGCCAGGCGTTGGTGTGCTCCACACATCTCACAAGGAATCCGTGTCTGGATGTGTACCAAGCACTGTTTCTTCCGTTGTTCACCATGTTGCTTTAACCCTCAGTCCCCATTATCTTTTTACTCTGAGTTAGGCACTGTTCATCTTATTCTCCAGCTAATTTATGCTTTTATATCTTAATGTTGTATTTTGTTTTGCACTTGTCTGTGTGAAGGAGGACAAACTTCTAAAAAATTTTTGTTTAGCTTTGTTTTGTTTTGGGTTGGGTTGGTTTTTTGAGACAAGGTTTCTCTGTGTAGCCCTGGCTGTCCCTAGAACTCATTTGCTAGATCAGACTGGCCTTGAACTCACAGAGATCCACCTCCTTCTGCCTCCAGAGTGCTGGGATTAGAGAAGGTGTGTATCACCACCGCCCAGCCTTGTTTGTATTTTGTTGTTGTTGTTGTTGGTTTTTTTTTTTTGGACAAACTTCTGAACACTTTCAAAGAAACGTGAAAACAAAAATTTTACTTCTGTTCCCTGCATCTTGTTGTATTGTTTTAAAAATGAAAACTTTTCAGATGCAAATGTGTGGTTCTTGAAGACTAATAAATGAAACCATTTTAATTTTTTTTTTTTTTTTAGCTTTATGAAGTTTTTAAGTTCCCGACTCACGGTAGACTCTAGACAGACTATTTGTTTCATCATAGGATTTTATTCTTATCATACAAACCAATTTATAAGTAGTATTCAGCTTCAAAAGCCCAAATAAAAACGCCAAGGGAAAAATGAGGAGTAAAAAGCGAACACAGAACTTGAAAAGGATTTTTACAATGACCTAACATAGACATTACCCACCTCCATGTCTACTAGTTATTTGCTAAGAAACACAATATTTTTGCAGTAAAATGTTATCTCAATTTGAATAATTAGCACTAAAAATGCTATTTACATAATTTTAGTGTCTTTCTCCCCTAATTTGAATAGCCATGGCCATATTTAGTGTTTGCTAAAGGAATATAGATACTACCAAAAAAAATTCAATATTCACTGTGTAAAGGGTAAGACATGAGATACTGACATTATGAATGCTTATTCAATGTCTTCGTCTTCCATGTTGGTCTGCTCTAGGTCATGTATCTCTCTTTCTGGTAGTAATCCATATTCATTTAGGAAAGACTCCACATCCGCAGCAAAAAATTCTTCAGCAAATTGTTCAGCAACACTAATAAAATTGCTTATGAGTTCCCCACCTTTGTACACGAGCAAGGTAGGAAGTACGTCTGAGGAAAAGCGCTCCCCAGCTCCGGTATTGGAAGCTCTTATTTTACAGAACTTAACCATTGGGTACTCTGCTGCGAGGCATGCTAAGCTGCTGTTGAGTGCATCACAGCCCCTGACACCATCCTCATAAATGTTAACTACGATTGTGGTGACCTTCTGCTCCTTTTCGATGGTTTCCAGGAATTGCTCCCCTGTTTCCAGCTCATACACAAACCCATACCTAGGCCCAAAACTCAGCTTCTGATGCATATCCTGCATGCACTGTCTACGGTATTTGCGAAGGCAGCTCTCGTCTTCTTTGTCTTGATGAATTAGTTCATATTCTTGAATGCTCATCTGAGAACGCATGAAAGAAATAATAGAGATAATTCGATGAGGAATGTTTGATCTTTAGATGCATCGAACTCATTCTCAAGTCTAGAAACTTTTGCTTGTTGACCTCTCTGCTTAGACCACACCTTCCCTGCTTCTAACAGCGCTGGCTCAAAGGCCACTTCCAGGACCCTTATCTATAATTTCTTTATTCTGTTTTTGTTTTCATTGGAATAAGTACTGTTGGAGCTTGTATTGTATATTTGATTAACTAATTAATTAATTAATGTTCAGTGTCAGCAGTTTTTTTTTCCTGATTATAGGCACTGCCCAGACCTGCTGACTCAGAACCTGTGAGGGTGAGGCTGAGATGTCTGTGCTTTAACAAGCCCTCTAGGTTATTTCTTACCACTGGGCTACATTTTATTGTGGTTAGAACATCAAATTATCTTAATACCTTTTCATAATATGGAGTCCATTATTAATATATTTGATAGACAATTAATCACCTCTTACTCTCAACCAAGAAAAAAATAGACATAAAGGAGTGATGCAGTCTAGTGTCATCCGGCTCGCTGAAAGGTGTCGGGGAGCAGCCCAGAAACTTGGAAGCTGGCATCTGGGGAGCCTAAGGACGGTAGTCACCTGTAGCATCTGCTTCATCACGTAATCCCTGAACTGCAACTGCTGACCCTGACTGTTGTGTATTACTTGTTTCTGCCTCTTGTATGTTTTCCTAATATTCCCAATTCGTTCTCCCTGCTAGTCTACCCTCCAACCCTCTTTCTTCCTTTGTCTTTCGTCTCCCTTTCTTTTGATATGGTCTTGCTTTGTAGCCCAGGCTAGCCTAGAACTCAAGGTCCTCCTACCAGCCTTCCATGTGCCACCACGTGCCACCATACCTACGTCCTCTTCCTATTCTAATAGCTTCTCTATGTTAGTATTGTCATCTCAAGTTCGTTCTTTTTAGCCCTAAAAGTATTAAATGTTCTGCATAATTCATAAGCTGCCATCGTAGTTCTGCTAGTTCAAGCAACCAAGCCTCATGAACAGTGATTTGGAGATACATTTGAGCATTCCTGTCAGAAGTTGTTCTGTTTAGACATTGAGGCATAGGCACTTAGGCATACAGGCACATTTCTGAAGTTTAAGCAGCACAAAATCTTTAATACTAGCAACTCAGATTTAATACTGTTTTTGTTTTAAAACACTTTAAAATTTATTTTCCCTTTATCATCTGTTTAAAACGAAGACATCAGTCCCTCAGTTTGGAAAACGTGATTGTCTCATCTACACTGCATGATTACTCAGAGAAAGAACCAACTTCTGTCTTCTACGTGGCACACCTTTAGACTAAAGATCACTACCATTATCTGAAGCCATGGGCCAAGGCTTATGTCTGTTCATAGTCTCTTAATTCAGGATTCTCCCAAAATAAACTGATTTGGTGATACATAATCCACTGGAGTGATCTCCTACAAATGAAAATCTCTTTTCCTTTATTGTCATCATTAGCCTTGTCATATAAATATGACATACTTATATGCTATTTATGGAGACTTAAAAATGGTCTAAAATTTTTTAAAAAGGAAATAAGAGTACTGATATCCTACCAATTTAATAGTCAAATGATCTCCATCTACATTTTAGAGATCATCTTTGACTCTGTTTATCACACACACACACACACACACACACACACACACACACACACACACGCATAACTAAGACTCTTGCAATGCTGTCTTTTTTAGCGTTGAGATTTTTCTGCTTATCTCCTTCCCTCTCTTCCCAGGCCATCTTATTCTTCTAAACTATGAATGTCCTCAACCCAGTGAATGTCTTTCTACTTCTCTGCTAGAAGAGGAGCCTCTCTAGGCTAGGAAATACAGAACTTGTAGCCAGTCTTTTCTTCTCTTACCTTTCTGCTCATTCTTTCTTTTGAGTCTTTGTCATCTCTGCTCTGAGGAGAGGACATTTGTCTGAGGATTTCTTTCTTGCTGGGTGGAATTGAATCACCATCTTCACTTTCTAATTTAAATTTTCTCCAATCATTTATTACTCCTTTGGGTCCTGAAATTAAAATTTTAAACGTCTTCCTCTTAATTCTCAGAATTACTGCTTACATGCGCTGGAAAGATGGCTCAGAGGCTAAGAGCACTGACTGTTCTTCCAGAGGTTCTGAGTTCAATTCCCAGCAACTACATGATGTTTATATAACCATATATAATGAGATCTGGTGCCCTCTTCTGGCATGCAGGCATACATGAGGGTAGACTATATATTACTGATATTCTACCAATTTAATATATATATATATATCAATACCAATTATATAATATTACATTATATATATGTGTGTATATATATATATATGTATATATATATTAATAGACTTACTCATACTAAAGCTTAGTCTTGTCCCTCATTAATACAGTATTCTACATTTGGATGTATTCTTTCTCTCTCACATTGTATATCGTATTGTATATTAATTTATAATATAGATTGTATAAATTTAAATAAAGTGATTACAGCTGCTTTTCTTAAGTCAGGCAACCACGTTTTTATTTTTATTATTCTACAGTCCTCTGGAAGAGCGGCAAGTGCTCCTAACCCCTGAGCCATCTCTCCACCCAAGAATCGTCATCCTTTCTCTTCCTTTTCTTTTCAATAGAGAGCACAGTAAATTATTATGAATGTCTATACAATTTAGTTAGTTATTGCTTATAGGTGGTATTGTTTACTCATATTTTTTCTATCTATGATGTTGAATGAGTCATCATCAAATTTTTTCCTATTTGTCAAGTTTAAGTGAAATGCACCAGTTGAAGGACATGCCTCTTCCTGGGTGCGATAGTGCTAACTGCCCTTGCAGAGGTCCAACCACTTTGATTGGCACCCCCCGCCCCCAGTGCTTCATTCAGAGTATGTGTTAAACTTACAGTTATTCTACTTCTGTGAAAAAAAATGCATCTTGCCAAAGTTATGTCTGTGTCTTTTTTAGGTTACTTATCTCGGTGAATCTTTTGTCCACTGTGATGGTTAACATTGATCATCAATTTGATATGATCTACAATCACTTAAGAAATAAGCCTCTAAGCATGTCTGTAAGGTTTATTTAGTTGAGGTAATTGAGGTGGGAAGACAAACCTTGACTATGGGCATCACCATCCCACGGTCTGAGGTCCTGGAGACAGGTAACTAAGCATTACCATTCACTTTGCTCTGCCTACTGTGTATGGAGACAATGGACTAGCTGCCTCAAGTGCTTGGTCTTGATGTACCCGCCATGATGACTGTACCTAGAACTGTGAGCAAACATGAACTCTTCCTTCCTTGAGTTGTTTATGTCTGGATATTTTATCACAGTTACACAAAAAAACACACCAAGTAACTAGCATATCCTCTATTGTATTTGGTTCCCATTTAATTTCTTAATTGGCATATTAAAACATTAACTTGTTGTCTATTGGATTGTACATGTTCCTCCTAAGCATGTTAAATTTCCCCTTAACATTTTCTTCTGATAGCGTTTACCAGACAATGAGCATTTCCTTTGTTTCCTTCTCTTTCCTTTTCCGTGCACCTGTTCTTTCTCTCCCTCCATTTACTTCCCTCACTCCATCCCTCCTCCTGTAATTCCTGCTTCCTTCCAGCAAACCGACCTATCTTTTCTCTTACATTTTCTCTGCTCATTTCATACTTAGATACTTTTAATTAAATAAATTCCCATATACTTTTTCTCATACGAGTGTGAATTCATTCAAACCCACGACTGAATTCAAAGGTTCCAATCCTTGCTTACAGATATGGGAAGTAATAGTGACATAGATTCTGTAGAGTCAAAAGGTTTCTGAATGTAAAATTTAAGTCATAGCACTTAACATTTAGGCTCTTAGGAGTGGCATATAAATAGCCCCATACAAATCAACAAGTTAAGAATAGCTCCTTGATGAAATGATGTTTTGGATATTCTGGAGGTGGATTGATTCAAGCATTCTTTATTAGACTCTTGTTTTTTCACATTCAAAAAGTATTACTTACATTTGATCACTAATATATATTTATATGGAGTGTATCAAGGAAGGTTGTAGTGGGCACAGACAGGAGGATTGGCAGAAAATAGAAAAGTCCTTATTAAATTGTAAATAGAGGAGTCTTATGACTCCAAGGTAGCAGAAAATAATCAACAATTTGGTTTTTTTTTTTTTTTCAAATTCTGATACTGAGTTAACAAATAACTAATCTTGAGCCACTTCGTTTTAAGCTAATTTGTTTAGTCAATGTTTTAAAATGATTCTTCCTGATTAGATGAAGATATTACTTAAATTCAATAGTGTTCTCTATAAGAGCAGGGAGTATTTCTAGATTTAACCTTACTTCAGTAATCACGTTTTCTCTGCACTTTAGTTACCTGTATGTGTGGCCTGTCCTTCAAAATCTTCCTCTATACTTTGGCTTGCAGCTTCTTCCATTTTTGGGGTTGGTTGTGGTGTAGTCTGTAGGATGAAAAAAAGAACCAGTAAGGTGGATAAGTCCCGGAATACACATGCAAGCACATACACATCCTTAAATACATGTGCATGTGTTTATAATCCCCTGATGTCACCCTTGGGGATTACGGGTTTTCACTATGAGAAAGAGTGCTTTGAATGTTTCTGTCTGCCTTGTAAGAGGACAGTGATTTAGCAGGTGCTACTAAAGATACTTGTATGATTTTTTGGTTTGTCTTTTGAAGGTTTATGCTTTCATCTTGGGTTTAGGTACTTTGGTGAATACTATTGATTAATAAGTTCCTTATTTTTATTACTACTTGTCAAAAATATTTCATAAGGTTCTACACCAATATCTCATATAATGAAAAAATCTAATTAGTTGCATGTTTACTGTCTTAGTGTTTTATTGCTGTGAAGAGACACCATAACCAAGCCAACACGTATGAAACAAAAGCATTTAATTGGGAGCTTGCTTACAGTTTTAGATGTTTAGTCCATTATCATATGGCTGAAGCGTGCAGACAGGTAATGGAGCAGTAGCTGAGAGCTACGTCATGATCCATAGGCAGAGAGATAAAGAACTTTGACCTGACATGGGCTTCTGAAACCTCAAAGCCCACTCCTAGTGACACACTTCTTCCAACAAAGCCACACCTACTTCTACAAGATCATACCTGCTAATTGTTCCAATCTTTCCTAAATAGTGCCACATCCCCTTGATGACTAAACATTCAAATATATGAACATTGGGGGCCATTCTTATTCCAGCCACCACACTTACTATGAACATGAACATGCATTTTCCAAATAACCAGATTGATTTAATGTTCTCCTAGCCCAATGTAGTAGGACATTATTAATTTCATTTTACAATCATGGAAGCTTGAGAAATTTGATTATTTGTCATGCAAGGTTAGTAAAGGATTTTAACCTAGACGATTTGACTTTAGAGCCTACTGTCATCCATCACATTATTTATTAAAGTGTTAATTTGGATTTCCCCCCTATGATTTGAAAAATATGGTGTATTTAGTATTGAAAACAGATGTCCTACGAAACATTGCTGGTCAGTACTTAACATCATTCAATGCTCAAGAGTGAGTTTTGGTGAAATGATTGTCCACCAAACAAAGGGCAGCAGATAGTAAGTAAATACATTTTGCCCCTCCCGCTATACTCTCTTGTAATTTGGAGAATTTATAACGCTCCAAGAACCTCATGACCAGTTACTTTTTTATGTTCAGTTTACAGTAAAATTCAATTTACTTACTTATTCCTCTTTCATTACCTGGAAACTTTGGTTTATATACACTAGTATGTTCCCTAAGGGATCCATAGAGTTGTGATTTCTCTGAAACTTCCATTGGAGAGGCTCTATAACACTGGATATACCAAGTGTCTTTACATTTCTCTTTTCTTCTCTTCAAGCCAGTTTTAAACACTGATATTTTTCAATGTGGACTGTAATTCCTTCTTAACTTTTGTTGATTTATGCTTCAGTATTAGAGTTGGCTTCTTTAGTGCTTGTCTTGACTCCTTTTTGTACCTTAACTTGTGACAATTTTGGGGCTGATCCTAGAATTCTGTTTCCTTTATTACAATCCCTAACAGAGTCATATGAGAGCAAAAAATCCTTGCTGCCTTGGTTTCCCATTTGAACAAGAAAAAGCTTTTAAATAAGCTGTTCAGATTCTAGGATATTTCTGTAATTATAATTAAGAGTGGTGACTTTGTAATAGTGTACAGAGAACTGGCTGGGGTTTGAACTCCACGAGCAGTGCAATTTCTGTACATTTGCAATTAGAAATTTTAGATTTATTTAGCCATTTAAAAAAGATGATGAATTTGAATGTTTTTATTAAGTAAAAAGAATAACAGAAAAAGAAAACATGAAAGGGAAAGAAGTAAATACTGTTAGTTTAAGAAAAGGAATATAATTTATAAATATAATGTCACAAATATAATGACTACAATTATTTATAACTATTTTTATTTCTAAAGAAACATGAACTGTTTTTGCTTTAAAGTAAAAGCAAAGAATAAAGAACTTGAAGTGTAATTTATTATTCCAATTGCCCCTTAAGTTCTAGTAAACAACAGTAACTTAATTAGCTTTCTTCTGCAAGAGTAGGTTATTAATTTGGCTAGCTACAATTATAAATAAATATGTATAAAGCTAAGAACATTAAAAATAATTGTATTTCAACTGTTGAAGAGACAGAATGATAGCTTCCTTCTTGGTTTATTTTTTAATAGCTTGTCAATATAGTAGAGAAGAAAGGTTAATTATTTTTAGGTATATTGATTGTATTAGAGTGTACCTAGAATAGACTGTGTTGGACAGTTTTCTGGTATCTGAATTTTGTTTAAAAACAAAAATATTTTGGTAAGGTTATCATGAATGCTAACACATAAGCCAAGTCAGAGTATAAAAATTAATAAAATTTTCTATGCTTTGCTGCCAGGAAAAAGTGTAAACAAATTAGAAGAAAAATATTGAAACATAGAAATGTTTGTTTTTAGTGTTCATGGTCTCTGTAGAAGACAGCATAAACAGAATATCACTCATTATTGATAGGTTTATCTATATTTATAGCAATTCCCCCTTTAACCACCTCCTCTAGGACTTGCTGGTTATCCCAAATAATCTAGCTTAATAAATTTATGTTAGCACCATATAAGTAGTTACATTAGTATTTAAAAATAATGTGTCCTTGCATATAGAAAATAAATATTTTCTAAACAAGATCTGAACAATGACATTGTCAGTTACCATATCAATTGTAAAAGGAGGAAATATCGTAAGGCCCCAACCCTAGATGAAGATGAATTGCCTACAGGCAATTAATGACTGCTAAGAAAAATTAGTCTTCTACAGCGATATATACTAAACTGATTTAGTAAGTTGTATGTAACTATCTCTCTATGGTCTGTCTGTCTGTCCATCATCTGTCTATATATTATCTGTCTATCTATCTATCTATCTATCTATCTATCTATCTATCTATCTATCTATCACAATTAAAGAATAAGAGCCCATGAAGCTGAGAGGGAATGGGGAGACACATAGGAGGAACTGGAGAGGGGGAGTGCAGGTCTGAAAGGGTGCAAATGCAGTAATTATGTATACAATTCTCAAAAAATAATAAAAATGGGTTAAAAAGAAAATAAATGTTGTATGTGCCTGCTGTATGAAATAAAATTTATCTTAAGAATTGTTAATTTAAAAAAATCAGCATTTGAGCTAAGAAATGGTGGTGCATGCCTTTAGTCCTAGCACTCAGGAGGCAGAGACAAGCAGATCTCTGAGTTCTAAGCCAGCCTGATGTGCAGAGTGAGTTCCTGGACAGCAAAAGAAGAGAAGACAGAGAAACCCTGTCTTGAAATAAAACAAAACAACAACAACAACAACAACAACAACAACAAAATCAACATTTGGCTTGAAATTGTATTATGAGTTATTGTTGATTTTTAAGTATCAATTATATTACAATAAGCCTTTGGATGCCAATGAGAATGTTTTTATGTGACTGGAAATTGATGTTAAAATGGAACAAGAAGACAGAATACAAATATTGAGTTTATCAACATTTACTGTCTGAAAGAGATACTGTGTTTTGCATCTTAGCAATTTGTAGAAATCTGTGACCCTGCCTCTTTTTGTTGGGCTGTTAGAATACTATCTGTTTGTTTGTTTCCTTGCTTGTTTCCTTGTTTGTTGATTTTGAGACAGGACTTTATGCATCTCAGGTTAGCCTGGAACTTGATCTGTAGCTGAGGATTATCTTGAACTTTTGATATTCCTGCCTTTATCTCCCCCTGAGTGCTGTGATTACAAGCATGTGCTACTATACCTGGTGTATAAATTGAGACCAGGGCTTCCTGTATAGTAGGCAATCACTCTGCTGAGTGAACCAGAACTCCTATTACACTTGTTTAATTAACAAAACATTTAAATGTATTAACTAACTGTGATAGAACCAAAGGACTACTTCTGTCTGTCTATCTTTTTATTTGTTTATGTGCAAGTTTGTGGTGTGTGCGTGCATCCAAGGGTATGCACTCACTTGTGTAGATTATGTATGTGGAGGCACAAGCTGTCATCAGACCGTTTTTCTTTTATTTCAGTTGATTAAGGAGCCTTGTGATTGGCTTTTCTCTGCCCACTCTCCCTCACAGCTGGCAATGCACATGTCCACCACCACCATAAGCTTTTAGACTAAATTTGTGCCAGGGATCCAAACTCATGTCTTTATACTTGTGTAGCAAGCATTTTATCCGTGGATGCATTGCTCCAATCTTCGAGGAACTGTTATCTAGTAAGGTGGCTGAAACTAGCAGAACTATGAGGTGGATAAAACCTATAACTTCCTGTTTTCTCCCTACGGTCATAAGAAAGCTGGATTTCATGAATATTCTGTGTTCCAGGAGAGCCACACTGTGTCCAATCACCTTGTCACTCCGCCTCTTCTCCCCTTTCCCATCTTTAGTCAAATATCTCCTATGTGTCTGCTTTGCTGTTCCAAGGTGACTGTAAGCTAATCTGATCAACTAAGCCAGTCTAATGTTCTCACCAATATTAATGTGTTCATTGAGATATTTAACCCCTGCCACAAATATCTTCTCCGGTGTCATCCTGGGCTCCCATAGAAAACATTTTGTATTTCTTAATAAAACAAGCTACTGGTTGATTTCATGTGAAATAGGCGTGATAACACCATGTCAGATCTTATGAGAGCTACTAGAGCTGCGTAGAATTCTTCTTTCAAATGAGAAAGATGGAGGTGATTATTCCCCAAAGCCATATTCTCCTCTGTGTGCCAGTCCAGCCTACTGTTATGGTCTTAGATTTGAAAGAGGAGATAGGGATAGCAGAAAGTGTGCCTTTAGCTCAGTTTCATTACACAGATGATTTTATGCCTCATCTCTGTGAATCTTTAAAATCACCTTCTGATTTTTTTGTCTGTATCTTTTCCTCAAAAGAAGAACTTGACTTCCTGTGGACTATGCATTTAAATGCTTTGAACGAGAGTGTACATAGTGTGTGGCAAATGAATACTTAGATTTAAGTCTAGCTCAGTCAACCCTTAGCTATATGACCTTGGGCAAGTCACTAAAACTCTATTTGCTTTAGGTGTTCATTCCTAAAACTGAGAGTAATAATCGCATCTACCTCAAAAAGTGTACGGCGAATACAAAGAATTATGTCAAGTGTGTAGTATTTAGTATTAGTCACTTAATATGTTTTGAGTAAAAGATAATTTATTAACTAGTAAATAATAAAAAATGAAGCCTAAGTAAATTTAATAATTTATATAGTCAACCAAATCCAAATTTTATTGAAGAGTCAATGCATATATGTTCTGCTTGTATATAATTATTCTTCCCATCAAAGATAATGCATCATACATTTTACCCTCAACTCTATTATGTTTCTATTCCATTACCGACTGGGTGCTTTATTTATATAAATCAGACAGTACTTTGATTTATATTTCATAAGCAATATTTGCTGCAAGGCATTTGAGAACATACAAAATAAAAGATTAATCTTGAATTGAGGAATACAGCATAATAAAATTTACACGAAATGGCAAAGAGGAAATAGGAATGTTGATTTGAGTCGGATGTGACACAATTATTCTCTAATGAATTGACTTTCCTACTTAGGATTTAGATCATTGTCAAGTGATTGGTCTTCCTCTCTGTGTTTCTACCACAGTGCCTCATACAGCTGCCCTTTACACGCCTCTCTGCCTGTCAGTTCACTAATGCAATAGGGCCTTGCTTAGAGAGTAACCCAGGATTTCTGTTGCCATCATTAGTCATCCTAGTCGTTAATTTGGTGATGCATGAGCTTTTAGACTTCATGGTTATCATAATGAGAGTTTTCTTTAAAGACAGATTACTATAAGCATGAGTGGAATCTAAGACAGTCTTTGGAACAACCACAATGAATAGGAACACTGAGCTGAGCAAGTGGTGGAAACTCAACAATTGCTACCGTGCTCTTTGCATATAAAGCACATCCTTAGCTGATGTGCTACTATTCTCCCACAGAATCTGGGCACACTTCGGGACAACTGATGGATGACTTGTGATAGACACTTGGACATAAGCTGCTGTGGAGAAGATGTTCTTAGCTTCTTTCCTACTCTGTAAATAGTGTTACCTTCTGAACACATGCGCCTGGGCAGGTGGAAGGAGAAGAATGACTTTTGAACAACTTGGATGCCAGGAACACATGGACAGTAGCAGTTTTATATTTGTCAGCCTGTATTATTAGCACAAAACTTTAATAAATATAAGCTTTCAGAATTAAAATGGAATTCTTGTGCTTAATGAAAAGATATCAACATTAGCTTAACTTTCACGATCTTTAGACATTCCCTTGTTCCGGAGAGGGTAGAAGTATCCCAGCCATCCAAGAAATTCATAGCAGCTATCTTTCTTAGTTATACATTTTTAAGTAAACCCATTTACTTCCAGTATATATATTGTTTAATTCTGTTATGAATATTATACATTATTCTCCAGACATTTTGATAATAATATAACATAAACTCTAGTCACTAAACAAAATATTTTGTCAAAAATTGACAATTCTCAATTTGATGAATTAGATGATCTATGGAGTAAATTACACAATATTGTGATTTCATGTATCATATATAATGGGTGTATATATATGGTGGGTATGTATATATATGTATATATATATGTATATATACGCATCTATACATTTAAAATGGACACTGTAGTTAAAAGCTGTTTGTAGTTAATGAAATAACTTCATTTTAAAGCAGTGGGAAAAACATACTACATTCATTTTCATTACACAAACGGTAAAATTTATTAGTAATGATAATGTTCACTGGGACAAAGGAGAAGGAAAACAAAATCAATCAAAATAGAAATTTCACATAACTTAGCAAATCTCATCAAAGTCTCAACATTTGTTTAAAGAGACATCACTTCGGTCTCTTCAAAGTTTGAGACCTTTGAAGTAGATGTTTTTATCTCCACGTTAAAGTTCAAAAGAGAAACAGCAGCCTGAAGTGTGTCCTGTTATCAAAAAGTCTTAGAGCGCACTTCTGACTGTTCTGTTCAGAGGCCCGCAAACTCTTAAGTGAAAAAGCTTTAGTATTGAGTGACATTCTGCTTTCTATGTGCTGAGGGCCAAATTCTCAAACACAAAGTCATTTCTTCCTTTCAGTTCTTGCACTCAAATGAGAGAGAACTGAAGAATTTAACGTTTCAGAATTAATTCCCCGTTTGAGGATTCATATTAAGTGTAAAGAATATCAGATTCACACCTGCGTGTTTAATCTGAACTTTGATTAACAGAGGTGGCAACATAAATGGCTTTAAGAGGAAAACAATCGTAATTGTCTTTATAGCATATTTGATGTTAGTTAGAAATGTTTTGAAAGAACACAATAACATATAAACACTGAAATCATAATTGTTTTCCCCAAGACAAATTTCTTTAAAAATACGTTATCAAAAACATTACTTGTAGACTCACAGTTTGGGTCTCTGTTCCTGGTGTCCGAGATTATGTCCAGTGGGTGAGAATCGCTGTCCACTGAACTCCTTTGAACTTGGACCAATTTTAAGCTCAGATTTAAGATCCCTGGATACTGATGACCCTTGCAGAAATAGCTCTGAACATGTAATAGGATTGCCATAAGAGAATTAACAAAGCATATAGCAGGGCAAAACAAACACACAAGGAGCTGCAAGCGCTGTGTTTATTAGTCTCTATCCACCTCTTTGTCATTTGAGAAAGTGCCTTTCTGAACTTCTGACATCTTTTTTCAGAAATTTCTTGCCATTTTCTAAAATACAAAAAGGTCATTTTTCCTGATTATTAAATTTCCCTTAGTATGTAATACATATTCTCATTATTAACTGCCACAGTATGTTTTATTTCCTTTTGAATTTTCCAACCAACTAATTTCTTTCCTTTTTGTTCTTTGAAATGTTCTCTACACCAAAATCCCTTACTTTTTGCAATGAAATTCAACAAAAGCTTGATCAGTCCTCAGTAACACTAATGCAGCCATCTGATTGTGTCTTTACATTTTTACCAGTTTTCTAACTTCTTTCTTCCACTGCTTTGACCATTCCAGTATTCTTTCATGTACCATTTAAGAAAACTGAACATTTAGTAAATGGCAATTTATTAACTACTTGCCTTTCACAGAAGGATATTTATCAGAAGATCATACTGCCTTCAAAAATTAAATGTTTGATTTCAGAGTCGCCAGTCTATAGTTTATAGTTCTCGACAGATTTCCTGCTTATCAGATATTTACATTTTAATTCAGAACAGTAGCACAATTACAGTTATGAAATAGCAATGAAATAATTTTATGGTTGGGGGTCACCACAACTTGAGGAACTGTATTAAAGGGCTGCCTCATTAGGAAGGTTGATAAGCACTGCTTTACAGAGTGCATTTGAATGTAGAGGAGACAGCAGTCAATTTTCATTTTAAAAATAACATTGTAAATAGGTATCCATTATTTGTCTAGTAGGCATATTCAGAGTATCTAACTGTTAAGCAAGCAATTGTTAGGCCGTAGAAATATAAAGAAATGACATGGACCAATATCATGATCTCTAGAGGGCTGATGGTGAAAAGAGGCACTCCACAGGACAGAGTTGTGTTTCATTTGATTGTAAACTCTCTTTAATTTTCAAAATTATATCATTCTCTCATTCCTTTCCTACTTCCAGACCCTCCCTGTTCCATGCTGGCATGTTTAAATTCTTAATTTACTTTTTAATTTTAAGTTTTAAAATTTATGGATGTTTTGCCTGGTGTGTGTGTATGTTGTGGATATTACACACAATGTATGTGCATATATATGTATGTATATACATATATACAAATATGTATGTACATATACATATATGAACATGGTGTATACCATGCCTATACTTTTGAAAAGAAGGGTTTCAGATCTCCTGGAAGAGATGTGAACCCACATGTGGCAGCTGGGAATTGAACTCAGGACCTCTGGAAGAGCAGCCAGTGCTCTGAATCACTGAGCCATCTTTCCTGATCCCAGACTGGAAGTATTAGCTGCCTTGATCTTGGGAGGGTGCCTTTCAGGGAGCCCCTGTTGCTGTGAGTTCGAGTGTGCGATCTGGTGTGAAGGACAATTCACAGCACTTTTCCTCGTCCTGGCTCTATATTAAATCTGCCCACTCTGCTATCGTGTCCCCGAGCCTTGTGGGGAGGAGAGTTGATACAGACGTCATGTATGGCAGACAGCTCTCAATGAAACCTTTTCAGGTTGAGGAAGCTGTCTTTGGGTTTATTTGCTTCCCAGATGCTAGAGTTTCCATGGCATTTTCACCTTTCCATTCCCTTTCATTTTAGGTGGTTTTATTTATTTTTAAAATTACCAACATTCCCATTCCTGCTGTTTTAAAAATAACTTTTAGGAATATAGAGAATGTTCATGAAGGTGTTCCATTTGCCTTCTTTCCTTAACATCTTTAGTTCCCATAGCCAGATGTCTCACACAACTTTGCTAAAATAGAAATTTAAACTTCTCTAAGCTTAAAGCTAAAAATGATTAATTAGCAATGAATAAAATTTATAATACTAATGGTAATTAATCTAAAAACATCTAATTTTTATAAGTATATAATATATAATTATATATTATGCTGCCCAAAATCTTTAAATAAAAACTTTTACTATGTAAAGATTGCTAGTAGAATATTAAACACATTCTAATTGTTCTGTTTTGTTTTTCTACATTAATTGGGCATTTGTCTTAGTCAGGGTTTCTATTTCTGCACAAACATCTTGACCAAGAAGTAAGTTGGGGAGGAAAGGGTTTATTGAGCTTACACTTCCATGCTGCTGTTTATCACCAAAGGAAGTCAGGACTGGAACTCAAGCAGGTCAGGAAGTAGGAGCTGATGCAGAGGCCATGGAGGGATGTTTCTTACTGGCTTGCTTCTCCTGGCTTGCTCAGCTGGCTTTCTTATAGAGCCCAAGACTACTAGCCCAGGGATGGTACCACTCACAAGGGGCCCTCCCCCCTTGATCACTAATTGAGAAAATGCCTTACCGCTGGATCTCACGGAGGCATTTTCTCAATTGAAACTCCTTTCTCTGTGATAACTCCAGCTTGTGTCAAGTTGACACAAAACCAGCCAGCACAGCATTTATTCACTCTGTTTTTATGGCATGAAATAAACTTCACATTTTAGAATTTAGTTTAGATACTTCTTGGGTGCAACCTGAAGAGGTCACTATTTTCATTTTATTAACAGTTTATTGAACAAGTGATAGGCCATTACCTCCTCCCCTCTTGTGTATGTGTGTTTGTTTGTGTGTGTGTGCATGCAGCTCTGGTGATTAAAACCATACTAAGTGTCCTCTTTTTAGCTAAAAAAATCTAGAAGGTAAGTTAGATGCAATGCCACCATAATTTAAAATTGTTTCTGATAGTAAATATGAAGAGAGTAATCACTTGAAATAGATTAAAATGCTATATTTAATGACTTTAATATTTGAGAGTGTATGTTTAATTTTCTGTCAAATATAACTTGGAACTCATCTGTTCCATGTGCTTGATATGATTATGACAAAAAGTTTAATAATCTCTTGTCACTGTTATTCTTTTCTTCTCAACACATATGTATCCATAAAATCTATAATTTGCTTTTCTTTAGGCTTATTTATTTTTATTTTATGTGCATGACTGTTTGGTTGCATGTATGCAAGTGCACCGTGTGCATGTCTGGTGCCTCTGAAGAGCAGACAAATAGCATCTGATTCCTGGAACTAGAGTTAATGATTATTATGAGCTACATGCGGGTGCTGGAAACTCAATTCCAGTCTTTTGCAAGAGCAGCAATGGCTCATAACCACTGAGATCTCTCTAGTCCTTCCCCTGGGCCTATTTTACTAGAGATATTTGTGAAACAGGTATGACAAACTTTCTTTAATTTTGACATGCTTGTTTCAGTGGCTCTCATAATGGACTAAACACTTTTTTTTTTTTTTTTTTTGGTTTTTCGAGACAGGGTTTCTCTGTGTAGTCCTGGCTGTCCTGGAACTCAACTCTGTAGACCAGGCTAGTCTCGAACTCAGAAATCCACCTGCCTCCGCCTCCTGAGTGCTGGAATTAAAGGCATGCGCCACCACTGCCCAGCCTAAACACATTTTTTACACAGTGAAAACCTATCAAAAAGAATCCAGCTTGAATAGGGTGTCACAGCCAGAAGTGGCACAGGGATACAGGGATTCCAGAGTAAAGTTGAGTCTGGGGTTTATATTCTTACTGAGAACCTGTTTCAGAAAGAGAGAGAGAGAGAGAGAGAGAGAGAGAGAGAGAGAGAGAGAGAAGAAGAAGAAGAAGAAGAAGAAGAAGAAGAAGAAGAAGAAGAAGAAGAAGAAGAAGAAGAAGAAAAAGAAAGGGAGGGAGGGAGGGAGGGAGGGAGAGAGAGAGAGAGAGAGAGGAAGAAGAAGGGAGGGAATGAGAGAGAGAGAGAGAGGAAGGCAACATTATTTTGCACACAGTTTCTGTGGAATGGGCATCCAATCCACAGAATGAATGAATGAATAAATAAATGTAACCAGTTACCACTTTTGCTAAATTGACCTGATGCACGCCTGTCCAGTTGCCTTCTAAATAACTATTTATAACCACAGGTTAGTGCTGCTGTCCACTTTGTTCAGAGCAGCTTCTTTTAGCAGTGGTCAGTGCTGACAGCAGAGATTCATCAGAGCAGTTCTTTTGAAAACTTTGTTCCTTGTTCCATGTTTTTGATTCAGTTGCTTGTTTTCTTCTTTGGATTTTTTTGAGTTCTTTATATACTATAGGTATTAATCCTCTGTCAAGATATAGCCAGCAAAGATTTTCTCCCACTGTACAGACTAGTTTCTTTGATGGACAGAAGCCTTTTAATTTGAGGCCCCACTTGTCAATTGTTGACCTTATGTTTTAAGGAATTTAAGTATAGTCAGAAAGCCCTCACCTGTGTGCATGTTTCTGATTGTTTTCTCTAGTTTTTCCTTTAGGGGCTTTAGAGTTACATGTCCTAGTTAGAACTTTGATATGCTTGGAGTTGATGTTAATGCGGGGGTAAGAGATTTGAAATGTAAATAAATAAAATAATAAAAGAATAAGAAATTATTTTTTAAAAAGGACCCAGTTTTACTATTCTACACGTAGATATTCAGTTTCTCCTTCAATATTTTTTTTGAGGATTTAATCGTTTGTTTGAAATCTCTCCATATAAAAATGGGAAGCCTAATTTCAGTGTTTGATAATAAAAGTTGGTGGTCCAAATACTACATGAGCTCTACATTTTTTGTTTGTTTGTTTTTTAAATTGGATTCAATATTTCTTAAAGAGACTGTCTTCTCTCAGTGTGTAGGTTTTCTTTTTTTTTTTTATCATTGTCATAAATCATGCCACTGTGTTTGTGTAGGTTAGTATCTTTGTTCTCCATTCTAGTCCATCCCTTTACATATCTTTTTGTGTCGATAACATGCTGTTTTTATTTCCATGGCTCTGTAGTATATCTTGAAATCAGGTATATTGATACTTTCAGCATTATTCTCGGAGCTAGGACAGGTTATGAGAAGAGAAGACAGTGATAGGTGATAAGGAGCTCAGCAGCTGCTAAAGCACATATACAAGGTGCCCATCCCTGGGTGCTCAGGTCTAATTTCTTTGCTATGCTAAGAAATTATGCTATGCGTGCTTTTAATTTTCAAATCTTTGCTCTTCCCATTTTCAAAATCCTTTTGTTGTCATTCTGCACATTTAATAGTTTAATTATATAATACAGGACATTACTTTCTGGCCTTGTCTCTTTGGTATTCTCAAAGCCTTTTGTACCTGTTTGAACATCTCTTCCTAGATTTGGGCAATTTTCTGCTATGATATTCTTAAAAATATTTCCTTGACCTTTAAGCATACCATTCTTCTCTTTCTGTGGCAACGATGTGCAGGTTTTGCCATTCTTCAGTGTCCTGTAGGTTGTGAATGTTCTGTTTGTACCATCTTATTATTTGAATTATTTGAATTATTTGAATATTTTCTTTCTCCACCTCGTTATCAAGCCTTTATATTCTGTTTTCCCTTCCGTCCATTCTACTGGTAAGGGGTTTCTTTGCCACATTGAAATGTTCGCTTCTGGTATTTCAGTTTAGCTTTATTTTCAGTAGTTCTAAGTCTGTTGAACACTGGTTTCATATTTATATTGTGTTTATTTCATTTAGCTGTTTGTTTATGTCCCCTTGGAGGCCATTCAAGATTTTATTTGTGTTCTCTTGGATTTCTTTGGACATACTTTTAATCATTATTTTGAATTCTTTGGAGTCTCCTTTAATTTACTCTCATTAGAGGACATTACTGTGAGACTGGCCATTGGGTTTTCATGTCTCTTGCGTTTTCACGTTAAGACTCAAGGATCTGGTATTAGGTGGTTAATTTGACCCCCCGCCCCACCCCTACCCCGCAATCAGTCTTATTCTTTCAGAGAAAGTGTTTTCAGTGTTGGAGAGGGACTAGTTTGTAATACAGCTTTAGTGCCATTTTCTCTGCTAAGCTTTATTTTGGAGTACCAGACTGTCTCTTGTACTCTCCTGAAGGTAGAATACTGCCTACAGAAATAATCATTATCAATGGGTAGGCCAATGAATATGCAGTAACAGTCAACAATCAAAACCATCACCCCTTAAATGCCAGTCAGTTTAGGAAACTAACACTAATACTGTTGTGTGCATTAACATAGTAGTTGCTGTGAATATGAGAGAAAAGGGGGGAAAGCAAAGATCAGGGGTTAGTATTGAGCTGATAGTGAAAACCAGAGATGGGGAGACGATAAGTGTTAATGATGTAGCTTTGGTTAGAAATAAAATAAAAAGAGAGAGGTAAAGAAATCTAGTCATTCACATATCCCAAAGAACTCTCAGGTCTCAGAAGGCTGAGACACAGGGACCACATAAATCAGGTAAGGCTATGTTGTCTGGAAAAACTTATTGATCATCATTCATGAGGAAAATGAGAATAGAAAAAAAAGGAAAGGAAAAGTGTGTGGGGGTGAGGGTGGGGGAAGGCCATAACAGAGCTGGCCTCCTAAATTGACACTGGGTATTAAATAACAGAGACAGAGTGAAGAGAGAGAAGTGGACATGCAGAGACTGGATATAGTCATGCCGACTTTCTGGTTGCAGCTTTGACTCTCTTGGTACCCCTTCCCAAGATCCTTGAGACCTTTCAGACTCATGAGGTCAGGACACTGGTATAGGGTCACAGATGTTGCTCATACCCCTAGGTGGTTGCCCATGCCATTCTTGAATATGGGTGCACCTTTGTAAGGTCAAGGTTGGGTCACACATGCTGGTCTTGTAAATGGGCCAATCCATTCATGGTGTATATTACCCATGCTGGTCACATCTCTGAGTTGAAATCTGGTTGTGATTCTATGTGATTCTTTCTGATGTTTAGCTTACCGCTTGTGTCCTAAGTTCCTTTGAAGACTATGACTTTGCTTGAGTTTCTACCTTACTGAATACATCAAGGTTCTGATGCAGGCTTCCTCACTGTCTAGATGGATTCTGCTGACCAGTTTTCAGTGTGTAAGTTCTTTAACACTTGCTCTGAGTTTCCCAGCACTGTGGTTCACTGAGGATCTGAGCTGTTAAGCCAAGTTGGCATGGGTTTCTTTAAAATAGCATCACACCACTGTGATGCTATTCTATGTCATTCTATGTCTAGTGTCATTCTATGACACTGCCTCACTGCTGCTCTGGTTCCAAAAGGAGTGA
>JADRCH010000010.1:19601849-19614397 GCA_019843965.1 Rhynchomys soricoides
TTTCTTCTCCTCTTCCCCCATCCCTCCCCCTGTAACAGAGAACTCCTCAGAACAACCAACCCTTTAAGGATGAATACGGTTTTTCCTGTTCTTCTTTTTAAAGTTTCCTGCTTTACTGAGTGATTAAAATAGAGATTTTTCAGTGGTCACTCACCTCCTATGATAGCTATCATCCACCATTTTCATTGAACCAGTTTGTTCCCTAGAGAGTATGGTTGATGCCTGCATGTTATTGACCATCTTGGGTCTTTTTTTCTTGTTATATCTTGACTGACCTAAATGGTGGTTTTAATTAAACTGAGGGATTGATTCTAATAACGTGGACAATGATATACACAGATTTTTTGTAGATGTTTGATTAATAGAAGCTTTTGTCTCTGAGATCGTTAAAAATACACCTGGCTATATAAGCAAACTTCAGTATGTTTCTTTCTAACCAGAGACTACATCCTCTTTCCCACATATTGTTTAATAGACTGGGAGGTCATTTTGCAATGTTATAATTGAGGTTAATTTAAACATTCCCCCCAATATTTTAGGATGAGATGTGTGAGATCTTATAGAATGCTTTATGGGGGACCCTAGCTCCTTAGGTAACTTGACTTTTCATCACATCTATCCAAAGAACCAGAAACAGTGTCCTGAAGAAGACATGGAAGCATGTAAGAAGGCATCTTTAGCGGGCATCGCTGGAGTATGAAGTCACTAATCACTGAGAAATGACATTTGAGATGTTTGAATTGCAATGCAATGGAACTAACTTCAAGATTTATGAATAGTTGAAAGTTAGTTATGAATAACAGCTTGTTTTAACTTCAAAATAGTAAAATGAGCATTAAGTCTGTAATTATCTATCATGAGGTGCTGAGCTCCTTAAACTGCCATCATATTAGATTAAATATCTGTGTTCTGTTTTTATGTTTCTGAGTTTTTAAGCAGGAGAAAAAAAGGGGTTTCCAAGCTAGTTATGGTAAGGTCTAAATGCTTCCCTTGGTTGTGTACATTCTTTGTTCAGTGGGCAGGTCCAGCATATATTTATACTGTAAATTCCCTTACAGGGGGATGAGCTTTTCAATGACCCCTTGTTTATAGGGACTTATTTTTCTACACTGGGAACTCAGACTTTAAATGAGGCAGCAATAGCAAATTAGAAAAAGATAACCACAAAGTGAAAGGCAGAGGAAATATGTAGTTACTTGTGAGAACAGACAGAGTGGCTCATCTGAATTCTCAACAAGTATCTCATTTGATGCATTGCCCTTATGAACTTTTTATAAAGCAAGAGAAAAACATTCTCAGAACACATCACCGTGCAGTCATGCGATATAAAGCTAGTCTACCCCTAATGATGTCATTGCTGGTTTCAGACCATTATAGGAAAGGACTATGCGGATAGATAAATGAAGCCTGTGCCTTCTGGTTTTTATGATATTGAGATCCAGACTACATAAATTATAATTTGTTTATGTCTGATGTTTTGTGTGAGTTGGATTGCCTAGACAATGAGTGTTTTGCTTGAATGAGATTTTTTTAAGCTAGCATTTATAATGAATCACACACACAAAAATTCCCATTGTAAAAGAAAAATGCAAAGCAACAGTCTATTACAGATCCAGTGAAGCTAGGTCAAGTGTTTATGAAGTGGGACTCAGAGGCTGACAGATGAAAACTTAACTCTGTGTATGTCAGTTAGAGTTGTATGATTTGTGGCATGTTAGCTAACCTCTTCACGTGGCAATTTTCTTATCTTTAATCATCATCATCATCATCACCATCATCATCATCATCATCAACAACAACATCTGGGCATGCCTTTAATCCCAGCACTCAGGAGGAAGAGGCAAGGAGTTCGAGGTCATTCTGGTCTACAAAGCCTGTTCCAGGATATCCCAGGACTACATAGAAAAATGCTGTCTTGAAAAAAAAAAACCCAAAATAAAATAAGCCACATCTTTAATGAGGATGTGGTGAAGCATGTAAACGTTACTGCATCATCCAGTGTCTCACACATACTTGCCCAGTGAACACTAGCTATTGTGGTTATTGTTGCTGGATCAATTCCCTGGTCCACGTTCTACAGCATCTAGTCTCTGCTCCCAGCAAAGCGTAAGAGAAATGTCTAAAGGGAGGTCTTACCATCACTCTTAACAACAAAAAGAAACAGGGACATCTCTAAGTCATGTCATTAATAGAAGCCGTTAGTTATAAGTTTTCTTAAGTGCTAATCTGCTTATATTTTCCATGTGCAATCAATATGCCAACAAATGCTCCGTATGTTTTTAAAAATTGTTTATCTAGCTATCTATTTATCTGTCTATCTGCTCTTTTTTTTTTGAAACAGGGTTTTTCTGTGTAGCCCTGGCTGTTCTGGAACTCACTCTAGGCCAGGCTGGTCTCAAACTCAGAAATCCACTTGCCTCTACGTCCCGAGTGCTGGGATTCAATATATTTATCTTTAAAACAACACTGTTGTGAAATACGGAGTCACCATGAATTAAAAGGCTATCTACTTGCCCTCAGATTTTATGATTGGAAGCAAGTCTGACTATAGCTTCTGTGCCATTTAGAATTTTAAAATACAAATGTATCTAAGCTCTGACTCTACCTCATACATTGTGGTAAGCCTTTAATGTATTTAATTTCACTGAATCTCCAAAATATTTCATGAGGTATGAGAGGTATGAGATATTAGTCCTTAAACTTATGCATTCTAACCATACCTCTTTTTCGGCACCAGGATTGAAAGCCTCCTATGTTTCATGGTCAGTGTATTTGTGGCAGTCTATTAACAGGTAGTTTCTACTTGCTTGCTCCTTTGTTTGTGTGCATGTATGGTTCAATATCAATACCAACATTAAAGACTATATAGTGACTTGGAAGACAGAAGCTATGAATTACAGAAGACCTTGTCTCTAATCCGATTTCAGACTAACACTATCTTCAGGGTAAGAGGCTTACCTTCTTAGGGCATTTGTTATTTAATTTGTAGTAGCCAACTTTATTCACATCATAGATTTGTTTGGGCATTTGATTCAACATATTGTGAAGTATTCACCATAGAGCCAAGCACATAATAAACAGTCCTTTAATGATAGCTTTTATTTTGATAAACACGAGCTACAAATGGGTAACACGTACATACACTACAGGAGGCTTGTGGGAATATTAAGCTAAAAAATAAAATAGTGTTTGGACTTGCAATTCTGTGGGAAACAAATATGTTTGTGTGAATGAAATGTCCTTCAGAGATGCAAATGTAAGAGGTAATAGATGTGGTGATAAACTTCCTAATTTGGAGTATAGCTCAAATTTAAAAAGGTGGAGAAAATAGTATCCAAATTGGGTTTTAGGAAAAAGCATGCTGCTGTTTGGAGACCATGAAGTACACAGTACTGGCTGAGTTATAAGCTACTATACAGAGAAGAGAGAAGGGATGTCCCAGACCTAGGAGAATTATAACTAGAAGCGGAGGCTCTTGGACACGGCGTCCAGGGAATTTATATGCTGGGCATACAGCATGGCCAGGCCACTTTGCAGATTTATCTATTGAAATACAAGGCTGCAAGGAATGACAGGTGGCTTAGCTGCCAAGCCTGATAATATGAATTTGGTCCCTAAGTGCCATGTGGTCAAAGGAGAGAACTAAGTCCTGAAGCATGAGCGTGTGCACGCACACACACACACACACACACACACACACGCACGTACACACACACACGCACATGCGCACACACACACACACACACACACACACGGACACACAGACAGACAGACAGACAGACACACACACATACAGACTCTAAAAAGACAGAAAGACATAATAGCCTAGTTTCTTCTCTGCCTTGCTAACAAATTTCATTGTTTAGAAAACACTCAAAAGAGTGCAGACACTGTGCTTAGAAACTTGAGTTTGTGAGAACAGCTTCAACATTGTATTTTGTGGAAGGACTCCTCAGCAAGGGCAAAGGGAAGAGGTGGAACAGAAATGAATGAATACTAGAGACAGGCCAAAGGCATCCCATCCCTTTATAGCAGTTATGGGCATGAGGGCAAGGGAAGCGAAGGTGATGAACATTTCTGGTAGGCGGTCAGGAAGGCAGTGATAGTGTTCACTGCACTCAACCCTCTGTAAGGGAGGTCGGGACATAATGTTTCTGCATATAGCATGTATGAAGTATAAACTGTCAATCAGGTATCCCAAATACTGATGGAAAAGTAGGCCGGAGTTTAAATGAATAATCTACTATTAGATGGAAAAGCAAGTTGTTACAGTTACAAAAGTAATTTATTTTAGACACATTTGCAGTTTTCTTGTTACTATGGTTTCTAAAATCTAGGTCACAAAGCACATCCATTTCCTGTATAATCTATGAAGCATGTTAGGTGCAATGCATTTATTAAACAGCATTCTTATATTTCTGTCCTAACGTGGAGAAAGAGGACACTGCTTCCTTTCCTCCTTCTCTAAAATAAATAAATACATAATAATAAAAACTAAGAGAAAAATAAATAAAGAACAGAGTGAGGGAGTCTGAGAGACTTTGGAAGTCACGTCTTCACAAGTGCTTTGCCAGAACCTGTTTTTATCAGCTCACACAAACCCCTCTTTGCTTGATTGGCAGCTTGGTAATCCTCTTCTAAGCATTAACTGGGCAGCTTTATCTATAAATAGCATTCATTTGCAGGTATGAGGGACAAAGGTGCAGTCACAGGCAGACGAGACTGCCTTGCCCACCTGTCTTTTTAATCCAAGGTTAGTCCCCGAGGTAACCGCAAAGCTTCACGTTCTTGTCACACTCATCTTGAAGAGATGAAAACACCTTTTCTTAGAGGAATCATGAAGTTGTCTTGGGACTTAGCTTAGTAATACTATTTTAATGATTCATTAGGTGACACCTGAGTCATATTTAATAAAGTTTATAGTTGGAACACAAACTTTGGAAATTTTGTATTTATTATTTTAAATTTATTGCTTGAAATTTTCATGCATGTGTATAATTGTTTTAATTGAATCCATCTTCCCACTCTCTCCCCTTCGATTCCTCTCATTTTTCCCATTTCACTTTTTCCTCACTTATTTCCTGTATTCTTTTTAAAGCCACTGAGTCTGCTTGCTGCTGATACATACATAGTTCCATTCACTGGAGCATGAGCAGCTTATTAGGGATCACATTTCTGAAGCAAACTGACACCTGCCCCGCCTCCAAGACATCAGTGTCCAATAACTCTTCAGCTAGGGGCGGGACTTCATAAGGCCCGTCCCCATCTGAGTTGGGTATTTGGTTGGCTTGTTCTGATTCAGGTCTTGGATATATAGTTCAAGTATACAACAGCCTTGCTTTGTCTGGTAAGCCTTATTTTACTTCAGTCTTCCCTGATTTCTATCTCTTAATGATCTTTCCACTTCTGAGATGATCCTTGATCCTCGACGAGAGTGTGAGTAATATAGACGAGCCCTGTAAGACAGAAAGCTCTTGGTATCTTTCAATGTGGTAAAAGTGCCATTCAAATGTGTTTGGCACCTTGGGAGGGAAGTTAATATAATAGACCATGTTGCTAGTGTTAATAGTTGTGGGTTGTTTGAGTTTCCTTTAAAAATATTTTATGTAGCTACATGATGATGCGGAGTTTAACTTCCATTGAAGTGAACCCTTAGTCCTGCCCTGTTGAGGTGCTCCTATAGTTTAAGATTCAGGAAGCTGAGGCAGGAAGGTGGTGAATTCAAGGTTAGTGTGGGTTACCTAGCAAGACTCCAGTACCATGAAACAAAACCAAAGAAACAAATGGAAGTAGACCTTTGGCTCTAATTGTAAACAACAAGTATTCTGGTTTTCTTTATAATGTGAAGTTCTAGAATATAAAAATGTTATGAAACTAGAAAACTATGGTGAGTGAAAACTGGAACTGAGACAGGAAACTGAGGAAACAATACTATTGGGCACACCAGAGCTTGTAATGATTAGCTGCTATGCTACCTCACCTTTGTAAAAGACAATAGTTTGAATATAATTTCTTAAAATCAGGAGAAGCTTGATGCTTTCTGGACAGTATGGTGTCTTCTGAGTGAGGAGAAAAGGTGGGGACTGAAGATGTACTCAGTTCAGGCTGTTTCCTGGGCCTTTATGGGAAACAGTAGCCCAGGAGCTGGTTAGTATCTAACACAATCTCTCCATGTCTGTTACTTCTCTTACTAATCCTTACAGTGTTTTCTGGTTACAAATACAAGAGTTTAAGCAAGAGGCATCTAAAATGGGATCTCAGAATGTTTGCTTTTATGTTAAAGAGTTCTATAACCATAGAAATAGATGGCTCACAAGGAGGTACATATGGTACGCTACTGATGTTTCCAATTATGCTGCAGATAAACATGTAACCTAAAACACAAGGTACCAGAAGACCGTCTCTCAACAACTCATCCTCAGATACACACATACAAAAGAGATTCACTGCTTGGTTAACTTTCAAATGCTCAGTTTGGTGAGCAATAGAGTTAGATTTCAAGAGTCGAGACAGGCTGCTTTTCCTAATCTGCAGTGCTTAACTTTTCTGTGTTTCTTTACTCCATTCCAAACGCTTCAAGATAAAACCCAGTGGGATCTTGAAAAACAGACTATGCCCCTTTCTTCATTTTGGCCAGGACGAGATGGACCATCTGTTAATCAATTAATACTTTACATTTCAAAACCACTTGGTATTTCTACATGTGGAAATTTTTTGGTGTTTGTTTTTTTGTTTTGTTTTGAATTTAAAAAATTGTGGTTAAGTAATCAATTTTTCAAGTTCCCTGAAAACAAATTAGGTAATTCTGACCTTTGCTCTATTTAATCGGATAATTTTTTCTTCTCTTTATTAGGTAATTTTTAGATTTTTGACTTTGGCTGGCAGGACCAATGTTACATCAAATTCTTGAGAGTGCAAGTGTGTACTTGGCTTCTTCCCGTTCCTCCTTTTAGCATGTGGTATCTCTGGCTAGACTGACTTTCCTTTCTTCCCCCAGAACATCTCAGACTGACCGTTCTCAATGGTTCTGTAGCCTTGAGCCATTTTCCTGTCCCCCTGGCCAGAAGACAATACCTGTAGCCAGACCTGTGCCCTTCAGGACTTATTTACTGCTTCTTGTTGACACTAAGTATTCTTATAAATTAATCTACGCTGAAGAATTCATTATTTATGGAGTCTTACCTTTCCAGATAATGTTTTACTTTGATATTTCAAAAGTACACTACCAGAGGCATCATGTTGTTATTATGAAAAAAAAAAAGTATTATTGGCAGGAATTGTAGACTCTTGGCCAAGCCAGTTTGCAGGAAAATGAAAAGGCCTTTGGATGGCCTCAGATTATACAATTTAGACATCTACTTACATCATTCAGGGTGGACTTTTGGTACTCTGTTTCTATTTTCTCTTTCTCTTCTTTTTTCCTCTTTTTTCTTTTCTTTTTTTTAAAATTAATCTATTTATTTTGGATTTTTGGGACATCTCCCTTGTGTATCCCTGTCTTGAAATTCCTATGTATACCAGGCTGACCTCATCATACTCACAGAGATCCACCTGCCTCTGCTTCCTGTGCCATCACTCCTAGCTCTGTTTCCATTTTCTAACTCCAAAGTCAATAAAACTATAATGAAGATTTGTGGCCAAGAAGGACTTTAGTGACTTTCTTTTCGTTGTAAGGACTATAAATCTGTCTTGGTTTTACTGTATGGCATGCTTTATCTAAGCAACAAAGACTGTTTCTAGATTCATAATTATGAATATGGAGCTAATGTTTAGAATTATAAATTCATTACTTTCAAGATCCCTATTAAGAATATTTAATATTAAAATGAAATCCTATTAGAATTTAATATTTCTTTTTAATATTAAAAATTAGCAGGTAGCTATACATCTAACAAAATGGTCTCTAGCTGAGTTCCTAATATTGTTTCCTTCTGAAACCTCTAGAGTTAGGCTTCTATAATCAGCATGGCTTTTAGCACTATTGTCTTCCAAATTTCTACCAGGACAGCCCATTGAGCTTCACATACAGCATTTAACCACTTTCATTACCAGTTCAAAGTTTTAAAGTCTTCCAGCCTCCTCCAGTAACATATGCAAGCACTTCACAATACCCCACTCCTGGTACCAACTTCTGTGTTAGTTATTTGTTATTGCTATGTTAATACATATCACCAAAGCAACTTAAAGAAGGAAGGCTTATTTGGGATTATGGTTTCAGAGGGATACAAGTTCATAATAGCAAATAATTATGGCATTAAGCAAAGACATGGTGGCAGGAACAGCTGAGAGCTCAGACCTTGATCCTTAAGCAGGAAGCTGAGAGTGCAGTTGAAATGGCTTAACCTCAAAGATTGTCCCCAGTGACATACTTCTTCTAGCAAGGCCATACCTACTAAACATACTCAAACAGTGCTACTAATTGGGGACCAAGTATTCAAACATATGAGCCTAGTGGAGGACATTCTTGTTCAAACCATCATATGCATAAATCATGTAACTTGGATGGTGATGTGTGGGAGAACCCTGAGGCGGTTGAGGAAATTGAATGCTCTGAATTTAATGGGCTCAGTATACATAAAGGAGTGGTCTCTCCACTCTCAGCAGAGGATTCATCCCTACTCTTCACAGTTCTCTCTTCCACTGACTGGGGGAATTAATCCCACCTGTCTGTCTAGGGGGCAGGCAACGCTTTTCCATAAAGGAGATGCCAGAGAAGACAATGCTGATGTCTGTCAAGGACCACCTATCATTGCCTCTAGAGATAGACTCAAGGGTAAGCAGACTCATAAATGAGAGATAGAACATGCAGTCCAGAAGAGATTCAATATACCCACAAACAACACAATGAGTTTTAAAATTCATTCAAACAGACATCTGGGGAATGTGTAAGTTTGGATTTTAAACATCTGGAATAATGGTGGAAAGAACATAAAATTGGATCAAGCTGAACTTACTGATATAAGGCCATTTAGCAGAGATTCAAGGTTTAATATTGAAGCTTTCATAATTAAAAAAAAATACCAAGAGTAGGCTAATTAAGTAAATTATACATGTATATGTTCACTTCACTAGTTCTGTTCCCTTAGAGGATCCTCATTAATACACATGAGGCAGAGATTTTCTCATGTTATTAAATTGTAAGCTCTTTTAATAACCATAAATGTATAGTTTTATACATGCCTGTATTAACTGAATAGTTTCCTAATTGGTATATTTCCTCAGTGAAATTAAGGACATGTGAAAATTACACAGATATTTGAGGACACAATATAATCTTCTTTTAAATCATGTATATCTGTGTATTTTCACCAGTCCTAAAACTAGCTTGAAACAGTTGGAGCGGGTAGCTTTTGCTACGTCACTGTTCATGCTGTTCACAGTATCTACCACATGAGGGCAGTGTAACCACACAAAGACCTGATATCTGACCTGCCCTTAAGTCAAAGAACTGATTCCAAAGGAAATTACACAACATATAGCTTATAATTGAAACCCAAGATGCAAATATTATAACAAATATACCAATAAAATATTCTTCCAGTTGAATAACTTATTGAAAGGGTATGTTATTTTCAATAGAAAAAGAGTTTACAATTAGGAATTAGGAGTATGGGGTGGACAAAATGGCTCAGTGGGGAAAGGCACTTGCTGTCAAGACTGACGACCCGAGTTCAATCCCTGGAACTCATATTATAGAAGGAGAGAACTGATTCTCAGAAACTGTCCTCTGATAACCAGATACTGTGGGGTGTGTGTGTTACACACTGCATGCATACACACACACACACACAAACACACACACACACACACACACACACACATTGAATAAATAGGCATTTTTAAAATTAAAGGTTAAAAAAAGAACAAAATAGTTCAAGCATTAGAAAGAGAATTTTGCTACTGCTGTTGATGGGTGGGAACTTACATAGCCTTTGACCACTAGTGTCAGACGACTTGTACTGGCCCAACATGACATTTTGGGCCAGTTACTTAGCATTACTAAGTCTTGCCTGTAAGACAGGAGTAAGCATGAAATGCTTTCATAAGATTGGTAAGGATTAAATCAGATAATGTAGGTGGATGAGTTTGCCATATTCTTCATATTAATCATTAATTTGCATTTTATGTTCATTAAATGCTGACTCCTTTTCTCCTTTTGTTCTTCTTGAGAGGAGAGCTCAGGTAGCCCTGCATGGTCTTAAGCTTCCCATGTGGCTGAAGCTGACCTTGAGCATCTTCTCTTCTTGCTTCTGCTTTCCAAAGACTGAGAGCTTTCAGACACACAGAGAAGAATCTGAAAGAGACATACTGTATTTTATTTTATTTGATCAGAATGATTCCAGATGTAATACATTTGAGGGAACTGTTTAAGAGGAGAACAGCATGAAGACTGGGATCTCGTGGTTTCTCAAAGAGCTGAATGGTTGGGACTTTTTAGAAGGAGGGTGATGACTCCTCCTGAGGAACTAATCTGCTTTCTGTGAGACCAGCATCGCATTGAGTAAGATCCTGAAGGGTGTTGAAGATAAAGGAGAGATGCAATTCAGACACAGGAAACTTCCTCAGCTTGTTCAGTCTTTCCGTTATTAGTATAGAGCATTGCCTTCAGGCAACTTGTTTGGTGGACCTGAAAATGGCATGTTTGACCAAGGAAACTGAATTGTGTTTAATCTCCAATCCCTGAATAGTGATCACTTAGTAAGAACCTAGGGAACTTAAAAGGGGGCTTAGACTTTCCAGCAATAGTTCTTTAGCCAGGAAATGGAAATCACATAATTGATATAAGTAATGTACTAGAACCCAGGAAGGAAGAGTGAGAGTCAAGCTAGAATAATTAAGGATTGGGTGGATATATGTTTTGAATGTGGTCTTAAATGTTGGCTAGGAATTGGAGAGGAATGGGAGGAAGGGAAAAAAACATAGGTAGGTGTTATCAGCGTGAGTATAAAATTCCTGTGCTGAAGTCCTAATTATAGACACAGACCATGTGAAGACAGAGACACAAGAAAGCATCTACAGGCCAGTGAAAGAGACCAGAAAACAATCCAGCAGTGCCAACACACTGATCTCAGTCTCCTGGCCTCCAGTGTCATGAGAGAATGCATTTCTACAGTGTAAGTTGTAGGATTTGTGGTGCTCTGCTATGGCAATTTATTAATAGACGGGGAAACTGTGAGCACAATTGTGGTCCAGCAATATTCATATCCGGTAGAGGGATAGTAAGAAAACATTGGTTTGCATCTGGAGAGATGGATCAGCTGTTAAGGGTACTGCTGATCTTGCAGAGAATCCAGCTTAGGTTTCTAGCACCCACACAATAGTGGGGATCTCACACCCTCTTCTGACTTCCCTGAGGACATGGTGCACATACATATATGCAGGCAACTACTCATACAATTCTGTAAAATAAATAATTCTAAAACTAAACAAAATGGTTTAATTAATGATTTGGCATTAAAGAATATCTTGCTATTTTGACAAGCAAGCTTATGAGATGTTGTTCTGGAAAAGGTGGACTTAGCCCAGTAGGGTCTAGTCAGAAGTTTGGAGCACAGATGGAACTGCCAAGTCCTTTCTTTAAATGAGTCCAGAAGGGGTGAGAAGAATTTTTGTCAGACACGGAAAGCAAAAGTTGGGTCTGAGGCTGTAGCCCAACTGATAGAGTGCTGCTTTAACATGTAAGAGGCCATTGCTTCCAACCCCAGCACCACACAGACCAGGCAAGTGTGGCACGTAATTTTAATCCTAGCACTCAAGAGATGGAGGCAGGAGGATCAGAAGTTCACAGTCTCAAAGAGGGAAGGAGAGAGGGAGAGAGAGAGAGAGAGAGAGAGAGAGAGAGAGAGAGAGAGAGAAGATTTCAACGCAATAACGGTGCAAGTGATATCACAGGTGTCTGAAACCAGCAGTTGTCAACAAAGGGGGTAAAGAAACAGGCTGCATCTAAGGTTAAGAATGCCACGTTGGCACTAGAACTACAAGGATATACAAAATTTATAGAAGAGTGGTTACGGAGGCATAGACCCAAACAGTATGTATAGAAGTTTACAATGAAGACTGCTGTGTGATTTACGTTGGGTGAGTTCTTTCAATGTAACCATCTTCTGTTGCTCTAGAGCTATCATAGACATGACAGAAGGCCAAGGCTTGAGTAATTAGCTTTATGAAAGTATAGAACAGGCAATCATCTTCAATGCTTGTGTTAGTATTAAAGACATGAGGAAAAAAAAGAACTTCCACAGAGTAAGAATTAATTAAGACTAACAATTCATTGAAACCAGGCTCCGAGCTACAACCAAGAGGAAACAGAGCTTGTGGCTGGCTTTCGTTTCTGTTGCTAATACACAATACCAGAGACAGGTATAAAGAAAAGAGATTTATTTACTGTGTCTCATGGTTCTGGCCCAAGGTCTGGTAAGGGCTTTCTTGCTGACATGGCCATTAAATGGTACAGGAAGTCACTTGGTGAGAGACAGGAAAACATGTGTGTGTGTGTGAGAGAGAGAGAGACAGAGAGAGAGAGAGAGAGAGAGAGAGAGAGAGAGAGA
>JADRCH010000010.1:19614407-19663797 GCA_019843965.1 Rhynchomys soricoides
GCTCCCTCTAAGAGGGAAGTGGGTACGTGTTTGAAAGCAGCTCCGACTTGCACAACAGGGAGTCTTTGCTGCAGAAAACTCCAAGTGCGTTTTCGTTTTCAAATGATGAATTACACATAGGATTACACAACCATAGTCTCAGAAGACTTCCAATCAGATGGCCTCCATTTGCTCTGAGTTTGCCCCCAAAATCATGTTCGCAACATTCTGAAAAACCGTCCCCAGAGACAAAAAGGAAGCTTGGCATTATGAAAAGCTGGCTTTTAATGAGTAGATGTGAAAAACTGCACGCACATTTAAGAGTGAGCTTTTATTTGTCAGATGAATCTCATTCAGGAGAGTGGGAGATCTTTCCCAAACCGTTTCCTCGTGAGCTTGATTGATGGTCCCTGGATTTATTGGTAACGGATTTGTTCCCGTTGTAATTCAGAATTAATTTGCTATGACTAGGAGACAGTGGATCCACCACCCTTTCTGTTAGAACGAGTCTAGCTTGCTCCAGCGTGACTAAAACTTTACACTGTTTGAGACCAATGCGGCTTTATAATAAATTTTGTTATAAAAACTGTATACTCGATATAAATCCATTACCAACAGTTCTTTCTTTTTAGTTAATACATTTTATTATTTTTGATAATTTTCTTTTTTTGTTTTGTTTTGTTTTGAGACAGGACTTTACTCTATAGCCCAGAGCCCAGGCTATCCTGGAACTCATTATATAGTTTAAGTTAACAAGGAACTCATGAATATCCTCTTACCTCAGCCTTCAGAGGTCTGAGGTTAGGCCTGTCTAAACAAAGAGTTTGGTTTATTTGTTTGATTTTTAAAACAGGGTTTTCTGTTGCCCTGACTGGCCTTGAACTCTCTATGTAGTCAAGGATGGCTTTGAAATTCTGATTCTCCTTGTATTCTGTCCCCAGAGCTAGGATTATAGGCACCACCATAGCTGAGTGTTTATGGGGAATTTGGGCTTAAACCTACGCCTTTGTCCATACTGGGTTAACCCTCGGCTAAATGGACATATCCTAAGTGCCTGATAGGTTGGAGGGGGCACAAGGGAACGAAACAGGGTCTCCAACCTACATATAGTCTGGAATTCAAAGGGATCCACCTACCTCTGCTTACCAAGTGCTGGAATTAAAGTATATGTCATCACCACCTGACCCTGATAGCTTTTATAAGCATTATTTTTATTTAAGTTCATAAAAAGTAAATTTAAGCAAAGTTGATTCAGGTGAGCAATTCATTGCTGGCAGTAGAATCAGTATGGAGGGCTGTGGTGCAGGCTCTTATGCACTTGACAGATAAGCTACAGCTCGATTTTGGAGTTTTTTTTCTGGTGTCCCGGAGGGAGGAGGCAGTCTGGCGGGTCCAGTCCTTTGAGTCTCACCTTTGCTGCTGCTTAGAAGTTAATATGAAGGAAGGTGAATTGTGGTGAGGTCTAGTGTGTAGAAAACATAAACAGTCACCACATGGTGGTGGTGGTGCATGGCTGTAATCTTAGCACTAGGGAGGCAGAGGCAGGTGGATTTCGAGACCAGCCTTATCTATGGAGTGAGTTCCAGGATAACCAGAGCTATACAGAGAAACCCTGTCTCCAAAACAAAACAAACACAAAGAAAAAATACAAAGAAAAGAAAAAGGAAATGTAAACAGTAATTGGCACTAAAGCAGCAGTCTGTGATAACTCACTGAGCCCATGCCTACAGAATATAATGTATAAAAAAAATTAATACAACTAATTCTCACTGTATTATTTCTACACAAGTCCTGCCTTATCATCCATTACTGAATCCTCAGATATAGTCAACTGTAGATAAAAGTGTTTACAAAATTGAATATGGGCTGAATATGTACAGATCTTTTACTTTGTCATCTTTACCTAAACAATATGATGTGCCCATTCTGTAATCCAGAGATAGCAAAGTTGAGGTGAAGATATGTATGGGCTACAGAAAACTACTATACGATGTTCTAGAAATCACAGGAGCTTCCATGGATTTTAGTGTATGAGGGAGTTCCTGGAACCAATTCGCAAAGAAGTGTGACTACTTGCTTCACTGGGATAAATGCAGATCCAGGATTCCTTTTCCTGTGTGTTTCTAGCAGGAATGAGCTGTACCATCCATTTTTGTGTGATAGTTGGAGGGTAGAGATGATGCAGCTACACTCTGTAGTTCACACACATCATCTCATATATGTTGGCTCGAAGTTTATGTGAGGCAATGGCTAGGTTTATAATCTTCCCAATCTTTCACCTGGATCCTCTTACAGCATTCCTGCCTCCAGGGACCAGTGTTTTTGTTTGGCTCCATGGTGAAGTACCTTGTCTTCTCCAGGACAGCCACACCACAAAGGACAGAGGCCAATAAGAACTGACAAAAGGCTCATTCCATCCTTGCAGGTGCCAGCTTGTGCATATAGGTTCCTGCTTATTCCTAGGTTCCTTCACTCTTCCTGACTCTCTCCTTCACAGGTTTAAGTTCTAACATAAAATGGAGACAACACAATTAAGAATGCGTGTTCTTTGATAAGGTTAAGTCCTAAAAAACAAACAAAAAACAACTTTTGATTGATGTAGACCTATAATGATCCTAATTGTCAGTTTGATATTGCTTCAGTAATGAAAATAGTTTCTCTTGGCAACAACATTTTGATTAGCACAAATGAATCATGACTAGTGGCCAGTGACTATAATCCCACGTATTTGGAGGGCAGAACCAGGCAGATCTCTGTAAGTTCAAGACCAGGCTGGTCTATATACCAAGTTCCAGGCCAGGCAAGGCTACATAATAAGACAGTCTGAAAAACAAAAACAAACACAAACAAACAAAAATAAACATGAAAACAGACAATGAAATTATGTGTGTTATTTGGTTGTAAAATTATTTATATAATTTAGAATAAATTGCTTTTAGATGATGATCCAAATAACATTTTAAGATTTGGAGAGATGGTTCAGTGGTTAGGTGAACATATTGTTCTAGCTAAAGGGCTCAGCTTTAATTCTCAGGACCAACATGGTGGCTTATGACATTCCTTAAGTCCAGACCCAGGGGATCATGCCATCTTCTGTTCTCTGTGGTGCCAGGCAGTCACATAGTTCCCCTGTAGGCAAAACATTCATAAATTAAAATAGAATACATAAAATATAAATAAGAGATAATCTTTAAAATCACAATTTTAAAATTCTTACAGCTATCTTAGATTATACTGAAAAATATTGCTTAAAATTCATTTAAATTTGTCTATTTCCATAGTTATTTTGGGGGAGGCTTTGAAGAGTTAATGTTCTTACATTCTCTATACATTTATTATCTTCCTTTGCTGGAGACATGTGGTACTCTTGGAACTTTCTGGACAAAATAAAACAGGCATAAGACTCCTCAACTCTCTGCTTCTTCCCATAAAACTTTCTGATTCAAAGGAATCCAGCCATCTCTCGTTAATTCACTCAGCCTTGATTCATTTAATCACTCTAAAGCTTTGCTAAGTACCTGTTATGTGCTGTGAATGAAACTGTTGCTAAGTACATGCAAATAAACATTGCCATTTCCCTGACGTGGTATCTAACAGGCACAAGGTAGTGTAATGAGTTCTATGGAAGAGCTGTGTGCAGGATTACCTAAAGGAGGCTGACAATTTAATGGTGAATAGGAGAGAGTTTTCTGGAGAGAGTGTGCTTAAATTGACATTCGAATTTAATAAAAATTAGACTGTAAAGGTGGGGGGGAGGTCTTTAGGAGAGAGGAGTAAGATTCTGAAGATCATGAAATACAAAGAAAGAATGAAACATTTAGGATGATGGCTAGCAGAAAGTTTGAAAGTCAGGAGAGAGAAAGCTTGTATTTTGCAGTCAATCTTAAATATGAATCTGAATGTGTATTTCCCTTCCTAGAAACCTTTCAATAGCTTCCAAAGACTTACGGAATAAAGACTATGTATATGTTAGTGTTCTCTACCTCAGCTTCATTCATTTTTGTAGTGAGAATTTTGGTTTCTTTAAGAACACAGAAATATTATAAGAATGTTTTCATTTTAATCCCAGGTGTGGAATATGAGGCTGCTTCACAGCAACTGACTGTGAATTGCCTTGTGCTCTAGCAGAGGCATGATTTTGCCAGGTGGAGATAGTTTCTGCAATTGGGTGATGTTTTCTGGGGACTTTTCAGAGGGTATATAAATGCTAGAGCCCTCACTATGTGGGTTGTTATGTGTATATTGTTGGTTGTCGTTTGGTTGCTGTTGGTTGCTGTTGTGAGTGGTTTGTCATGGGCAAAGAAGAAACAACAAGAAGAAAAGAAGAAACCAGATATCCTGTTGGATAAGATCAAACTTGTCCCAAGGAACTTGATGCCCATAATCAGCAGGAAGTAGTCTAATGAAAACATCACCCCTTCCTCTCTATTCTTTTTAACCTAATGTTAAAAGATTAAAAAGCTGAAAGAAAAGGAATGGAGAATGGCGGAAGAAGGAAGAACCCACAAAGTAGCCAGAAGTCCAGCTATATATTTTCTTTTTCTTTTTTTATAATAAAATTTAATTGTTAAAGAATTTTAGAGAAATGTTCCATATAACAGTACAAATCAATACAGTGCTTCTAATGAACAGTTTACCAACAAGTACCAAAGTATAAATTGTGCATAAAATTTTATCTAGTAAACTTATTTCTAGGAATTTATGTTGACAAAAATATGTATGTACTGTGGGATATTTATCATAGTATTATATACAATGGTGAATTGTATATAATTTCTCATGTATTGGAGAAACATGTCAAAATTAAATACAGAATTAATAAATTATGAAATTATTTGTAGACATTTCTATAATTAAATGCTATCTTTTGGCTAAAACTTTAGAAGACAATATTATTATCATCTTATACTTTCACATTATAAATATGATTAAAATAAATCACTTTGTAAAAACATTATGCAATTGGAAATTATTTCTGACAGATCAACTCTTACAGTTTTATAGGCTATTCATTCTTTTCTCCTTTGAAATGACAAAGGAAAGTACACACATATAGCACACATAACCTAATCTCATAAATCACACATTTAATGTTACTTGTTTTCAATAGGCTTTGAAAACCTTACTACTGTCACACTCAACTAGAAATAAGTGAAAACCCCTGACTAAATTCAGAGAAAATAAATACTAGTCTTCTAAAATGTACAGGACTCACCTCCCTAATGTGAACATAAAATTCAAATACCTCCAATTTTCTCCCTTGAAGATATGTTAGCCTCACTATGTGAAGATGCAAAGAAGCAACATTTCTTTGCATTTCCCAAGGCCATCACACTGAGATTTATCAGATGCCTGTAACACTTGCTGAAGTGTTACCCCTTAAATATTTTTATTTGACCAGTATGAAGTGTCCTTCCTTATCCTTTTTGATAACTTTTGGTTGAAAGTTGATTTTATTTGATATTAGAATGGCTACTTCAGCTTGTTTCTTGGGACCATTTGCTTGGAAAATTGTTTTCCAACCTTTTACTCTGAGGTAGTGTCTGTCTTTGTAACTGAGGTACTATTCCTGTATGCAGCAAAATACTGGGTCCTGTTCATGTATCCAGTCTGTTAGTGTATGGCTTTTTATTGGGGAATTGAGTCCATTGATGTTAAGAGATATTAAGGAAAAGTGATTGTTACTTCCTGTTGTTTTTGAGGAGGACTCAACATCTATCCCAACATCAGGAGTAACTGGGACCAGCGGGGATCCAGGGACACAGGAACCCCGTTGGACCAGTGGCGCAGGTTCCTTCCGGTCTGAGCTGGTGCTCTGAGCAGACCTAGGACTTGAACTCCTCAGCCAGTTCCCACAACACCCAGAGGAAACTCCACTCTCAGGTGCTTTAACATGCCCAGGATCACAAGATCACAGGAGTTTGATCTCAGGGTCCTAGAGGCAGCTTGACTCCCAGGATCTCTGACACACTCAGGATCTCAGGATCCCGGGATCCCAGAGACAGCTGGTCTCTGAGGAGATCTTACACAACCAGGATCACAGGAAGGACAGGTTCCAGTCAGATAAAGGGAGGGCAGGTAGCAATAGAGATAACCAGATGGCCGGAGACCTACAAGACTGTCTAAACATGAACTGAACAAGGATAACAGCAATAGATATGCCAAAACAGATTGGGAAAAGAGTGTGAGGGCTCCACCCTACACAAAGAACTAAGGAATACTTAGAGTAGGAGAAATAGTCCTATCCAGGGAAGAGCACCTCCGTTGGTTATCCAATACCTAATGGTCAGCCCTGAAAACATACACACAAGTAACATTGTACAGACTGCGCAGGTTGTATTTACTATACGTACATATTACATAGGTATATATTATACTAATATTACATATAATATGTATTATATATGTAGCAACAATTAAATGAAAAAAGAGGCCATGAATTGAAGAGAGTAATGAGGGGTATATGGGAGGGTTTGGAGGGAAGAAATGGAAGAAAGAAATGATGTAATTATATTATAATTTCAAAAATAAAATAAAAAGAATGATCACTGACCTGTAACCACATAGTTTACTATATCTCCTGAATGATGATTTTATAGTTACAGCCTGTCACACAGGCTTGGCCATGGCTTGCTTTGACTAATGAATATAAGCAGGCAAGAGAAGACTTAAGAATTATTGCATGTACCACTAAATTCCTCCAAAAAGAATGCATGTCCTGAGTAGAGACTGTTCCTTAATCCTAAATCCTGTGGAACAAAGCTATGGTAGATGACCCACAATACTAAAAGTGATGTGAGGACATTGTTAATAGTTGTCATTGCAAGTCACAAAGATTTGCGGCTTGATTGTCACATCAATAAAGCTGATTAATTAGAATTTCATGATGGATTTGGAGTATTATTATTAAAAAGCACTCGAACAAGGGAGTAATGCATTTCAGAATGGTGTTTGATATCAGTCGCAAACTATTGAAGCTTGTTTCACAATCTGGCACAAAGAGTTTACTCCAGTTTTTCTAACGGAGTTTTACTCCTATCCTTTTCTCTTAAATAGTGACACCTCAACATTGCCATTCCAGGTGCCATGGTGCATTCATTTTCATATTTATTTTGCTACTAAGTTTTTCAAATGATCTCTTTAAAGTATCATGCTTAAGAGCCACTAGACCTTTAATCCCAATACAGAGGAAGCAGAAGCAGGTGAAAATCTGGTCTACAGAACAAGTTCTTAGACAGCCTGAGTACACAGAGAAACCCTATCCTGAAAAAATAGTAATAATAATGATGATGACTATACTACTACTACTACTACTACTACTACTACTACTACTACTACTACCACCATTACTACTACTACTACTACTACTACCATTACTACTACTGCTGCTACTACTACTACTACCATTACTACTACTACTACTACTACTACTACTACTACTACTACTACTATTACTACTACTACTACTACTATTACTACTACTACTACCATTACTACTACTACTGCTACTACTATTACTACTACTACTATCACCACCACCACCACCACCACTACCACCACTATGTTTCATGCTGATACCCATAGAGAAGGGTGAAGCCTGGGTTGCAAGGAGACCCTGTTACACTGACACAGTACCTTGTAATGTACTGATGAGTTTGCAAAAATTGGTAGATGAATATTCTTAGGATTTTCTGTTTACTAAGGAAGGTCTCCATTTGAACCTTCTGTACAATATCAGGAGTCTGGGGGTAGGCTGAATAAATGACCTTACTATTTTTTCAATCACTGTTTGAAAAAATATGTAAAATGAGAAGATAGACTGAACTTTTCAGGACTGGCAACAACAAAGTGTATGGTGTATTACTAGGGAGTCATGGACAGAGATGACAGGATGACAGTGATCTGGGAGATTAGAAGACTCGTATACATGCACATAAGAGTGATGTATCCTAGGAAGGACATGATGCATATCTAGAATTTTCAGGGAGTTGGAGAACTGAGCAAGACTTGAGTTGATATAAAAGTTATAGATCTAGGTCATTGACTTCCTTAACATTTTGGGGACGGTAAAAAAAAAAATCAGATTTTTTTTTTTTAAGTGCAGGGTGTCTCTATGTAGCCACGGCTGTACTAGAATTCTCTACATAGACCAGACTAACCTTGAACTTATGGAGATTCTGCCTCTGCCCGTTCATTTTCTGGCTGTCCTTTGAATATAAGACTCCAGTTGGCTGAATCATGAGTGGTAGTTTCGGTGTGCTTTTACACACATATTAGCTTCCTCTGAGCCTATCCCTAACCATTCATGATCAATGAAGAGTCACTCCTCCCATTTCTAATTCTGCTTCATCTGTACCCAATTAGGACTCTATTTCATCCTCAAGTCTTACTCCATTTCACAAACTTAACTGTGTCTTAACGATGGAATTCACGCGTGGGCTTTAGAGGTGGTGGGGGTGAAAATGTTTGTGTAGAAGCTACAGGATAATTTTTATAGTTTTTTTTATCTTCCTTTAAGGTATCATAAATTGTATAATCTAAAAATCCTTTTAGTTTATTAAAGTTCCCACATCAAGATATTTACTTTTTTTTCTATTTCTTTCTGATTTTCTCACTCATTATCACTGACTTTTTTTGTCATTTGGAATTATTGGCCGTAATAAAATAGCTTAGTTCTGAATTTTGTTCTTGCTTTCTTTGATGCTACTGACAGAGAGTTAGCTTGGGATTTAAAGATTAGTAGAATGTCAGGCCATCAAGATTAAATGGCAGGACTGGTAAATCCTATGCAATAGTGTAGAGATGCTTGAAATGACCCAACACTCTCTCAAGTATATTTGCTAAGTGTTAAATACTCTAAAAGCACTACTAGTATTAATGGTCAACCTTTTCTGTAAGTTTACCATTGAATATTTACTTATCTTTTAAATATCCTAAGACATTGGGGACTGAACTAATTTGACTCCCTAATTAGTTGTTATTAGACCCTGCCCTGGAGGATGGCTACCTTGAATGAGGAAGCCCCTCTTTGGCATCCATTTGGCCTATCTTCATGGCAGCATAGGTGCTTTGACATCTTACAGAAGCTACAGGACGATAAAAACTGTCGCTGGCTCTCTGGGCAACATTTCAACCATGGCTCTTTCAGACAGTCTGTGCCAGAATTTTTGCCATCAGAAGCTACAGTGTGGTTTTTTTCTCCCATGCTAGAACACTTCTCTGATGTAAGAATCAGCAGTACTATGATTACTGTAAATGCAGTCTTTCTTAACATATAGCCTTTCTGGCTATATAAACAGTATGCACAGGTCACTTCTTGAATCAGTTGGGAGACACATTTCTGGGCTGTACTATGTGTTACAATATGGGGTCCAACGTAAGGCTTCTGTCATGAGGTCTTGTCTTTTGTGCTTTGTACCTTTATCATGGGCACAATGGGCTGAGATGGTAACAAAGAGTAGATATAAGAAGTGGCATCAGCTGCCACCACCCTAATAGTGGTAGCAGAAGCAATGATGGTAAGAGGTACTGAAGCATTCCAGAGAGCAGCTGGAGGCAGAGAGAACAGGAAGCAAATGTGGTTGAGACAAAGAATGGTGGCAGAGAAAGGTCAATGCTGAAAGTTTGTAAGATCCAGGGAAAAGATACTGTAGCCATAGTTACAAAAGACATTCCAGAGAGTTTCCAAGCTTTGAGGGTCCTTAGGCCCAGGAGTTGTGAGATTGGCTGCTGTGCTAACTATACTGACTATAACAATATAGGAGTCCTAACATTTGAACACAAGAACTACATCACTAGCAGGGACACCTTCTTCTGCTTCTTCCTGCTACTGGCTGCTGCTTTGCTGCTGGAAGCCCAAGATTTCAATACATGTCAAATGCTTGGGTCATTTATTGTTAAAGTCTAGAGCAAAAAGCCTCCATGTTAAGTATCACTAACCATCAACTGGCTTCTACAACTTAAACTTTAAGCTTTAGAGCCATCAGCCCTGTCCGATCAGGCCTTCAAGCTATAAGTCTTTGGCTAGCTCAACCCAAGACCTTGGGCATTCAAAGGCCAAGGCTGCTGTGTTAGTTTTATGTAAATCTCACACAAGCTAGAGAATCTGAAACTTCAAAGGAACCTCAATTGAGAAAATGTTCCCATAAGACCTGGGTATAGGGCATTTTCTTTCTTTCTTTTTTGATTTTGATTTTTGTCTTTTTTGAGATAAGGTTTCTCAAAGTTGGCTGTTCTGGAACTCTGTAGACCAAGCTGGCCTCAAACTCACAGAGGTCCTCCTGCCTCTGCCTCCCTAGTGCTGGGATTAAAGGTGTTCACTACTACTGCCTGGCTGGACATTTTCTTAATTAGTGATTCATGGGGGAAGACCTAGCCCATTGTAGGTGGGGCCATCCCTGGGCTGGTGGTCCTGGGTTCTATAAGAAATCAGACTGAGCAAGCCATGAAGAGAAGCCAGTAAGAAGCACCCCTCCATGGCCTCTACATTAGCTCCTGTCTCCAGGTTCTAACCCTGCTTGAGTTCCTGTTCTGACTCCTCAGGGATGGACTACAATGTGGAAGTGTAAGCCAAATAAACACTTTCTTCCCCAACTTGCTTGTTCATGGTGTTCATCACAGAGGTAGAGATCCTGACTAGGATAGGCGTCCACACGGTTATCCCCCTTACTGGTGACTTTTATCTGGTAGTGCTCCAGCTAGCTAACTGGTAATGGTAATTTGGTTTAAAACCTTAAAAATAAAAATATTTATTAATTTACTTTATTACTAAATAAATGACATTGATTGCAACTAACACATATCTGAATCTTATAGAGTTAAATCAACAGTTCATAAAAATTATGTTGTACGTTTTTCATTGTGACCCCATCCATGTGTGAGAAGGTCTTCAGGCATCACTTGTCCTGGGATGTCCCTCACACTCTCTTCTGTACCTCTATCCTTTCATTTGTCTTTTATGGTCATCTTTGTGAAATTCTTCATGGTTCTCTTGCTTCTGTGCCTTGATTTCCAACTGAACTTTGGCAATTCTCTTATCAACTTGCCCGGTTTGACTTTGTAGCTCCTCAACAGAACATTGTTTCTTAGTTCATTTCATAGAGACATGAAGATGTTCAAACAGAAACACGCATTCTAGAGCAAATTAGGAGAGTACCAGTCACGCCTACTTCTGTGGTTCCAGGTCTCTGGACTCCACAGGGTGTTTTTGATGATGATCACTCACATTGCTCTGGTCTTACGTGGCTTATACAATTGTTCTGGAATGACTTTCTAGCAGCTATGGCTGAGTGTTGTCTCTGTGATGAAAATGCTGCCGTTTTATAGTTATGAGATGATTCTATTTTCAGTCCTACCCAATTAGGGGCACCGTACTGCCTGTCCTTTTGAGGATGCTCACTGAAGCTGGTGTACTTTGCTATTTTAGGGCAACCTTGCCATCCGTCAGGGAGTCTGTTTATACTGCCTCTCTATGCCCTCAGTGACAGAATCCAGGGCTGCTCATGTTCTTCTGTAGCACACTTCAGGCCCTTCTTAGCTCTGTCTGTAAGCCTGTCATCAAAAACACCTTGGACTTCTTCAGGGTATTTGTTAATTACTCTTTGAATTTTAAAATTCTTACCTGTAATTCCCTATGTACATAAATGACACCAAAAATATGCAATACGGGGAGTCAGGAAATGGTTAAATAATGAGCTTTCATTTGAATATAATTATTACTTTATAAATAATGGAATTAATTGATTATTTATTTCAAACAATTTTAGGAGTCTTGAACAACTGGTTTGCTGTTGAATCTCAAAAACAATGGTTCTAGCCTACCTGGTATGTTGTATCAATCTACATAGTCTACCTTAAGTGTGTGTGTTTTACTGTCCAGAGTCTCTTTTTGAAGTGTGACATATGCCTGGATGGCCTCTTAATGCCCAGCTGGTAGCCATGGAAGAGATGTAAGACCATTTGAACTTGGCCTACAGAAACCATGGGTTCTTACCTTAACTTTGCCTACAACACATTACTAGTTATGAACAATAGAAAACAAATAGATTTCTCACATGTGTGTGTACGTATGTCTGTATGTAGTGTGTGTGTGTGTGTGTGTGTGTGTTGATGCAGGGTCTTATTATAAAGACCTGGTTGGCCCCAAGCACAAAATCTTGTGAAGCTTCTGTAGTGTTGTATTACAGAAAAGTAGCACTGTGCCTGGTTACACATGTTGAAGCCAATATTAAAAAATATTTCAGCCAGGCAGTGGTGGCGCATGCCTTTAATCCCAGCACTTGGGAGGCAGAGGCAGGAGGATTTCTGAGTTCGAGGTCAGCGTGGTCTACAGAGTGATCAGGACAGCCAGAGCTACACAGAGAAACCCTGTCCAAAAAAAAAAAATAATTTCAATGAGAGTAGTAGAGGCTTCTTAAATTGGATGAGCTGAAGTACGGCAAGGAACAATGTAATAAAGACTGCATCTATTGATATCCTATAGCTAAGTTTGTGACTTAAACAAGTTTAGTTCATTTGTCTCTTATACAAGTTTTGAAGGCAGACAGTTCATAGCAAATCAGTTTGTGCTGAGAATTCACCAGAAATTCAGGTTCTACTGACTTGGCTTCCACATTGCATTCCAAGATATCTGTTCTCTCTAGGATCAGTAGGGAGTAGAAAAGCAATAGGTTTCACACTTTACTTCACATCCCTTAGGCTGACTGTAGTTACAAGCTCACAAGTAATTAGGGGGAAAAGCTAAAAAGTATAATCTGGTCTTGAGGCTATATTCCTATCAGGTTCCTACCTGTTTCTACATTATGGAGGGCATCCTGTGGCAAAGCAAGCTGTGTCAGCTCAGGCCTCTCTGTTTTCTTATAAAGTCACTACTTCCATCATGGGAGTGCTACCCTCATGACCTCATCAGAGCATAATTAGTCCTCAAAAGCTCCCCCTTTAAAAACTATCCAAATATGAATTCAGGATTCAGCTTCCAGAAAGAAAAAACCTGACAAGGCTGCCTGTGATCTGTGATCCTGTTCTAGGTACCAGGCACTCACAAGTGAGAAGCTACCATAAATGCTGCTCCAGGGCTCAACATTTATGTCCCTGGAATGCTGATAATGCTGATAGAGCTCTTCAGAAAAGCAGCACCCTGCAAAGCCTAGGCCAACAGGGGCGGGGCATGTGTGTGTGTGTGTGTGTGTGTGTGTGTGTGTGTGTGTGTGAAGGACACCTTTTGCATTGTTGTGTTAAAATGTGGCTGGCAAGGCATGCAATTCAATATAACTTACTAATGATTCCTCTAAAGGCAACAGATGTATTTCAGGACTTCCCTAGTTGTGGGGCTTATGGCAATATTCCTCAGCTCCTTACCTGACATATTCTCTGTTTCGGTCTCTTTCTGTTTATCTGTCTCTGCCTCCATGACTCCCTGCCACCCGTGTGTGTGTGTGTGTGTGTGTGTGTGTGTGTGTGTGTGTGTGTATCCATGTTCATATTTCCTTTCTTTATTAGGGTACTCATTAGACTAAATTGCCAACCCACTCTTCAATGTAATCTCATACTATCTCACTAACTGCATCTTCAAAGACCCTGTTTCCCAGTAAAGTTATACTGTGAGGTACTAGGGATTAATTCTTTTAAATAGAAATTTGATACAGGAATTTGTTGGAAGGCATATAGTCAAATTTGCAGCAAATATTTGATGATTGGAAGCAGACTGTCAGAAATGTAGTGGGGTCATCCTGTAGACTAATACCAACCTCTTACAACAGTCAACAGAGATTAAAGATGAAAAATACACAAAAATTAATATAAGCCCTAAAATGAAAAGTGTTCAGTAAGCTAAGACTCCTAATTGCTATTATAGCATAATACCAAAACAATAGTTTTCTATTTAGTTGTTAGTTGTAATTTATGAAGTCTCATATACGTTAAGTATATGACACCTTTAACTCCAGTACTCAGGAGGCAAAGGCAGTTGGATCTCTATGAGTTTGGGTGCTACCAGATCTCTATGAGTTTCAGAATAGAGAAGTCTATATAATGAGACCCTGTCTCAAAACAAAACAAAAACAAAAACAAAAAACAGCAGAAATGTAAGATAACTATTTGCTGAATGCATGAGCTCACGCTTTAATGAGGCAGAGGCAAGCAGACAGTTATGGGTCAGGGAAGCAATGGAAAAATGATTCACAGAGTTTTGGAAAGACTGGAAGACCAAGGATGGCTTTTGTAAGTAGTGATAGCCAAGTGCTTGCCCACAGCAGCATGCCATTGCGGTGGTAGAGAAAAGGCAGCACTGTGAAGATACTTCTCACCAGTGACTCATTTACTTGTTGGACACTGGTAATGAGTAGTCAATCTCTCTCAAAGCTATTGGCTTGTGCTTTTAGACTGATAGTTCTCTCAAGATAAATGACCGATTTCCCTCATTTCAAAAATCAGGGTTTGGCTACTCCCCTCTCTATTGCTCCCCCACTTCCTCATCCCAGTATTTCATCAGGGATATGAGGGGAAAGGCAGGCTCTAAATAAGGAGGAGAGCAAGATACATACAGAAGAAGGAGAGAGCAGGTAAAAGTCGCAATCAGGATGTCTGGAGGAGTGACAAGGAATCAGATTATTCCTAAAACCAAACCCAAACAAAAAGCAAAAACAAAAACCTCTAACATATGTAAGTCTGTGTATAAATATACATATGTAGCTTAACTAAGTTCCCTACTCTGGGCTGACAAGGCTTCCACCAAGAGCCAAAGGCAACCCCAACACCAGGCATGAAAAGCCCTCTTTTGAGCTGGTCTGGATTACCTAAGGGACTCTAGAAGAACATTACAGACTCTTGTTATTGCCCTAGGTTTCCCCTCAGATATAGAAGGTAAGTCCTCATTTGCATTTTGACACAGGGCCCAGAAGCCCTGGAGCTGACCCTTCCTAAATACCTCTTCCCTGACGGTTAGCTTTGATAGTGCCAGACAATGCCATGCAAACTTTCAAAGGAAGAAGGCAACCAACAGTTCTAGCAGTTATGACACCTATGCATGACAGAAATGACCATCATAGCTGTATTGTTCCACACACCTTGGTGGTAACCAAAAGCTCTCTAACTGGACTTAAGAGCTGCCTAACAAGAGAGAAATGGCGTCGTCCTGGAAACATAGCCAATTATGTGGGATTAGGGGTTATGGTTCTTGGGGGAAAACCTACAACCACCACATTACTAAACCAGCCGAAGCCCCAACTACATTCCAAACGCGTGTTCTTATGAGCAGAGAAATATTGTCCTCACCCCTCAGCAAGGAGACTTCTCTTTGTAACAGAAAAAGGCCATCATAGAAAACCACAACCAATCAAAATGCAGTGTTGTGGAACACAGTTCCTCCTCCCAATAGATCTAAATACACAAACAAAGTAAAACACACAAGCGATAAATCCTTCCCCATTCAAAGTTTAGTGACCGTTGCTGGAAATGAACGGAAGGATTGTGAAAACCAGAGGATCAGGGAGTTTGCTGGGAGACTGTGTCTCGTAGGAATGTCAGAAGCCAAGCCACAGAATCTCATCAACATGATGGCCTAAACATGAGCTGAACAAGGACAACAAAAGACAAGCCAAAGTGGACGAAGGGAAGCCCATGATCCCTCACCCCTGCAGAAAGAATTATAGACAACAAAGGAATGTTGACAGCTGGAGAAATCATCTTTGCCTGAGCATGGCACACTGGTTGCTTTTCCAATACTAACCTACCAGTCTTAAGAATATACAGACAAGAAACATTACACAGACTGAACAGGTTAGATTTAAGAATATATATGAAAATACACATCCATATATGTGTATAACAACAATTAATGAATAAAAGGCCATGAATTTTAAAGAAGGTAAGAAGAAAATATGGGAAGGTTTGGAAGGAGTAAATGGAAGGGGAGTGTACTGGCTGGTTTTGTGTCAATTTGACACAAACTGGAGTTATCACAGAGAAAGGAGCCTCCCTTGAGGAAATGCCTCCATGAGATCCAGCTGTAGGGCATTTTCTCAATTAGTGATCAAGGGGGGAGGGCCCCTTGTGGGTGGTGCCATCCCTTGGTTGGTAGTCCTGGGTTCTATAAGAAAGCAAGCTGAGCAAGCCAGGGGAAGCAAGCCAGTAAGAAACATCCCTCCATAGCTCCTGCTTCCTGGCCTGCTTGAGTTCCAGTCCTGACTTCCTCTGGAGACAAACAGCACTTCGGAAGTGTACTCTGTATAAACCCTTTCCTCCCCAACTTGCATCTTGGTCATGATGTTTCGTGCAGGAATAAAAGAAACCCCGACTAAGACACAGGGCATTAAATAATTATATTCAACTCTCAAAATTAAACTAAGTTAACACAATATCCTCACTAATAGATTTTGTTGTATCATTATTCATTCTCTGTTCTCAGTTGGTTTCTGAGACTGAAAATTTTGCTACTGTACAGATAAAACATATATTATAGTTCCTGCTTTAAAAAATGGACCAAAGCAATTTTTAAGTTAGGGTTACTAGAAAAGACACCGCAACCATGGCAACAATAATAAAGGAAAACATTTCGTTGGGGCTGGATTACAGATCAGAGGTGCAGTCCATTATCAGAATGATTGGAATTATGATGGCATGCAGTCAGGTATGGTGGTAGAGAGAAGCTGAGAGTTCTACATCTGGATCAGGAGGCAACAGGAGGAGAGAGAGAGAGAGGGAGAGAGAGAGAGAGAGAATAGAGACTGAGAGGTCATTGACTTGTGTAGGCTCATATTTAAATTCAGTTCAAACATATGAAAGAAGTGGTAGTCTGTCATTTTAACTTATGTATATATTGGTCCCAGAGAGTGCATTACAATACTTTTTACGAGAACTGAGCACAACGTTTAGATTTTCCTGTCCCCAAGCTTTTTGCTGTCCTTTCTATGAAGTGTTGGAAACACAGGTACTTCTGGGAAGTGCATATGGATGGAGGGAAGTGACAAGGAGTAAGATGATTAGAGATGAACAGATGGTTATTAAGGCTGATGGACTGGAAAGATAGCTCAGTGCTTAACTCTTTAAGAGGACTCCATTTCAACTCCTCTCTTCCAGAGGATCCTGGTTTAATTCCTAGCACCCATGTCTCAACTGTCTGTAATTCCAGGTCTGTGGGTTCCAATGCCTTCTTCTGGTCTCAGAAAACACCAGATACACATGTGGTACACGGAGATACATACAGGCAAAATACTCATACACATATATTAGTTTTTCAATTACACAGCAAAAGAAAGAAAAGAAGAAAAGACTGATGTGAAAGCCATGTGGCAGATGGTGTGTAGGAGATGAGGTAAGACACTGTGAAGAAAGGGAGTAGAGAGAAGATGGAAGCTTCAAGAGAAAACAGAACAAACAAACTAAACCAAATGACCACTAAAGAGGTTACTGGTTGCCTCTGTGGAGAATTCATTTCAGCCTTGCAAGGATATTTTGCTTTGTTGTGTAGTACTTGGAGAGACAAAAGCCCCAAAACAATAAAAGCAAAATTACAGCTTTATTTATTTATTTATTTATTTATTTATTTATTTCTATTAACTACTTTATTCACTTCATATCCTGATCACAACCCCTCCCCTCCTCCCAGTCCCCTCCTCACCCTTCCTCCCTCTCACATTTTTATAATCAGATATAAACTATTTGGAACCCAATGCATGATGGATACCTTCCAAAGACATCTATCTGCTCACCTAACCTCTATTGACCACGGCCAGTCTGAAGAAAAACAAATCCCATTGTAAAATTCAACAAGACAGCAAGTGGACCAACCATCCTCCTCAGATGGGGCCCATGCAGGAATTCCATGATGGCAAGACCAGGTAAACCCTTCCTTTTGCCTGTCTTGAAGGAACTTCCAGCATCTCAGCAGCATGGCTCCCTCTCTGGAAACTCTCCCCAGAAGCATACAGTATGCTCCCTAAAAGCACAGTACAATAAATTCTCCTTGGCTATTCACGCACTTAGTAGATTATTTTACTACCTTTGTCACCAGCCTTCCCACAGGGCTTCACATAGTCAGTGTGAGAACTGAACCCACAGCATCCAGGATATGTCAGGGAAGCTCTCCATCGAGGGTTGTATCATTGAGCACCATGTTCCCCAAACCACACCTTTTCAAGTATCATCAGTAGACTCAATGAGTTGAGTCATCAGACAGACTCAAGAGTGGCTCAACTATTGTGCAATGGCAGTGATTCACTTCTCTTCAGTTTTCATTTCTCTGGGATGCTTTTTTCCAATTCTGTACCTAGATTGCGAACTGAATGGCAATGGCTCATGCATCTTTGATTTGCCTGTATCGCTTTCTTGGTCACAGACTCTTACCTAAGGACAACGGAACTGATTTATCTTGTTCAAGAAACATCTTAGTACATAAAACATCAAACTTATAGGCTTCACCTACAGATCTTCCCTAAGATCTTCCCTAAGTCTCTGAAATTCATCTATTAATAATGTAGAAGGAATGTATGTGCTTCTCCTTTGACGCGTCAACGTCTTATCTGTCCCCTCCATCCTGTGCTGTCAGCTCAGAAACATCCATGCCCTTCAATTTCTATTGCCATTGTTTGACAGCACACTAATTTTTACAATAGCCTTACACATCTCATGTTTCTGTTTCAAAATACACTCTTGAGTGTGGCCATGCAAATGCTTATAACCCCAGCATTATGGGGGACAGAACCAGAGAGATCACTGGGTCTTGTTAGCTACCACTCGGTGAGAGATCCTGGCTCAAGAGAAGAAAGTGGAAATTGATGCAGCGGGATATCTCCTGTGGCTTCTATGCATAAGTATAAGTACACATACACCATCTACACACACACACACTTTTCTCTTCAAATTAACTATCAGTAATTCCTTTTTCAGTATCATTAATTTCAAACTCTTTATTATGATTTTATGTGTGTATGTGCATGTGTGTGTGTATGCATGTGTGTGTGTATGTGTGTGTGTGTATGCATGTGTGTGTATGCATGTGTGTGTGTATGCATGTGTGTGTATGTCTATGCATGTGTGTCTATGCATGTGTGTGTCTATGCATGTGTGTGTGTGTATTTTAAATCTCATCCTCCTTATAACTACCATGATATAAATTTAGAGTTTTTCTTTGTAATTTTATACAGAAAGATCTGTCAAGTCCCCAACCATGCTACTATGTGCTGGGCCTCCACATGTGAATAGCTTCCCCCACCCCCACCTCACATACTCTGCTCATCCGCCTGATTCTCTTAGTCATGCTCACAGATAACTTTTCTACCTTCTCTGTGATTCCTTCCCTGATGACTGACTCTCTCCCTTTCTCTCCTTTTAAAATACTTTATCTGCATTAATTATGGTAATTATGGTGTTGAATAACAATTATCTGCTGAGCTGATTATATCTCAGGAGGGTAAACAGTAAGAGCCTGAGCCAGTTTTATCTCCCATTTATAATATGAAACTAGTTTAATTCTGTTACAGGTCTGATCACCTGTGATGGTTAATTTTGATTATCAACTAGATAGGATTGATAATCATTATAGAGATAGATCTCACAGCAAGTCTCTGGAGGATTATCAAGCTGAGATTGACTGTGGATCACACCAGTCTATAGATTGGGGTACTGAACTGAATAAAAAGGAGAAAGTGAACTGAGTATGACCTCCCCCTCCTCTCTCTTTCTAACTGGATATGCTCTAACTAGCAGCTTCAAGTTCCTGACCTGGGGAACTGTACCATCAAACTGTGAGCCAAAATAAAGCCTTCCTTCCTTAAGTTTCTCTGGTCGGGTACTTTGTCCTAGCAAAAAGACAAGGAACTAAGATAATTCTCAATGGACCTACTGACATCATTTATGTCATGGGTATCTATTACAAAAGAACCTACATTCTGTATTGTGGGTTCTGTACATTTGGAAAAGTTTATACTAGATAGTTCTGTTGACATGTGTAATAAATATACCCCTTGGTGGCAATGTTGATAATGGTGGAGGTTAGACAATGTAACTATGGACTATCTCCATACCTTTCTTCAACTGTGCTGAGTATCTGAGAACTTGCTTTCTGATATAGGGTCTTATTGTAGGCTAGGCTGACCTTGAACTCAATATGTAGTTGATGGTGGCCTTAAACTTCTGATCCCCATGCCTTCTGATCCTCCCTAGTGCTGTGGATACAAGACATGTGTGACCATGCCAAGTTAGATGTGGTGCAGGAGATCCAACCCAGGGTTTCATACATTCTAACCAAGCACTTTACCGATTCTGTTACATCCCTAGCCAATAAAAACCATTCATGAAATAAAATCCATTTAAAAGAAAAGAATTAAAAAATTGAAATGTAGCTGATATTTCCAGAAATCTGCAAATTTCTCACAAAGTAGGTACCAGCGAGAAGTCTCAGCAGTTAAGAGTACTTATTGCTCTTGCAGAGGACATAATTTTGGTTCTCAGCATCTGCATTGGGAGTGAGAGGCTTGCAAACATCTGTAATTTCAGCTCCAAGGATATCAGTTGCCTCAAGCCTCTTCAGGTACCTACATCCAAGTTCCCATACTACCTGACCCCACACACATACACATAAGTGAAAAATAAAATGAAATAAGGTAGATTTTTATACTCTGAAACACAGAAGAACTGTTTCTTTTTATCATCATTGTCTGCAAACTGAAAACCAAAGGCTATGGATATGGTAGGGTACTTGCTTAATATGCAGAAAAGCTCTGAATTTAATCCCCAACACCAACTAAAACTGGGTCTGTTGACTTACACCAGGAACCCCAACACTAAGGAGGTGTGAGCAGGAGAATCAGGTTAAAGTCATCCAGAGCTACATACTGAGCTTAAGAACAGCCTGAACTAGATGAGACTCTGTCTTTAAAAATAATTTAAATGCTATTTACAACAAACTGGTGAATTTTCAAAAATGGAATAAGCTAAAATAGAAATAAGAGGGTATTTTAAAATAAGCTTTGAGTTATGGGTTTCCAGTTCCTTGTCATTGTATACACTCACATGCTCTCATGTCTCCACTGCAGGTTACTACTGCATTGACTGTCTTTGTTCAGTGATTTATAGATCTATCAGCTGCTTATTGCTTGTGAGCATAATGTTTTTGTACACTGTGTAAAGGTTACCTTTGTGTTATTCAAATGCCCTCCTATCTTGTTTCAATCCAGACAGGGCATTGTAATGTGTAGGTCAAGACTCTCCTTTCTCAAGTTTGTGCAAACAATCCTTACCATCTATTCTCTGCCTTGTCAATAAATGCTGATCACCCAGTGGCTGGGGAGAAGAGAGAATAGGATAGAAACATCCATGAACCACTGCAAGGAGAGAGAGAGATGGGGAGGGTGGTTCAGATTAGGAACCGGAGGAGAGGGTCTGAGAATACACCATGGAAAGAAACATCTGAAGCAGAGAGACCAGGAACAATAACAAACTGTAAGTATCCTGGGGATAGGAGGTAGCTAGACTAGCATGGGGGTTAAGGTAGATCATTTAACTGCTTAGCTATTGACGTGTAGCTTGAAATAAATCTTGATGTTTTTGTATGGTTATTGAGAATTAGGAAAGGTGAAGAAATACAGGCATCAGATTATTACTGGTGACATTTATATTGTAAAATAATTCATTTCACAATTGGCTGGTTTAATACATTATTGCCCAATACAGTAAATGCCCATGTGGAAAAATAATTGAGAAGAATACTTAAAAATATATAATTAACCATGTCTGTTCACTGTTTTCATGAGTGTCTACTACTCGTTTTGGAGTAGTCACCCTTTCATTTTCTAATCAATCAAGACAATGTCTGTATAGCTACATTTTATATTTCAAGTCTTCTAATGTCAACAACTCAAAGTTTTATCATTCCTTGCCCACAAAGCATGTGATTCTTCTGCATAAAAGATGCTTAAGATGAAGGTTATAAAATAGAAAGAACAAAGGGAGAAGAGAAAATGAAAATTACCTGTGCCGTTATCTAGTTGAACTTGAAGTTTATCTTAGAGCTTCCTAGCATACAAGGAACAAGAAACGCTATTCTGGGGCTTTTTAACCCTTACTACCACAGCACAGATGGAACACTGTAATTATTTTAAAGGGCATGGGTGAACAGAGAGCACCTCGTTGGCTGACCAGCTCTGAGCTGCAGTTCATCACTGGGCTGATAGGATAGAGGTTTGTGTGCACTCAGCAGTCGGGAGCCACGGCATGACAAGAAAAGTGTGTTACATAGTTCATCTTACCAGATAAACAGCAACAACAATGATATCCCTTGGTTGTTTGGTGGATAGGGGATGTTTCTCAGTCTATAATTAATGAATCATTTAATTCTTTTACTGACTTGGGGGGATTGAATGCATGTGTGGCAAACACTTTACCTGCTGATCCGTCTTCCCAGCCCTCTTTTCTAGGTCTAATTAAAAAGAAATCACGTTTATTACATTGCTCATAAATAAGTGTACATTTCAGATGTGGAGCTAATATTTGCATAGTTACCCACCTTGGATGACAGTTGATATAACCATCTGCCAATGAGGACTTTGTTTACGTGCTTGTTTGGATTGCAGTGTTTCCAGGCAGAGTCTCATCCTTAGTGGCAGGTTGCAGCATCACCCAGTTCTCTAGAGGAATTCTTAGAGTCAGCTACATAGGATTTCCCTCCCTGATTCCTAACATAATATTCCCTCAGGTTGCATAATACCAGCCGCTTCGTGGGCTATTGTGCTGATGTGTGAGTGTGTGTATTGTGCTAGTTACCTTGCCTGTACAAACTCTGAATGACTGGGAAGGGCAGGGCACTACACCTTTGTGCCTGCAGGAAAAGGAGACAATATTTCATTAGGTTTTTTTTTTTTTTGTAATGCACTTATATGTCCACTTCCAAGTTATACAAGTTGTAACAGGCAGTATTTTGAAAACAAGCCCATGGGTATCATCAGCTACTAAGATACACAGGGCAAGTGTGCTGAGAGCATCTTTTCCTACCTAGCCTGATGAGGGGCAGGGGAAGAAGCTTTTAAAAGAAGAGTAACATCAACTCTTGTTGCCATGCAGGGATGTACAACAGTAAACATCATCTACACCCTGAGGGCTGTTCCTTAAAGGATGTGGGCCTGGAATGCACACAACAGCCACTCCATCTGACTTCTGCCACCAGAAGTGAAGCAGGCACAAGCCCAGAAGACTCGTATCAGCAGATAACTTGGCTGGAAGCTAAGGGAACCCAGCTGTAATCACTGATATTTATTAGGTAAATGATACTTCCTCCAAGGCAAAGTATCCAAACCAGTTTGGCCTGAAACAATATGATTTTTTCCTAATTTCTTAAAAAATTGGGTGAATTAGAAGACTGTCCTTGTTCCTGTAGAATATTTTCTGCTTTTGTAAATCATCCAACATTGAATAAATTCGTGAAACTGATTCTCACAGGGTTTGAGGGAGTTATGTCTCTCCCTAGTTTCTTATACTGAGTCCTCAGCCCAACTATCTCAGAATCATAATTCCTTTAAAGAAGTAATTGATAAAAAATGGAGTCACCAGAGTGGGTCCAAGTACAATATGAGTGGCCTCCTCATAGGAAAAGATTGGGAAACAGATGTTCTGTGAGCTCAGCCAAAAGGTCGTATAAGGATCTATCAAGAGGGTGTCTTCAGCAAGTCACAAGCATCTGCCAACATCTTAGTCTTGGAATCTTACAGAAGTATAAAGAGGCAATTTTCCCTTTTGTTGTTATTGAAGCTGCCTAGCTAATGCTATTTTGTTACAATAACTCTACTAAATGCAGGGCATGAGATTTTAGAAATGATCCACTAAGAATTTTCTGCATTTTCAAACTATATGTCCAAAATATCTGTTTTCGAGTCTCATTTGTAACTTTCTCTTAAGTTGGCCTAAATTCCACAGCTCACCAGTTTATATTCTAACACCTGCCTGCCTGGTCTCTGGTCCCTTCAAAAGAGGTTTTAAAGGATCTTGTCATCTGCATAATCTATGGATAAAAGCAGGGTTCTGTCCCCATTGACCCCCACTCTCTAGCCTTTAACCTGATTTTTCATAAAGGAGAACATAAATTCAGCAAAGCATGGTGGCTCCTGTTGTAATCCCAACACTATGGGTTGAGGCAGAAGGATTGCTTTGAGTCTGAGGATACTCTGGATTACATGGTGAGTTCTAGGTCAGCATGAGAAAGAGGGAGAGGGAGAGGAAGAGGGAGAGGGAGAGGGAGAGGGAGAGAGAGAGAGAGAGAGAGAGAGAGAGAGAGAGAATCTAAAACTGCTTATTAAAGCTTTTCTGATCAATTTTGCATAACAATCTAGAAGAGGCAAGAGAGAGGGAGAGAGGGGGGATCTAAAACTGCTTATTAAAGGTTTTCTGATCAATTTGTATCAACAATCTAGAAGAACTTTATTGGTAAAACCATTTTGTTGTTTGGATATGGCTTATCAGTTCTGCAAGTGTAACATGTGACTGCTGACAACAAGCCATCCCTAGATCATTAATAGTCATTTACACTGATAATTCATATGATGTTAGTACTACATCCCACTTTTTGTTTTGTTTTTGAGACAGGGTTTCTCTGTGTAGCCCTGGCTGTCCTGGAACTTGCTCTGTAGACCAGGCTGCCCTCAAACTCAAAAATCTACCTGCCTCTGCCTCCCAAATACTAGGATTAAATGCATCAGTTTTTCATTGAAATGCCTAGTGTAGGAGCAAGACTAGACTCTTAGTTACCTAGGCGCAAGACGAACCATTAATTACTGAAAGCAGAGAATGAGTTGGTCAAATGAGGGATATAGGCCAACCTCTGTAGTTAAATATATAGTCTTTTACTAAAAGAGAAATAAAGGTGGGGGGATTACTCTAGTAGACAGCCATGTAAGGAAGGGATATAAGCTATAGTCATTACAGTAAACAGCTTTATGATTTTTTCATGCTAGCCTAGCCTATTTTTACTGCTACAACAGGCCTGGGAGTGGATATTTGATAATGAACACAGATGAATGCAGGCATGGTTCTAGAACCTCTGAAATCCATGATCTTGGGGCCATGATTAGCAACTGAGGTATAATGGGTGCTATGGTTTGAAAGACGTCTGTCTCCTTCAGAATATGCTGAAATGTCCCCAATGAAAAGGTGTTGGGGTGTGAGGTCTTTAAGAGGTATTCAAAGCTTGACATGGTAGTTTATACCTGTAATCCTAGCATTTAAGAGAGTGAGGCAGGAGAAATGTCATGAGTTCAAGACAAACCTGGTCTACATATCAAGCACTATGGTAGTCTTAGCTACAGAGTAAGACTCCAGCCTGGGGTGGTGACAAAGGTTTGAAATCCCAGCCTTTAAGAGGTAGAGGAAGAAGGATGGGAAGGTCAAAGTCATTCTCCATTACATAGTGAATTTGGAGGCATCCTGGAATACATGAGATCTTGTCTTGAAAGAAATCATACTAAACAGAGCAACAGAACACATGCTTCTGAATTTATTCTAGCATGGACATAGTCATTTGTCTTATTTCTGCATTTAGATTTATAAAAATCAGTCATAAAATAGTCATTTCCAAGCACAGAGCACATACCCAAAGGGGTGTGGTCCTGACACAGCAGTGACTGACTAGCCTCTGCTAACTTGTGGGAAAAAAGGAAGGTTATTGAAAGCTATGACATCATATTTCCTGTTTCAGAACCTCAGGAAAGGTGATGTTCTGCTTATTTATGCACCATTTCTCCACTGCTTTTTTCCCTTTCCATTATGTTAAAAAACATCTGGATTGGACCACTCTTCTTGCCTCATACCCAATTTCTCTGGCTCCCTCTCCTCACAGACATCCAAATCTTAACTACATTTAAGATTAAAGCAGGGATACAGCCTGACCTGACTATAGATATATTGGTTGTAATGACTCTTTTTGCCTTCTATGAGACTCAAGCATACATATGGTGTGTCCTCTAGGATATAGTAGTTGCTTAAGACAGTTACCCCAGAAGCTGGTGAGCAGTTCAATAGGAGAGTATGTGCCAAACTTGTGTGAAGCTCTGGATTCAATTCATAGCTCCTTTCCACCAGCACCAAGAAAAGAAATAAACAAATAAAAATTTGGTCATTTGGACATGTTGCACTGGCTACTGACTGTTGAGATGCTGTTTTCTGTGACACTGGGCATGCTGATAGTTTTTAAAGAAAGAGAAGATACAATATGATTTAATTAGGGTTTCCAATGCTGGGAAGAGACATGATGACCAAGGCAACTTTTATGAAGGACAACATTTAATTGTGGCTGGCTTACAGGTTCAGAGGTTCAGTCCATTGTCATCATGGCAGGAAGCATGGCAACATCCAGGCAGGCATGATGTTGGAGGAGCTGAGAATTCTACATCTTGTTCTGAAGGCAAGCAGGAGAAGACCGAATCTCTTAGGGAGATAGGAGAAGTGTTTCAAAGCCCACCCCCACAGTGATAGACTTCTACCAATAAGGCCACACCTCCTAATAGTGCCTCTCCCTGGGCCAAGCATATTCAAATCACCACATTCCACTCCCTGGCCCCCACAGGCTTGTTCAAACATGAGTCAGACCTAAACATAGCATAATGCAAAACATATTTAGTCCAACTTTAAAAGTCCCATAGTCTATCACATTCTCAACAATGTTAAAAGTCCAAAGATCTCTTCTGATCTCTCTCAAGATCTTTTCTGAGATTCATTCAGTCACTTAACTGTACTCTCCTATAAAGTCAAAATAAAAAAATAGATCACATACCTCAAACATCACAGGATATACATTACCATTCTAAAATGTCATAATGAGGAAATTCTAGACCAAAGCAAGACTAAAAATCAGCTGGGCAAACTGCAAATTCTTTATCTCCATGTCTGATATCAAATTGCTCTTCAGATCTCCAACTCCTTTCATATTTGCTGACTGCAACAAACTTCTTTCTCCTGTGCTGGCTCCACTCTGTTAGCAGCCTTCCTCAGAAGATAACCCACGGCTCTGGCATCTCTAACATCTTGGGATCTCCAAGGCAACTTCAACTTTACAGCTTCTTGTTCCAATGTCTGGGATCCACACATGATCTTCTGGGCTTCTCAAAAAACTTGGGACACTTCTCCAGCTCTTCCTTCTGTAGCACACTAGGCTCTAGTTGACTTTACTCCACTCTTGCTGCTGTTCTTGGTGGTTGGTCAACCACCATGGAATCATGGTGCTGGCGTCTCCAATATGCTGAGGTCTTCCTCTGGAACTAGGCTTCGCTAGTAGCCTCTCATAAGCTTTCTTCATGTTGTCAAGCCTCAAACTCTTTGCATGATCCCTTCAGATTTGGGCTGTCAACTGCCACTGAGGCTGCACCTTCACCAATGGCCTTTCTTGTCCTCTCATGGTGTCAAGCCTCAGGTCTTTTCATGATTCCTTCATGTCTTCAAAACCAGGACCACCTGGATGATTCTTATACATTACCAAATATGGCTACCAGCATAAGGTACAACCTTGGCCTGCTCTGGAACACAGGTTTGTTTGTTTTTTCCTCTCAGAAAACACTTCCCAGAAGATTTTACCACAGTGATACTGGTCTTTTCTTAATCACTGCTAATTTCTTAACTCCAGCTAGCCAACATCAATTGTTCCAGTAGTTCCTTCTATTCTTGACTCTAAAGCCAGAGCCACGTGGCCAAAGGTGTCAAGTTCTGCTGCTTGCTGGGGCTGGAAAATGGCCCCCTTGTTCTCTTATATTACCACCAGTTTTCTGTTTTCCAATTTGTTCACTGCCTAAGCTTAACTGTCCTGAAACTTGCTCTGTAGATTGACCTAGAACTCAGAGATCTGCATGACTCTCTCTCTCTCTCTCTCTCTCTCTCTCTCTCTCTCTCTCATTGAGATTAAAGGCATGTACCACCATGATTAGACTTAAACTTTGCTTTATCTAGAACTTGCTCTGTCTCAGGATGGTGTTGAACTCAGAGATTTGCTTGCCTTTGTCTCCTGGGATTAAAGGTTTGTACCACTGTGCCAGGGCATAAGCCACTGTTCCACAAGATTGAGGTCAAAAGCCTGTGTCTTCCAACCTCAAAGTCTGTATCACAGGTCTGTCTTCCTGCTCTGGATTGTAGTTCAACCCAGATTAAAAGGTCAAATGAAAATAATAACCAAGTAATAATACCTAATATGACATAACTATTCCTTGTTCAACTACAAATACAAACAATAAGCTTAGCTGGGTGCGATCCTGCCACAATGCTGTCATTCCCTTAATCTATTTCTCTCCTTGAACACAGGATTCAGCTCCATTCTACTTCATAATGCCCCTTTATTACTTGAACTAAACATTTTCTATTTTTCTTTTTTAAGTTTGTTACACTTGATCGAAGTTTATGCTAGGCTTTTCTGAGACTTCCTTTGTCAATCTCATTCTCTTTACCTTAGACTTAGTCTCAGGCTGACTTTTCAGACAAGGACAAAAAGCAGCTACATTCTTCACCAAAATACCACAAAACAGCCTCTAGGTCACATACTAACATTCTTCTCATCTGAAATCTTTTGAGCCAGGGCCCCACAGTTAAAAATCACCCTCAGCACCAATGTCTTCCATATTCCTACTAGGATGACTCATTAAGCCCCGCTTAAAGCATTCTACCACTTTCCAAATCTAAAGTTCCCAAATCCACATTCCTCCTAACAGAAACCTGGTCAGGTCTATCACAGCAATATGCCTGTCTCTGGTACCAACATCTGTCTTCGGATTTCCATTGCTGTGAAGAGATACCATAACCAAGGCAACTCTTATAAAGGACAATATTTTTACTAAATGTATTTATTTATTCACCTTACAACCCCATATCAGCCTTTCCTCTCTTCCCAGTACCCACCTCACTCAAGTCCTTCCCCCCATTCCAACTTTCCCTTCTCTTTTGAGAAGGGAAAGCCCCACTCTAGGTGCCTTTACCCTCAGAGCCATCTTTCTAGCACTAGTGTATTATTTTAATCTAAAGGCATTTGAGAAGAATCTAACAGAAGCCTATCAGCCTTCTAATGACCAACCAAAACAGTGCATAAGCACTAAAGGCCCTTTCTCCCAGTTCTCCCAGGATAATCAGTGAAGTAATTAACATGACACCATCACAGACAAATTAATATGCAGCATGGCAACTGTAGCACCATCTTAGGTGACCCCTGATAGCTTGAGTCAGGCTTGTTAAGTACTTAGTTTTATAGAAAGTGATGGCTTTGTTTTAGTTGACACTTTTTATCACTGTCATTTTTGTTTTAATAGATTTTTTAAAAACAATTTCAGCTTTCTGAAAAACTGAGGAGAAAGTACAGAGATACTGTATTATATGCTTTTCTCTTTGAGTTTTTTAAAATTTTTTAAGATATTTAAAGTTTTAGTATGGTATGTTTTTAAAAGTAACTGGGGAAAACTCAAAAGATAGGTAGTTGAATTAGCAAGATTGTACCAATGCCACTAATCAAGGTTTTGATAATGTTATATATTTATACAGGAGGCCTCTATTACAAGGAGGTAGAATAAGATCACTGATATCTATATACCGTTTTATGATCTATGAATCCAAGATTATGTAACATAAAATATTATAAAACCCAATTTGAGAACAATTAGGATTATGCCAAAAATATATCATTTTTACTTACTTTCAGTCTCCCATCCAAATACTAACATGCACAGCCTCTGAGGTCAGACCTGAGTAAGTTATTCAAGGTGATTTGCCTGTAGGCTTTTCATATTTGCATCCTGATACTCTGGGGGTAAAGAATGGTGAGGATAGATGTTCTGGGAACTAGTGATTGGCTCTCAGTAGACTACTGAGTCTGCCATGCTCTTGCTTCTGCTCTGACCCTATTAGACTAATTTCATTTTAACTGGTTTTTACCTCTCCAGAATTTCTGTTCTGGAAGTTTCATCAGTCAGTGATGTGCCATGACTAACCTTGCACTGACCACCAGCTTGCCTGGATCTTAGGTGACTTCATTATTGCTCCATCTCTAGCAGACTGAATAAAGGGTCTTGGCATGACTTGGCCTTCTGACTGTGCTATTTGCATACTGTTCCCATCCTAAGTGATATTTCCTTGTAGAGCCACTCAAGATTTAGCCCTTCTTTTGTTTCCCCTCAGATCACAGACATTTTCATGGTGCTAACTGAACTCCATTGTGCTAATTGAACTCTATAATTATATATGTTCATTTACTCATTAAATGCCCAGCTTCTCTCTTGTCTCAGGCTCAATTAAGACAAAGCCTAATGTAATTCTGTTTCCTTCCTTGAGTGGAGAGCAAGCCATAGACATCTGTGAGAGGAGCAGTGTGAGCCAGAGGGAATCCAGGGCAAAGCATGGATAGGGAAGGGTTATGGGGAGCAATGGGGAGGGTGAATTCAAGGCAGAGCAGACCTATAATGACTTTGCTTTTCTTGGGTGTGGGATTGAAAACTTCTGTAGCATTTTGAGCATACAAACATGATCTGACTGGTTTGAAAGACATTTCCGTTTTCTTGAGTCTCTCTATGTAAACAGTTGAAGAAAGAAAAGAAGGGTGTTATCCATCAACTCCCTAAAATCTCATTGTAGCTTCTCTCTGTTTCATGGTTTACTGGTATTTTTCCATTGGCTTTCTTAGTTATCCTATTTGAGAAAGTAAGAGGAAAAAGTCTAGTGAATTTGAAACACATGAGCCACATTCATATAAACTTGCATCTGTGAACCCCAAATACCTGTGCTCTGTGTTCCCCCAACTCTCCTTCTGGAGTATAAAGTCTGAATTACAGTAGAATAGAATAAACATTATTACTGTGGTACATGTAATCCCAGGAATTGAGAGCCAAAGCAAGAGGACCACAAGTTCCAGGCCACCCTGGGCAAGAGAGCCATACCCTGTCTCCAAAAGCCAACTAACCAACAAACAGAAGAGGGGAATAAGAACAGGATTAAAACATACATACATACATACATACATACATACATACATACATACATATTATATACATACAGACCAAGCTGTACTTGTGTGTCTATAGGTAACAATATGAAAGAAAGCAAGGAGAGGAATATGGAAAGGTATGGGATGGTCTGCAAGGACGAAAGGTTAGGGAAAGATAATTAATTATATCTCAAAAAAATAAAAGGAATAATTTTTTTAAAGAGTAAGAAGAAAAGTGTGTCTAAGAAGGTGGGCACAGCACATTTACCCCAGGGCTGGGATGGGCATAGGAACCTGACCTGTCAGTGTGACTCATTCATTTCTATAGTTCCAGTAATGGAGCCAACATGAGCATACGATCCTAGGGAGGCCCACCAGAACTTTCCTTTTGGATTTGTTATTAAAACCAGAGCAGCGCATTTTTTTTTTTTTTTTTTTTTGGTTCTAGAGATGCAAGCATGTAATCAGGAAATGCCATCAACTATCTTTCCTTCCACAAGAGAAAGTCAGTTCACAGCGGGGAATATTAATATTTTGGGCATATCAGTCTTCCTTCTTAGTCATCTCAGGAATGCTTTGTAATATAACCCACAGCAGGGGTGGAAAAAGGAAATGCGTGCTCATTTTGCATAAGCCCATCCGTATATTATTATTAGCCCTAAGGTAGCTAAGGGAGTAGAATTGTTCTGTCAGCAATAAAGTTTACTAAATAAAATTGCCCTTTAACCCAAGGCTTTTTGTGTGCATTGACAGGGAATGGACCCCATCCCAGCCTGAAGATTTCCTCTATTCTTCTTTTCTCCAACCCCTGCTCCCCTGGTAAAGTCCACAAACATCAAGACCTTTCATAAACACAACACAACACTGACAGCATAAAGCACACACCTGTAATTCTGGCACTCAGGAGACGGAGACAATTGGACCTAGAATCTCAGGGCAGCCTGAGACAAACACAATGAAAAAACAACAAAACAAACTTAGAGAAACAGGACAGAAGAGAAACCAGACTATGATTTACAAGAATCCAAATGATGAATGGATCCAGCATGCATGATTTACATGTTGTCATAGTCTATCCAAAGTCTCTGGAGAATTTCCATGACTTTTAGGAAGAATCCATTCATCCATAAGTCCTGTGATACTCTGGGTGACTCAGCATATAGCTTCCCCTTCAAGGTCAATGTAGCTAGTTTTGTTTTGCTCACTCACATTCTAACCATCTAGGTTCCTTGCTGATGCTCCAAGCATTTCGGAGGCAGGGAAGTAGGGTGGAGAGTGAGGCTCACTAGGCTTACACGAAGTGTAAGAACAGGAGCTGAAGTGCTCAGGAATGTCTGAAGGTGACCCATAATTTATTACAATACTAGAACACTTATCGTGGATGGAGATTTAAGAGCTATTAGTGAAGTAAATGTTATAGCCCCCCAAAGCTCACACAATGTGTCAGAAAAGCCCCAATTGTTTGTACAGTGGGGCCAACTGATTCGTTAAATTCTCTACTTTAGCCTACTCTGCCCACCTCAGAAGTGTGCTTTCTTTTTTCTTTCTTTTGCTTTGTATAAGTCTATGTATATGTGTGTGTTCATGTGTGATGGTACAGATCTGTACATTGGACATGGTTACACAGTCTGTCATCTGGCCTAGAACTCACCAATTAGGCTAAACCAACCCTTGTGATCTGCATGTGCCCACCTCCATAGCACTGGGATTACAAGCATGCTCTACCATGATCTGCCTTCTCATGTGAGACCTAAAAATTAAACTCTGGACCTCGTTGTTGTACCACAAGCACTTTACTTACTGAGATGTCACCCAACCCTGAAGTGTACATTCTTTTAACATACTGTTCCTGCTTTTGCTACCACCCATGTCTCTGTTCAATTCCTTGTTCTGGGACACAAAAACCTGGAACTGCTCCAGGCATCCAACTCAATCCTGATGTCCTTTAATATGATTTCTATTTCAGGATGTTTGCTTTTTTCCCTTCTTTTTCCTTCTTTCTCTTCCTTTTCTCCCACCCCCTCTCTCTTTTTCTCAATCTGTTCCTAGGTTGCTGTCTTCTTCTTTCTTCCTCCTTCCTTCTTTCCTTCCTTCTCCCTCCCCTCCCCTCCCTCCCTTCCTCCCTTCATCCACCCATTTTTCCATCCCTATTCCACCCACTTTTCTCCTGCTTTGTTTACACAGGATCTCATCCACCTAAAGTGGCTGTGAATGCTTAGTGTAGTCAAGGCTCAATGTTCCTTCTCAACCTCCCGCTTAGTGGTATTAGAGGCATATCCAGACACCTTGGCTTGATGTGTAACAGTGGATCCAACTTAGGACCACATGAATGTTAGGGAAGCCCTCTATCATTTGAGCTACATCCTCAGCTCTATTTTGTTTTGCATTGATATATACATTTCTTTTAGGTTTCTGCATGATTCTCTTTTCTTTCATGTCTCCACTGCTCAACTTGTCTATCTTCAACCTTTCAGGACTCCATTGTCCTCTCTAAGGAAAATGACCTACACAAATATCTATGGTGTTCTCTGTAATGTAGTTAGCAGCATCTATTATTCATTTAGGAATTGTCTATCTTTCCCCACTGGATTCCAAGCTATATGAAACTATATTTATATTCTTTACTTAGACACCAAACAGAGTCCCTAGTAACACTACTGAGTGGTAATGAGTACTCATGAATTTATGCTTGATTTGGGTGGATAAATGCAATCATAATGTTGTGCTAAAAAGATTGTAATTATTTAGAGTTCTTTTTAGTATTTTAGTCTTTTAATTTTATTTGTGTGGATGTTTGCCTGCTTGTATGTATGTACGTATGTATGTATACCATGTGTATGCCTAATGCCTGTAGAGTTCAGAAAAAAGTATCAGATTTCTTGGAACTGAAGTTACAGACAGTTGTGACCTGTCAAGTCAATGTACTGGGAATTAAACCCTGGTCCTCTGGAAGAGCGGCAAGTGCTTTTCACTACTAAACCATCTTTCTAGTATGCTTTGAATCCTTTAACATTTGTTAGATTCACTAAACATTTCCATTTTCTAAAGTCAGTGATGTATATACATATATGTACAAAGTACTAGAACTACTGATTGGTAGAGAGGTAAATGTGATAAATCTCTTTATTGATCAAGTTAAGGATAGAATTGAGAGAAACAAACTGTAGAAAGAATAGTAAAGGGATTTTTATTGTTTTACTTTTTGCTTGTGATACAAAGTCTCTCCAGTTGCTATTGGCCTCAAAGTTATTATGTATATGAGGTGGTGATCTTGAACTACAGTCTTCTTGCCTCCAACTGTAGGCTCAAAGACATATGCTGTGACTGCCTGTAATGCAGAATCTTAATGATAAAAGGCAAGTGGACATGAATGATGGCATATGTCAACAAATATTTAGGTATCAGTATCAGAAAGGTAGTATATTAGTGAAAAAGGAACAGGCAAATGTAAATGTAACTTTTATTCTTCAGATTCAATTGTCATCTCAGAGGCTTACTTCTGAGTAAGTTCACCCTTTCTAGCTCTTTCTGAATTCAGGCTGGTTGGCTCAACTCAGCTGTTCTGGTTCAAACTCCTCTCTAAGCTGACTGTTTCAACCTGGCTTCACTCAGCTTCTCACTGAATTGCTCCACTTGGCCTCAAACTAACTGGTAATATGTTCTAATCTTCTGGCTCCTTCTGTTTCACTGGTTTCAACTGCCTCTGCTGACCTGCACTGAACTGTATGAATTCAGAAACAAACTCCACTGAACCGCACTGGACTCACTGAACTGACTCCCAACTGACTGACTTAAGTCCACGGCATAGAACTCAACTGACTGAACAGAACTCATTGACTCTCTTTCCTTGCACTGGCCTTAAATAGCACTTCTTTCCTTTACTGTTCTCATGAGAGTTGGGCAGATTCTATCTCTGACTCATTCTGTCACATCTTGCTCTGTTTCATCACTTTGTCCCTCAATTAGTTGTCACTTTTAAACATGGATGCTTCCTTCTATAAATTAACTTTATCTACATTGTTTCAGATTAAAGGTGTATACTAAAGGTGTATATGTATTCTAGCCAGAGTAGTCATATTGCTGGATTAAAATTCCTCTATGGGCAAAGGTAACCCCACATTTCCAGATTGAGGTGAATAACTCATAATGATGCCATCAATTGGCAGATAACAGCAGAAAGACAGTCACCAGTTAGGTGGGAATATCTACACAGACAACTGGCTGAATGAGGCTGAAAACATGGTCCACAGAGTTGTGCTTACCCACTTATGACCTAATTAATAGAATCTTTCTGAAAAGTACATGAAGTTTGGTTGCCTGAATTGTGTGTGTGTGTATGTGTGTGTGTGTGTGTGTGTGTGTGTGTGTGTAAGCAGAGATAAAATACAGGACTTTGTACGTAGTAAGCACATGTTCTACCTTTCCCTATCCATCAAATGTGTTCTAGAATAAGGAAGACTGTCCTCTATATAAACCACTATTGATCTCCATAAAACTCCTGTGTTCAATGTTTTCATCTAATGTTCGTTTTATATTCCTAGACACTGTGCTTATGCTGTGCCTCCCATCATCCTATCTTAGGATCAGGTTTTTTGGTTTAAATCAAATACTTACATTATCATTTATAACATGATTAAGTAGCCTTTGTGTTTAACCCAACTTTTCCTTCAGCTAAAACTATTTCTTTCATTTGCTTAGTATTTTAGAACAATTCTTTACAAACATTCTAGTGTACCTAATAAATTATTAATGTTAAAACACATGATTATTAATAACTGGTAGCATTAATATTATCTTTCAAAATCTCAAAAGTACCATATACTAATCCATCAATTACACACACACACACACACACACACACACACACACACACAGTCCATTGGGGGTCTGCAGAGTCACTCTCTTTGGATCCTTCATCCTCACCATCAATGGGAACTTCCATCACTTTGCTCTATGAAATAAATGGTTTAACAAGACCACTGTTTGGTTTAGCTTTACATCATTATGTGCCAATGGCAATCCTCCCAAAGGTCTCTTTAGCTTTCCTTCAGTTTTTAATACTTGTGCAATCTGAAAAAGTTGTTCCAGGCTTATACTTGAGAAAAAGATGAGGTGTTGACTTCATTGAAGAGTCTAGATGCATGCCTTCCCCTATTCTCTGTTTCTGAGAACAGTATCTCATTCTTTAGATAACTTATTCTTCATCTGTGTTCTGGAAACTCTTGGGTTCTCTTCTTTATCTAGAAATTCTGTAGCAGTATGGGTTGTGTCTGTTTTATATCTTAATTTATTTTTTTAGGCTGAAATGTATTAACTTTTTACACTATGTGATACTTAGTAATTTAAACAACATTTAAATTCAACAAAAGTTCCTAATGTCTTTGTTGTTTTGTTTTTCTATATTGTCTCCTTATAAGGCTATACTTAGCTTTGTCCATTATTTTTTAATGTTTTTGTTCCTCCCTCCTTTCTCAAGTTTCAAGTGTACATTTCTATAACTTTCTATACATTCCTTTGAGGTCAGGTCTCTCCTTGAACCACTATACTTTCTTATTGAGCTGATTTCCTTGATACCTCTATGTCTTAAGTCATACACACACACAACTAATTGGATCAATGAATTCAAGGTGAAAGAAGACGACAATGTGTGGGAGAGCCACTGAGATATGACAAGTAACCTTTTAACTCTAAGAAAGTTTGAGCAATCTCCTACTGACTTACAGGACAAGGCTTACAGTTATTTACATCCTACCCATTTTCATGTCTACCCCAGATCTTGCTGACACATTTCCTGATTTGATAAAGTTTGCTTGGAAGGCAAGAAAGCACTGGCAGGATTAGTCAGATTCATTCAGAGGGAGTTACTTAAGAACTCATTTTATTTATGATCCTTTATAAACATTTTCACTCCTACCCTTTACCTTAACCGTTCACACCTCCTCCACCTCCTAAAAAAGACAGTTACAGTATAAACAAACTTACTCTTGGCTCTCCTTGGGTGGTTTGGATTTTGATCAGTGTCAACAATTACTGGGGATTCCAGGACAGGGTTTTCTTTTCCTTTCATAACAGCAGAAAAACTAATAAACATAGTTCCTCCCAGTTTTGAAATCTAGCTGTTTTCCTGGTTTCATAGTTTTTTTTATTCATTCAGGCTTTTTATTTTCATGTTGTACTTTTGTGTGTCTATGTATCGCTTTGTGCCTGTTAACTGAGGTGGCCAGAAGAGGGCGTTAGATTCTCTGGGACTGGAGTTACACTGTTGTGAGCCACTGTATGGACATTGGGAATTGAACCCTAATCCCTTGGAAGAGGAACAATTATTGCTCTTGACCACTAAACCATCTCTCCAGCCCTCACTCAAACTTTTATAAACACTCCCTTATCTGATGGGATCCAAGAATTCATATAGTTTAAGTGACTTCAATTAACTGTGTGAAGCCATGGAAACACCAAGAGGATACCATTTGCTACCATATGTCTTTCAGTTCTGTTGACTTGTGTGTGTATTAAGTAAATAAAGGTAGAGACTGTTTTTCATGTAATATACACACTCGTGCGCACGCACACACACACTTTCTTTTATGAGGTAGGGTCTCAACAGGAAACCCAGGCTGACCTTGAACTCATGATCCTTTTGCTTTTACTACCCAGTAGGAGTTACAGACAAGTGTCACCAGATCCAATCATACATTTATTTCATAGCAAATTTCATCCTCTGAAGATTAGAATCCACACTTGCTTGTCCCTTCAACATTGCAATATAAATTTTCTCCTTTGGAAAATATGATCCTGGACTCTGATTCTCTCTCTCTCTCTCTCCAGGGTCTCCTATAGACCTAGAATTCACTATATACAGCAAGCTGGCCATGAGTTTACAAAGATCTGCCTGCCTCTGTCTCTTGGGTTGTTGGGGTTAAAGGCCTAATGTTTGGACTTCTTAATATATTCAGAGGATCAGGGCAATTGAGTTGTATTAAACTGGAGCCTAAGAAAATAATATCTAGTCAATCAGACAGAGTTCTAGTCTACCTTAGAGCTGTGTAAATAATATTGTGGATAGATAGACACAGTTTTATTGGCTAGGTCCCCTTGTTCTCTTAACACCACATTATAACCAACTGGACTAACTGGCCAGGTATGCACTACCTCTTTTTAAGCAAAATGGCGTGTATTCTTTTAGCTAATATAATATCATTGCTAATTTAGAAGCATCAATTAAGTTGTAGCTTTCTTTCATATTTACTCATATTTTGTAAGATTTCTAGGTCCTTCATTTCTTACCCCTAATTGACTTCTTCAAGTAAGTATAGATTTTATAGCAGTATTCTTTGCAAATGTCTCAGTACAAGAATATCATAGTACAATTCTTTTCCAGTTGTAGTACTTTCCCATTTTACAGAGAAAGGCAAATATTAGCCTACATTGATATATTCTTAATTTAGGTTAATGTATTCTCTCAGTTGTTTATTTTTATTTTTATGTTATTCACACATTTTAGTTTTATTCTTTACATGTTTAATTCTATTTAAACATATTTACATGTATTTATAATTATAGAAATTCATCTGCAATGTTTCATATATATATATATGAAATAGTCTCTTTTCTCTTACACTACACCCCAACAAGTTTCCCCTCCATCCATTCTAGCTAATTTAGGTTAATGTATTCTTTCATTTGTTTGTTTTTCTGAGGCAAGGTTCATGTAGGGCAAATCGTTCTCAAACTTGCTATATAGCCAAGGATGACCTTGAACTTCCAATCCTCCTGCTTTTCTTTCCTAAAGGCTAGGATTATAAATATATGCCTTCACAGCAGGCTTATGATATATTAGGGACCAACTCCAGTGTTTTGTCCATGGTAGGCAAGCCCTGAACAAACTGATCTACATCTCCAATCTCAGACATGTTTATTCTTAGAATGCTTATCTTTATGCCTGAATAAATTAGTTACTTTTCTATTGTTGTGATAAAACACCATGACCAAGGCAGTTTATAGAAGAAAGAATTTAAGCTTAAGGTTTCAAAGGGTTGGAGTCAATAAGAAAGTGTGGAGGCAGCAGGCCAATTTAGAGTTCATAGCTTAAACTAAAGCACAAAGTAGAGTGTGCAAGTCTGAAATGGTCTAAGGCTTCGAAACCTCAAAGCCTGCTCCCTACCTTCCAGTGGTAAACTTCGTCTAAGCAAGGCCATACCCCAAACAGCTGGAAACTGCATGGGCAAACATGTGACTGGCAGGTCTGCTCTTTCCCCTTCCCTCTCTCCCGCTAACCATTAGATTACATTCTTAAAGCTAGCCCCCAAGACCTATTCCCTTATTTGGCCATGTACTCATCCCTGAGACAAAACACCAAGGCCCAGCCATCAGAATTCATTCCTTGGCTACACTAGCTAACCTGTCCAATCAGGACTTAACCAACTCACCCTACTACAGTCTTCTCCTTAAAAATTACATCTGTAGAAACACCTGCTGGCTGCTTTTGTCCAATCCAGAGGTAGCCCGCACCCCTTATTGTCCCTCCTGGGTAATAATCTCCTTTGTGCTGAGAACTTGGTATCTGGATGTATTCTGTACCAACTCGAGTCACCCCTCCCAAGATAGTAAGTGTTCAAATGCCTGAGTCGGCAGAGGGCAGTCCCACTCAGACCACCACACTCACCTGGGCTGTTCTTGATCCATGTAGGGTTGCCTTAGCTGAAATTTACCATGTGAATGATTTTCAGGCAGGACTTTTCATAAAATCAAATAACACCCCCTTGGTCAATCCTCTATCTTTTTACGTTTCTTTGTTGTTGTTTTTGACCCAAGGTCTTACTCTATAGACTAGGCTGGTCTAGAACTCTGAATCCTTTCCTACAGTTTCAAATGCTGGGATTGTGGGTGTGTATCTCCTTGCTGGCTCCCACTTTCTTTCACGTGCCCCCACCCCCCGAGGCCATTACATATTTGTTTATCCTAACCCGCTTCATAGGAAACATTCTGAAAAATTATTGTGTATGTGTAAGATTAGTTCAACTTTTGCTTAGTTTTTTTTTTTAATTTCAGTTTCTTTTAGATTTTTCCAATATTTATTATTATTATTGAAAAATGTATTGATTCTAACTATAGCATCTCTTGAAGCATGTTGGGTATTTTGCAATAAATAGTAAGAATATAATATAAGATTTATGCTTTAGTTCCTGGCATACCCTCCCATTTGGAGCCTTTGGGAATGCTGTATGGTGACCAACAGATGAGGGTTTGCAAATAGTATCACAACTTGGGGCTGGTCACCAGAAAGGTGAATGCACATACCACTGGTTCTCTACCTGTTGGTCACAACCCCTTTTGGGTTGCTTAAGACTATCGTAAAACACAGATATTTTACTTTATGATTCATAATGGTAGCAAAATTACAGTTATGAGGTAGCAACAAAAATATGGTTGGGAGTCACCACAACATGAGAAACTATATTAAAGGGTCGCAGCATTAGGAAGGGTTTGAGAACCACTGGCTTAGATAGAGGTTAGGGACTTTCAGTCTCATTTCTTAGCCTTTGGGAAGTAAGAAAAGGTTGGTTTGGGTTGATCAGCAATGCCCAAGGATGTAATTAATCAATATGGTAGAGCCTCCATAAATCCCTAAAAGAAAGGGACCTTCTAGATTGCTGGAAACCCCCAACCTCACAGAGTTAGAATCCGTCAAGACCCTTTCAAATTTCTCCTATGCCTGTCTTATCTAGCTGTGCAAGACAGCAAGAATAGTGGCTAACCAGAGAGGTACGTGTCTCCCTCTCCTCAACAGAGGACCAAATCAAAGAAAACAGTAAACAATAAAAAGCTAAACAATGAGCATCGTTAGAGTATCTTCAGTAGAGTGTTTGAAGCAGCCAGCTATACCTCAGAAGAGATGTTAAATACAAAATGGGTGAAAGAAAATGTAACAGAACTACCCAGTGTCCTCCAGTAGACAAGTAAACCATATGTGTGTGAAGCTGAGCTGCAGTATTGCAGAGTGCTCTGTGCTCCTACTTCTGTTTCCAGGTCAACAACAAGACAACTCATTCTGTATTTCCTGGTTGTGAAGGCATAACATAGGTGGATGAGCTTACCTGAAATTTCAGCACTTGGAAGGACAGACAGGAAGTATCAGGAATTCAGTGTCATCCTTATCTACACAGTGAGTTTGAGGCAAACCCTTGTCCCTGTTGCTGATTCTCTTTCAGTGCTGGAGAATCCACTCTGCCTTTGGTTCATAACAACAAAATAACATACACACACACACACACACACACGCACACACACACACATATACACATACATACATATACATATATACATACATACACACACACACACACCAAAGAAATAATATCATCGAAAAGTGCCATGAAATAAATATATTTTCACAGATAAAATACACACTTGTTGGCTTGGAATGTTTTACCTATCGAATTACCCAGATACCTGGAAAGTTGCTGTTATTTCATGGTACTATGTCAAAATAGATACATTCTGTTCAAATTTGTAAGGAAATTTCCATAGTTAACATTTTGTTCATTCTTCAACTGAACTAGGAGTCAATAGCAGGTATACAGCCCTGGACAGACACAATTTGTGGCAATCCTGCGTCAGTGTCCTGAATGCTGGGCTTATAAGAATATACGACCATGATCTTATCAGTGGTGGCACATGCCTTCAATCCCAGCACTTGGGAGACAGAAACAGGTGAATCTCTGTGAGTTCAAGGCTAGCCTGGTCTTCAGAGCAAGTTCCAGAACAGTCAGGGCTACACACAGAAACCCTGTCTCAAAAAAGAAAAAGAATATATTGCTATGTCTAGCACCTTTTCTGATCTTCAAAAGTTTTTGTTTATAGTTTTAACTAGGGAATGCTTCATATAATTTATATATTTATATTTATGGCTCTATTTACAATTGATATTGTGAAAATTATATTGTTTTATGAAACTAGATGTCATAAAATCACCAGTGTCTTACCTTGTAAGAAAACAATAACAAAAGAGTCATCAGGCATGGTGACATATGTCTTTAATCCTAGTACTCAGGAGTCATAAGCAGGCAATCTCTGTAAATTTGAGGGCTTTTTGATCCACACAGTAAGTTCCAGGACAGTCAGGGTTATCAGATAGTGGGACTCAAACCAAACCAAAAGTAATGGTAGTAATAGTCCAAATTTATAATCTCAACACTTGGGAGGCTGAAGCAGGTAGATTTCCAGTTCCAGGACATCATGGATTACAGTGTAACACCCTGCACTGTGTGTGTGTGTGTGTGTGAGAGAGAGAGAGAGAGAGAGAGAGAGAGAGAGGTTTTAGCTCAAGTTATACAATGACTATAGACTAGAGAGAGCATACATACAGATACACTTCTGGTTTACTGCTGGTCTTAGAAAGCTAGGCACCTTAGGGTGGTGGACCCTCTAGAATGAATGTACTAGAGACCTGGGAGGTGAGAGACTCTCAGGACTCAAAGGGAGGGACCTGGGATGAAGTGCTTTACAGTGGGAAGAGGGAACTTGTAGAGTCTACCTCCAGTGGAGGGACAGGACATCAAGTAGAGGAATGAGGTTGCCATGTCACATTCCAAAGCTCTGACCCAGAATTGTTCCTGTCTAAAAGAACTGCAGGGACAAAAATGGAGAAGAGCATGAAAAATGGAAATGAGGTCCAGTGACAGATCCAAATTGGGATCCAGCTCAAGGGGAGACCTCAGGGCCTGACACTGTTACTGATGCTGTAGTGTGCTTGCAGACAGGAACCTAGCATGGCTGCCCTCTGAGAGGCCCAACAAGCAGCTGAAAGAGTCAGATACAGATACTATCACCCCACCAATGGATGGAAACTGGGGACCCCTGTGGTTGAATTGGGAAAAAAACTGGAAGAAGCTGAGGAGGAGGGTGACCCCATAGGAAGACCAGCAATCTCAACTGACCTGGATCTCTCAGACACTGAGCCACCAACCAGGCAGCATACACCAGCTGATGTGTGGCCCCCAACACATATACAACAGAGGATTGCCTGGTCTGGCCTTAGTGAGAGAAGTACCTAACCCTGGAGAGAGACTAAGGCCTCTTGGAGACTGGGGGTGGGGTGTGGATTGGGGAGCTGTCAGGGGGCAGATTGGGAGGGGGACAAAGACTGGACTGTAAAAGAGGATTAAAGAATTTAAAAAAAAAGGAAACTAAATCATCACACAAAAAAAATCTTGTTTGTGTATCGTTTCACAATTCAAGCAGAGAAAACGGATGTTTGTAGCCCTGGCTGGCCTGGAATTCACAGAGCCCTGCCTGCCTCTGCTTTCCATGCGCTAAGAAGCAAGGCTTTCATCACCATGCCCAGCTGAGAAAAGGGAATTTTAAGATGCTTATCAATGTTTCTAGAAAAGAAATAATACCCCCAACCCTTGCAGAACAGTTTGTTAACCTTATTCATTTCATCTGGTCCACATATTTTCTGTAAAAGTGAACTTTTTTTTTTTCATGCTATCAAACAATTTAAGACATCGCAGAGCAGTGGTGGCACACGCCTTGAATCCTAGCACTTGGGAGGCAGAGGCAGGTGGATTTCTGAGTTCAAGGCCAGCCTGGTCTACAGAGTGAGTTCCAGGACAGCCAGGGCTACACAGAGAAACCCTATCTCGAAAAACAAAACAAAAAAACCCCGAAAGACACTGGGTATCTTACTGTAGCCCTGGCATTAGAACACTCTGGAGGTGCTTCAGCTTTTCTTCACAAGTGACAAGGAATCACAGTGACTCACATGACCCTGTGTGATAGACAGCAGTACCTTGAAAGGCATTTAAAATGATGGGTCCTCCTTCCTTAAGCTACCGTCCGTAAGCTATGCCTTTTTCTTCAGGTACAAGAACATTAAGAAACAGTAAAGGCCCCTGAAGCTAGAAAGCCCAGCCATGCTGTGTGCTATGTTCCAAGGGATTCTCCTGCAGAGAAAGCAGAAGTCTATCCATTTTAGTCTCTCTCCCCAGGTTGAGCAAATCTATACTTTCTCTGTGTGTTCTCATCTCCTCTTCTCTCTGTGGAAAGAGACTAAAAGAACCAGTTCTCTCTGGAGTCCCTGTGAAAAGGCTTATGGTTAGGTCAGTTACTTCCCTACACGACCCATCCCCAGATAGTCATGACACAGATTAGAATGTACACAGGAATTTTAGGAGGACATAAACATCTGGTCTATATAACTACAACACTCTGAACTTTATAAAATTAAAAACAAATTAAGACAGACTGATAGGCCCCATGTAATAGGACAGGCCTGTGATATTAGTACTTGGAAGGTAGAGGCTGGAGAGGCCAAGATTCCATAGCATATTTCAAAACACACACACACACACACACACACACACACACACATAATAAAACAAACAAACCCAAAACCAACACAGCATCAAAAAAGAAGAAAAAACCACCATCACCACTGCCACCACTCCTGCAGCTACCACCATCACCAGCAGAACAAAGCTAGGGATGGTTCTGAATTCTCATTCCTCTTGCATAGTTTTACTAAAACCTTTCAGGTAACTTGAAAATGTGGGTTTATGGTAAAAATCATATTTTAGTAGTGTCTTAGTTGGGGTTTCTATTCCTGCACAAGCATCATGACCAAGAAGCAAGTTAGGGAGGAAAGGGTTTATTCAGCTTACACTTCCACATTGCTGTTCATCACCAAAGGATGTCAGGACTGGAACTCAAGCAGGTCAGAAAGCAGGAGCTGATGCAGGGGCCATGGAAGGATGTTCCTTACTGGCTTGCTTCTCCTGGCTTGCTCAGCTTGCTCTCTTATAGAACCCAAGACTACCAGCCCAGGAATGGTACCACCCACAAGGGATCCTCTGCCCTTGATCATTAATTGAGAAAATACCTTACACCTGGATCTCTTGGAGGCATTTCCTCAACTGAAGCTCCTTTCTCTGTGATAACTCCAGCTTGTGTCAAGCTGACACACAAAAGCAGCCAGTACAAGTGGCTTCTCAGTTGAAACCTTTTTCTATTTCTGTGACATTCTTAATCTCTATACATACATAATTCTCCTTTCCCTATTACTGCTGATTGCCTTTCAATGCTAGTGAATCCCCTGCCTTAGCTTCACAATGCATTGTTTGCCCAGATATGTACCTTTTAGCTGAGTCTCACAGACTGTAACAGTACAAGTTTAGTGGAGTGCTGTGGCTCATTCCTATAATACAAACTAATACCAACAAAGGAAATGGGGGAGGGTGTCTTCACAAAGTCAAGGTCAGCCAAAGCCTGTGAGCCAAAGCTCAGTAGGTAATAAAGGAACCTGTTGGCGAGCACAAGATGGAAGGAGAGGGCCAACTTCTACAAGTTGTCCTCTGACCTCCACAACACAATGTCACGTGTGTGCACACACAGCATTTTCCCTTAAGACATTGAATTGTAAATAAAGATTTTTAACAGTTGTCTGTACTCATGGAACAAGAATCACTTTCTTAATCACAGAAAAGGAACTTAATATTATCATGTTTTTTGATGCATCTCATACCCCAGGCTAGCCTCAAATGAGCTATGTGGCTGAGGACAACCTTGAGTCTCTGATCCTCCTGCCTCCACCTGGAGAATGTTTAGGCCTCTTTAATTACAGGTCTGTGCCACCACATCGAATTTCAAGATCTAAACTGAGGTCTAAACCTGAGGGTGGAACACAGGGCTTCCTACATGCTGAACAGACACCACCAACCTAGCTCCATCTACATTTCCTTTTTTACCTTTTAAAGATGAGGAATGTGGGTGTTTTATTTACCACAAAGCTAGAAATGGGAAGAGCCAGGGCAAACCAGGCTGTCTAACTGCAGAGCCAGAGCACTGGGAACCTAGGGCACTGTCATGTCTTGATAGTCTGAGTGTTAGCGATAGGGAATCTGCATGATTTATAGTGTCAGAATTGGCCTAGAGACCCACCATTCCTTCGTAATTACTATGTCTCTCAAGTGATTTCTAATAGTATTCCAAATTGCTAAACATAAATACAATTTCTGATATAAATTAACCTATCTGTGTAAATTTATTTTAAGAACATGTATGGCATATGTCAGTTTGCAGGTGAATGAAGAGAATTAAAAAGAAAAAGAAAAAGCATAGCCATGCCAATTTATCCAGTTTGAAACTCCCCCAAATTGGAGATTTTATATAAGTATACTTAATTTTATTTATTTATTTTTGAAGTCAGAGTCCAAATGGCAAAACAAACAAAACAGCGAACAACAAAAATAAACAAAACAACCCCCCCAAAACAAAAACAAAAAACCCAAGATCCCAGCCTCCTGCCCCCCCAACCCCCAGGGCACCACCTGCACCGGACCTGTTTGTTCAAGTTCTTTCGTTCAAGCAGGGTTTCCTCCAAATTAAGGAGCATTTGAAAACCTCAGCAGTGAAAATATTATTTATTATAGATAAATCAAGTCTAAATAAAATATAGCATGATAATGTTAGAGAAATTTTGCATTTTAAAGGGGAGGTTTCAGGGTGTGGGCGAAAGGAACATTCTTGCCCTGTGTGTCATCACTGCTTGAGGAGCAGGAGTGTTTACCCATTGGCCCCTTTTCTTAGCCTCTTTGAGAATACTAAGTCAGTGCAAGACACTCCCTCAGGAGCATACCCCACCCTGTGTTTGTGAATGTTGTCATCATGAACAGTGTTTCGGTTAATAGTCAGGGAAAAGTCACACAATAATGCTACCATATCACCTACTGGGAACAATAGGGACCATGAAAGGCAAGGGAACTCCATCCTGCAGAGGCCACGTGATGGGAGGTCCTGAGGTAGTGATGGAGGCCCCAGAGTACAAGGGTAGCTGAACACCTTGCCTGCTTTTGTTTGTGATCATCTAGGAAAGAAACCTACTGGGGTGTGAACTATAGGTGGCTTGTTCTGTGTATTTGCTTAATTTTGTGAAATCATGACTTTTTTTCTTGAGCACTTCCTGGAAATTTGGCTTTTATGTAATTTGAGTATCTATTTTTGAGAGCAAATGTACATAGGCCTCTCCAGGGACTTGTGCATTGCTTAAAGTATTGCTTGGGTATCATAACTCACAACTGCAACCTGAGCATTTAGAAGGGTGAGGCAGAAGGATTGCCTTGAACGGAAGGGCAGCCTAGGCTACATAGTGAGTACCAAAAGTATGCTATCAAAATCTTGTCTCAGACAACAAACACCAGAGCTGATGTGCTGGTTCAGAGGATGTGAAATTATGAATGAAAATGGCCCCCCCCCCGGGCCCATAAGGAGTGGCACTATTAGGAGATGTCATCCTGGGGGATGTACGTCCCTGGAGGTAGGCTTTGGGGTTTCAAATGTTCAGTCTAGGCCAGTATCTCTGTCTTCCTGCTGCCTGTCCATCCAGATATAGAACTCTCAGCTTCTCCAGCATCACATCTGCCTGTGCCCCAGCCATGCTTCCTGCCATGATGATAATGGACTGAACTCTGACAGAATTGCCGTGGTCAGAGTGTCTCTTCCCAGCAATAAAACCCTAACTATGACAGTGGTAAGAGCACAAGTCTGACAACTTGAATCTAATTTCCAGAACCCATATGGTAAAATGGGAAAGAGAATCATTACTCTGCTAAGTTTTACACACACACACACACACACACACACACACACACACACACACACAGAGTAAACTTAAAATAACTAAAATGCAAATATAAAAAAGTTTAATACAAATTACAAATTTTAATACAAAGTTTTAATATAAAAAAATTAAATTCAGATAGTCACATTAATTATAGTAAAACCCAATCTGATCTCTCTTGAATTCTGATTGAGTTTAATGAGGGGTGGGTCTTTCTAAACTAATTCTTACTTCTTAGATTAAATATCAGAGTGATTCACACAGCTCTTACTACTTCCTCTCCTTTGTCTTTAGCCTTTGGCTGCTAAGTTCTGCAAAAGTCAGTGTTTCTGGAAGAGGGAGGAAAATGTCTGCAAGGAGGGTCAGATGGGAGGAAGGGGCTCAGTGGATCTGTGGGTCCTAGAAGCAAAGGGAAGAGCAATTGATGGGGAAAGGTGTTAAGAATCTGCGGAGTCTTAACTTACCAGAGACCCCCAAGTGAACACATGGAGTCGGGGACTGATGCAAAATGCAAGAGGAATTTATTGATCCAGGATTCTGGGGCCGTTCTACACACCAAGGCAGGAGAACAACCATGTGTAGCCCGTTCAGGGACCTTTTGTACGGTTTTTAGAGCAGCCGCCATTAGGCACAATGTGATTGGCAGAACAGTGTGACTTTTAAACTGATTGGTCTTTAGGGAATGAGGTAGCAGGGGCTTAATCAGCCCCTCCCTTCCAGCCTATGTGCTCTCCAACCTGTTTCTTCCAGGAGGGGAGGGGTGCCCATGTGCACGGGTGCCCTGGTGGAATATCCCAACGTTCCTGAGCTGACTTCTCAAAAGAAGGGACTAGAAAGATGAATGACTAGAAAAAGGGATTCCAGAAGGAGGGATAGGAGAATCTGAGTGCAAATAAAGCATAATGACCCATCTGTGTGAAAATGCTACAATGTACCCCTTGCTTTATATACTAACTTTAAAAAAACCATCGGTGGGGTGAGCAATGTAGCTCAGTTGTTAGAAGTCTTGCCTAGCATTCACCAAGCACTGGTTAGATCCTCAGTATTCAATAAACTTGTCAAAAGGATACATGCCTATAATCCCAACAGGCAGGAGATGAGACAGGTAAATCAGAATTTGAAGGTGATCCTGGCTACACAGTGAATTGAGGCCAGCCTGGGGTTCATGATACCCTGTTCCAAAAGGAAAGGGAAAGAGGAAGAGGGAAAAGCAATCACTCTGAGTCCTTAATAGTATATTAGAATTCACTTTGCAGGTTGAGAATCATAATTAAAAGTGGTTTTTTGTTTTGTTTGTTTGTTCTTTAATTAAAACCTTCAGTGGGCTGAAGAAAGGGCTCAGCAGTTCAGAGTGCTTGCTGCTCAATTGTGAGGCCTGGAGTTCAGATCCCAATCCCAGTATCATTTGTTGCTGGCATTGGAGGGCACCTGTACTCAGACAAACACAAGGAAACACATAATTAAAAATATTAAGAATAAGTACTAGGGGGAAAACCACTTTATATTCGTGGCATATGCCTGTAATCCCAGTACTTTAAACCCAAGGCAGGAGGAAGAGAACAAATTAGTGCCCAGCCTGAACTACATAGGGAGGTACAGGCCAGCAAGGGTTCGTAATAAGACCCTACCTCAAAGCAAAACAAAACAAAGAAAAAAAAAAAAAAAAAAGAGGGGCTCAGTGTTTATCTCAGTGTTTATGAGCACTTGTTCTTGCAGAGGACCTGGAGTCCATTCTCAGCATCTACATGGCACACAGCTGTCAGTAACTGTCACTGTTAAGTGTAGCCAGTATACTCTTCTATTCTCTGTGGGCATCAGGCATGCACATGGTACCAAGGCATGCATGTGAGTGAAGCACACACACACACACACAC
>JADRCH010000010.1:19663897-19687617 GCA_019843965.1 Rhynchomys soricoides
ACACACTACACACACACAAACACACACACACTACACACACACACTATACACACACACTACACACACGCACACATACACACACCACACACACACTACACACACACACACTACACACACACACACACTACACACACTATACACACACAAACACACACACTACACACACACACACTACACACACACACTACACACACACACTACACACACACACACACACACACACACACACCGCACAATTAAATAAAACTAAATGCTGTTAGAAAGATGGCCTAGTAGTTAAGGGTACTCTGCTTTTGCTGAGGATCCAGGTTTACTTCTAAGTATCCTTGTTGGGTGGCTTATAACTCCAAGTCCAAGGGATCTGGTACTTGCTCTGTTCTCCACTGCCACCTTCACCTTTATGACATTCACACACACACACACACACACCAATAAAAAGAAATCTTAAAATAAATAAATAAACGCCCCCTCCCCAAATAAAAATGAACATCGTGACAATCCCTGCACTCAGGCAGGAGAGGCTGGGGTGGGAGGATTTCTGTGAATCTAAAGCTAGCCTGGGCTACATAATGAGTGCAAGGCAAGCAAGGGCTAGCTCAAAAGACCCTGTCTCAAACAAACAAATGAACAATCCACTTACAATTTTGAAAACAATCCTATTCCTTCACAGGATGTCACAGAGAAGGGAGGTTGGGGGAACTGCAATTCTCACCTCCTGAAATGCTGACGTCTTAACTGTAGTACATCAAACCCAAGAAGCCGATGTTGGCACAACCCGCTGAGCTTCCTCAGATTTGACCACTCTCACCTGTTAGTCAGAAATATATTATGTTAATGCATTTTGATGTTTTTATTATAAAAGAAAATGGCAGACCTTCCCAGAGAAGGTATCTCAGCTTGCAAAGATGCCACTATTTCTTCACGAATCACTCCACACTGTTTCTCTCATAAAGTCTCTCCTTATACACCTTTCATGTGTTTTTAATCACTTTTAAATATATTTAGTAGTCTGAAAACTATGAATAACTCAGACAAGGTTATTTTCCTCCCCACAGGCATGAATGTCTAGAATGGGAACACAGGAAACATACTAAACATAACAGTATCTGATTAGATTGCAATGAGCTCTATGAAGAGCATCCAATAGCCTGAGAAATGCTGTCCGAGAGAGAAGTTCTTTTAGTTCAGGCGGTTAGAGAAACACTTTCTGAGGAGGAGAAACATGAACTGAGATTGACTGTTGAGAAAACAGATCCATGTGAAAATCTTCAGAAAAAAAACCTGGCACAATGTCATCATCTTGAGAATTATTTCTAATAAACAAATCATAAGAAGGCAACGTGACAGGTAAAAGGAACACAGGTGTGTCTGTTGTTTAGATGTGGCTTGTTAGCAAAACTCACAGTGCAATATAATTGGCCATAAACATTATTGCGAGGTGGCTAGGTGCTTCAGGGGTTTCTGGATCACAGGGGCATTACCATTCAGAAGGGATTAATGTACTTCTCCACTCCACCATGACTTAGCAAGACAACCAGGTCTCTCCTCTTCCCACAGCCAGTTTGCCCATTTTCTCTGCATCCGTTGATGCATATGGGGCAGAGGCACTCTACAGAAGCCCCATAGCTTTAGGCCACCTAGCTTCCAGAGACATGAGCAAATTGCCAAATTACCAGTCCCAAGCACTCTGTCCCGACAACAGAAAATGCACTATAACAAGTACCGGAAAAACAGTAGATGAGCTCAGTGAGGTAGGCAGGGGATGGATGGTTGAGGTCCCGATAGCACAGGATAAGAAGCTTACATGCATTGCTGTGTAAGAAGTCACTAGAAAATTTCAGACACAGGAGAGCCATGATTAGATTAATATTTAAAACACACAGACTCTCACAGTCATAAGAAGAACCTTTTGGACCAAAGGAAGGATAACAGGATTGTCCGCTAAGAGTCTGTTGCACTGACTAGGTTGGTATTGGTGGGGTTGGGGAGGAAATGGGCAGAATTCTGATTTGTCTGTGGAGTGCTGTCAATTGGATAGCTGCTAGGGAAGGTATGGGAGAGAAGACAAAGCTTTTGCTTAAACCTAGAAGATGCTGATTATCTAATTAACATGAGATCACTACTGTTTGGCCTAGTTGGTGGATGTACTGTTTAGACAGAAATGGAAAATGAATGATGGCATTTGTAACTTTGAGAGGATGGTTGCTAATTGCCGATTAGAAGTTAATCCTGAAAATATAAACTTGGGAGTGATTATTGTCTGAAATTAAGAGTCTGAGAGAAAATAACATGAAAGATATTATAGTATGTTAATGTATAGATACAGCAAGGGGTTACTCTGTGTAGATGAGAAATACCAGGAGAGCTGCAAACTGCATACCGTGATGTGTGTGTGTGTGTGTGTGTGTGTGTGTGTGTAGGCTCTTGGACTGAATGCTACTGAAGTTAAGCCAGGCACTGTAGTGCTTTCTGTAATACCAGCACTTGGGAAGCTGAGGTGGGATTGCCACAAGTTGCTTTTCAGCCTGGGCTACAATGTGAGACTCTCAACTTGAAATATAACAAAGCAAACAACATAAAAAGAAGCATATAGTTGGGCATGACTGTGATTCCAATGCTCAGAAGTAGAGCAGGTGAGATCTGTGAGACTGCAGCCGGATCACCTTAGTTGTATGTCAGTGAGACCCGAATTTTACCAAAAAAGGCAGACAGGAAGAAAAAATAGTTAATAAGAGGATGGATGAAAATATGGAAACCTAGCTAGATGCTGAGAGAAGAAGAGATGATGGGGTGGTTGATAAGGACATGTGATGTTGGTGGATCAGCAGTGGGCTCTGCGGTGCACACTTAAGTCAGGGGCTGAGGCTTGGTAGGTATGCTGAAATGTTGGGAAGTCAAGGAGCATGCTGAAAATCAAGGGCTTCGAAGTAGCGCAGCAAGTAATAGGGATGAGGTAAGATGTAAGGCTCTCCCCCCCTCTCCCCCCCCCGCTCCCCTCCGCCCCCCCGCTCCCCTCCCCTTTCCTTTCTCTATTCCTTTTCTCCCTCCACTCCTCTTTCTTTTGAACTTCCTTTGCATATTTTGTACTTCCTGTGTAACACAAACCTTAGTCTTTGCCTTTTTAACAATAATTAAAGTATATTTATAGTGTGTGTGTGTGTGTGTGTGTGTGTGTGTGCGTCATGAGAGTCAGTTCTCTTCTTCCACCATGTGAATTTTGGGGATTGAACTGAGGTCATCTGGTTTGGAGGAAAGCACCTTTCCACCCTGAGCCATCTCTCTTGCTCCGTCTGCCTGTTATATATTTACTTTTTCTAGATTAGGCAGTGAACACAAACCTGCTGATGTCTCGCAGTCCACAGTCCATATTTTAACAGTTCTTCAGCAACTGAGGTAGTAAGTTCTGACTCTTGTTAGAGCCCACAGAAGCAAGAGCATTGCCATTCCATTCAGGGACAGCCTAGATTTTTCTTATTCAGCATTGAAGATAGAACCCAGGGCCTCCCACACATTGGGCAACTGCTCTACCATTAAGGTATATTTCATTCTTATTGTAGATGGAAGAGCATAGGACAATGGTTTAAGGGTCATAATTCAGAGATATCAATGCCATGATATAAAGAAACAATCAAACTTTATTTTCAGAAGTTTTCAATTCTTAAATAAGTACAAAAATAAGCAAGCATTTGTTCTAAGATTTTTTTTTACATAAATTAATTTAAATACAAATTCCTCTGGGGCACTGTAGCAGTCACATACTTAACCTAAATTTCCAGGTTCAGTCAGCAGATTGATATTCACAACAATCATGTTGGTTTAATTTGTTTTTTTTTTTTTTTTAAATCAATGACGTTAATTTTTATATACTTTTTCTAAAGTTGATTATTTTCTAATCTTAAACTTTTAAAGCATATAATCTTCAAAATGTTTTACAATTTCTTTGTAATAAAATATATTTCTTCATAAGACACACTTTTCAGTTATTTACATAAATATCAATTTTATTTGTAATCAGTTCATGATGCATGGATTCTAATGTCTATAGTGCTTTGGATATATTTTTAGTAAATTAAGTTCTAACTAATTAATAAAGCACCTACCAGGCCTTCAAAATTTCTAAAATGTCAGTCTTTATAACATGCGTAGGTGAGTCAATATTGGGTCTAGGCAGTCTGCTTTATGAGTAAATTCCAATGGCCTAACTTTAAGCTTTTCAATGAAATCCACTAGTTTTCTTAAAATTTATCCATGAACATTAATCTCATCATTGTTTGATTGTTTACACAGTAGTTCAGAGAGGTAATCATAAAAAAGGTATATCAATTCTGACATAATACAAAAAGAGACACTTGTACTTGGCTTAAACATAGTTTATAACAATAATGTCTAAAAGACATAACTATCTTCAATAAATTCAGTAATATACAGTACCTCAGCTGATAATTAGATGCAGAAAATGATCATCATTAATGTTTTATATGTATTCCTATTGCCCAGAACTACCCACTAACTGACTTATTTTTGAAGTAAGAAAGCAACTCTTCAGAAAAGAATATAAGTTCCTTGTCAGGAACCCCCTACATTTCTAGCATCTTGGTAGAGCCCTTCCATATAATTATAAATAAAAATATATTTCTTAAAATTTTTTGCCTTTTGCCTAAAATCATTTTTTCCTCCACAGGGGAGGTACATAGTAGTCCTGAGCTAAGGTTTTCCTGAATGTAAAACTTCAAGTAGAGAAAGTATTAATGGAGATTAAAGAAAGAATAGTTTTGACACTGAAAACCTAGAACATAGCAATGAAAATCAATCAGCAGTTTCTCATAGTAAAATGACTACAAGAAACAGAACTAAGGAGAGCAGCATGCTGGCATCCAGGCTGAACTCACACATTGCATGGGGCCTACTGCAGTCAAGGCACCATGGGCTGGTAGACATTTCAATATTTTGAAGAAGCTCACGAGGCCACTGATACCTTTTGCAATGAGAGATGGACTGTTACGTCATACTGTGCAACAGAAAAACTGTTTAAAAATCCAGCCTGGCAAGTCATTAACCTCACAGCAAAAACCTGGTGAATACCGGGCCAACACCACACCAGGATCAGAAAGTCTCCTTCAGAAGTTTAATCCTGAATGTGATCTTTAACTTGGAGCCCTTCTTCATTCTTGGTTATTTTGTTTGTAGACTCTTTCGTTGCTATAGGTTTTGCTGGCTACCACTCATAAACAAGCTTTAAAGTTCAAACTCAAAGTTTAAGACAGAACAGCACGGGCTCCACCACCTTCCTACACCAGCATTTGAACATTCGAGGAAGGTCTGATAGTCATAGTAAGTAGCTTTTCACTACTCCTGAGAAAAGAAAATCCCTGACATGGTATATTAACCATCAATCATAACGTAATTTCTACTCCTTTTAGAGATTTATATTTATGATAGCTGTGGGTACAAACTTGACAGTTTAAAGTAAGAGCTTTCAAAAGTGATGCAACTAAAACCCCCAATTTAGAAATTTCAAATTATTTGTTTCAAGATTGCTTTTTAAAAATGAGATAGCTGCCAGCATCTGCCTTAAATGCTCACTTAAAACTGAACTTGTACCCCTTTGTTTGATAAGATAAAGATATGCAAGATTTAAAACAAAATTCCATATTAGATGTTCCTAACATATAAGGAAGACACAGTCATAACCAACAGTGGTGATACTTGCAGCATTTTTCATCTTGTAATAGCACATAAATATTCACACATCTTTCCTTTGTTCTTATTAAGCTATTCATAAGCTGAAATTCAAGTATAAAGATATCAAAATCCATTTCCCTTCTCACTGGCTTATGCAAAAAAATAAAAGCTGCTTTTCCCTTTCCCTTTTAGGTCACACATACTTAAAATACAAACACGCGAATCTTCACAAATCTAACATTGTTCAAGAACATTGCCTTCTGTTATAGAAGATATTAAGTGGAAAAAAAATAGCGTTCAGTATAAATATTAAATAGTTAAATTAAATTGTTCATATAAATAAATAAATATGGTCAGTAGACTTTTACAGCTCACTGGAACGCCTTTTGATTAGAACTGTAGGGTTAATGTCATCTAGTCCAGAGTGGGACGCACTCGCATTGATGGTGGCTGTTTTGGTAGGCTGTGGATCTTGCACATTGAAAGAAGTGAAGGGACACCCCTTCACATTATTGCAGATGAGAGACTGAATTGAGGCAGTGTTGATGATCTTAAAACCCACTTCTCCTCCGAAGGTACTCGGCTTCCAGTATTGGGGAGAACAGATGGGATTACCCATAAGTCCTTTCAAGGAGAATGGTGCTCCAAGTTCTACCATGGTCTCCCCAAAGATAGCATCTGGACGAGGCTTTTCTACTAGCAGGGCAGGATACAGCTCCATGGCATCGATGTCACTGTAGAGGGCTTCTAACTCTGCAGCCATTTCCTTCTCTCCTGGAAGGTACCGAAGATAGAGATACGGGCATTTCAATCTGGGAACGGCTGAAAATAGTTCTGGCTGTTGAGCATAGGCTTTCCTCTGCTCACTAGCCGATCCCCATTCCCACTCCTCTTTCTCAATAAACTTGATCCTTTTCTATTTCCACAAGAAGAAGGAAAAAAGGAGGAGGAGAAGGAGGAGGGGGGGAGGAGGAGGAGGAGGAGGAGAGGGAGGAGGGGGAGGAGGAGGAGAGGGAGGAAGGGGAAGAGGAGGGGGAGGAAGAGGAAGATAGTTTATCCCTTCACTAAATTCCCTCTTACCTTCTCTTTTCCCACTTAATCTTTGATCCTTTTAGAAATTTCAGAAACCATTTCTCACCTGTAAGCTCTTCGAACGATGTGTAAGGCTTCAGGGAGAAGCGTTTGCGGTACTCATTGAGAGACTGGTATTTCATCTCTCTGCTCTGGTCAATGGAGGCCTTTGCCACTGCTTGTACGGCAGTTGGAACATTCCTTCCCCCAGCAACCTGAGAAAAGTGAATAATAAAATGAGATTCTTAGGCATATGCCTGTGGTCCTACGTCTTCACCTCAGCACTTCTAGTCTGTAATGAATGGGCCTTTTACGATAATAAAAAATATGCTGATAGACAAGTCTGAATATTTACTTCTGTAATCTATAAGGTGACTGAAAACTTTTACAAATATTAGTTTTAAGGTAGACAGGTGTCGTTATTTCCTGGATAATTTTAGATGAGCACTATAGCATTTCAAACCCTTCCAGGCGTCGTATTTCAAGAAGCAGTAGAATACCTGACTAAACTGTCTCTATGACAAAAATCCTCAAGCTACTGAGCAGCCAGTTCTTGCTTTTTCAGGAACAATGCTTACCCGGCCAGCAATCTGCCTGGTGAATGATTCAACAAAGTGAGTGAGTCCATGTTCCAGGAGGATGGAGTTGTTGTAGAGAAACTGTTTGAAGGTGTACTCCTGGTCTTCAACGGTGAAGGTGTCGGGCAGCAGGGGGTGCCAGTGATAGAGGGTGTTGAATTCAGAGGCGATGCGGTTCTGATACTGGAACTGCTGGTTGAAAAGTAGCTCCGGGTCAAACTTGAGTTTGAAGTGGTAACCGCTCAGGTGCTGCACGTAGTCTTCGATCACTATCTTGATAGTCTCTCCTGTTGCACAACACAGAGAGTTTATTTTTCTTACAACAAATGGTAGTTATGTTTCCAGATCACATTCACTCTCCCTCTTCACGGGAAGGGGTCAAAAGATAGCAGATGCAAGAAACAAGTTTTTCTTTTGTGAGGGTGGGGTGGGTGGTGGGTGGGTGGGAATGGTCTTACTCTTTTTCTCTTGCTCACCTATGAGTATGAGCCTGCTGGTTTGGAATAGTTGCTCATCCCCCCACTCAGGATGCTCCTGCTTGAGTATATCACACACTCTGTTGTGCTCCCGAAGCCAGATTGTAGCATACATCATCAGACCAGGCACCAGACCAAAGACTTCCTGCCCCACAGCAAACCGCAGGTGCTCAGGGATGTGAGGAGGGTAGATCATCTCTACCTGAGTGTCTTTGACAGTAGGAGGATACACCTCTCCACCGATGACCTAAATCACAACAGTAATAACAGAGTTTTAAAAAGAAAGAAAAAAGACACAACAGTTTTAAAATGTAAGTCTAAAGGGCAGGTGATGATTTTTAAACCATAAGGGAAATACCTGATATTTCAATTTTCCATCCTTGAAAAGGCGCAGTTTGTGTTGTCTGTCTAGAGTTTCACCGTAAATGTGATTTAAGTCCACCTAGAAAATTAATTATGGAGAAATTTTAATGTGCTGATTTCTTACTATCATTTCCTGCTCAATTTGGATGATTTAGTTGTCTTTAAAAATTCAACAAGTGATTTTCTTAAGATTTATTTTATTTTTATATGGATGAGAATTTGCCTGCATGTACGTACGCATGTATGTATGTATGCATGTATTATGTATGTATGTAATCATGTGTTTGACTGGTACCCTAAAATGTCAGAAGAAGGCATCAAATGCCCTAGAACTGACTGATGGCTGTGAACTGTTGTGTAGGTGTTAGGAATTTAAGCTGAGTCCTCTGCAAAAGCAACAAGTGATCTTAAACACCAATACAGCAAGCTCAACAAATGACCTTTCTTAGCCCCCAAATTCTAAAATAATTTGTCTACCAGAGCTACAAGCCTGTATATTTCTTTATGTTGAATGATATTAGTATCCTGAATTAAATATGCCACATGCTTCATTATAACCATGATAAGTTATTTTATATTATTTAAAGCAGCACCATCAGGGGATTTTTTGGGGGGGAGGGGGAAGTCTGGGCTTCTACCTCAATAAGCAGAGTCTGGTGCCTGGCAAGCACAGGGTTCTAAGGTTCACTTCCCAGTGCCACCAGCGATTAATAATTTATTTCTTCATGGAAGATCTAGCCTTCTCGTAAACTAAACTTCTAAACTAAAAATGTAAGGAAAATTACGTTAAAATATTTCTGTGTATGTCTGTTCACTTTTACTAAAGCAGCAAATGAAAATGGAACACTCTATTATGGTTTTAGTAGACATAACATTTGGATAAAAAAAGAAAGAAAGAAAGAAAATGGGTGCAATTTGTTTGGCATGGCAAGATGTGAGCATTTCCCAAGGCTCTGCTTTAAATCTGAGTCAAGCCTACTTACCCCGTGGCCCAGTCCTCGGGTGAACCCAGGTCCTCGCTTCTGATCTGTCTTGAAAAACTGATGAGTGAAGTGCTGGGCAAAGAAGGCAAACATCATATTTGAGCCTTGGGGGTCAGGGATGAACTCTCTCCGTAGAAGAACCTTCTCCAGAACCTCTTTTGAATCAGGAAGCTCCTTATTTCCTAGAACATGAAAACTCTAAAGTAAATATCTACCCATTCACATACTTGTTCAAGCAAACCGATGACTAATTCGTGAGCACATCCATCATTTAGAAGCACAGTCTCAAAGGGGATCACAACATCCATCCAATTGTTGTGCTTTAAGGCACAGTGTCATGCTTGTACCATAGGACCAGAACTCACTCTCCATCCCACAATGGTCTTCAGTTATTGGTTAACCTTTGCCTTAGAGATTACAGACAATAAGCTATCTTGCTAAGGCTATAAATTCAAGTTTTAAGATATTGGGAGGGGGGGACTTACTGAATAGTTTTATCAATTTTAACTAACATCAATTCTATTTAGCATAACATGCCAATGTTGAGACATTCTATCAAAATGGAGATTTACTTTCACGTAATAGATCTGCACTTTTAATAAGTCTCGGTGGGTAACCGTACTAAAGACAAAACTATTTACAGTTTTAAATGAACAATCTAAGGTCAACTTTTCTAGTGACACACCCAGCCCTCACTGCAATTGCTACATCTGTATTTCTTTGCCCTCACCTTTCACACCCATGGGAGTTGGGCAGTCATCCGCCACGGGAGGAAGGGCCCTGGTGTAGTAGGAGAGATTAGAGAAGGCTTCCCAGCTTCTGTAACCATAGTGCACATTGTAAGTTGGTGGACTGTCAATCAAATGTGATCTGGCTGAAAATTTAAAGAAAAAAATTATTGGACTTCATATGAAAAAACAACCAAGGGAATGTCAATTATCATTGTACAATGTAGCAAGTACAGAGGTTGGATTTCATTCAAAGATACTCTGCTTTACAATGACTAAACTTTAAAAGGCACTGAAAATACGTCTTCAATAAAGCTTAAGCTTTACACAGGACATTATGCTCCAGTAGTCTTGACTTTTCAGGTCCCACCCACTCCCTGTTCCATAGCTGATGACAGACACAGTTGGGCATGGCCCTCATTTAGAACTATAGACGGCTATTTTCCCACCTGACCCAAACCCTAATCAACCATTTGTTTTAAAGGGTGCTGTGTGTTCAGAACAATTCTGCAAGCCATGGGTATTCAACAAACAAGTGAACCACACTTCCTTCACAGGAATGAAGGACATGGTCATAACTAGGATCCAGACTACAGGTTTACATGACTGTATTTTAGACATTTCAGGGGGAAAAAAAACAGAACAGAAAAGGTATATTTCCGGCCATTTTGAAAAGGCTGGGGATGTTTCCTTGGGTTGGGATTCTAGTGTGTGGTTTGGTTGGAGGATGCTGGGAAACAAGGGAGGTTTGCACTTACACGTCAGCACATATCTCATGATTGAGTTTCGCAGGAAGGGAATGTTGTTCACAACGTTCCAGACGCCCTTGAAGTGGGTCAGGATGTAGTGCACTGTGTTTGGGGTGGGCTTCAGCAGTAACTTGATTCTTGTCAGAAGCTCAGCTGGAGAGAGGCAAAGCAGGAAGAGGAGCTGAGCAGGTGTCCCCCATGGAACACAAACCTACAAAATGCTGGTAACCAGATGTGGCCCTATTCCAAAGGAAGATAACCCAGGAAAAACTTACGTGTAGTACAGTTTTCTCCATAGAATCCAGTCCGGGTACAGTCACACGTATACCGGTCAAATCCTATGCTCATACATTCACCGCGGTTCTGACATGGGTTGGAACAGCAAGGATTTGCTACATTAAAAAATAAGACATCCTGTCAGTCACTCTTGGTTGTCCTCAACTTAAGGATTTAATTGTGTCACTATGGTTCAACTCTACACTGATATGTTTAACAAACACACAGGTAGTCCCAGAAGAGAAGGGTTTTTATTTTAATTAAGTCTGTCTCATCAAATGGTTGTAATGTAGAAGTAACAACTTTCTATTCTTTTTTATTTTTCCCTTGGTTTTTCGAGACAGGGTTCCTCTGTGTAGTCTTGGCTGTCCTGGAACTCACTCTGTAGACCAGGCTGGCCTCGAACTCAGAAATCCGCCTGCCTCTGCCTTCCAAGTGCTGGGATTAAAGGCGTGCACCACCACTGCCCGGCACAACTTTCTATTCTAAAGCAAGAAAAGCAGAGGACCTAACTTCATAGCTCACATTACCAACATTTTCAAAATAACTTAGATGCTCTGACTCGAATTACTAAGTAGCCCTTTCAAAATTAAAATGGATAGACTTAGAATATTTGTCAAAATTTAGTCTAAAGAAAATCGAAGTAAAATAGTCAAGTTTTAACATTTTGAATATATTTTTAAAAATGTATTCCAGATTTTCCTGTGGGCAGAAGAACTCTGACAGGTATTTAAAGTGATCGCTCCTGTTCAGTTGCCCACACATATGCTTTTCACAAGTATTGATCAGATTCTGTCTTACCATAATGACAACCTGTAAACCATTAAGACTATTGTTTTTTAGCAAGTGAGAGTGGTTCTCTGATCAGTTGAGTATTGGCTCATTAGGGTCCAGGCTCTTTGCCCAATACACAGCCTGTCCCGCACAGCTAGTCCCACACTCCTAGAAAGGGGTCTGAGCCTGAGGAGTCTGGGGACGCCTCCGGGCTCGGAGCCACTCACTCACCTGCTTGGCTGAGCGCCAGGGCAGCGCAGAGCAGCACAGCTTGGAAGAGCATCGCAGAGGTGGCAGCAGCCCTAGCAGTGGTGGTATCGGCGGAGCAGGCGGGACGCAGCGCTGAGTTCCTTCGTGAGCTCTTGAAGCACTCCTGAAGCTCTTCGCTCGCAGTTTGACAACTGGCTGCTAATGGGGAGAACCTTGCTTTTAAGTCTAAAACGGAGTCCACGTGACGTTGTGGTGACTGAGTCTTTCCGCTTCGGCTTTCCCCAACCCCCAACAGCTTTTTCCCCCATCTCCACTCTTATTGCGCAAGCCCCGTAGGGGCAGGCTTTTACCCACGCAAATGAGAGAGGAGGGAAGCCGAGAAGCTGCCCTCGGCTGCCCCAGGTGGTGCCAAGAGAACTGCAACGCCCTCTCCATCCCGCCAGGCGCCCTGTGGTTCGCTATGCCTGCGCCCAGGCTGGCTCTCTTTGGGGTCTCGGGTTTCCTCCCAGTCCCGCATCCAGTGGGGACTGAGGAGCGCGAGAATATCACAGCCTCCCCTCCCGGGATCTGAGGTCCTAACTAAGGGAATCCCCTCGCCTCTCCCCAGTCTGACGTGCTTGCTGCTCTGAGCACGCACACAGCTACCGATGATTTATTTAATTTATTTTATGTTTAATGAAATGAGAGGGCTGCTGTCAGGGTCCACATCTGTACCGGTGGAATAAAGGTGAAGTCTTTCACGGAACTGCCCTCCAGGCTCCGCAGTCCTAGCGAGACCCCGGCACTCGCCTTTCCCAGGGACAGATGCAGAGCTCTGCTTCATCGGAATGCTAAGTGTCCACAGCATTGCTTTAAGGTATTTTCCCCCCTGCTGTTACATAGCTTTTATCATTTTGATCAACAACTCTTTTCACAGGACATATCACTAAAAAGAATTTGTTTTCAAGTGTACCTTTTAAAAACTTTTTCTGTCCATGTTTACAAGAAGGTACGTTATGGCAACGGATCAAAAGATAATACTTTGATAATTGGCCTTATTCTGGCTAACTTTAAAAAAAATCCACTTCATTCTGAAACATTGTTTGATAAAAAAAATTTAATTGCCTAGAGAGGTGATTTTTTGACAGTGTTGACTAACTTCCTAATGTGCTTGCTGTTGGCCAGGAAGGGGAATGTGAAGCTGGAGTAGTGAAAAACGAGCAAAATAAGAAAATGAGGAAACTAAAAAATTCAACGAAACTGTACGTTCTTAGCATGAATAAAGAAAAAAAAAGACACAGAATCTGAATTTAAACTATTCTCAGGAAAGTTAAGTCAGGAAAGTGGTTTTGAAGCAGACTGGGCAACACAGCAAGACCCCTGCTCAGAACAGAACAGAACAGAACAGAACAGAACAGAACAAAACAAAACAAAACAAAACAGAGAGAGGATCCACAATGGGAGAATCAACCATGCGAAACAGCATCCAGGACACTACCAAATGCCATACTCTGCGGAAGTCTCCCAGAAAGTAAGAACACTCGTGGAATTTCTTTCTTTCTTTAAACTGTTTGCTTCATGTGCATGCTAATTTTATTCTACATGAGCCATAGTGACTAAAATTCCAGGTCACCCGGGGCCTTTGTCATAGTCATGTTTAATCATTCCATCTGTGGCACTCCCAACCTCTTACAGGGAGTCCTAGGGCAAATTTCAACTGAATGCACAGACTGTTTTCTTTTGGGGAATCCCTTTAAATAGTTTTTGTTTTCTGTTTTATTTTAAATGAGTGACGTGCATGGGCTCCGACAGTAAGCTTATTAGAGCTCCTGATGCTAACTTCAGCTAGGAACCGTATAAAAATCCACACTCTTGACAGTGTACTCAGATCTTACAATGATATCTTCCATTGACTTTGAGCAACCCCGTCCTCTCCTGATATGAGTTGTATACCTACTATGTAGAGAAGTATATTCTGATGTTTTAGAAGAGATTAGAGCAGAGGGGAGGGAAAGGAGTGGATGGTGGCGTTGGTCCTTAATCCCAGCCCCAAGGGAGAAGAGGCTGCTGAGGCAGATCTGTGAGGACTGCATGGTCTACAGAGCACGTTTCAGGACAGCCAGCTATACACAGAAAAATCCTGTCTCACAAAAACAAGAAGAAGAAAACAAAAGAAAAGAAAACATTATGAATTCAAAGTGAGGGGGAAAACAGAGCATAGAGAATAATTACCTTCAGACTACTTGTAAGTTAAAGACTTTAAACACAATCATAGAATAATTCAATGAAAACTGTCTGTATGGTTCAGTTGGTTGATTTAATCTGTAACTTCAAATGTAAGGTGAAGAGAGCTCCATATACTAAGGAGTTACACAAGAACTCAGGAAGAAACTTAGACCTTGAGGACAAGAGCAGTTTTGAAAGGAAGTCCAAATAAGGATGGAAGGGAAAACCATCCTGTAATTGGCTGCTTTTGAGAAGTCTGGGATGCCAGAGCACAAAATACAGGCACAGTTTGAATGCTGGTTACGCGGGGATATTAACTGTCCCAAACCAAACCCCTTGAGTCATTGGGTTTAGTTCAACCCGTTTTATATGGCAAAGCACAATGGTCATGGTGCTCCTTAACAAGACTTTTATTATATAGCAAGAATAGCTATAAAGTGTGCAGAATTTCGTTTTTTCCTGTGTACATTTGGGCACATATAAGTGTCTGCTGTACAAAATATATTTTGTTAGTATATGAAAGCTTTTCGAGAAACTAAAAAAAGAAAAGAAGGAAATGTTTTTAACACCTTTGAGAACATTCTGTTGAGTTTTACTGCCCTCTTCTGCTGCTTGAATTTCCAGCAACTTTTTTCTCCTAAGATGCTAGATAGATTGTTAGGTAGATTTTGGTTCTAATTTTGTAATGTTCTTATGGAACCAAACATGCAATGTTGATATTAAATTTAAAGTTCATGCATGTGCTAGAAGTAAATGACTGTGTTTTGGTTTTTGTCTTGGGTTTGAGGGTTTTATTAATTTTTATTTTTTATTTCTCTTTCTTTTCCCTGACACGGGGTTTCTCTGTGTAGTCATGGCCATCCTGGAACTCACTCTGTAGATGTAGTTGGCCTCAAACTCAGAAATCCGCCTGCCTCTGCCTCTGGTGTGCTGGGATTAAAGGTGTGCGCCTCAACCATCTGGCTAATAAATGGCATATTCCTTAATTCAAGCCATATCTCATTTATAATAAGTCAACAAAGAGTTAGGTTAAAAGTAAAAGGTCTATCCTGTTAATATTAATGAAAGAAAGCTAGAATAGTTTTATTTGTTTTTAGACAGCACTTTTTCGAGCAAAGAAAAATGAGAAGGAATAAAGAGAAGTAGAGTGTTTGATAGCAAAGCCAGTTCTTCGAGGAGGTGTCATGACCCTTATGTACACTGTATAACAATGGAGCCTCGGTATACAGGAGGGAAAATCAATAAAACTGCCGGCAGAAAGAGAAGGGGGCTCTTCAGTACTCCTTACCAGAGATGGGCAGAGCTAGGACTGATAACCCTAAAGCAGATAGCTGAAGTGAACGCAATTGTAAGTCATCTGGGCATGCTCGACATCTAAGGCCGTTTAATCAGGATAGTAATATAAACACTTCTCTAAGTTACATGGAACATCTGCTAAGGAAAATCACAGTCTAGGCTTTAAAACACATTGAAACAGCAACTACACAATGTATATTCTCAGGCTACGGATGAGTAAATTTAAAATATGAATCACTGAGGGCAATAAAATGAGCATAGTAATTCATGCCTATTAACCAAATAATTTAGGCTGTAGAGGTGGGAGGATCAGGGCTTTCTCATCATCCTTGACTGCAAAGAGAAACTGAGTCTTATTTACAAGAGACCCGGTCTCAAAAAAAAAAAAAAAAAAAAAAAGATAAATAAGAAGAAAAAAAAAAAGGGGGGGGGGGGAGGGGAGGGAATGGGGGGGGGGAAGAAGGAGAAAAGAGAAGAAAGTAAAACGAATCACTGATACCTGGAAAATCCTCAAATAGCTGGATATCACAAGATACATTTTAATAACATAGGGCTCAAAGAGGAAGCTCAGAGGATATTAAAAAATATTTTGAGTCAAATGAAAGTATAACTTGAAATGTTTAGAACTGAGGGAAAGCAGCACCGAAGGTTATAGCACCACATGCACAGATGAGCAAAGAAGACAAAGTCAGACTTCAGGCCTCCATTATCAGAATAGAAAGAAAATAAGTAAGCCCAGAGTAAACAGAAGAGCAGCGGCAGCCGACATCTGCACGGATATCAGTGAAACTAAAACCAGGACACTAAGAGAGTCCACACAACCAGAGGCCACTTTTGAAAGGCCAATAAAATTAATGTCTCTAGCCAATTCAACTAAGAAAAAAAATAAGATAAAAATTAACCTAATCACAAAGAATTCAGGAAGATGAAGCCATCACTACAGAAACCATAGACATTTGGAAGGATAAACAGAAGTATACTCTGAACAAGAGAGACGGGGATAGAGGATTGTCACAAGTTAGAGTCCCCCTGGTCTACAGAGGGAGTTCTGGCCAGCCAAGGTCAAACAAACAAAAAACAAAAAGAGATACACTATTAAACATTATTATTCACCCACTGGTTTTATGGCCCCCATTGAGTGTATCAATTTCTGTTTCCTCTGAATTCTTTCTCTGTGCATATATAGTGTATGTTTGTGGTGCCTAAAATTGCGTGTGCAGATTCCTCCTGCACTCATTTGGAGGTCAGAGCAGACTCTTCCTCTTTTGGAGGTCAGTGCAGGATATAAATGCCTTCCTTTATTGCTCTCTACCTTGTTACCTTGAAATAGGGTATTTTACTGAAAGAAAAGCATGCTTTCTGGGCTAGGTTGACTGGCCAATGAGTTCTTGCATCTTCCTGTCTCTGCTCCCCAATGCTAGGGTTACTGGTACATGATTGTCCGATGTTTTTATGTCGGTGCTAGAGATTCAAATTCAAGTCCTCAAGCTTGCCAAATAGGTATTCTTATCTACCAAGCCACCACTACAGCCCTTGCACCAATTCTATCTCTATCTATCTACCTATCTATCTATCTATCTATCTACCTATCTTACATCATATATAATAAATCCTATTATATTATATATTATATATTATATGTGCACATATATTTTAACACACACATATATGTGTATACAAGTTTACATTTATTTATTTAATGTGTATGGATGTTTTGTCTGCATGTATTACTGTGTACTACATGCATGATTGATGCCTTTAGAGGCCAGAAGAGAACATCATACCCCCTAGAACTATAGTTATAGAAGGTTATGAGCTGCCATGTTTGTTCAGGGAATTGACCTGGGGTCTACTGGAAGAGCAGTCAGTACCTTTAATCACTGAGCCGTTTCTGTAGCCCCATATACCAATATTTTGAAAGCAAAATTTATAAAACCTCATGTAAGAAGAGAATAGTCTAAGCTGCCTTTTATCTACCAAAACACTGAATCAATGTAACCCTGCCAAACAGAAAGAATCAGGCCTATACAGGCTTGCTGGTAAACTCCATCAAACTTTTAAAGGACATGTAACACTTCCAAACAATCTATATCAGAAAATGAAAATAGAGATGCTAATGTCTAGCTCAGTCTATGAGGCCAGTATGACCATCACACTAAAATCAACAAGCAAACTCCAGCATATTTGCCATGAATATCCAAGCAAGATTTAAACATGTGGGCTGGAGAGATGACTTAAAAGATGGTTCAGAGCACTAACTATTCATCCAGATGGCCTGGGTTTGATTCCTAGGAATCACAAAACTTCTCACTATCCTCTGTGCTACTCCAGCGGATTCAACATCCTCTTCTGACATCTGAGGACACTAGGTACACACATGTGGTACATAGTCAAAACATAGGCAAAACCACAATGCATAAATAAACTTTTAAATACAACATTAAAAAAATCAAGTTAAGCACGTGCAGATATAATTAATTATACATTATGACTAAGTGGAATTTATCTCTGGTACGCAAAGCTATGTCACAATCCCAAATGTATACAATGGTCACTTACAGACAACCGTAAGAAAACAAAACAAAACAAAATGATAGTCATACTCCTGGTAATTGGAAATAGAAGATAAATATCTTCAATCTTCCAGGATGTACCCCAAACGTGAAGCTAATACCATAACTGGTAAGGAATTAGAAAAATTTCCAGGAACACCAAAACAAGAAAATTTTGTCCCTGTTTGTTGCTGTTTAAAAAGATTTTGTTTGTTTGTTTGTAGGTGTATGCACAGGTATGTGAATGCAAGTTTATCTACCTGTGTACTCCCACAGACTAGAAGAAGATGTCATGACATCCTGCTTATTACTTGAACGCTGGGATCTAATTTCCTTCTTCGTGAACACCAAGCTTTCCTTACCACTGAGCCACCACTCCAGACCCATTCCCTTGCTGCTGCTTTTAGACTGTATACCAGCCAGGTGTGATACTACATATCTGTAATCCAAGCCCTTGGGAGTTGAGGCAGGACAATCTGGAGTCCAGTAATTCTCAGCTCATAGCAAGTTCAAGGTCAGCCTGATCAACATGATACCTTGTCTCAAAAATAAAGTAAAAAAATAAGTGTGTATGAGATTTTTTCTTCTTTCTTTCTTTTTTTTTTTTTTTTGGTTTTTCGAGATAGGGTTTTTCTGTGTTGCCCTGGCTGTCCTGGAACTCACTCTGTAGACCAGGCTGGCCTTGAACTCAGAAATCCACCTGCCTCTGCCTCCCGAGTGCTGGGATTAAGGTTGTGCGCCACCACTGTCTGGCTGAGTATTTTTCTTAATAATAGAATACTATAGAAATAAAATCATCTTAACAGATATTTGCTCTTTTCTATGGGACATCCATAAGACTCATTAGCAAAATCTTCTTGAAACTAGATTGGTAGATGTAGAGAAATTTAATCCAACAACATGGCTGTTCTAACAAGGGATTACATCCAAAGACCTTCTATGTCTGTGTGATCTGACTGGAATGCAGACATGCCCTTAATCCCTTTGGCTGGACTATAGACACACCTTTAATCCCAAACAGTGAAGATAAATTTAGTTTGTGGAAGGAAGCAGCCATGTTTGAAAATGACATCTAATTGAGAGGCAGACAAAGTAAAGAATCAGAGAAAGATTTGACAGAATGAATGAGAGATAGGATACACCCAATTCTCATGAGAACGGCAGAGGAAAGAGAAGTGACTTAGGAGGTGAGTGAGGCAGGACAGCTCAATGAGTGCAGTGCAGTTGAGTTCAGGCAATGCAGGGGACATCAGTTGAATCAGCTCCCGCAGTGCAGTTGAGTTCCGTTGAGTTCATTTACGAGTTCCATGCAGTTTGTGAAGTTCATGTAGGTCAGCAGAGGCAGTTGAATGAAGCCAGAGAATGAGAAGGACCAGAAGGTTAGAACAAATTGTCAGAGGTAGTTTAGGCCAAGTAGAATAATTCAGTGAAAAGCTGAAAGAAGCCAATTTGAATCAGTCAGCTTGGAGAGGCATTTGAGCCAGGATAGCTGAGTTGAACCAGCCAGCCATCATTCAGAAAGAACGTGAAAGGGTGAGCTTATTCAGCTGTATGACACGGAGACAATAGTATTATTTTGGCTGGCATCTCCTTCAGGGAATTGGTTTAGCAGACACTGAAGGAATCATTTCCTCAGTCAAAGGTTTCACAGTCTGTTGATACCCTCTAAGGCTGGTACTTATATTTTCTCTGTAATTTAATCAACTTTATAGTGAGGGTTTCAGTTTGTTTTCTACTTGAGATCTGTGGGTGCTAGAGAGAAGATTCTCTTCCAGGTCACATTTAGAAAACTTTAGACTGTTTATTTGGAGCCTGTCAGTTTTATCATTGAGTTTATTGTTGCCCTTCACTGTATTCTGAGATGGTACAAGTTGGTTAATTTTATTACAGAGCTCATTCTTTTCCGTTGTCAATTTATTCAGAGATGATAAGAACAATCAACCAGCATCATTATTTTTCTTATTTTTCCACAAATTGTCAATTTTTGTATACACAAAAATCACAACATTCATTGCCTTTCACAATTGGTAAATTGGGATAAGCAACTGCATTTGTCCAGATAAGTTTGTAAAATAGTTCTGAGCCCAATATGAGTGACCTGGCCCTAGATGAATAGGGATTCAGGTTACCCTTGAAAAGCCTGTCCTGTGGAGGCACAGGCATAAACTATTGCTTCCAGAACAAAGAGAGTCATAAATCGAGGCTCTTACCTAATTGTGAGGGCCCAAAATATAGGTGGCTTAGGCAAGGCAAGGGGAACGCTAACTATAGGTTTTAGATGTGACCTAATGACACTCCTGGCTTTGGAACTGGTGGAAACTGGGGGTCTGCTGAAAACACATTTGAACAGGCTTTACATGACAGTTGAAGTTAGGGTGATGCCCAGAGGGATAGACAAGGGATGACTATTAAAGGGACTAAAAGTGGCTGAGACAACCTGTGAGATTCTAACTGCACAATTGGGAGTTCTAATCTGCTTTCCTCCTTGTAGACACAATATGCTGTCTCTTTTCTTTTTCCTTGAGAACTTCAGACACCAATGAGAGGCAGTAGTATACTACAGGATTTCAACATACAGCTGGGGAGAGGTCATCACAAATTTGACAAATGGTCTTTTCAACTGTAGAATAAACCCTAGTGTGTACGATGGATTTGTGTCCCAGTGTGTGTTCATTGACAACACTAGAAGCACTCAAGCGGAAGCAGTTGCTAGGAGTAGGTTCTGAGACTATCTAGCTTCTCTTCATTTCTAGACCCCAAGCAAGCTTTATTTTAAAATTAACTTAAACCTACAACGGATGGCTTCTGACTTTGGCTGCTCTTTATTATTGATCCCATCTCTGCCTCTGTACTGCTGTAAGGAAATGCCTTTGCTAAAGGCATTGCGTGTTTGTTTGCTGGCTCTTCACAATCACTGGAGAAGATCTTCAAGGTGGAATGCAGTGGTTTTAAACAGTGTCAGCTGCTCGTGCTCTGAGCACAGATGGGAAGTCCATTTCCTTTTCCGCTGGAGCCTCACTCTGCCCTAAGGGCAGACACTTGAGGACCTTACTCCTCCTAGCCCTCCTCTCACATCCACAGAGGACTTGTTGGTGAGGCCACCTTCCCCCATCTCCTTGAATCAGCCCTCGAGTCTCCCAGGTTTGCATCCTTTCCAGGACATCAGGGTCATGTCACAGCATCTCTTCTATCATTTCGTGTGAATCTCAAAAGCCACACGTCTAATTTTCCCCTGGATCTTTTTATCCGACCATAGCAAAAACTCAACTTACTCTCTACAAAAAAAAAAAAAAAAAGCAAAAGCATCCCCTTCGGCCATAGAAGGGGACCAGAGTCTCATGTTCGTGAGTGTGGGGGAAGGGAAAACGCTAAACACTTTTACACCTTTAAGTGCACAAAACCAACATAATTAAAAGACAAATTAAACTAGAGGACAAGCAATTAAATAATGTCATGGGGTACCTGAAGAAAAAAACTCCAGAGAGAGTCCTCAGTAAGTTGAATGGAGCCTTTATTAACCACTGGCAGGACTGTCCTAAGTAGATTAGCAGGAAAAATGCAGTTATGATGTAGACAGAAAGACTGCTCTGGACATCTGCAACAAGCAAGCCTTGTTTATAGAAGTGGAGTGATAACAGTGAAATGGTCATGCAGTCAATCTTTAGCTCCAGATCATATTATATAGGAATTTAGGACTGGTCCAGAGAGACCAGTGTTACCCAAGATAGTTTTAACACTTGAAGTATTCTTAGGAATAATTTTATGAGATGGCATAACTATAGTTTAATAGCTTACTACATTAACACTCGTAAATGAGTAAAAATAAATATATCAGTCTGCAAATATGTGTTGAGGGATGTTCTGTTTCATACTAAAAATGGGCCAGCTAGATGGTGAAGGTGCTTTCTACCAACCTGATGTCTTGAGTTTGATTCTGGAACCTACAAGGAGGAAGTTTGAGAACCAACTCCCACAAGTTGTATACATACATACCTGTAACTGTGCACACAAAGAAATAATAAATACATGTAGTGCTAAGGATGCCTAATTCTCATATGTAAAGTTGACTACTTTCCCTCCTTCTGTCTTACCAAGGGTGTTTTATTTGTATGCCTCAGTTTTATTGTCATTGTTATTGTTGTTTCTTTAGTGACTACGAAAGGGGTCTGGTTAGTCCAGACTGGCTTGAATTCCCGAGTTGCCTGCCTCAGCCTCCCAAGTGCTGGGATCTGCATCTGTTGTGCTTCATTTGGTTTTAGGTAAAAGATTTAGGTCCTGTTCCTATCAAGGAACCATCTTTATACCTGTGTGGTTTACAGAAGGAAGCATTTTAACTAAAGCATCATGGCCTCAGACAAGGACGTGCATGATGTTATAGCTTTGGACAAGTGCTTACACTGGTTAGGCCTCAGTTTCTTCATTTGTTCAAAGTTGTTGTAAAGATAGGTATCTTCTAAGGCTGGCTTTGAAGTCTGGGGAGAAATCTAAATCTACATTGTGCCTCTGCTTCCAGGCATGCTGTGTCCCTTTCATGCCCAAGCCTTGAGGCCACATGTGTGTTGCTCTGCAGATTTCACTCATCTTTTCATTCCCGTTCCTCAGTTAGCATCTTTTAAATTTGTCTTTACCTTTTAAACCACATTCTAAACAATTTATCTAGTAATTCCGTACTTCAGGCTGCTTTTGGCCCTTGTATCCACTTGACATGCTCCAGGCATGGAGCCATGCAGCCAAATAGAGCTGACCATCACCCAGCAACCTAGAGCCATAACAATAAAGGGTTTAACTACTTCATCTGCTACAGCTCCTTCACTCCTTTCTCACTTTGCTGTGGTGCAAGGACTTTACTGTCACTGTGAACTCAATGAGAGGTAAAGGTCCCAGCCTGGAGATGATGGAGAAGGAGATGGAGATGAGGAAATAGCTGGGTACCTGAATGATGGGTGTCAAGAAAACAACATCTTTCAGGCTGTAATTTCTCCTCCCTCTTCTTCCCAGATCCCCCCCTCCCACCTCATCTCTTACCCCAATTTTCCTCTATTTTTCTTTTTAAAAGCACAGGCCTGCAGGGCGTCACCCACACGTGGCCTAACAGGCTACAATAAGACCCGGCACATATCCTCATATCAAGGCTGGAGAAGGCAACCCACTAGGAGGAACAGGGTCCCCAAACAGGCAAAAGAGTCAGAGACGACCCCTGGATCCCACAAGAGCACCAAGCTACACTTTTAAATTTAGGTTCTTCCATTGACATTTAAGTAAAAGCTGGCTGTACAAATCAGCTGTTTTTACTTATAAGCGTTGGATGTCATTTATTTTAGCAACGAATGGAAAACTTTTATTTAGAGAAGATGTCAACCTCCCACTTCCAAGTTTCTTATCAAATATTTTCACTTAAGAAATAATTTTGAAGCCTGCTGTGTTGACGGATGTCTGGCATCCCAGCCCTTAGGGGCTGGAGGAGGCAAGAAGAGAAAGAATTCAAGGTCATTCTCAACTACATAGCTGGTTTCAAGGCAGCCTGGGCTATAGGAGACCCTTCCTCAAAAACCAAGACAACAAACAATGGCAATGAAAGAATTTTAAAAACTAAAAGTTTATAAAAATAACTTAATAGGCACATTTAATACATTTAATTTTGAAGCTATATGGAGATAAATAGCATTTATTTTCAAAATTTAATCTAATGTAATCCTCGTACATTCAGCTAAATCTTTTGTACAGTTCACATTTCTTTCTTTCTTTCTTTCTTTCTTTCTTTCTTTCTTTCTTTCTTT
>JADRCH010000010.1:19687627-19717303 GCA_019843965.1 Rhynchomys soricoides
TTTCTTTCTTTCTTTCTTTCTTTCTTTCTTTCTTTCTTTCTTTCTTTCTTCCCCTTGGTTTTTCGTGACAGGGTTTCTCTGTGTAGCCCTGGCTGTCCTGGAACTCACTCTGTAGACCAGGCTGGCCTCGAACTCAGAAATCCACCTGTCTCTGTCTCCCAAGTGCTGAGATTAAAGGCATGCGCCACCACTGCCAGGCCTCATATTTCTTTCTTAACTGCTATTGTTGTGAAGGGGTGCGGAGCACAGTTCCTGGCCTGTGTGTAGAGGTCAGAGGACAACTTCTATGGAATGGAATCAGTTCTCTCCTTTCACTTTTGTATGACTTTTGAGAATTGAACTCAAGTTGTCAGGATTCACAGCAAGTGCTTCTATGCTGGACTCCAGTGTGTGTGTGTGTGTGTGTGTGTGTGTATGTATATATATGTGTGTGTATACACGTGTATGTGTGTGTATGTGTGTATATGTATGTGTGTGTATGTGAATATATATGTATATATATATGTGTGAGTGTGTGTGTGTGTGTATGTATATATGTGTGTATGTATGTGTATGTGTGTATATGTATATATGTGTGTGTGTATGTATATATATATGTGTGTGTGTGTGTGTCATATGCACAGTATACATGTGCAGTGCTAGCACTCACTGGTGTGCATGCCGAGGCCAGGGGAGGACATCAGGAATACTGCTTTACTTCTCTGCAATTTTATCTCCGTGAGGCAGGGTCCACCAGTCAAGCTGGAGTCAGCTAATATAACAACCTAGGCTATAAAATATCATTGCTTCCTTTATATTGTTTGACGGGAAGGGATGGGGATGGAGGAAGTGAAGGAGACAGGGATGGACAGAATGACAGCGCAAGCATTTAACCCCCTTTTCTTTGGCATGGTCATTCTTATACCAATAATTGTTAATAAAGAAAAAGTAACTAGTATCAAATGTTTACTACAGTCCACTAGCCAAAGACAACAACACTGCAGTGCCTTTGTTCACTGTTTTCTTTATTAAATTACAGCACTGATGAGTATCTGCTGCTGAAGGAAAGCATGCTGGAGAGACTAAGGAAGCCTTCTGTCAGACAGGAATAAGGCCACACCCTAGTGAGCTGCAAACATGAAGTTTAGCTATTTACTCCTTTCTTTTCCCTGTACTATCCAGTGGTAGGAGGAACCTGTGCAGTTAGGATGCTCTGTGTTCAAGTTCTGCTAATGGCTTGTTGCTTGGTGTGAGAAGGAAAAGTACCTGAGTGTTTTGTGTTCTGGGCTTCTGATTTTTAGGTGAAGTGATGTAGAACTACACAGGTGAGACACCAAGAATGCATCTAGCCGTGTACATTTCTTGTACCTGTTGGGTGTTAAATGTGTGCAGGTGTTAAACATGAACAACAGAGGAAAGGTATTTTACATTTTGGTGTCTTACTAACTCCTGTGTGAGGCAATCCTGCACATTTAATTTTCTTAAGGGGAAGGTTGACCTTTTTTATTTATTTACTTCTTCATTTTTTTGTGGTAACGAGGACCAAACATAGGACTCACACATACTAGAGAGCACTCTACTGCTGAATTGTATCTCCGGCTCCTCTCCCATGTGTGTATTGATGTCCTTTATATTACTGATTTGAGAATCAGAGTAGGTTTCTCTATATGAAATATCTATACACCAAATATTCAAGTACATATTACTTAGACAATGTTAGGTAGCAAAGATGTTGGTGCTTAAACCTTATGCCGTAAAGAACTGCAGTCATCTTCCTTGCTCAGGCATCTGAGTGCTGGTGAGAGCCACCATGCCTAGCAAAGAGGAATCTTTTTAAGAAAAGAGATGTAAAATACCAAATTAAGCAAAGAATGCATTTATGTTTTGATGATAATGCTCAGTGTAAAGAAGCACCATTCACCACGTCTGGTGACCTGATTTGATACCCACATGCTTGAAGGTGAGAACGGACTCCTATTCTAGGGTGAGCTCGAGTGTAACACACACACACACACACACACACACACTCACAACACACACACATACACACTCACAACACCTAACCCACACACAACCCACATACACACACACTCACAGCACACACATACACTCACAACACACACACTCACAAAACATATACTCACAACACACTCACAACACACACAAACTCACAACACACACTCACAGCACACCTACAAACACACACACGCTCACAAACATACACACACTCACAATACACACCCGCAAACTCACAAATATACACACAATCACAAACACACACACTCATAAGACATACACTCACAAACACACACACAACACACACACACACAAACGCACACACATACAACACACACTCACAAACTCACACACTAACAACACACACACTCACAACACACACACATTACCCCCCCCACACACACACATATGTTTAAGATGTAAAAGTAAGGCCAGGTGTGTTGGCAAACCTTTAATCACAACTCTTGGGAGGCAAAGCAGGGAGATCTCAGGCCAACCAGTGAAGGCTACATGATAAGGCTTCTCAAGAAAAAGAAGAAAGAAAGAAAGAAAGAAAGAAAGAAAGAAAGAAAGAAAGAAAGAAAGAAAGAAAAGACAAAAACATGTGAATGTAAAGTACATGATAATACAAAATTTAAAGCTGGGTAGTGGTGGCACATGGCTTTAATTCCAGCATTTGGGAGGCAGAGGCAGGCAGATCTCTTGAGTTTGAGGTCTATAGAATGACCAGGACAGCCAGGGCTGGGCAGAAAAAACCCATCTTAAAAAACCAAACCATCACCACCAAACAAACAAAAAACCCCAAAACAGAAAAAAAAAAAATAAAGAAAAACAAAAAAATTTAAAAATCAATAATCATTACAAAACTGAAAACACTTTACTAATTAATGAATTAATTATATGCTATATGTTTTTCTTGCATATTTTGCTTCATACTATACATTTTAAACATCTTTTTCTTCTTTAATGATTTTAGGGTAACTTTCTAAGAAACTGCCTTTGAGGAGGCTGGACCACACAGTGTAGCCCAGGTGCTGACCCTGAACTGTCCTGGATGTCCCTGCCTTGTCTTCCCCAGTTCTGGGATTATAGACATATTATAGGACTGATTTTTATAAAGACAGGATCTTACCATGACTACTGCACTGGTCTTAAACTCCAGTGGGCCACCAGCCTCTGCCCCTGAGAGCTGGGAATAAAGGCACGCACTACTATATCATGTCTTTTTTTGTTTTTTTCTTTTTGAAAAATGGTTTCCTGTAGCCCAGGCTGACCTTGAACTTTTGGTATAGCTAAGAATGACCTGGGTTCCTGATCCTGATACAGTTACAGGCAGACCCCAGGATGAGCAGCTGTCAATAGCATTTTCTTTTTTTTTCAATGATCAGATATTCTATTCTAATCCTTCCTTCCCTCCCTCCCTCCCTGTCTCCCTCCCTCCTCCCTCCCTCCTTCCTTCCTTCCAGATTCTCCTGCTTCTTCCTACCGAGGACATTTGTCGAAGTCCTTCCCCCAAACTCCCATTTTATCAGGTACTTTACAGATAAAGATACAAAAGCATAGAAAAGTCACACAATTTGCCTAAAGTCAAACTGAAATCTGAGGTAAACAAGTATGAAACCTTCATCATTGAGCTAAAACCAAAGGACGAAACCATCCTGTCTCAGGCTCCAGAGTTCTGTGGTCACAAATGTGAGCCACCACCATGGCTTAGTTACTTCTTCCCCTCCCTCCCTCCTCTTCCCTTCCTCCCTTTCTTTTTTTAAAGTTGGGGTGTATACTAGGCTGGGCTTGAATTCTGGGTAATGAAGGAGGACCCTCAACTCTGACTCTGCTTTCTCTTCCTAAGTGCTGAGATTAGAGACATGAGCTGGGTATGGGGTTCTTTTTGATTTTATTCTTGATGTTAATGGAAAAGCCACTGTAGCATCCCTATAAGGATGATGAAATTTGGCCTTGAAATGAGCTATCTGAGAGAGACCCTCTCCTTCCAGCTGTCTAGAAGCTTTATTGACTCACTAATGGACAGTTACTGTTAATTTTTTTTTTTTGGCATTGCTTACGATTAAACAGCTTATTTCCTTTGACCTTTTAATTATGTTCATTATACCAATAGATTTCTTAATGCTGAAAGAAAGCTCTTCTTTGGGAAAATCCCTACGAGTCATGGTGAATTGATTTTGTGTGTGTGTGTGTGTGTGTGTGTGTCATTCTATCCTACTAAACAGTTGTCAATTAACATTGATAATCTTGGGAAAGGTGGCTCTGTTCTGGGTTGTATGGTTGTACGTGTTTCTTTGTTTGAGACATGGGTTTGTTATGTTGCCACATTTAGTCGATTCTATGTAGATTAATGTGGCCTTGAACTCATTGTACTCCTGCCTCAGCTTTGGGCCTGTAGTTTAGATCATCTATTTTTCAGCATTTGCTACTACAGTTTGATTGTGTGTTAGGCTGAATTCTCCTTTGGAGGAAAGGAAACTTTCCAATTCCAGCTGATGAAAATGGATTCACACCAAGAGTGTGTCTTGGGATTTCTGTTACTGTGCTGAAACATCAGGACCAAAGCAAGCTGAGGAGGAAAGGGTTTACTTAGCTTACATGCATCTACTGCTCATCATTGAAGTAGGTCAGGACAGGAACTCAAACAGGGCAGGAACATGGAGGCAGGAGCTGATGCAGAGGCTATCGAGGGGTACTGTTTAATGGCTTGCTCCTAAAGGCTTACTCATCTTGCTTTCTCATAGAAGCCAGGACCACCAGATCAGGGGTAGTACTACCCACAATGGTCTGGGCCTTCCCCTATCTGTCACTGATTAAAAAAAATACCTTATAGGCCTGCCTATAACCTGACCTTATAGAACCTTATTCCCAGTTGAGGGTGCCTCCTCTCTGATGACCCTATCTTGTGTCAAGTTGACATAAACCTATCCAGTACAGCTGTGGCACTCACTTAGAATCCCAGCACTTTGATCCCTCTGGGATCAAAGGATCACTGGGCTATACATTGAATTGGAGGCTACCCAGGACTATATCATAAGATCCTGGAGAGAGAGAGAGAGAGAGAGAGAGAGAGAGAGAGAGAGAGAGAAAGAAAGAAGAATAAGAAGGAGGAGGAGGAGGAGGAGGAGGAGGAGGAGGAGGAGGAGGAAGGAGGAGGAGGAGAAAGAAGGAGGGAAGGGAAGTGAAGAGAGTGAAGGAAGAATTTGTCCTCTCCTTCCACCAGGGGCTCATCTCAGGTCCTCAGGTTTGGCCACAAGTACCTCTATTCATTTTGAGTAACCAAATCATTTGTCTGTGAAGTTATATAGATATTTACTTCTTTAGGAGCTAGGCATTGCACCACTGGCTCAGTGTTTCCCCCTAACAATATACGTTTGTCTGAATTTCTTGATTAGTTTCGTTTTTAGTATTTATATTTTTAGAAGCAACAGATAATTCTTTCAGATATTTACAGTTTCAAATCAAGTAGAACAAGAATATAACTTTGTTAATAAGTTTGGAGGAGAGAAGTGGCTACATCCTGACTCTCCTCTATATTTTTTATTGTCTATTTATATTTTTATATTTAATATTTTATATTTTTACATAATATATTTATATATTATATTTATTATATATTTATATTTATATAATAAATAATATAATATACATAAAATACATTTAATATACATAAAAATAATATAATAAACAAATAATATGCAATATTTTATTGTATATTAATATAAATATATTCTTTATATTTATATATTTTTATTGTATATTAATATAAATATATATTATATTTATATTTTGGTGGGACCTTCTGGTTTTTGTACTTTGATTAGCCATGTTAACTAAAGGTTAGCATATTAAATAGGTTTTGCTAATTCATTTATGAAAATAGTGCATGGACTTACTATTTTCTTTATTTTCACACTATTAGATTCTGGAGAAACACACACACACACACAAAACATACATAGAAAGATTATGGGAATCACTTCATGGAAAGTAAAGGAGTTGAAAATTCCTACACTATATCCTGTGTAAGATGGAGCACAGAAGCCTTTTGCGGTGGTACACATCTTTAATCCAGGCATTCTGGTGGCAAAAGCAGGAAGGTCTCTCTGAATTCAAGTCTACATAGAGAGTTCTAGGACAGCAGAACTACACAGACAGTTGGAAGTTTCTGGAAATATGAAAAATTAATCCCAGAGAAGGCTGCCCACTTAGGTTCCTCCTCAGCACGGAGATGACCTTGCTCTTGTCACTGCTAGCCAGCACACATTAGGGCATTACACTGCCAGTTCACTGAACAGAGCTCCCATAGTACATCAGAAAAACAAAACCAAAGATGGAGACTTGCCAAGACCTTCAGTGCCCAAAATGGCAGAAGTCCCAGCTCTAGCGGACTTCTAGAAGGGGGGGGGGTCCTCTCTCTACATTTTCTAGGTGGGCTGTTAATGTCCTGAATGATGTTCACTCAAATATTGAAGGCAACTGTTCTTAACCCAGCCTGTTGATCCAGATCTTAAGCTCTTCCAGGAACACCCTCCTAGACATACCCAGCTATCAGGGCATCCCTTGGCCCAGGCATGTTGTTACATGAAATGAACCATCTGTCAAGTTATGCTTTGGTTCTCCCTTCCTCCCTCCCTCCACCTCCTTTCTCTTTTCTTTCTTAGACAGCAACTTGTGTCTCAGGCAGCCATCAGACTCCTATGTGGTGGAGGATGACTCCTACACCCAATTCGGAGAATGAACCTAGGGCTTAGTGCAAGCCAGGCAAACACTCAATTGACTATGCAACATCTCCAGCAGGCTAGTATTTCTCTCTCTCTCTCTCTCTCTCTCTCTCTCTCTCTCTCTCTCTCTGTTTCAAATATGTTGCTTATCTTCTTTCTGTTTTTTTTTTTTTCAAATTTTGCTATTAGCCTTGTGCTAAATTGCTGGATTTTTTCTTATATTAATATATTTGAATTTGATTTTTCCTTTGTTTATTTGGTTTCTTGAGACCAGGTCTGACATAGCCCAGGCCTTAAACTTTCTGTGTATCCAAGGCATGCACATACACACACACTCTCTCTCTCTCTCTCACACACACACACATACACACACACACACACACACACACACACAAAATAAAGGTTTTAAACATAATTTTTTGTAGCATAGTAGCTCTAAGATTATGTGTTTGTGTGACTAGTATCTAACAATCATAATTCACTGTTTAATTTTTGAAATGTTTTCATGAAGCATGACCTTCTTATCTAATAAGAGTCTACCAGGATGCCATTATTTACAAAGGTTTACATGTCTGATTAGATATATTAAATATATGGATATACACAAAGCATGGAAGAAAATAAGCTGAAGTACACAAAATACTTGTACATCTTTTCAGACATTGTGGTGATTAATCTCAATTACTCACTTGATAAGGTATAAAATCACCTTGGAGATGGGTCTCTAAGCATACCTGTGAGGAGACAATCTTGACTGAGTTAACTGAAGTGACAAGACCTGACCACTGTGGATGACATCATTCTTTGGGATGAGGTCTAGGATCCACATAAAAAAATAGAAAGTGAGCTGCACTCGGAAATCCACGTCTCTCTGAATCCTGAGTATGGATGCATATGACCAGCTACTCTAAGCACTGGCTGCTCTGACTCCCCTGCTTTCATAGACAAGACCCTTGGACTGTGAGCTGAAATAACCCCCACCTCTCTTGTTGCTTTTGTCGGAGTGTTTTATCACAGCAACAGGAAAATAAAGTAGCCTGGCATTTAATTTATTAGCAGTAAACGTTACTGGTAATTGTCCTTTCTTTTTTCCTTGCTGGATATCAAGCCTAAGTCTTCACATGTTCCAGAAAGCACTCTCCTTCCAAGCAACCCTGCCTTCCCTGACATCTTCCTGTAACCCTTCTGTGGCATTCCTCCCCATCTTTCAGTATTTCTACTTATCCTGTAAGGTTCTTCTTCCCTCTACCATTTTGGTTTTTTTCTCCAAAATGACCTTTGCTTTCTTTTCTCGAATTCTTTTTCTTTTCTTCCTATGCCCACTTGTCCTCAAATGATGCAAGCACTCGTGCTTCTATTTGGATGTCTTATCTGAGCTCCAATGTCAATATCTGAAGGCTGCATGATGTCCTTTGAACATTTTAGCGATAAGTCATACGTAGCATGTCCAAAATAGATCTCGTGTCATACTCCTCCCTCCTCCCTCATCTAATCTGCTTGTCTTTGGTTTCCTTTCCAGTAAATTATAGCATGATACTTTCAACTATTGTATTTGTATAATTTCTTTTCTCTATACTACCTGGATCAAACCATGATCTCTCTTTGTTACATCTTCTCTTTCTCTTTCTTGTCTGTTCCCCATTTCATCCCAAACAATTATTTTTAGTAAAAACTTGACAAGCTGTCTTTGGCTTAAAACTCTTTAATGCTCACAGATAACTTTTAGGATAACAGGAGAAAAAAAAGTATTACAATAGTAATACTTGAGAGACTGAGTCAGGAGGTTTATCAGGAGTCCCAGGCCAGTGTAGGCTTCAGAGTAAGAGTCTGTCTCTAAAAGTAAAACAAGGAGTTAAGTAGATGGCTCAGGGGTTAAGAGTGCATGTTTCTCTTACAGAGGCTCTTTCATGTCCCAGATCCACATGGTAGCTTGCGACCATCCATAATTTCAATGCTGGGAAGCGATCCTAGGTTCTTCTACAAGATCAGCAAATGATCTTAACAACTGAGCAATCTCTCCACACCCAGTGCTATCATTTATTTATTTATTTACTTATTTATTTTTGTTTATTTATATATTTATTCATACTTTAGGTATCTATATAAAAAAATTAAAGAATCTTAATTGTAACACCTATGTCATCGTATACTTTTTCCTTTTTTTTTTTTTAAAAGGATACACTTATTTTTAATGTATGTATGAGTGCCTGAATGTATGTACATATACCATATGTCTGTCAGATACCCATGGAAGCCAGAAGAGCATACCAGATCCCCTGGAGCTGGAATTACAAATGATTCTGCTACCATGTGGCTAAAGCATCTGTTTAGCCCCTGCATACCTTCTTAAGGGTTCCATGGTAGTTGTACTTTATGTTTATTATGTGAATATTTATGCAAGGAACATCTCTACAACTAGAACGCATGCTTCATCAAAAAGACCCTCCTCGATCTAACACAACATTCTGTAGATATCCAAAGCTGCCTTCAAACACACTGCTACCCTCTTACCTCAGCCACTTCAGTGTTAGTTTTGCTGGAGCCTCTCTTTACTATTGTATTGTTAACATAATGTTTTCACTATGCTTATGTGAGTAAATGAATAAATGAGTGCATGAAGAATGGCTAGAGTCATTAACACCTGTGCAGATCTGAAACTATCTACTGAAGTTTAGTATTATAAATGCCTCATCATAGCAGTCAAGTTGTATGGAAAATAATGGATACTCTGCAACATGAATTATCTATATTTTACAACTACACACTTCTGTGATTACATAAGGTAAGCTTCTTCTGCATATAGAGATAATCTTCCTGGGAGAAGTTGAGCTGTAGAATCTTATGCTTGAAAGCTACATGTGCAGTAAGACCATTAGAGAAGAGATGATTCACTTCAGTTCAATGGTCTGTATTCGGAAGTCCAGGCTTGAGAAATAAGTAAACAATGGTGGCCCTTAAAAAGATGTCAAGGCTTTTCCACCGTGCTGTATATTTCCACTCTATTCATCTTGCATTGCATTAATCAGAGCCAAGAATTTACGATTGGGAAGCACGTCATTGCCATAATTGCATTAACTGTAAAGACAGTTTCAGTGACAACAGGCCACTGTCACAGACAAAGCAAACCTGTGGATATAGTATAGCAGATTGCAAAGCTTCAGGCAGACTTAGATTGGAGTCTGGCTCTCTGGTAGTCTTCTTTAGCTTAGGAAAAATAGCATCTATCTCCTAGTGCTGTGGTGAGCAGTTGTGATCAGTGTTGACTGAATTTCCTTCTGGCCAATCACATTTATAGAAACCAGGTTTTTGAAACTCTCCATGTGATGGCTGGTACTGAGCCAGTGCCTTCTACCTCTGCCCTCTTTGTAACTGTCTAGTTCACTGAGTCTCGGGTTGGGCCAGTTTCTTCACTACTCAATCATTCCTCAGCATTTTTGTTGTACACAAACATTAATTTGTCTACAGTCCTAAAAGTAGTGGGTTTAGGGGACAGTATGAATCAGGTTTTCATATATCTTGAAGGTCTTTTTAAATGTATCATCTGTATCTTCAGTTATTCAAAAACATCTACTTGGCTCTTTTTCTCACATTCTGTTTCTAGGATGATATGGGTACTTACTGCACCTAGACACTCAGAAACATGGATTTCCTTGTCCGATGTGAGCAGCTCTGGCTCTTGGGTAAAATGTCAGGATAGTCTTATCCCTAACATCCTAGCTTCACAGCTCTGTTAATATGTCTGCATTTTTGCTTTCCTTCCTTGGAAAGCACAGGTGATACATGAGATAAGAATTTTTATATGAGGCTTAGGCTTACAGTGATAATCCAAGAACATGATATGGAAGACAGTGTGAGTATAAGTTGGCTGGTGTTACAAGGATCTGTAAGCTCATGAAATCTGTCTTTGGCTAATTCTCATTCATTTGGGAAGTAGTGAGAAAAACATTACTGTTGAACAAAATGATAAACCCAAACAACATGGCTCCTAATACATAATTCCATTCATACAGACATCACTCTAGTACAGGAATAGAAACAAGACATGAGCATGTAGCTCAGTTGTTTGTCTGCCTGATGTATCACATCTGGTGTCTGGTCTTTGGCACCATCTGAATCATACATGGTGGTACATTCCTGTCATTCTAGCTCTCAGGCAGTGGAATCAGAAGAATCAGAACATCAAAATCATCTTCAGCATTGTAAGGGGGTCAAGGCTAGTCTGTTAAGACCCTGTCTAGGCAAAGCAACACAAAATAAAAACATAAGCCAAATACTTATATGTGCACACACACAGTTTAGTTTAGACTTTAGTTCAGAGTTTCCTATTCTTTCACCAACAAACATTTCTAAGGTATGAGAAGCAGACTATTTGAAGGAATGTTTAAGTAGATCTTTGCAATTCATTACATACTGGCCAACTAGCCAGATGAGACAGTGAACACCTGTAATCCCAGAATTTTGAAGGTTGAATCAGAAGGATCATTTAGAGTTCTAGGATATCCTGGGCAACTATAGTAAGTACAACACAACTATAGTAAGTAAAAACACAGCACAAACAGGCAGTTGTGGAGCACATCTTTAATACCAGCACTTGGGAGGCAGAGATAGGCAGATTTCTGAGTTTGAGGTCAGCTTGGTCTACAGAGTGACAGCCAAGGATATACAGAGAAACTCTGTCTCAGAAAACAATCAAACAAACAACACACACACACACACACACACACAGAGAGAGAGAGAGAGAGAGAGAGAGAGAGAGAGAGAAACATACACATACAGAAATAACAACCACACCAAAGCAACAAATCACCATATACCATTCACTTTCAAAGAGCTAAGCACAAACTAAGATATAAAGCAAATAGTAATTTAAAATTCCCATTGTGTGCTGAAATATGGAGAAGTAAGGGTGCTTTATCTATGTCAACATTAGCTGCCAATCAAAAGCACAAACCACATCCTTCTTAGATAATTAATTTGGAAGGAAGTGAGCTGGGAAGGGAGTGGGCAGTAAACATTTTATATTAGCTGTTAAAGTACCAACACTATAGAATCTGACAGAGGTACATCTTTGATTAAGATTACCATCAATTGGCTAGGTGGTTAAGAGTGCTTGCTGCTCTTCTGGAGGATGTAATTTCAGTTCCCAGTACTCACCTTGGCTGGCACACAACTAACAGTAACTTCAGCTCCACAGTATCTGACACTCCTTTGGCCTGGTCAGGCACACACATGAAAATTCTTGCACACAGATACATAAACACATAAATAAACAATGTAAAAAATCTTTTAAAAGGGAAACAGTCTGGTGTGGTGGCACCTCCTTCGATTCTAGCACACTCAAGAGACTGAGACAAGTAGATCTATGCAAATTCCAGGCCAGCTTGGTCTGTGTATTGTATTAAAGTCTAGGCCAGCAAGGACTAAACAGTCAAGCCTTGTCTCAGAGAGAGAGAGTCTTAAAAGGGTTAGAATCCTCTCTAAAGAAAGCTGGGTTTGCCAACATTTCTAAGAATCTAACCTGCTTATGAAGTTCAGAGCTATGAAAGGTTTAAAGAAACTTCTGTTTTAAGCTTCAAATCTTCTTACCAAGGTTCTCTACACATACACGACATATTACAGTGCCTTGCAGGCTGTGGTCCACCTAGTCCAACAATGCCTACCTAACAACGAAAGGTCAAGGAATCCAGTAGTTGTTCAGTCCAGTCCATGAGGCTGGATGCTTTAGCTGCTCTTTAGTGTATACAGGGGCCCTGAAGAAGTAGACTGTAATGTCAGTGAAGGAATGAACTTCCCAGCATGAGCAAGGGCAAGCCCGCAAAGAGTGAAAGCTTCCTTCTTCCATTTCCCCTTTCTAGGTTCTCACCAGAAGGCGTGGCCCAGATTAAAGGAGGATTTTCTCATCTCAAAAGATATGAACTAAAGTTGCATCTTCACATTTCAAATGACTTAATTAAGAAAAATACTTGACAGGTGTGCCTAGCCACTTGAGTTTTAGCTAACTCCAGATGTAATCAAAAACCAAGAACAATCAACTCACCAACACAGCATACAACCTTCTGTGACCATTTGTAACTCCAGGTCCAAGGGATCTGACACTTCTGGCCTTTGTTGTCACCGGCACTAATGCACACATACCTACATGTAGCCACACACATCTGCACATACTTAAAAATAACGAACATAACTCTTTTTAGAAAAGATCTCCTATATGTGCTCTTGGTGGCATACCTCTGTAATTCCAGCACTTGGGAGGCATCAAGATTACCAAAAATATTAGGCCAGCCTGGTCTTCAGAGAGCTGAGGACCAGCTATACAGTAAGACCCTGCTTCAAAAAATCAAATCCAAACAAAAAGTAATTTTCATTGTGTATGTAATTTGTTTATTATTACCTTTACAAAATCTATCCATGTGTTATTATTGTTTAATATGGTGAGATTTTTTTTTTTCAGGGTGGGTAGTTAAGATAAGGTCTCACTGGCTAGTCTGAAACTCACTAGGCTGTCTTGGTTGGCCTTAAGCTTTTGATGTTTTTTCTGTTTCTAGCTACTCAGCACTGGGACTGGAAGTGTGTTTGTATCATTGGCTTTGTGTTGGCTCTGCCAGGTCTTTAGCTGACTATTAAGCAGTGTATACTTTTTATTTTTATTTTTCCCTTCTCTTATCTTGGGTCATGTGGGTGGGAACAGAATGCCATTATGGGGCCCTGACTGGTTTGGGACTCACTTTGAACTCACAGGGATCCACCTGCTTCTGCCTCCTGAAGGCTATAGATCTTCTCACAATCTTAAGGGTTCTGTAATCTTAAGATATTTAAGAAAGAAGTAACTGTTAATCACTATCCATCTTTTTTTTTTTTTTTTGGTAAAATGATCATTCCTATAAATGAATATTTTGAATGTTATCTTTTATGTGTAAACTACCTAGTGCACAACAAGAAATCAACTACTAGAAATATCTGTGCTTTTTTCTCAAATATTGTTTGACCTGGCCAGACTGGTATTGGTGAGTGGACAAGGGGAGGAAAGACCTTGCAACATTGAAGACCGTTCAAGTCTATTTCAGAGCATGAAATAAAGACTCTAGAAGGTACTCTGAAGCAAAAATGTACTGCCCAGGTGCAGTTACATGCACACACTCTCCTTATTCCAGATTTCTACAGTCTCAATGCTAATCCTCATTCACATTTATACACCAACTGCTTATCTTCCATCCTGCAGGTTGAAGGTGCTAAGGTTTTATGGGTTATTTCATGAAGACTCTGCTGATAAGACTAGAGCTCTTGTGAGAGAAACACAAGAGCTTGGTGAACCACCTCAGCTGATAAAGACACTTGCCACCAGGCCTGAAAACCCAGAGTTTGACTCCTGGAGCCCACATGGTGGAAGAAAACAACTGATTCCTGTAAGATATCCTCTTATAGTGTGTGTGTACACACAGACACTGGCAATGTGTGTTACTTACAGACACACAAACACACATACAATAAATAAACTAGAGAGAGACAGAGAGAGAGAAAGAGAGAGAGAGAGAGAGAGAGAGAGAGAGAGAGAACCACAAGAGATTCCTGTCCTTTTTTTCCCACAGAGAAGACATTATTTATGAACTAGGAAACAGGCACCCTCTAGAATCTAAAGTCTACATGCTGAATGTTGATCAGGGATTTCTCGACTTCCAGAAGTCATAAACTGCTATTTGTCCTGGGTAGTTTTGTTAACTTGAAGGAAGCTGGAGTCATCTGAGAAGAAAATATCAATTGAGAAAATGCCTCTATCATATTCCATATATGGGAATTTTCTTGATTAATGACTGGTGTGGAAAGGCCCATCTCACTGGGTACAGTGCCATCTCTGGGCAGGAGGGCCTGTGTAAATATATATTTTATTTGCCTGATGCAATTGTTGTCTCCAAAGGTTACTGCTCTGCTAACCTAGGCCTAGTCCTGGAAGCTTTGAGCCTTCATAGAAGCTTATCTAGACCTAGAATGCTTTCAACCTCTGAGACTTACTGGGATTAACATGCTCACCCTTTCTTATTCTTTCTGATCTCTGGTTGGCTGATTCAATTCAGCTGTTCTGGCTCAAACTCCTTTCCAAGATGGCTGATTCAGTCTTGCTTCTTTCTTGGCCTCTGCCTGAATTACTCTGCTTGGCCTCATACTAACTGGCATTCTGCTTTAATGTTCTAGATCCTTCTCATTCTCTGGTTTGTTTGGTAATCACCAGTGTCTAACTCAACCTGTCTATGCACAACAGTCACAGTAAAAACTTCTCTCTCTTTTCTCCCTCTGAACTGAACCGTCTTATGTTGCCTCTCTTTTTTCTTTCTTCATTTGAGAGTTGGGCATATCCTATTGTGTGAAATCTTTGTCTGATTTATCACTGTCTGCCTCCCAATTAGACATCACTTTCAAACTTGATGCTTCCTTCTACAAACTTACTTTAACTTCATTATTTTTTTTTCTTCAATTTTTGTTGTTTTATTTAAATTCCCATTTTCAACCTCCAGGTTCTCCTCTCCCAGAGTTTTTCATTCCATTCCTCATGCCCCTTGCCTCCCACACCAGGCCTTCCCCTTCCCTGGGGCCTCAAGTCTTTCAAGGATTAAGCAAGTCTTTTCCCACTAAGGCCTGACCAGGTAGACCTCTGCTATATTTGTGCCAGGGACCTTGGACTGGCCTGTGTAAGCTTCTGTTTGGTAGCTCAGTCTCTGGGAGCTCCCTGGGGTCTGGGTAAGTTGAGAGTTCTGCTCTTTCTAGGGGGTTGCTCTTCCCTTCAACTTCTTCAATCCTTCCCCTAATTCAACCATAGTGGTCTTCAACTTCAGTTCAATGTTTGGGTGTAAGTATCTCCTTTTGTCTCAGTCAGCTGCTGGTAGGGCCTCTCAGAGCACAGCCATGCCAGGCTCCCATCTGTAAGCACATCATAACATCAGTAATAGTGTCAGACTTTGGTGCCCTCCCATGAGATGAATCCCAAGTTGGGATGGTCATCCGATCACATGTCCTTCAATCTCTTCTCCATTTTTGTCCCTGTAGTTCTTTTAGACAGGAACAGTTCTAGGTCAGAAATTTTGACTGTGGGTTAGTAACTCTGTTCCTCCATTTGAGGCCCTGTCTATCTACTGGAGGAGAACTCTCCCCATTTTTGGGCATTTTGGGTAACGTCACCCCCCCCAGTCACCACCTTTAAGTCCTTAGAGTCTTTGGTACTTTCTAGAGGGTCCCCTGTTGTGGATAGCCCTGGGGTTTTTTTGTATTCTAATTCTGCCCTCATGGGAGGGACTTCAAAGAAGGAGTGAGTTACACCTGTGACTTCTTGTGAACCAATCCTCTAATGAATAAAAGAACCAATCACTGGGTGCATAAGGAGGGACTTCCAGGTCAGAGAAAAAGAGAGGACCAGGAGAGAGGGACATCCCTTTTGGAATGGGGATGGCAGATAGGTAAGATGTAGCTAGTAGAGTCTCCTGGTATCATGGCAGATCCACAAGGATTTTGCCACAGAGGAATCAGACTTTGATAAGGTTTACAAGATTAGCTTTTAGTTGATGCCCCCAGAGATTGAATTATTATTGTTTCTGAAATAAGTTTGTGTTGTGTTTTCCTTCACACAGTGGCTCATCTGGGTTTCAGAGAGAAAGGTACATCGGCAAAGTGTTGGGTTTGCCTGATGTGCACCACAGAGGCCATGGGGGTATTGAAGCTTGGGGCTGGTGTGGTAGTGATCTGCCAGTGGGAACTTAGTGAGCTGGATGGAGCGATCATGGAGCTCTGAGCTCCATGAGATGAAAGCAGGTCGCCCATTGCCCACTGGTGCTTGGCCAGCCAGCCCACCGGGGATGAGAGAACCAGGACGCAGGGAACATGTGCCATACTTTCCCTCATTTTTAAATATTTCCCACAACAGCCCCCCCCCCCCATCTCCCAATGCTGCTTATCTTCATTCACTCCCTTGGCCCTCTGGGCTTCTCTCTTGTCTGTCCCTGTGCTCCCAAATACTTGATCCTGTTCTTCTTTTTCCCTCCCCCTCTCCTCTCCCACCCAGGTATCTCCCTCCCTCTGCCTCCCATTATTATTTCCTTCCTCCCTGTAAGTGGAACTGACACATCTTTTTTTGGGACTTTCTACTTAACTTCATTGTTTAAAGGTGTGTACTAAGCATGTGTCTGCATTCCAGCTACAGACCTAGAAGGTGTTCGGATGTGAACACAGCAGCCATGATACTGGATTAAAATTCCTCCACTGGGATATATAAGATAAATAAGTCCTGGGAAAGCAGGCTGAGAAACAAATTGCTATTTGTCCTGGTTAGTTTTGTTAACTTGACCAAAGCTAGAGTCATCTGAGAAGAAAATATCAATTGAGAAAATGCCTCTATCATACTCCATATATGGGGGATTTTCTTGATTAATGACTGATGTGGGAAAGCCCATCTCACTGGGTACAGTGCCAGCTCTGGGCAGGTGGTCCTGGAGTATATAAGAAAGCAGGCTGAGTAAGCCAGGGAGTACTAGTCAATAAGCATTGTTCCTCTGAAGCCTCTGCTTCAGTTCCTGCCTCTAGGTTCCTGCCTTGAGTTCCTGTCCAGACTTTACTTCATTATGGACTATAAATTGTAAACTGGAATAAACCTTTTCCTCCTCATGCTTACGTCAGTGGAACGCAAACAAGCTAAGACACTGTCACTTCCTAGCATCTCTGTGATAAGAATACTGTTATAAGAATTCAATTGGACTAAGAAATACATTGAAGACCTTGATTTATGTCTTCTCAACCTCATTCCAAAGAATAGTTTTGAACATTTGGTCCATCTGTTTATTTGCAATTTTAATTCATTTATCTTTTTATCTCTTGCTTTCCTATCCCAAAAGTAGAAGCTGACCAAGTGAATAAAGGATTCTTGCCAAAGCCTTGGTGCACACCTCTTATCAGTACAAGAAAACACTCCATACATTTGGCTTGTTTGTTTGTTTTCATTGTTGGCTGGTTGATTGGCTGGAGACATGTTCTCACTCTGCAGCCTAGGTTTGCCTCAAACTTGTGGAAATTCTCCTCTCTTAGTTCTAGGTTTATAGGCATGTTCTATGGTGTCTGGCTGAGGATATTTCTTTTAGGATGGTATTCATTCCTTCTATGACAAAGGACCACTTGGAATATTTATTTAATATTAATTTATAGGAAAAAAAAATCCCTAAGCTGTGTTACAATTTTTCCATTTGGCCACAAGAGACCCAAAATTTATTCCATATCCCTTTCGACTTGTTTGTCAATAACTTTTAGTCACATGTGAACTCAAAAAAAAAAAATGTGGATTTCATGACTACTAGGGTTCTTGATTTTTTTTAAAATTTTTATCTTTTAAGAAAGGCTGTCTCTATACCTATCCATAGGCTCCTAAACTACTTTATTCTCCTGAGTACCAGGATCACAGGCAAGCAGCAATATGTCAGTCTGAGTACTTGATACGGCAGCCTGTTGAATTCATATATACCAGATTCTTATTAACCTTTTTGTATTAAATAATTTGTTTCTTTAATGTTAGTTTGTTTAAAGGTTTGTTTTTGTAGCTTAGGCTGGTTTCAACTTCTACTGTGTAGCTGAAGATGACCTTGAACTTTTGATCTTCCTGCCTACCTTCCAAGAACTGGAATGATAGGTTTGTGCTTCATACTCAGCCCTTGCTTTTTAAAATGTCAGTAAGATACTGAAACATTGAAAGGCATTGGAGACTTATGCTTTAAACACATGAAAATACTCTAATTGGGAGGCACAGCATTCATTAGACTTTGCCACAAGAACAAGCTAGATTTCTGGTTTATATGTAAATATAAAACAATATATATAAACAATATACAAAACAATATCAAAATTTTATATTTTGATATTTTATCCTTAGGATTTGGTACCGTTCTTATAGACACAGAATGCTTACTCTTTGGTGAATGTGGAATTCACACAAATTAACTATAGGTGAAAGTAGCCCTTACTTTACCCATTTTGAGTGATAATTCATTATCTCTATGAAGAGGCTGGTCTGTGTTTTTCCATCCTTATTTGAACATGGTGAAAACTTGTAAAATGGAAAATTCCAGATCTTGAGAATGTGTTTAAAGTTCATTTCATTAACAAAACCATGTACTTTTAATACTGTTAGTTATAAATTTATTCCACTGACATGTTCTCATTTTTACTTTATAAGTATGGTGAGGAAGTTTAGAGATTTTAACTGGGCATGTCACCATGCATCATAATCACAGCACTGAGGAGGTTGAGGCAGGAAGGTCTTGAAACTGAGGCCAGCCTGAACTCCATAGTAAGACTCTGCTCAATAAAAGAAACTCCAAAAGCAAGAGCAGATTAGCAGTGAATGGGGGTGGGGTAACTGACAACCATGCCCCATAGTCTTGCTCATATACTATTTAGATTTCTTCACTGTGGTAGAGTTGCGGTGGCATTGCCTTCTGTCTCTCTTCCTGCCATTGCCTCGGCTCCCACAGGACTTTAAGGACTTTTAGTCTTTGTTTACTTGTCTTTCTGTTAAGAATTTTTTTGTGTGGTTGGTTATGAGAAGTTCCTGATGGTTTGGTACTCATTCTTGGGCTGTCCTCAAACTCATGGCCATTCTCCTGTCTCAGCCTCCTGAATGCTGGGATTATAGGAGTTGATCACCACTTTTAGCGACTTGAGAATCTATGACTTTTCAAGTCTCTACAAACACACACACATGCTTATTTATAAGATGAGGCTTATGAAAAGAGACTTGGGTATTGAATGTTTATCTCATGAAACTCCTGTTTCCTTTTAGGGATTTTTTTTGGGGGGGGGTCTTGGTATATATTCCTGGGTGGCATAGGATTTACTTTGTGGACCAGCCTGGTCTTGAACTGGCAGTAATACACTGGCCTCTGTCTCCTGAGTCTTGGGATTACAGCAGTATACGCCCACCTACTTGGCTTAAAAAGGATATGAAATGCTTTTAAAGCCCTTAAGAAGTCATTGCAATGGCCTAAATTATGCCCAGTCTTAAATGGAAATTTGTCTTTAATGCATTGTTTTTCAATATCCTTCCTCTGAGTTAGCATTTCACTTTTTGGGGGATGGTTGGTCAACAACTAGAGGGATTTTCTCTCTTTTCTTTGACATAAAAAAAAAAAAACACATTTAACAAAAGTCTTACAAATGTAAATTTCCAGTTTATTCACTGGTCTATGATACATCTATGAGACATTTGCTTGACATCATCCAGTGCCCTTTCACCTCCCTCCAACTAACACAGCTATATTCATTCTCTAAAAAGTCAATTAAAATGTCAAATTGCTATGTTTTCTTCACTGGCTCACCTCCTCTTTCCTGTCTCAGGCTACCCTAAACAGGCAAGAATAACTCTAACCTCCTAATTCTCCTGCCTCTGCTTCATTAATCTTCCTATGTTGGAGACTGAACCCAGAGCTTTGATAAATACCCTACCAATTAAGATATATCCTCAGTCCATCAATAGATGCACTTGGTAAAAGTTTTGTTTATTGAGACAGTTTTTTTTTTTTTTTGGTTTGATGTTGTTTTTTGACAAGATCAAGCTATATAGGCTGAAACTCCACTTGTAGCCCAAGTAGGTCTGCATCAAACCCTCTCTTGATCCTCCTTTGTCAGCCTCCTGAGTGCTAAGATTCACAGCTGTTTGCCATGTGTTAATCACATGTGGTTAATATTTTATACTAGAGACTAATATAATGGCTCATTGTGGCAATTAACTTTGTAGCAGTGATCAGGAATAACTGAAAGAGGACGGATGGCATTAGAGATGATTAATTTACCCAGAAAGTGTTTGTGAACATAGGCTGTATCAACAGCAAATTCACAGGAGTAGAGATGAGAAGGTAAGAAAGGTGCTAGAATTGCACAAAGCAGGGAAGGACGAAAACGACAAATATCGTTTGGTAGAATGTATCCCTTAAGCAGCAGACTAGATTGCAGGAGGAAAATTCACTTTCAGTTTGTAGAAAACTTCGAAGAAGTTTCATAACATATGCTGCTTCTAAGTCAAATATATAAAGCTGCTTCTAAGTCAAATATATAAAGCATAATTTGTTCATATGCTGTTTCATTTTATGCTTTTTTTTTTTTGAGACAGTGTCTTACATTTTAAGTCAAGTTATCTTCAAATTCACCATGTAGCCATTGCTGGCCTTGAACTCTCAGTGATTCTCCTGCTTCAACCCCCACCTCCCAAGTGCTGGGTTATTGGAATGAGCCAGCATGCCTGACTATATCATGGTTCTTAATTTTAGAGAATTTTCTTTCTATAAGAACATGTTAATAATTTCACTAAGTATTCCTAATAAAAGACAGAGAACTGGATAAATCATATGATCGATCTATCTATCTACCTACCTATCTATCTATCTATCTATCTATCTATCTATCTATCTATCTATGCAGGAGTTGCACGTGATATATTTATATATATCTGACTACTGACTCTAGGACCCAACATATGCTAGACAAGTTCTCTACCACTGAGCAATGGCCAAGTCTTTTTTCACTTTTATTTTGAGGCATTATCATAAATTGTCTAAATTGGCCTTGATCTCAATTTAGTAGCCCAGTCTAGCACAGAACTTTGGATCCTCCTGCTTTGGGGCTTATTCATTTAGTTAGTTTGTTTTGTTTTTGTTTTTGTTCCTTTATATAAGCTCTCTTTTGATAGCCTTTGATCCAGACTCAGTATGTAGATCAGTCTGGCTTCAAACTCAGTGATCCTCTGCTTCATCATGCTGAGACTGAAGGCATGAGCCATTGTACTTCACAGCCCTGGTAGGGTGCAAGTCTAGATGAACCCTGCCTGGTCTAAGATGACCCCTGCTGGTGAATCACTCCTGAGACCATTCCTGAGATGATCTCAGACACCCCTAGACCCCAGGCACAACTAAGATGAACAAGTCAATGGTGTAGAGACAGAAGAGAAAGAGAAGCAGAAGAGTGCATGCACCATGAAGAGAGGCAGAACTGGAGACTTGAGGGTAGTGAGGAGCAGCCTGATATGAGTAGCTGGCAATGCCACCTAAGGCCATGATGGGGTCCTGGCCCATGCAGCAGCAGGGGTCTGTTACCACCAAAGGCCAGGTGAATATTTCTGGTCTGGGGTTTTACCTGGGGCCATATTGATGTCTGAGGGCTGTGCAGAACTGGCCCTATCCCTCACCTAGGCATCAAGGGAAAGTTGACTTCATCCCTCTCCAGCTGTAATACTTGGGAGAGGAGCCACACACCTCACCCAAGAAGCACACCATAGAGCTGGCTCTAGTTGCAGGAGTTGCAGGTGAGCTGGCCCTCAGGGTGTAAGCATGAGAGAGCTGGCCCTGCCATGTAGTGCCATGGGCAAGTGAGGGAGAGATGCTCTCCCATTCTCACCATCTGCAGCAAGTGGGAGAGCTGGCCCTTTGGAATGAGAGTGAAAGAGCTGTTCCTGACCCTCACCGGTTGCAACACTTGGGATCTGCACCTCACCTGGACAGCACAGTAGAACCTTGGTTGCGAGGGTTGTAGGTGAGCCAGCACCGAGGCATGAGATCTGGAGAACTGGCTCTGCCCCATGTTGGTTGTAGAGTTGGATGTTGGATAGGCTAGCTGAGTTAGTGCTGGAGAGCTCACCCTGGTGATATGGGTGCTAGATAGTTGGCAGGCTGACCAGCTCAGATACCACCAACACCCAGACCCAGGGCTTTGAGTGTGTCCACATCAGCATCTACTCATATAAACTGCTGGAGCACAGAAGGGTCTAGTCCAACAGATCCAGACATGCAGGATCTTTGTGACACAGGCCAACAACAGGATATCTGAGAGTAGTCCCAGTGAAGATCTAGTATTAAAAAGAAAGCAGAAGTCAGAGGACTCAAACCAGACTCATTGCAGTGAACATTGGCAAACAAAGACGAGTGGATAAAACGTCTATTGTGGGACACACACTGAAACACTTCAGCTTACACAATGAGATTTTATTTTTCTTTTGGAAGAAAGGTTGTAAGGGTAGAGGGCAGGTACAAGGGAGTGGGGATAAGCGTGGGATTTGGGTACATGATGTGAAATTCACAAAGAATCAATAAAAAGTTAAATAAAAAGTCACCCTCATTATAAAATTAGACACACATTATATAAACTTACGTGTTTCAACCAGTAGAGTAAAGCAAAAGAAAAAAAAATGTGTAAGGAAAATGGGAACAAGAGAAAATAAGTTGCATTTTCTTCAACAGAGCACCACCCAAAACCCCCTTGTACAAAGTAAAGGTTACACCATAGCTTTCTGTCATTATCCTCAAAGAATTCTGGTTAGAAGCAAAACATCAACAATGAAACCAGACATTTTATGATCAAGTAATTAAAATTACATGCTGCTTTGGATGGAAACATTTGAGTACCTGGTATTTAATAACATTATGGTAGCATTTGGGGACATAAAAGATGTAATGATGAGCCACAGCTGATGCTGTCTAGCATCAGCTCTAGACAAGAAGAACATCATATAAAATTGGTAGTGGCACTGGGTGTGGTGGCACAGCCTAATATCCTAGCACTTGGGAGCTGGAGGCAGGGGAGTCAGAAGCTCTTGGCTGATCTTGGGTTATGTAGTAAATGGAAGGCCAACTTGGGCTATGTCATACTTCCTTTCAAAACACCTAATCTAAAACAAAACAACAATAAGGAGAAGAGAAAATTGACTCCATAATCCATAGTTGTAAAGGGATTATCTTAGTGTTTTCCATGGCTTAAGAAGCAAATAGAAAAAGAAGAAGAGGAAGAGGAAGAGGAAGAGGAAGAAGAAGAAGAAGAAGAAGAAGAAGAAGAAGAAGAAGAAGAAGAAGAAGAAGAAGAAGAAGAAGAAGAAGAAGAAGGATTGCTAGCAGCAGGATCTGCTTGAGGATTGAGAGTTCTAACTCTCAATAATGGAGCCACTGACATTTATTATGCACTCCGTAACTGGTTTTTAGTACTGCTTGTTTCACTATGTAGAAAGTAGGCCCAGTCAACAAATATACATTTAAGTCATTTTCTCTGCCTGAATGGTAGACCATAGCATAGATTACCATTGTGCAGTATAACCTGTATTGATAGAAATGTTAAACTAGCCATACTCTAGCAATGGTCATGCCAAGGGTTATCATGACGCATAGACTGAATCATAGAGACGAGTCTTTCATGTAGGTACAGAAATGATTTAATAATTAGAGTATGAAAGCATTTCTGGCAAGCTGAGAAAATTTGGAAGCCCCTCCCAACCACACCTAACACGGCACATTTTGAGTGATTTGTGATGGTTCCTTTATTTCTGGTTGACATGGTGTAAAGCCAGTGGGTAGTGGGCAGGGGTGGGGAGGGTGGTTTATGCTTAGAGACTTAGAGACTCCCTACTTACTTAATTCCCAGCTGTGTCTAGATTTTTATTACTGAATGTGGGATAAGTTTTTTTCTCTTTAATTATTTATTATTCTTTATCTACTGCTTAGATTCAAAATATGCTTATCTAGTGTTCAGATAATTAATTCCTGGCCTAAGTTCATCTTCCAGATAGCTCTATCATATTCTTGCCAGCATGGAATGCTTAATCTTTTCACAATATTCCTGTCCCAGGCCTATATTAGTCTTTCATCCATCTCTGCTTAAATTCAGCTCCAGGCCCTGCTAGATACAATATTCCCCACAGCTTTCTCTGTTCCCTGTTACCCACAATAGGAATCTCAGCTCACTCTATATGCCACTCTATATGCATCTCTTTCCTGACTTCTCATAGGTGATGCATGGATTTTGGGGGCAAAATCCTCTGTTGAGTATAAGATTGTTGAGGACAAGGTATGTCCAGCATTCTGCCTTGATGCAGTTCAAGCTTGGTAATGTTTAAACAAATGAATGAACAACTAATAAACAAAGAAGGTGATGGCAAGGTGATCATGCTATGAAGTGGATCCATGAGAATGCAGGTAGGAGGAACATAACCATCCTTCGACTGATTAACTCATAGCTAATTAGCTGTGGCCACTGGTAACCGTGGAAAGGGTGAGTGGTTATTGGAATCTCAGAAGTATAAAAATAATCAAGTTAATTGTATTAGGTAAGAGTACCTGAAATGAACAGAACTGGAGTGTGTGTGTGTGTGTGTGTGTGTGTGTGTGTGTGTGTTTTAAGAGATTTCTTTACAAGCTATGGTCCAAGTAATTCAATGATGACTGTCTTCTGACAGAAAGGTCATAAAATTGGCACATTTATTAGTCTTGCTCTGGTGCTGGAGTCCTGGAAGTTTCTTAGAGAGGAGCTAGTCTCCAGTCTCCACCAGAATCTTGAAGAAGTTCTAATTCAGTGAAGAAATGCCTCAGTAGCAGGATAGATAAACTGCCATGGAGAGAGAAGGCAAGCATATCAAAAGTAAAGCTTCCTTCTTCTATGGTCTTTTATGTGGGCTGCCACCAGGATTCTAGTGGATCATCCAACTTTATTTTATTTTTTGGTTTTTAAAGACAGGGTTTCTCTGTATAGCCCTGGCTGTCCTCGACCTCACTCTGTAGACCAAGCTGGCCTCGAACTCAGAAATCTGCCTGCCTCTGCCTCCCGAATGCTAAGATTAAAGGCATTCGACACCACTGCCTGGCAAGGATCTTCCAACTTTAAATGATTCAATCAACAAAATCCCTCAGAGCCATGCCCAGTCACTTGAATTTTATTTGATTACAGATATAATCAAGTTGACAACCAAGAGTAGGCATCATATTAATTTAGCTTACAAAACAAAATGTTTCTAGAAGTAGGCCAATCTACCAAGGTGATGGGAAACATTTTTTCAATCTTTAAATCTGCCTAAAGTCACCCATTTAGTGCTTTTCTTTGTGTATTTTTCTGTTGATTATGAATTTATTTAAAAGATGTTTGCTACATACTTGAAGTAATATATTAGTAAACCCTCCATTGGTATATGCCTCTGTCTGTCTGCCTTTGTTTCATTCTCTCATCTCTTCTTTACCTCCTTCTCTTCCTCTTTATCTTCTTCCAATATGATCTCACTGTGTAGCCTAGGCTGGCTTCCACCTTTCAGTTTCTCTGCTTCAATGTGCTAGGATTACATTGTAATCCTGTGCCTGATTATGTACTTCATTTTTTTAAAAGTAATGTCTTTACTTAATTACACAAATATTGAAAGATCTCTATGGTAGAACCAATACTCTACCTTTGCCTTTTCAAGCTGATTTTTATGTAAAAGGGGAAGGAACAGAACATTGGGAGGCATTCATTAATTACATACACTTAGAAGAAAGAATCTTTGAGTAGCAATGATTAATTCAATGGAAGCCATCCAATTAAAGTCATTCACACTGGGGTATAAAGTGTCGTGCCAGACTGTGAAGTGCTTGAACAAAGATGCTCACATTCATCTGAATTCTTGGCTCCTGGTATGAAATTGGCATTCAATAAACGTTGGTAGAATCAATGATGCATGAGCAAATAAAAAGATGAAAGAATGAATTCTAGCATTTTTGCTGATTTCAGAATTGGAAGGGGCACACCTAATAATTAAATACAACAATAAGTGTTAACTCTAACCTTTGACTGAAGTTTCAATTCAGGATGTAATAGGGTCTGCTACAGTGGATTTCCCAATGGCTTTTTAGGGATCATGGCTAGTTTTAACTAGGTAGAAGCTTCACTTTTTACACTTTCCCCACCACCCACTCCCATGTCTTCTAGTTGCTTAGAGACTGTTGTTCCTACAGAGGCACAATGTGACTTGGGGACAGTGATGACTCAGATAAACACCCTAAGGTTATTCACAACAATGTTCTGCACCTGGGTGATCCAGCCTACAGAATCCTTCTCTAGTTCTGACATCCACTTTTGTCTAGAAGGTGAACTTTCTTAAGTCACAGGCATGGATAGAATAATTTGTTTATTGCATATGAAAATTAACTTACAAAATTTTCATCTTAATATGGAAGTGTCATAATTTTTGTTAAAAATTCTTAGGGTCGTTAGTGAACTATCATTCTCAACTATCATTGGTTACTACTGGCCCTCCATTGTTCAAATAGTCCTCTGTGTGTAGGAGTGCGGAAGGAAATTCTAGATTTGAGAGAATTCAAGGAAATGTAACATTTTAAAGAAACACATTTACTTTTAAAAATTATTTCAGTTTGGCTTGGTTTGCTTGCTTTTATTTTTTTTTTTTTCTTTTGTTTGAGACAGGATCTGACTACGTAGCACGGAACTATAATTCACTACCTAGACCAAACTGACCTCAAACTGCTGGGTAATCTTCCTGTACCAGTCTCATAAGTGTTGGAGTCTCAGATATATGCTCTGTGCCTGGCTAACAAGTTTACCTTTACATTAAGTACTAAATCAATGTTTATATGGGATCAATCTGTGATTAAACAAACAAACAAACAAACAAACCAGTCAGAGAGATCTGAGATGCTTCTACATTCACAGAAGATCAACATTTCAAGGACTTTGGGTATTTATGGGAGGGGCATGTGTTACTGTCATTCAGCTGGCTTAGAATTCTAGGTCTGCTTACCTTCTCCGTTGCTGGGATTATGGTGTGCACTGCCATGCCCACATTCTGGATATTTTTATGAGTAGTATTAATACACTTTCAGGATATTGACCTTTTGGACCAAGTGTGGGGAATGCCCTGCTATCACTCTTCCTTGTACCAGTGAAAGCTCTTCCGGGTCAAAATAAAAAGAAGCATAGCAGGACTAGTTGATCATGCAATCGTTACTGATTCATCCCTTAATAACAAAGACTAATTCACAATATTAATTTAGGAAAGAATTATGACCAAAGTAATTCATAGGGAGAATACTGTTTGAAGGCTGCTCTTGACCTTTGAATGAGTTGTATGAAGAAATGATGTCTAAAACTCAGACCCATCTTACTAGTGAGAAGGAAAGAGAGTCAGACAGTGATTACAACATGACTCTGGAATCTGATGTTTAAGTCCTGACTTTCCAAGATTGTCATCTGTGGTTGGTTGAAGTCCTGAATACAGAGACCACGGATGAAGAGTATTGTCTATTTCTTGATTTATAAGGAGTGCATAGCCATGCTATTGCTAGACAAAGTACTTTGTATCTCAATTTCATAGCTTTGTTACTAAGCAATAATAGCTCAACCATGTAAATGTACAACAAAGATGTCCTTCTGAGCTCCAAAACCACATCTAAATTGATTGTTGCATAGATGTTTCAAAGACTACTTAGTTCAATGTTTTCATAACTATGTTCATTAGCTCTTTTCCTATTGAATTTAGAGCAGATCATCTGTGCTCGTTCCACCATTTGTCCAAGTTAAAAATTTAGGTGTGAACCATCTCTCCTTTACCCACACAGAACCAAATCAATAGTTGGGTCTTCTCAAATTTCAGAAGCATCCTAGAGACCATGCTAGCTAAAGCAGTGTGAACAAAGGAGAGAAGGTGGAAAGAGTTTAGACTGAGGGACAAGATGGGGCCATATCATAAGCCCTTTGTCTCTTCTCTTAATGATATGGGAAGCCATAGCAACAGGACACAGTGATGACTCCAAGCATGTGATCAGTCAGCAAAAGTCAGAGAGAAGGACACAAGTGGGCAGGCAAATTAAGAAGCCATTAGAATAATATAGATGAACTATAAAAATAATTCTGCTTATGTGTGGTGGAACTAAAGTTTCATCCTAGGGTCTGGAAGCCAACTCGGGATCTCTGTGAGTGAGGCAAGCCTGGTCTACAGGGAATTCCAGAGCAGCCAGGGGTACATAGTAAGACTTTGTCTCAAGAAGAAGGAAGAGGAGAGGGAGGAAGATGAGGAGGAGGAGAAGGAAGAGATGAAAAAGAGAGAATAAGAAAGGACAAAAAAAAAAAAGGAGAAAAAGTGTCCCTGGTTACTGGTAATGATGATAATAATGCCAGTAGGGTTACACTGTAAAAGAGGAGTAGATAATTTATTAATGAACGTATATGAGATGAGGGATGAAGAGAAGGGATCAAATGTTACATCAACATCAAAGTTATTTTTTCATTCTAAGTAACCTGAAATATGGAGCTACCATATGAACAGACATTGAAAAGAAAATACAGAGAGCTGATGTTACTGTTCAATACAAGAACTTCATTTTTATGGAGATGAGGGGAATTTAGACAGAGTCTCAATATATAGCCTAGACTGGCCTTTATAGGTAAGAATGTCCTTCAACTCATGGTTGTCCTACTTCCACCTCCCAAATGCTAGGTTTATATGATGGACTATGATGCCTGGGCATAAATTTACTCACGAATATGTTGTACAGTGTCTATTGGTTCTTGAAGTATGGTATTTAAATATGACTTTTTAATGGGTAGTTCTGGATATATGGAGAAGATTGTGCTAGAAATAGAATTTGGAAGTTGTATAAATAATTCTCAACATATGGATCAGAAAGAAGATCATGAAACTGGATGTAAAATGATGGATTGAGAGTTCAAAGAAAGGAGAAATCATTCAAAGATTGAGCCCTGGGTACATCACTGTTCCTCATTCTAACAAATGAAATTGGGTGACATACATGGAGAGAAGGCTGGGGAAATGTGGTTAACAATAGCAGGAGGGCAGAACACAGCTCAGGGAGGATGGAGGTTAAGCACTAACCATTTGGCCTAGCACTGGGTAAGACAGTTGTGATCTATGCTGCTTAAATTTAGTTGACTTTAAGGGCTGAGCTTAGAGTCTGCCTCCTTTTATCATCCTGATTGTACAGAGCTGGAGTAAGAAGCTTATCTGAGTGTGATTGCCAGTGTCTCTTATGCAATATCTGGCAAGAGGTAACAGAGTAGGGACAATATTTACCAAACATAACTTAATTGAATTGTCTGTGAATTGTGCCAGAAGTTCAACCTTTCCAGATTAAACACACACACACACACACACACACACACACACACACACACACACACA
>JADRCH010000010.1:19717313-19746481 GCA_019843965.1 Rhynchomys soricoides
ACACACACACACACACACACACACACACACACACACACACACACACACACAAAGGGTGGATAATATCAGGGAGTAGCCAAGTCTAGCAAATATTGTGATTCATCTATTGATGACAAAACTTGAGGTTTTGCCTCATTTGGTTACTTCCGATTCAGAGCAGCTTGTTAGAACAATCCAAAATGAATACCTTCCTAGTGGAATATCTAGGTGTGGCAGTTTCCTGAGGGCAAAGAACAGCCCAAAGCTAGCTAAGCAAATTAGTGAGAAGTTGTCATTAGTCAGCTATACCCACTCCAATGAGACTTTATCAATGGATAGCTTGTAATTTTCCTAAACTTTTTATGGAGATGTGCATAGCTCAATTCTTTAATCTGTAAAATTTGGATGAGAGATAGCAATATCTTTTAAAGTGAAATAATTTGTAAAATTAGTTGTAAGATAACATTGAATAAATTAGTAATTATAAAATACTGTTACTGATAATTTCATGAATAAATAGTAATCATAGGTCACCTTACTTTATTACATTTTATTTATTTATCTCTATATCTCTCTATATATCTATATATCTATATATCTATATATCTATATCTATATATATAAATAATTGCATATGTGCCACAGCACATGGAGGTCAGAGGACACTTTTCAAGAGTAAGTTCTCTCCTTCTACATTGTGGATCCTGACTATCAAAGTTAGGTCATCTGGTTTGGTGACAAATGAACCATCTCACCTGCCTGGGTTACTTTAATTGTGATCAAAGTAATATATTACTAATGCCAACTAGTTCGATAGCCTTTGTTTATAGGACTTATTAAAATTTAGTGAAATTAAATTTTTTGTGTGTTCATGTGAGTATGTTTTGTCTACAGTGTTTATGTGTATGGTGTATGGTTCTGCTGTATCATTCTCAACCATGTTTCTGAGACTGACTCCTCCTGTCTCAGATCCTCATAACACTGAAATCATAGGCATGAATGACCACGCCCAGCATTGTCCATGGGTAATCACGCTCTTACCATTGTGGGGAAAATGCTCTTTCTTACCCATTGATCCATCTCTGTAGCTCATCTTTACTCATCTCTTGCCTACGTATCCACCTCTACATCCTTCCTTAGCCTCTCTGTAGATGAAAGTAAATCTCTACTTTTGAACTTTTATATAAGAAGTTAGTTTTATATTAGTAATAAGTCAGTATCATATTTATTACAAAGAAGACTTTCTTTTAAAAGCATTTTTAACCCCTTCAAAAGGTTTACTTAGGAAAAATAACTTGCCAAACAAGGCTCTTTCTTTCCTGTTCATCTCATGTATGTCCAGTCAATATGAATTGAATAGATAAGGAATTAATGAATATAAGCTCAAGTGATATGCAAACTAAAAGTCTATAGATGGTATTATTTCTTCTAAAATGTTATTGATGTTACCAAAAAGAAGAGAGATGAGGGCTGGAAAGATGGTTAATAGGACTTGCTGCTTTTTCAGAGGATCTGTGTTTTGTTCCCAGAATGCATTGGGAGGCTCATCACCATCTGTAACTTTGGTTCCAGGGGGTCTGACACACTCTTTTTTTTTTCTTTATAATAAAATTTAATTGTTGGAGAATTTTAGAGAAATGTTCCATTTTACAGTACAAATCAATACAGTACTTCTAATAAACAGTTTACCAACAAGTACCAAAATATAAATTGTGCATAAAATTTTATCTAGTAAACTTATTTCTAAGAATTTATATTGACAAAAATATATATGTACTGTGGGATATCTATCACCATATTATATGCAATGAGAAACATCAAAATTAAATGCAGAAGTAATAAATTATGAAATTACTTGTAGACATTTCTATAATTAAAATGCTATTTTCTACACTAAAACTTTAGAAGCCAATATTATCATCATCTTATAATTTCACATTATAAATATGATTAAAATAAATTAAATCACTTCATAAAAGCATTATGCATTTGGAAATTATTTCTGACAGATCAACTCTTACAGTTTTATAGACCATTTATTTTTTCTCCTTTGAAATGACAAAGGAAAGTTGACTTCAGTCAAAATAGCACCCAACCTAATCTCATAAATCACACGTTTAATGTTACTTGTTTTCAGTTGGTTTTGAAATCCTTACTACGGTCACACTCAACTAGAAATAAGTGGACAACTCCTGACTAAATTCAGAGAAAATACATATTAGTCTTCTAAAATATACAAAACTTACCTCACTAATGTGACCATAAAATTCAAATACCTCCAATGTTCTCCCTTGAAGATATGTTAGCTTCACTCTGAGCAAAGAGCACCATTCCTTTGTGTTTCCCAAGGCCATTACACTTAGATTCATCAGATACCTATGACACTTGCTGAAGTTGCCCCTTAAATATTTCTAATTGACCAGTACGAAGTGTCCTTCTTTATCTTTTTTGATAACTTTTGGTTGAAAGTTGATTTTATTCGATATTAGAATGGCTACTCCAGATTGTTTCTTGGGACCATTTGCTTGGAAAACTGTTTTCCAACCTTTTACTCTGAGGTAGTGTTTGTCTTTGTAACTGAGGTGCGTTTCGTGTATGCAGCAAAATGTATCCAGTCTGTTAGTCTATGTCTTTTTTATTGGGGAATTGAGTCCATTGATGTTTAAAGATATTAAGGAAAAGTGATTGTTGCTTTCTGTTATTTTTGATGTTATTTTTATATTTGTGGCTATCTTCTTTTGGGTTTACTTTCTTGCTTTTTCTAGGGTGTAGTTTCCCTCCTTGTGTTAGTGTTTTCCATCTATTATCCTTTGTAGGGCTGGATTTGTGGAAAGACACTGTGTAAATTTGGTTTTGTCATGGAATATCTTGTTTTCTCCATCTATGATAATTGAGAGTTTTGCTGGGAATAGTAGCCTGGGTTGGCATTTGTGTTCTCTTAGTGTCTGTATGACATCTGCCCAGGATCTTATAGCTTTCATAGTCTCTGGTGAGAAGTCTGGTGTAATTCTGATAGGTCTTCTTTTATATGTTACTTGATCTTTTTCCCTTACTGCTTTTAATATTCTTTCTTTGTTTTGTGCATTTAGTATTTTGACTATTATGTGATGGGAGGAATTTCTTTTCTGGTCCAATCTAGCTGGAGTTCTGTAAGCTTCTTGAATGTTTATCATCATCTCTTTCTTTAGGTTATGGAAGTTTTCTTCTATAATTTTGTTGAAGATATTTACTGGCCCTTTAAGTTGGGAGTCTCACTCTCTTCTATACCCATATTCTTAGGTTTTATCTTCTCATTGTGTTCTGGATTTCTTGGATATTTTGTGTTAGGAGTGTTTTGCATTTTGCATTTTCTTTGACTATTGTGTCAATCTTTTCTATAGTATCTTCTGCCCCTGAGATTCTCTCTTCTATCTCTTGTATTCTGTTATTGATGCTTGCATCTATGACTCCTGCTCTCTTTCTTATGTTTTCAATCTCCTAGGTTGTCTCCCTTTGTGATTTCTTTATTGTTTCTGTTTCCATTTTTAGATCCTGAATGGTTTTGTTCAATTCCTTCACCCGTTTGGTTGTGTTTTCTTGTAATTCTTTAAGGGATTTTTGTGTTTCCTCTTTAAGGGCTTCTAGCTGTTTAGCTTTGTTCTCTTGTATTTCTTTAAAGGAGTTATTTATGTTATTTTTAAAGTTCTTCTATTATCATCATGAAAAGTGATTTTAGATCTGAATCTTGCTGTTTTGGTGTGATGGTGTATCTAGGATTTGCTATGTTGGGAGAATTGGGTTCTGATGATGCCAGGTAACCTTGGTTTCTGTTGTTTATGTTCTTGTGCTTGCCTCCTGCCATCTAGTTTTTCTAATGCTACTTGCCTCCCTTTATCTGACTGAAGCCTGTCTTTCCTGTGATCCTGGTTGTGTCAGAACTCTTCAGAAACCAGCTGTCTCTGGGATCCTGGGATCCTGGGATCCTGTGGTCCTGAGATCCTGTGTGACCAAGTTCCTGTGATTCTGCGATCCTGGGCATATTAATACACCTGGGAATAGAGCTTCCTCTGGGTGTTGTGGGCCTGGCTGAAGAGTTTACACCCAAGGTCTGCTCAGGGCACCCTGACACTCTCTTTTACCTGAGGATACCAAGCACACAGTGGTACTCACACACATGTAGGCAAAACACTCATACACATTTTAAAAAGTAAAAATGAATAAAATGAAATACTAGAGAGTAATATATTTTTATACCCAATAAAATGTGAAGTAAGCTCTTAAGAGATTTTTATTTTACTTTGCATCATCTATTGCTTACTTTTTTCTCTGTGTCATTCTAAAACATCTCTTTAATTTCAAATTGTATTTTAATTTACTTCTTGGTTTCAGGAACAAGGCTAGCCTAGAACTCTCTATATGTGCCTCTGTATATGTAGGCATGAATCACTCTGCCTACAATTTCATTATGAACATAATATACTAAAAGCATCTTCAAAACCTTGTGTTTAGCTAGGAGTAGAATTTTACACATATAATCCAAGTGCTCAGGAGGCTATGGCAGGAGGATTACTATGAGTTCAAGGCCATCCTGGACTACATAAAACCCAACTTAAATAAACTGTATAATATTGAACCTGTCTATATCCTTTCTTTTTCACTCTTCTCTGAAGTCAAAGGTTTTCTCTATACAGCTGGCTGCAAATAAAGAAATGGCCTGTCAGATTAGAGGAAATGATCTTGACACATAACTTTATCACTCATGACCAAGTTTGGCAACTTGATTTCTATGGCCTGTCATCACTACAGGAAAATCAAGCAAGCTTTCCTGGGTAGGTTTTTCAAGAGTATGGGAAGGGTGAAAAGTTACTTGAGGGTGAGGAAAACTTGCAAGCACTGACTTAAAAAAATGGTCAGTGTTAGTCTCACTAGCACCATATTTCTGATAGTACAGAATGACAAGTGCCATTTTGCCTCTGGGATATTCTCCTCACACCCACTACCCCTATTTAACAAGAGGAAAAGAAGCTTAGCAACCCAAAATGAGAATATAATCAAATGCTTGACTAGGACCATTCAAATTGGTCACGGCTCTTGCAAACATGGAAAGAAGGAACTGCAACAGACCAGAGAAGACTAAGAAGTATTGTGACACATGGTGTGTGTCTGTGTGTGTGTGTGTGAGAGAGGGGGGGGGGAGGCAGAGACAGAGACAGAAACAGAAACAGAAACAGAGATAGATAGAATAGTGGAACATCTAACGTAGTCTATCTGGTAAAACAACCTTTGACTCCAGATCTATGTCCCCAAGTGCTGGGACTACAGGCATGTGCCATCATAACTTGTGGTATATTCTTAAAATGCTATATTTTAACTGAAGAAAGTAAAAAAAAAAAAATCAATCCAGATAACATCTACTGGCAATCAGTAGATTAGGTGAATCAATGTACAATGTTCTAGGACTATACATATTAGTAAGGCTTTAAAACTCAAATTTGGCCTTAGTTAATAAGTATTCTTTTTGCTACGTCAGTTCTTTTTAATTCTTTTTCCATTAGATGGGCATTCAAAAGAGAACAATTATGGCTTTGAAAATTACTGACTTGCTGCTATTTATACTCATTAACTGCTAAACACTCAGGGACTACATGCCTCAGGGAACTAGGTCCATGGTAGTCAAGTAGAACAGTAAAAGGTTTAACAAATCAAACTTTCCACTTCTACTTCCCTTGTAGGATGTTTATTAACATTTATAACCACCATGATGTTAGAAACCAACACTTATTAAAAATCCATTTTGTGAAGAAATACTGCCAGCTTTATGCCAGTTCTTGAGATTGGAAAGTCTAGTTGGCATAGAGTGTGAGCAGGCTCTGCTCTCAGCTACTGGAATTATGTGGACTTGAATTTAGGAATAAGCACAACAATTACTACTTTGTGAGAAAGCTAAGGTAGCCAGGGCTTTTCAAACATTTCAAGACATTTTGGAAAATCTTGGCAAAAAATCTTTACTCCTCTCAAAGTATTTTAGAAGTGAGGGTATTGGCAGTCACATAAAGTGGTCAGGTTTTAATGATAAAGTCAGAGTCTGTTGTATCTGTTAAAGTAGAAAAAATAAAATTGTTAGTCTCACACTCCTGACACAAAACAGCAGATCCATAATAGATGCAAAGATAAATTGTCATTGAGTTTAAAGATGGAAGACACTTGAGAAAGTCATTAAAATCTTGAGTTTTCTTATAAGTCATCTCTAGAAAATGGTGGGAACAATATAAATTCTATAGGATATTACTAAAATGATTTTACTAGATACTTTAAAAATGAAATGTTCCTTAATTAATGTTCTATTGCTGGCTCACAGTTTCAGAGGTTTAGTTCATTTTCCTCTTGGTAGGGAGCATGGGGGCACAGGCATGCAGTCAGACATGATAGCTGAGAATTTTACATTTGGATCTGAAGGCAGCAGAAAGAGAGATACTTAGGACTAGCTTGGGCTTTTGAAACTCCAAAGCCCACTTCCAGTGAGACACTTCCTTCAACAAGGTCTTACCTCTTAATCCCTTTCAATAGTATCACTCTCCAAGCATTCAAATATATGAGCCCATGGGAACCATTCTTGTTTAAACCACCACACAAAGCATCTAGGGATAGAGAGATGGATGGCTCCGTGGTTTAGAGTGTTTGTTTCCCTTCTGGAGACCCTAATTTCATGCTCCAAACCTATATTACACTGCTCACAAGCATCTGTAACCCCAGCTTCATCAGAATCTGAAGCCCTCTTCTAGCCTCTGAGGGCACCTGAACACATGTGACAAACAGATGGACAGACAGACAGACAGACAAATGAAATAAATCTTAAAAAAAAAAAAAAACTCCACACACTGTCAGATAGTCTTCCTAATTAATATTAGGTAGTAGATGCAAAAGAGCTAGAAACAAATTGGCTTTTACACTGATCCCTGGATATTTTTACCACTGTAGCCACAAAGATACAGTACTAACAAATAAATAGAGACAAGCTGACTCAATTGTGGACAGAAACATCCATTTTTAGTTTTTAAGCAAATAGAAACAAATGACTCAGTAGAACCTTTAGTTTTCACTACTTGCTTTGGTCTACAAAACTGTGGGTTCCTAAAGACATCAGATTCTAAATATTTTACTAATGCAGAACATTTAAATTAGTATTCCCATGCAAGTGTAGAAGTCCAAACGGGGCATTTTACTTTTTTTTTCTCCATTTGTACTTCAGAATATAAACCAAGGCCTTGACCTTGAGTGTATTTGTATGTATCTGTATATATGTCTACATTTTGAGGGCTTGAGGGGTTTTCAAATATTTGGCACTTACCAGACTTTTGTTCCCCAACCAGATGCTCATCAACCACTTCCACGAATTTGTACTTACCAAGATTAAACTAATTTATGAACAACATTTATGGATGCATAAGTATCCTTACTATAAAAAGATATGCCTCAGTAAAATTTTCCTGGAAAATTAGTTCCCAGTCCAGTGTGGCACTGCACTGAAGAAGTTTCTGCACTTGAGAGATTAAGACAGGAGGATCCCTGAGTATGGCAGTTTAAGATCAGCCAGGGGAAGTCTCCATTTATATTTCTACAAAGTGCAACAGGAAATAAAAGAAGTATTATTACCAGGAGAAAAAGGAGTTCTTAGTTCTGATGAATCTAAGATTCTACCAGGCTTACTTACAAAAGTTGCCACGCTGATCGCTTTATATGAAAAGAGTTTCAGAAAAGTTAAAGTTTTGACTGTTAAGTATGGCAAATTTCACCTGTGCCTGAGATGAGTTGTGGATAAACTAAAGAGATTTGATAGATTTGGACTGACAAATGGCCAGTATTAAACACTTGAAAGGAAAACAACACACACACTTAACAGACAAAAATACTCCTGAGGTTTAAAGCAAGATCCAGTGCCAGCACATGTACAGCAAAACTACCACACATACAAACACACACACACACACACACACACACTCACTCACAATTCCAGCAAGGAATACTACTTTTGATCAGCATGCATGCCAGCCTTTAAAAGTGAAATAGACTTTTTCTTATTTTTTTAATTTTTTGTAAGATTTACTTATTTTTAGCTTATGTGTTCAGTGTTTTGCCGTCATGCATGTCTGTGCCATGTGTACAGCGCTCTCACAGAGGCCAGAGGTGTCAGATTCCCCTGCAACTGAAGATACAGATGGTTGTGAGCTATCACTTGGGTGCTTGGCATTGAACCTACGTCCTCTGGAAGAGCGACCAGTGGTCTTAAAAGCTGTGTCACATCTTTAGTCCCACATGTGGTTTTATTTCTGAAAAGCTAACTTGCTGCAAATTAAAAAACAATTTTCCCAAAATAAAATCCTCTTTGGTATGATAGAGTACATTATTTTCAGCACTTGTGGTTGTGTTGTATTATTTCCTCTTATGTGTCATTTAAGTCATTTATTTCTTTTTTATACTAGGCATCAAACCCAGGGTCTTGGACACGCCAGGCAAGCATTTTGTTACTGAGGTACATTCTACTGAGTAGAATATATGGGATATTATACTTAGTTATTATACTTAGTTATTTAGACAGAGTCTCTTATATGCTCGCACTCATGTGGTAGTAAAGAATGACCCTCAACTAGTACTAGGATTATAAGTATGTGCCAGCTATCAGGCCAGGTTTCACTTGGTACTTAGCCTTGTTCAGACTAATTTATCACTCTGCCAACTGAGCTGTGTCCCTAGCCTTAAATGTGCTATTTTTAAAAATATTTTATGAATACGTTTGAAGAAGTTGCTAAAGGCAATACCTACATATCTTTCAACACAGTAAAGTTGAGCCGGTGTCTAACTATAGCTGTCACCCCTATTGAATAGTGTTCATAGTAGTAGAAGATGCCCTGCACCTTACCAGAGGAGCAAGATAAACACCAACCCAGCTATTAAATCCTTAATCTACAATTCTGACTACTTCCCTGTGCAGTGTGGCACAAAACTTGTGGGAGTAGCCAACCACTAGCCAATTGGATTTAAGGTCCACTCTATGAAATGTAACACATGCCTGACATTGCTTAGGTCATCAAGAACCTGACATTAGATAGGCCATGGATCTTAGAGAAAACCAAAATCTATTGTTCTGCTAAAGAATTACAGTCATATAATGACTTCTAATGACATTCTGCTATAACCCCATATCAGTTGCTCAGCTATCATCAGAAAGTTTCCACCTGCAGTAGAGGGGAACAAATACAGAGACCTACAACCGTACAGCACGAAGAGAGTAAGAGACTTTGGAACACCTAGTCTAAGTGGTAAATATATGACAGAAAGTATTGAAAAATTTACAAAAAAACATAGAAACTCAAAGAGGGTTTTAACAAATAAGCAAAACTTGAGTGCCTGAAAGAGGGTTCTACAGTTAAGAGCACTTGTGTTTACAGAGGCCCTGGGCTTGAATCCCAGCACTCACACTGTAGCTTACAATCATCTATAACTCCAATTCTAGGTGATCCATTCAGGTACCTTCATCTGGCCTCCATGAGCAGCAGGCACATGTTACAAGGTAAGCAGGTAATTTATTGTATAGACATAGATGAGATTGGTCAGGATTAAGGTAGATTAGGACAATGCCAAAGAAAAAGGGAAGATGTTTAAGAGCACAAGGTGATCCAGATATGGTGGTATCTTTAATCCCAACACTCAAGAAGCAAAGGTGAGAGGAGTTTTGCACAATCAACACTAGCCTGGTCTGCATAGTGAGGTTTAGGCTAACTACTTGAAATGTCATTTACTATTCATTCATTTATCTTGAGACATGGTTTTCCAGTGTATCCAGGATGATTTCAAATACTTTCCCTCGTATATATATATATATGCACTATGGTTACATAGTAAGGACTTATTGCAAAAAAAAAAAATCCCAACAAACAACAACAATAATAATTAACTGCAGCAATTCATTCATCCACTTACTCAGAAACAACCATTTATTGTCTATGGGATACTAGTCATTGAACTAGTTGGTAGGTCACAGAAAAATGACTGGGAAATGATGTTTCAAGTTTCCATCTAGTAAAGATTCATGCATAAATAAGTTACCACAATGCATAGCAATACCTGCACATATGAGCAAACACAGGTATCCTGAGTCTCACAAAGCACCACAAGTGAATGTCCCTCCCTCCCTTATTCTCTTCTCTTCTTCTTTCTTTCTTTCTTTTTTTCTTTCTTTCTCCCTTCTTTCCTTCCTTTCTTCCTCTTTTCCTTTTTTCCTTTTTCCTTCCTTTCCTATTTTACCCTTCCCTGCCACATCTCTCTTTTTAATATTGCTTTGAAAACTTGGCTATGAATTGAAGTCATGTGAAGAACTTTAGAAAAAGAGTCTTGGTAAAATTGGGGGGGTGGTGGTTTGAGGCTGTAATTATCATGACCAGGAGACGAAGGATTACAAATTGATGACAGCCTAGGGAGCACAGGGAGACAGTTCATTTCAAAAAGAAAAAAACAAAAGGAAAGAAGTAGTACTTGGGAGATATGGGAAGGGAGGAGAGGAGAGTGGGGGAGGAGGAAGTAGAGAAGAGAAGGAAAGAAGGAAGGAAGGAATAAAGGAAAAAGAGAAAGGGGAGAGAGAAACAGAGAGAATGAATGTACTGATGTTTGGCTCTCATACTCAGAGATTTATAGTATGGAGTAAGGATTAAAAATCCTCTTGTTAATTCCAAGTAGAGGATCTTGAAACTGTTACATGAAATGACTTTTCTTGAAGGTTCTCTGTGGCCCAATAAAAAGGAATTTTTAGAAGTATGCCCTGGTAACAAAATAAAGACAGGATTATGGGTTTTCCCGAAAGTGATTTATTTAGGCTCTGCCATCACTGTGCTTAGGAGTTCAATAAAATGTTTTAATATTATTTGTTTATTTATCCATTCATTTATTTACTTTGAGACAGGGTTTCCCTATGTATTTTTGGCTCTTTCCCAACTTGTAATCCTCCAGCTTCAGGCTCCCAAAGTTCTGGGATTATAGATGTGTGATACTGTGTCCTGCTTAATGTCTTTAAAAAAAAATCAGAAAAAAAATTCAACATATTGTTAGGTAGAAGGTAATTTTATTTTACTGGGTGTAGCATTGGCAACTAGTTTATACCATTTGTTGATCCATTGTTCCTGAACACTCACAGTATGTTACAGCTAAGAGTGGGCCAGTCACTTCCCATGTGACCTCCAACAAGCTGAGTTAGTTATTCATGCTTAGGCTCTGTCATAAATTCCTAACACAAAGTACGTGCCCCCAAACATTTATCTATCAGTCAAAGTGTTATTAAATATAATAAATCAACAAATGTGAACTATACTTTGGGACAAAAAGCCCAATGAACTAATAAAAAGTTCTGGATAACAAAACTGCTTGAAACAAAATTAGATTATCTCTCAAACAATTCATACTTCAAGTAAAACCGAGACACAAGCAGCAAGGATGTTAACTCCTCTGTATAACTCCTGATGGATCTCAAAGAACTCTTCTCCTTCAGCAGTTACAATGGATGTTTCTCTAATAGACTTCAACAAGGAGCCATTATCAGGAGAAATTCTAATTTAGAGATTTGAAGTAACATGTGCTACCTTGGCTTTCCTGATGGCTCAGCCTTGGCGCCACATCTAAAGAAATTTCCATGTCAATCAATAGTTCAGAAATCAATGAAAACCTTTGTTCATACATGTGTTCAACAGAGTCATCTGTTAACATTTCAACATGCTTTATCTTCAGTATGATCAGGCAGACCAGTATGACCTGGCTACTTATTTGTATTTTCCATGAAGCACTGAAGTTCCGAGTGCTGCTGTTCCAGCTGTGACATTTGTGGAAATGCTGGTTCAATTAACAAAAGGAGAGCTGAGTTATTTTTAATAGAGGGGCTATTTTTAATTTAGTCCCTAAAGAGTAATTAAATTAGTTGAAAAAAAAAATCACGCACCACAATCCTGTTGTTTTTTTTTTCTTGTTTGGAGCACACATGAATCTTATTGTCAGTGAAGCTGCCTTCTCCTCCCTAGACATTCTCTACCACTTTCTTTAGTGGCTTTTTAGCATTCGGTCAAAGATAGAAAACTAAAATTGAGAAGACAGAAACCTTCCTTCACTGAGCCAAGAGTCTAATGGACGTGTTCCCATAGAAATAGGGAAATAATAAAAGAATCAATCAGATCAAATAATAGAAAGAAGGTATCATAGGTTGGAAAGATTGGGAAAAATGGAAATGCCTTGGAAGATACAAAGGAAATAACCTGCTGGGTTTGGCATTGGTGTCTGTTGTAGCCCATGTAGTCCACATGTGAAGGCAGAAGGATTGAGAGGTCAAGGCCTGTGTTATAGAATAAGACCCCGTCCCAAGACTTCCTGAATCCCCAAAGGCAATATATTTGGGTGCTGGCATGGCAGCCATTGTGTCAACCATGGAATTTTAAACTTTGAGGTTTCAGTGGTAGTTTGTAATTTCTCCAGGCCCACCAGCTCTGTAATTGATGAGGTTGGAATATTGTCTAGAGGTATTTTATGAAGTGAGATCCAGACAGGGTAAACACTGAATGTGAGCACCGAGGTTGTCAGTTTAAAATAAACACAAGTGCCAGTGGTTGTGTGTTATGTCAGTGGTCATGTATTATGATGACTCAACAGAGGCAGGGGACAGGGAAGGGTCTAGTGGATTCATTGGCAACGCACTGTGTACCAGTGACCTGAGAAATCAGGACATGGAAGTCAAGGGGGGAGCTTTCTACTTTTCTGTGTCAGGAAGGAAATAGAGCTCCAAATATGGAGACTCAGAGCTGACAGGCCCTGATTATGACACCTCCACCGTGAAGGTGCTCCAGTGGCGAAGGTCACCTGGTACAGTTAAGAGCACAGGCTCGGAGCAGATGCTTCATGTTATTAAATTACTTACAGTTTTGTTTCCCTTTATTCATAAGTAGAGCCAGAGTTGAGGGAGACAGTGCCCACTTTTCTGTGAAAATTAAATGAGTTAATGTCACTAAAATGCCTAGAGGCTGATATGTAATAAAGTGCTCAGAAATGGTAGCCGTGCTTATTTCCAAATACAGACACAGGTCACTGGCCAGTCTAAACTGCTTCACATCCGTGGTTCCAGGACTTTTCCATTCCAGTCATGTTAATATCAATTCCATAACAAAACTTCAACTCTTAGTCTTGTCTTGGCCACCCTTAGCCCATATTAATTATATGATTTTACTATATTAACTCATGTGTTAGGAAAATAATTACTGTTTTTTTTTTGTTTGTTTGTTTAAACAGGTCTTACTATTTAGTTTTAGCCTCCTGAATGCTGGGGTTAAAGGTGCATGCTACCACACCTGGCTAAAACATCAGTCATATGGAGAAGGGCTCCCCTACTTTTCCTTGTTACCCGTCCTCCGCACACATACCATATACTCCAACACACACACTCTGATGTCTGCAAGCTAACTTTGTGCAGAAATTGTTGCTGGAGAGATAAGGGTACACCCTCTCATCAGTGGGGTCCTGGTAAAACATAAATTACTTTCAGGAGAAAACATAAGGACTACTTCTAAACTAAAAGCAATGTTTTAGAAAGGCTAAAATGGAGAGCACAATGTTGTGGTAAGACTTTACCCCCTACAGGCTTGAATGAAGTAGTAAAAGATGGATGGCCTTACTGGTATCTAATGAAAGAGACTATGTGTAGGAAGCTGCTTTAAAGGACCATGACTTTCATTGAAGGAATGCAGTTAGCTTGGGGCAGTTTGGCAGGGAAGACAAATGAGAGGAAGCTGCCCTTGTGCCTTTTGTAGCTCTGCCAGTGTCTCCTGTGGGCCAAATCCATCCTGTATTCATACAGGAAATGCATTGTATCTGGAGGTGCACATTCTAACCTCTTTCTTCAGTAGTCAAGGAAAATTTTGCATCCCTGACACAGAAGAGAGATAAAGTCCCATTAACAAGTGTGCGACTGTGGAATTATAGCAATTTGTCATATCTCATCTATAATCTAAATTATTTGTATAAGTAGTATTGAGAATATCTGAAAATCCCAGGAAAATCAGAACTGGGGAGGCTGAGGTGGGAAATCATTAGGTTTGAGTCAAGCCTCAGCTACACAGCAAAACCATCTCAAAAACAAAATTGAAGCCAGGCATCATGGTACAGTCCTTTAATCTCAACACTCTGGAGGTGGTGATAGGATCACTGCCAAGTTTGAGGTCATTCTGGCCTCCATAGCCATTTTCAGGGCAGCCATGGCTACATAATAATACTTTACTTAAAAAACAAAGACAAAATGAAGCTGGGCCTGGCCCCACAGGCCTATAATTCCAACATTTGGAAGGCAGAGGCTGGATGATCAAAAGTTAAAGGCCAATTCTTGTAACCCAACTTTGGTCTACTTTCTGGGTTCCTTCTCTACCACCCTATTCCACCCTTATTCCACAGCTCTAACCATGAAATAGGGCTACAGAGAAGAGGGGGCTTTGACATCTTCAGATACTTCCTGCTGATTAGAGGCCTGAAAATCCTTGGGGCATATTTCATCTTCTCTGTCAGAATATCCAAGTTCCGTCTCATCTCTTTGCACAGGACTACTTGACAAACCTCAACAACAGCAAGCAGCAAGCAGAAACCAGCAAGAAGAAACCACCAGTAGCAGCAGCAACAGCAACAGCGGCAAGAACAGCAGAAGGAGGAACAGCAACCAAAGCCCCTCTTGGGCTTGGGCATTTATATACTCTTTCAAGAGTCTCTAGAATTCCAAATGTCACACACTTGCAGAAGCTAACTGTGGCTGGTAAAATCATGTACCTGCTAGAGCACGAGACAAATCATAGTCAGCTGCTGTGGACAATCCAAAGCAGCCCCATAGCCCACATCTGGGATTAAAACAATAACATATTCCAAAAACATTTCTATGTGGTTTTTCTTTTTTAATAAACCAATCCTCAGTACAGATCTTAGATACTCACTCTGTAACTTATGTGGTCTTGAACTTGAGATCCTCTTGCCTTGCCCTTCTGAATTTTGGAATTACAGTGTACACAACTTCACTGGTCTCCAGCTATGTTGTTTCTAGCATTTCTAACTGGCCTATGCTCACACCATCGTTCAACATGCCCAATCAACCATGGAGCTTCATGTGTTTATCATGCTCAGTGGGTGGGCCCCACGAGCCAGTGAGGTTGAAACAGTGTTTGGGTTTTGCTGTTGTTCTGTTTTGCTCATTGCCTGTCTTCCTCCATCCCTTTCTTCTTTTTGTTTTTGAGAGGGTTCCTGTGATTGTTAGTGTTAATTGTCAGCTTGATAGAATCTAGCTGTGTTTGGCCTTTGGGAGTTTCTGTGGGACACATCTTTAGTGTATTAGTTGATGCAGTAAGACCTGCCCATTTCCGTACATTGGCAAGGATCTTAGACCCTGTATACAGACAAAGGGAACTTTTAGTTTTCCTTTTTCTCTTTCCAGACTGTTGTGGTGATGTCACTAGCTACTTAAAGCTCCAGTGGCCCTAACTTCTCATCTGTGATGGGGTGTACCTTGAACAGTTAGCTAAAATAAACCCTTCTCCCTTAAGTTGCCTTTGACAGAGTACTTTGTCACAGCAAAAGGAAAAGAAATTAAGCCTCCTGCTGTGACCTAACCTAGCTTGACTTTAAATTCATGGCAATCCTCTCCCTCAACCTTCCTGAGTGCTAGGATTGCAGATTGTATAACCATAATCAGAATAGTGATGTGTTAGTAACTGGCTGGGTCAATGTCCACACTACTGGTTCATAAACAAGTTTTTAAAAAATATTTATTTTGTTTTTATTTTACGTATATGAATGTTTGCTTGCTTATATGTATGTGCATTCATTCTATGCATTCCAAATACTCAGGTAGGCCAGAAGAGGGTATTGGATCCCCTGAAACTGGAGTAACAGATGGTTGAGTGCTGTCTCATGGGTGCTGGGAACCACATGTAGGTCTTCTTGAAAGAGTATTGCTTTTACTTGATGAGTTCTCATTCCAACCCTAAGGTCATGACTTTTAAAATAAAATAAAATTTTATTTTTTAAATAAAATTATTTTGTATCACAAGTGAATTAATAAATGCTAGATAAATATTAGTTTTTTTGGCTTAAATTATTCTGCTGGTTCAAGATGAACAATGACATTGGTATAAATCCAAGAAAACTGCAAGAGGTATCAGGAAATAATTCACTTATGAAGACTTATGTAGGAAGGGACTATAAATATCAGTATATAAGAGAGAATAATTTACTGGGCATTATGGATCATGCCTTTAACCTGAGCATTTGGGAAGCAGATGCAGAGGCAGGAAGATCTCTGAGTTAAAGTCTAGCCTGATCTACAGAGTGAGTTCCAGGACAACCAGGGCTACACAGAGACACCCTGTTTTAAAAAAATCAAAAAAGTATAATTATATATTCATAATAAGTGATGAAAAGTCAAATGAGTTATGTTTAAATGTTTAAAATGCTGAGTGAAAAATGTAAGAATAAAAATCAATGACCAGGGCAATCACTACTTATATATCTGTGTAAATAAGACGAAGTTTCTCTGTATATCCTGGATTGGCCTCAAGCTCACAACCCTGCTATAATTTTTTTTTTTTTTAATTTTAGGTTTATAGGTATGTACTACCATGCCCAGCTGTTTCTTGTATTTTAATTGAAGTTTCTTTTAGTTTTTTGTTTGTTTTTGGGACCTGGTCTCACTATGTAATCTAAAATATCCTGGTCTCTGTACCCCAGACTGGCCTTGAACTCATAGATCAACCTGCCTCTGCTTCTAAGTGATGGGATTACCAGTGTATCTCCCTCTTTCCATTTATGCAATGCCTCATGTAGCCCAGACTGACTTCCCATCTCTAGGAAGTCACAAATGGCTTTAAGTTCCTTATTTTCCTCATAAGTCCTAGGATCACAAGAGCTGACTATTGTCATGTACTTTGAATGAGTGTATTTTATTGGACAACACTTAAACTTATTTCAAGCTTTAGGAAGACATATTATTCTGATACCACCTCCTGACCCAAGTGCAGTGAGTTGATAATAGTCATCATCTCTACTGGTACAGCTTTAAAGTCGCATGTTCTGTTGGTTTAAGAATTAAAAATGACACATTATTGACACCATACTTCTCTGCACAGGTTCTTTGCTGATGGTCAACTTACACTCCACAGAGGAATGAATAAAAGGTCAAGAAGACTATGAAACCCTGTTGTGTTTTCATTGTGTGGAGCCTCTTGGCCCTCAGACAGAAAATCTCCTAATTCACATTTGACTTTATTCATTTGGACTAAGAACTTTGTATCTCCTTTCTAGGCTCTGTCTTTTTGGACATTGTTCATGTTCCCAATCTTCCGTCTGAAAAGATTTTAGGAGACACTGTGGCTGAGAAGATGATAGCCATAAGGTAAATATTAGCCAACAAAAGAGGCTTTAGACACTCCTATGGACTCAAGGTTTCTGGAACCACACCCTGCTTCTCCTACAAGAACAGAAAATGTTTCATGTGGAATCCCCTTATTCCTACTAAGATGAGAGTTGGAAAAGGCACAGGACTGCCCTTATCACACTGGTTTCATGGGAACTGTGGCTTCCAGGATAAGGTACATCTACTGGGTCCATTTGTTTTCCCCAAGGATGGTGTTGTACTAGGTAGTCAGCTTGACACAAGCCAGGGTCATCTGAAAGGAGGGAACATCATTTGAGAATAGATGCAGTTGTAAGGCATTTTCTAAATTAGTGATTGATGGGGGAGGTCCCAGCCCATTGTGGGTGGAGCTGTCCTTAGGCTTATGGTCTGGATTCTGTAAGAAAGCAGGTGAAACAAACTAAGGTGACCAAGCTAGTAAGCAGCACCCTATCTTGGACTCTGCATCAGCTCTTGCCTCCAGGTTCCTGCTTGTTTGAGCTCCTGCCCTGCCTTTCTTTGGTGATGAACAGTGATGTGAAAGTGTAAGCCAGACACACCCTTTCCCCCCAATTGGTTTTGGTCATGGCATTTTGTTACAGCAACAGCAACCCTGACTGAGACAAATGATTATTGCCATTTACAGTTCTCCATATTCTAGTCTCTTCTCTCTCATGCTGGGCTAGTGGATTGCTTTGATGTGCCTTAGCCAGTGTGTGTACATTCTCCCATCTAAGTCTGCTGTGTGTTCATTCCCACTTTCACTGAGCCTTGCAGAGATTCTGCCATTCCCACAGCTCTCATGTGGTGTAGCTTTAAATACCTGAGTCTCCTGTAGGTGTTGAGCAACCAGAGATATTTACACACCACCTTAGATGCTTGTAAGTTCTTTCAGAAGACAGGCCTACTCTGTTTGCTCTCACTCAGTACCATAAGGAAACATTCCTACCCAGTGCTGCTCATCGTATCTCTTTACTTCCCGGTTTTGTAGATGTAGACCTTTTCTCAGCCACAGTCATCAACTTGGTGAAAACCAACTTTTAGTACAGAGGTTTTGTTGTTGATGTTGCCTACTTAGTTTCGAAGTAGGGCTGGGTTTGACATTATCTTTGCAAAGCTAGAACTTTTCTAACACAATGTCTAGTGTTTAGGAGTTTGGTAAAAAACTCAGTTGCACAATAGGTCCAGATCCCATGGAATGGTTCTTACTCTTCTTCCCACCTGTCTTCATTTATAATTCTTGTTTTTTATATAATTTATTTATTTTTATTTTATGCACATTGGTATTTTTTGCCTGCGTGTATGTCTGTGTAAGAGTTTTACTACAAATTTAACTGGCAAGTTGCATACAGATAGTGCAGATTTATCTGAAAGCATACCCCATGTTCTAGGCATTCATTTGCCTATAGTGCGCGCACACACACACACACACACACACACACCAAAATCCATATAAATATTTTTAAACTTATGTGTACACTTTGATGGCTTGTGTAGTATGTCCTTGTCTCTTAGGTAGAAAATAAAAAACCTTTTCCATTTATCTCTTCTTTTTTCTTTCTTTTCTTTTTTTCTTTTGAGACGGGTCTTTGTTATCTATCCCAGGTTGGCTTTGAACTTGCTATATATGTCCCCTTAGACTCAGATGTTTGAACACTTGGTACTTAGAGTTCTCTAGAGAAACAGAATTTATAGAACATATATTGGGTATTTAATAAAATGGCCTACAGCCTGTAGTCCATCTAGTTCAATGACTGTCCTCCAATGGAAAGTTTAAAAACCCAGTAGTTGTTCAGTCCAGAGGGCTGGTTATCTCAGCTAGTCTTCAGTATACAGCAGAATCTGCTGTAAGAAGTGGGCTCTAATTCCAGTGAAGGAATGGGCTTCTTCAGAGAGAATGAAAGCAGGAACTTTCATTGTTCTTCTGAAATGTAATGTACAGTATAGTTCATCACAATTCTCTTTGTGGCAGGTTATATATACTGTACAGCTGGGTACAATCAATTCTATCCACCCCTTTAATCCTTGTACTCAAAAGACAGCAATAGTCAGATCTTTGTGAGTTTTAGGTTAATTGGTCTACATAGCAAGTTCCAAGCCATCAGGGTTACAAAATGAGACCCTGTCTCAAGGGGGTGGGTATATGGACTTGATCTGTTTGGATGTGAAAGTTTAATAATTGTGCTGTTGTTTGAGTTAGGGTTTCTATTGCTCTGAAGACAAACCATGGCAATGGCAATTCCTAGAAAGGAAAACATTTAGTTGGACATGGATTACATTTTCAGAGATTTAGTTCATTATCATCATGGCAGTAGGCTGGCATCTAGAGGAGGAATTGAGAGTTCTACATCTAGCAGGCAGAAGTGAATTAAACACACTCCCTCCAACAAGTCCACACCAATTCCAACAAGGTCACATTTAGTGTCACTCCTATTTTCATTCAAACATCTGCAGCTGCTTTCTGACTGTGAGGTGGACCACTCTATGAGCTACTTGAAAATAGACCTAATAATGTCAAGATTTAAAAATGTCTTGTATTACCTTGTAAAACTGCAAAATTATCCAAGAAACAGAAACAAGAGAATGAAAATGAGTTAATCAGTTACTTAAATAAAACATTGAGGGTCATCAAGATGATTAGTAGGAGGAGGTACTTGCTGTCAAGACTGATGTTCAACTTATATTTAATTCCCGGGGTTCAAAGGTGGAAGGAGAGAACCAACTCCTCTGACCTCCACACACAGGTTGTGGTGTACATGTATATCCATGCACACATAGAATAAATAAATTTATAAATAAAATAGTTTATTGAAATTTACACTTTATATTTTCCTTGCTTTCTATTCAAATTTAGGATACCCTTGTCTAGCCGTAAGACTTACTGGTTTTACTAATCATCTACCATAGCCATCAAAAAGCCTACTGCCCTGGGTATGACAATCCATCAGAGTTGACATAAATGTTGACAGAGGAAACAATCAAGTCCAAACTTTAGACCTTAGTAAGAGAATTTTGCTGAAGTGATCAGCTTCAACCTTTTCCTAGTTTTTGATTTTTTTCTCTTTGGTTGGTCCTCTTGCATGTCTATGTGAACATTTGAAAAACAGCTTACAGGGAGGAAAATGCAGCTCCATGTTACCTTCCACATCCAAGGATGCTGGAACCCTGTACGGACTAGACTGGAGGATGAGGGAAGTCATTGGCTAAGTTCTGCTATCCAAGAGCAATCTGACCGGAAGAGAAGACAGAGCAAAGCAGGCTGTTGGTGCACATTGGAGTCCGCAGAATTCCAGAACCATGAGCCAGTGGTTTAGTAACTACAACAGTGTTATCAAACACAAACATACAAAGCTTTCTTTTCCAAAATGAGTCTACAAACACAGGGATTTCCTCCCCTGGGCTGTTTCCACTGAGGAGAACGCTGATAGGAGGTAAAGACTAAACAGTGAGTGGCAACACAGAACAAGAGCATGAAGCCTCAGCATCATGTCCTGCACGATGCCTTTCCTTCCAGGGACTGACTAATTTTATGGTTGCAGTGACTCATCTCCACCCCCATGCCTCAGTTTACAAAACACACTTGTAAGATACCACTGCCAAGACAAATTATAGCTTCATTGACCTCTGTCATTTGTCATGGGGCAGTCACACAAGAAACATAGTAGACAAGCTATAAACCTTTCAGTCTATCTAACTTTAAATAAAAGGTGAAAAAGACAGGTAGCACCTCAGTGCTGCAGATGCCAGTGGAAAGTGATCGTTACAGACGTTGGCTTGGTAACTTACATTATGTAATTGTATAATTATGTAATCTTGCCAATAAACAAATTTGTGTAGGAGGATCTCCTTGAGTTGGTGGTCAGCCTGGGCTATATAATGAGTTTCTGAGTCCCAGGCCATCCAGGGATAAGAGTGAGACCCTGTTTCAAAACAAACACAAAACTCCTTAATCAATCAATAGAGAAATAAACAAAAGAGAAAGAAAAGGAGAAAAGGAAAGAAAAATGAAGAAAGAAAGAGAGTGATTATAAAATGGAAGGGGGGACTTCCTGTGATGGACAGAAGTGTCCCCAGATGTGTGACAAGTTCCGAATTCTATGCTTACAATGGGCGATTGTTGTGCTAAGTTACCCCTCAATAAAAATCTTGACTGTCCTGTGTCATTGGGAGTAATACACAGTCCTATCCAAGGCTTAACATGTCTGGCACCTTGTCTCTCCTGAAACAGTTTGCTGGTCTTCCTTGGTTTTCCCTGGTCTTCACTTTGCAGAAAGACATGTACCAATGAAGTTCTCTTGGTATTCTGGCTGATTCCAATGATTCGATGGGGGTTGAGGGGAAGAACTGCAGTTTCTGCTGGGTAGAGCACTACTCCTGATTCATGTTTGGTATTTGCTATTGGACTGGACTTCTGGTATCTTCACAATGAAGAGTGGTATAGCCCCAGAGAACTACTTCAAAACAAGTCCACAAAACCCCTTTTCTTATAAATCTTTTTCTGCTGTTGAACTAGAAGGGAGTTTGAAGTATTCAAGAATCTTAAATAAAGTAGGTTTAGAGAAAAATCTAAGCTGATAGCTAGGTTTCCATTACCAGGCATGATTTTCCTCTTGTTGAGTGGACTTTAAGTCAAATTAAAGAGCTGTTGCTTACTGCCAAGGTATGGGTTTTAATGCCATGTTGATCATTGTTGTGGCTAGTAGGCATTATTCCTGGGCAAGACTGTTGGTTGATTCTCTCTCTTGGAAGCTTTCAAGGTGCCATCTGGTACCATAACATCTACTCCTCAGGGAGGAGGCTTAGAGGTCAGATCAGCTCAGGGGCCCCTGGACCCTACGTCTGAAGTGTGTGGTGTTTCTACCTTTGTTCTTCAGTGTTGAAAAACCAAGGGTTATACTGATAGCCTGTAATGTTTTGGAGTCTCTTGGGCAGCCCTGACCAAATCAGAAAAGGAATTCTTATGCCAGGTATTGGAATTTTTGTAAGCTGGTCTTTGGCTTTTTGAAGGAGCAGTGTCAGCCCAGATTAGAAAATTTAAATTATATATGTTTATTTATACATAACTGTACATATATTAGTGATCTTTGCTAATTACATTATTCCTTATGACATTTTCAGACATACTTACTGTTATTTTTTCTTCTTCTATATATATTTCTCCCTCTAACTAGAGATCCCCCTCCCATTTTCCATTTCCCTCATAAGATCCATGGTATCTTGCTGTTCTCCTCTCTATAGCTCCCCAAGCTTCTGAGCCTAGCCATGGTCCATTTTTACTTTCCTGATTTCTCTAAGAAATACACTCCCAAGTGAGGGTCATCTCATTGTATCAGAAGGGTAATAACCAACAAAACTACTGACAACAAATCCTAAAGGGGATGCGGGAAAAGGGGAATCCTTGTTCACTGTTGGTGGGATTGCAAACTCTCAAAATCAGTGTGGAGAATTCACAAAATTCTAAAAATAAATCTACCATATGACCTACTCTACTCCTTGGCTTAGGTCCAAAGGACCTGGCATCCTACTCCAGAGATACTTGCTCAGTCAGGTTCATTGTTGTTTTATTCACAATAACTAGGAAATGAAAGCAACCTAAACATCTTTCAGCTAATACATGGATAACAAACTGTGGTACATATGCACTATGGAATATGATTCAGCTGTATGAAAAAAATGAAATAAGGAGGTTTGCAAGTAAGTATATTTCAATTTTGATAAACCTAGCTCAATGACATGTGATAACTTCTACATAAAAAAGGTTCTCTAACTTAACACAAATGATCAGCAAATATTTCAATTTCCCTGTTTCTTGACTTCATACTGTATAATGGGTCTATTGGACTGCACAGTCCATGTCTTTCCCTTTGAAGATGACCAACCTTTGCCAAAGGTATAATCCCCAATAAACCATCATTGACATCTCAGGTACTGCAAATAAGAATTTGAGAATTCTTATGATGGAGAGGGACCTAGACAGACTTCTGCTAGACACTAATGACATAAAACCTTAAACTCTTAATGTTGTCAGCAGTAAGAAGATAATGGTTTTAGGCTCTAGTTAGGCCATTTGCTTGCTTTAGTCACAAAAAAGTAGCACAAGTTACTTAATCTCTCTCATTGTTTAGTTCTTTCTGAAATTAGGTAATGATAGGGTTCAGCTGGCAGCAGAATTAAAAAACAAAACACATACCTGTATGAAGTACACACTGTAGTGCCTACTTAATAAACATTTGCTGTTATGTTTCACCTGTTCTCTGCCCAACAGAGGAAGGTAAGTAAAGAAGCAAATCTTGGTTTCCAATCACAGAAGACATTTCTGGTTGCTGCTCTCACAGAAACTTGCCAAAGTTGTTTAATAGAATCACAGTTATGTCATCTGTAAGATCTTTAAGAATACTATGAGGACCAAGGTGTTGAACTATGTTGGGGAATTAATAATAGCAACTTGTTTTTCTTTCAACACAAATGTGCAAAAATGACATGAAATAGTTATTTCAATATTATGGATTTTTTCGCTTTCTTAGAGAAGCTGACTTATTCAGCAGTAAATAGCCAGCACCTAGTATAGTGGCTGCATCTTAGTTGATAGCTAGTATTTCTGTATTTCAGGTGACGGGAGAGCAGATTTTCTGCAAATTGGAATGTCTGGAAATTTTATGAAGGATGATAGATTCAAGAAGACTTTCAAGAAGAGTTTAGAAAAGATGGTCTTCATTTAAGGGAGAATGGCCTTGCATTTTCTTTTTTCCCCATTTTTCTTTTTCTTTTTCTTTTCTTTTCTTATTTAGTTTTATTTTGACTTTAGTTTTAGTATCTGGATAATATTGAGTTTTCAGAATGAGTTTGAAAATAGTTCTTCCCTTTTAATGGATGTGTTTAAGGATTTTAAAAGTTTGTTAGGGACAAGCAGTTATGGGGGAAAGCATGGGGCTTTCCTATAACTGTCCTTGCTCTACAATAATGACAAGGAGACCTGGTATATTTATATATCAGCTTCTTATATGATAGCTAGGCAGATACTAAGCTATTCTAACCCAGCTATGCTGGCCTGACCTACTTCTCAGTCTACTTTCCAGCTATGTGTCCTGTTACCTGCTAGCTTAGTCTTGCTCTGACTAATCCTACTCCATCTATGTTCTCATAATGACTCCCTCATGGAGACTCTCTGGACCCACTCCTTGAAACCCTGACATTCCTTCACTGGGATCTTCAGTCCCTTCTTAACTCTCCTCCCAGCTACAGGCTGATCAGCTCTTTATCAACCAATAAAGATGATGGAGAACAATTTTTACACAACATTGAGACAGGAGAACTGCTGCCAATAGTACATGATAGGGTTGTTGCACACTAGAGTTCACAGATAGTATAACTCCATGCACAAAACATACAGAAATTCAAGTTGGTCAAAATTCCAGGACTCAAATAATCATACCCTTAGTCAAGACAGGTCCTGGTAGGCTGCACATGCTCCAGTGAATGGCCCTATATCCATACATATACTAGTATCATTAAGGAGACTTATTGGATTAAAATAAAGCAAATGTATAAAGTTGGTAGAGTGAAATGATGATGAGGTAAATATGGGAAAGTTAGAGGGAAGAAAGTGGGGGTGAATTTGATCAAAATACAACATATTCTGGTTTGAAGTTCTCAAACAATCTACTCAAATACATTCAAAGGTCAACTCTTTATTTACTATAGTCTTTGTATTGTTCTTTTAGTTCCCATTGCATTATTTTCAACTGGGTTTGTCACTCTTGTTGAACTTTAAGAGTCATTCTCTTGGAAGCCTGGAAAACAATAACACCACCAACAAAGACCATGCAGGGCTAGCTTAAGAGACTTCAGAGGGAAGCAAGGACTTTAATAGCAGTTGGGATAGAGCTCATTCATTCCTGAGAGTTCGGTAAAGAGTCTGACTGCCTTCTGCTCTTGTCACTAGAAGTTGCCTGGTATGAAGCTAAAGAATAATAAACTAATTTTTTGAAACAAACAAATTTCAAAACACAATAATGTTGAATCTATTGCATGTTGTTTCATGTTGTATTAACTTTTTCTTCTACTAATGTTGTGATTTGTCTTTTATCTTAAAATGTCGAGGTATACCATTGGGTTGCTTATTTAAAATGATGCCTGTTTGGACCCTCAGAAATTCCACTCCTGGGCATATACCCAGAAGATGCTCCAACATGTAATAAAGACACATGCTCCACTTAGCAGCCATATTTATAACAGCCAGAAGCTGGAAACAACACAGATGTCCCTCCACAGAGGAATGGATACAGAAAATGTGTTACATTTACATAATGGAATACTACTTAGCTATTAAAAACAATGACTTTATGAAATTCTTAGGCAAATGATGGAACTTGAAAATATCCTGAGTGAGGTAACTCAGTCACAAAAGAATGAACATGGTATGTACTCACTGATAAGTGGTTATTAGCCCCAAAGTTCGGAATACCCAAGAGTCACTGCACAGCAACCATTGGGCTGAGTGTGAGGTCCCAGATGGAGGAGTTGGAGAAGGGACTGAAGGAGCTGAGGGAGTTAGCAGCTCCAGGGAGGGAGCAACAGTGTCACCTGGCCTGACCCTTCGATGCTCCCAGAGACTGGATCACCAACCAAAGAATACACATGGAGGGACCCATGGTGCTGGCCACATATGTGGCAGAGGAGGGTCTTGTTAGCCATCAGGGGGAGGTGAGGCCCTTGGGCCTGAGGGTGTTAGATGCCCCAGTATAGGAGAATGCTAAGGAGGGAAGACAAAAGTGGGTGGGTGGGGGAATACCCTCATAGAGGCCATGGGAGGGGGGATAGGGAGGTTCCAAAGGGGAGATCTCGAAAGGGGGAAACATTTGAAATGTAAATAAAGTATGAAAAAAAATCATTCCTGTTATTTATTTATTATTTATTTTAAAATACAGACTTTTGTGTAGGTAGGGTTGGCTTAAAACTCAATATCTTAGTATAATCTAATCCTCCTGTTCCTTAAATGCTTGTACTACACTACCACACCTGGCTTCTTTTAAAAAACGTATTTGTGATTATGTATATGTGTGTCTGTGTTTGTAGCTTTATACACAAGGGTTCTCTTGAAAGACCAAAGAGGGCATTGGATACTCTGGATCTGGAGTATCACAAGAAGTATCGCAAGAATCTATCACTATCACAAGAAGCTTTGTGCCACACAATGTGGGTGCTAAGAAACAAATTTAGGTCCTCTACAAAAGCAGTATGTGCTTATAACTACCACGTCATCTCTTCAGCTCCTGGCTTCCCAGTTTTTAGTACAGGCATTTTATATGCTTTCTTAATAGAACTTTCATTGGACCTCATAGGTTCTTGTATGTTGTGCTTTCATTTATAATAGATTCTGTAAAATTACTTAACTAAGACTATGGTGAATTGAACGAGCAATGTTCTTATGGTGAATTGAACAAACAATGTTCCACATAGGCTCAGAATGTTCAAGCTGGTTCCCATTTGGTGGCACTGTTTGAGGGAGATTTAGGAGATATAGCCTTGTGAAGGAAGTATGCCACTGGGAATGTGCTTTTAGAATATATAGCTTCAATCAATTTCCAATTTGTTGTTGTTGTTGTTCTTCTTCTTCTTCTTCTTCCTTCTCTCTCTCTCTCTCTCTCTCTCTCTCTCTCTCTCTCTCTCTTTCTCTCTCTCCCCTCTCTCTCCCACACTCCTTTCCTCCCTCCATGTTTGTGGTTAGAGATGTGATCTCTAGCTTCCTATCCCTGTCCCGTGTCCTCCCTGCTTGTTGCCATGTCTCTGCCTTTGCATAACGGACTTTTGAGCCTCCGAAGCTCTGAGCGAAAATAAACTCCCTCTTCCTTGGGTTGCCTTTGGTCATGTGTTTCATCACTGCAATAGAAAAGCAAACTAAGAAAAAATTGCTACCAGGAGAGACTGGGATGTTGCTGTGAAGAACCCAACCATGCTGTGTTTTAGAGGAATGTAGAAGGCTTTGGAAGTTTGAACTAGAAAGGTTGTTGAATGGTATAACCAGAGCTTAAAGAGGCAGGCAGTTGTACCACCAACAAAGCTGAGGGTAGAGGCCTGGGAGAAGAGGTTTCAGAGAAAAGCAAAGAATAACTGCAACGGAGAAGCCATATTTTGGCAAATAATCTGACTGGCTTCCTTTTACTTTGTTCTAAGACATTGCCCGAGGCAAAATTGAAAAGTAATGGACTATTTTTTTTTTTTAAAAAAGATGGGAAACTTCAAGAAAAAATAATGATAGATCTATTACATGGTGCTGTTGATAATGCTTATGAGGGTCTATGATGAAAGAGAACAATTGAGGAAGAAAATTAAAAATGAGGAAGAAAATAAACATATGTACAGCTCAGAAAGGAAAAAAAGAACACTAGGAAGCTTAATGCTGAAGCCAATAAAATGTGTTGGAAGCCAGGCTGTATTTATTAAGGATTTTAGTGCCATTAAAATAAGCCCTGCTCTGTACTGGAATAAAGAAAAGGGCATGACCTCACCCAGCTAAGTTTCCAACCTGTGAAAGAGAGCCTAAAAATTATTCTATTTTTAGGAACAACAGAATAAAATAACTTCTGAAATTTTGGATCATAGGAGCCAGAATACGTTGCATAGTTGAACATGGCAGTGTTATACATATGATGCTTGTTGTGGAAAAACTTTGCTAATTAAAGTTGAAATCCACCATTACCAGATAGTTTCTTTGAGTTCTGCACAAAAATGGAAGACTCTCTTTTCCAGCAGGGTTTCTCTGACCTTGTCTGGGGATCCCGAACCTCCATACCCTCTACGTGGGAAAGGGTCAAGTAGTCTTTGACAGACATACCAGTTCTACTTTTCTTTTCTCCTTCCTTTTTTCCCAATAAGAACTGACCCGGCAAGTACCTGGGATTGCTGAAATGCCTCTCCATGCAAAGGAGATATTCCTAGTATTTTAAATTCTAGCTAGTGAAACCTCATCTTAAGAAGAATCCCTTCCAATTTTCCAAGGTCCATATATACCATTGGCTCACCCCAAATAAAGTGTATGCATATAAGCCCAACCCAATAAAGATATGCACACAAGCTAAGATCGCCTATAAGAGCTGGGTCGAAGATCATGAGAGAAGTCCTTCGCCAAAAAGAGATGTAACACTAAGAGCTATAACTCATAGAAGGTTCTACCCCCTCTCCCTCCTCTCTTCTCTCCCCCCACCTCTACCCTCCATCCTCCACCAGCACTCACTCCCAGCTGGACAAGGATTCTGACCATTCTGGACTCCACTTTCTCCTTCCAGCCCAGTGTGCAGCAGAGTTTGAACATCCTGAGAGGGAGGAAGCATAGTACCTGGAACCACAGCTGCCTTTCCCTGCTCCAACCCCCACATCACAGTAGGATTTTGCTAAATGAAAGACTCAAGAGTGAAAGGGGCCATATATTCTCCCTCCATCGTTTCAGAGGATCACTAAAGCCAGGCAACATATAGTGGAGGAGTCCCTGCAAGACCATGAGAGGTCTTACTGTTAAAGTGAAGCCTCTGCTGCAGTATAGATACCAAGATTCCTGGGATGCCAGAGCCCTGGGATGTCTGCCAGAGAGAGCTTCATTTAGAGAATTGAACCAGCCCAGAGAAATTATGTCCAGGTAGCAAAACTGGAGGTGCAGAACCATCTAAGTTCTTTGGCATAGAGCATGTGCCTACTGGAGTTGGTGTTTTCCCTGGCAGTTCTGGTCTAGCCTTGGACTAGTGTTTCCTCACTATGCATCCCCCCCCCC
>JADRCH010000010.1:19746491-19786132 GCA_019843965.1 Rhynchomys soricoides
TTTTTTTTTTTTTTTTCAATTTTATAGCATCTTTTCACCACTTTGCTCTCTTTTCCAATATGTTTCTCCCCCTTTTGGTTTTATTTCGCCTACTTTCAAACATATTCAAATGATTTAATTATCAAGCAAAGCACAGAAAGAAGGAGAAAAGAAAAAGACCCCACCTCCTTCTCTGGCCCCTTCTGTTATCATCCACACTTGCTTATTTGATTGGCAATATTTCCAATTCTTTCTGCATTTCTTTCCTCTTTGATTTTATGCCTATCTTTCTGCTGACTTGGGTCCGTCACACAATCGTGGCCTTTCACTGACTTTTGCAAGTGACACCCTTTATTTCCCAGTGAGCAATGGTGATGCACCTGTTAATGGTGTCTGCAGTTCTTGACTCACTCTGACTCTGATAAGATAAAAACCAACCACTCATGCTTTTGACATCTAGTCTATTTGGGTACAGGGAGTTAGACAATTGCTAAGAAAACAGAAAGTTTAGATGGACTCAGGACTTTGTCTGCAGCAGCAAAACCTCCAGATTGTCAGACCATGGAATTCAAAGGTGCTGACTGGGTGTGAAAGCAGTCATAAAATTTCTGAGGTTGCCATCAGGATCAAAACTTAAAAACAAAACAAAACAAAACAAAACAGTATCATAATTTTAGCAATTAGAAATTTAATTTCTCGCTGGGTAGTGGTGGCGCACGCCTTTAATCCCAGCACTTGGGAGGCAGGGGCAGGAGGATTTCTGAGTTCGAGGCCAGCCTGATCTACAGAGTGAGTTCTAGGACAGCCAGGGCTACACAGAGAAACCCTGTCTCGAAAAACCAAAAAAAAAAAAAAAAAAAAAAAAAAAATAACCTCTTGGTCTTATCTCTTACTCCCCTTACGTATTTCTTATCTTCCTGCTCCGTAAGTATTGGGAGTATTCTCCAAATTTCGTTATTTCGTTTGAAATGTAAATAAATAAAATAACCAAGAAAAGATGTTAGCCAAAACAAAACAAAATAAAAACCCTCTGTTATTTCATGCTCTTCCTTCTTTCCTTCCTTCCTGCCTTCCTTCCTTCCGTCCTTTCTTTCTACATTTGGTTAATTTTGGAGACATGATCTCAGGTCTCCTAAGCTGTACCCTAACTTGTTTTATAGAGCCACAGATGAGCTGGGTCTCATGATTCTCCCGCTTATATCTCCTCAATGCATTCTAGGCTTGCATCACCATGCCTGGTTTCATATGGTCCTGAGGATTGCTAGGACTTCATGTACATAGGCAAACACTCTACCAACCAAATTGTTTTTCCAGCCATGTTCTTGCTTTCTTACTTTGTATGACCATTCTAGGAAAAAAAAATGTTTTCTTATTATAAATCTATCTGTCTGTCTGCCTATCTAGGTATCTATCTATGTATCTATCTATGTATCTATCTATCTATGTGTCTATCTATGTATCTATCTATCTATCTATCTATCTATCATCTATCATCTATCTACCTGAGATCTATTTTCCAAACTTCAACTATCTTAAATATCACTTTGGGGCTGGTGACCCAGTTCAGTAAATAAGGACACTTATCATCAGGCCTGAGAACCTAAGAATCACCCTCAGGAACCTACATGGTAGAAGGGGGAAAACAGGGGAGCTAGAGAAATGGCTCAGCAGTTAAGTGCACTGACTACTCTTCTAGAGGTCCTGAGTTCAATTCTCAGCCCCCCTGTGGTGGCTCACAACGATCAGTAATGGGGATCACCCTCTTTTGGTGTGTGTCAAGACACAGTATTCATACAAACATTATATATATATATACACTATTTTTAAAGGAGAAGGAGAAGGAGAAGAAGGAGAAAGGCCTTTCTTTGGCCACTTAATCTCTCGGTGATTTGTTCTCTTCCCTGTGCTGCAGCTGCCTGTTTGCAGTGTGACTTTCTAACCTTCATGTCTCCAGAGATGCTCTCCATGCATGCTGCTGAGGCAGAAGGGACTGCATTAATGCCCAGGCCCATTTGCCTTGAGAGTTATGTGGACTTTACTCCCTCCCTTTGTGTCTGTCCAACACAGTCTGGCACTGATCTATTCCTCAGTTCTCATTATTTGCCACGCTCTGAAAAACTTTTAGGGCTGAGCATGTTCTTTGGCTTTTGGGATTCCCTCTGTGATTTGATTCCTTTTGTAGGAACCTGAGAAATGAGCACAGTGCCTCGGGCTTTTGTGCTGAACCAGCAGTCAGTTGTTGATGTTAGAGTCGCAGCCTCCCACTCACTATAGATGCTATCTGTAGTCCGGTGGTGTGCTGTTTTCCTCTGAAATCTTTTCTGATTTTTCACCTTTGACGTTAGCATCATTTTCTACCTATGTAAGTGAGCCACATCTGTCTGTCTCACGAGCATGTGGCAAGAATTCGCAGTTGTCAAAGAATGCTGCATACCGTTAAAAGTTAGTCCCAGCACTTGGGAGGCAGAGACAGGCAGATTTCTGATTTCGAGGCCAGCCTGGTCTACAGAGTGAGTTCCAGGACAGCCAGGGCTACACAGAGAAACCCTGTCTCGAAAAAACAAAACAAAATTTCTCCATCTTACTTTGTCTGCCGTCATTCAGGATGATTTCCACGGGGCTATAATTTCTTTTTATTGTTGTTTATTTTTAAATTTAATTTGCATAACGATATAATTTAATTACAAGGTTTCTCCCTTCCCTTTCCTCCCTCCAAACTCTCGAATATGCATCCCGAGGAACCACACTGGCTAGCTATGATTTCCTTATTTCAGTCTCTTCTTTTCTTCCACATCATTTTCTTCTGCTGCTCCTCTCCCCTGCTGCCACTCTTTTGCATCATCTTTTTAACTAAAAACCCAAAGAGCTGCTTGTGGTGGTGCACCCCTATGGTCCCAGCACATGAGAGGTAGAGGAGACAAGAGACCAGAAGTTCAAAGTCATCCTTGATTGCATTGACAATTCAAGGCCAACCTGGGATATGGGAGACCCCGTTTCGAAACAAATAAGCACACACAGAAACAGAAGAGTAGATTTTTGGCAGGCCTTTTCTGTTCTATGTATTCATTGGATGGATTTCTAAATCCAAACAGTTCAACACGCTGTGGGCCAGATTGCTCTAATACATAGGCCTCCAGCAGCAGTCAAGCCTAACTTTAGCATGAGCAGAGGTTGCAACTTTAGCTGGTGGAGCGGAAGGGAGGCTCCTCCCAGATCCTTTGATAATTTCTTGCTTCATCCCTGCAGTGTGCAGCTGGCTCCAGCCAATGTGTCTGGGAGAAGCTGTCTTACGCTGACGAAAGCTAGCTGTACGCTGAAGGCCTGCCTTGAGTATGAGTGCGCATAAGAGTGGATGAGCATGAGTGACGTCACTGTGACATCACTGTTAAGGGTGTGGAATGGATAAGGTGAGCTGTTGTCCTTTGAGGGTTCATAGGTCTCAATATCTGAGCACATGTTCATCTCAAGTCCTCACCACTATGGACTTCTTTAAAGCTTCTTGCTGGCTTTAGCACAGAAGATTGTTTATATCACTCGCAAAAGCCTTATTGCGACAGCATCACATAGAAGCTCTGCCAGGCACCTTCCTCTGTGGAAAGAGAGCTCGTTGCTATGCTAACAAACGCAGCTCCCAAATTGGACAGGTGGCCAAGGCTGATTGTTAATTGTTTCTTGCTAAGTATGATTTCTTGCAGCCAGAATTCTCAACTAATCAACGACAGTGTTCTGTGCTGCCCTGTTTTCTGTGTTGTGAATAATAAGTTCTGTCAGCTGAGAAATCGTAGTAACTCATAAAACGGGGTGAGACCTGAATGCAGGGCACAGCTGCGCTGAAGCTTTGCCTTTTGGAGCTAAAGAGGAAACTTCGAGGTTATTTAGTAAAGTCCCTCATTTGTAGATGAGGAATCTGAAGTCCAGAGCAGGTGGCGAGTAGTTTCAGGTCGCACAGAAAGCTTGTGCCAACCTTGACAATTAAGGCCCATTTATTATTTTTCGCTTTTTCTTCTGAGAGATGCTATTTCTTGTACTTTCCTTCACCTCGCTTCCTGTGAGGATCTCTGTGGTTCCGGGTCCCTAAACTCTAGAAGCTGTATCTATTTTCATTCATTGGAGAGGAAGAATTGCAGTCAGACTGGTAATGTGGATCCTAGGGAGATATCTGGGGCTTGTACTTAATGGTTTTGTGACAAGGGGGGATGTAGCTCAGATGGCGAGTGCTTGCCTAGCATGCAGGAAGCCCTGGGTTAGATCCTCAGCCTGTATAAAATAGGCACAATGGTACAGGCATGTCATCCCAGCACTTGGGAAGTGGAGGCAGGAGGTCAAGATCATCCTTGGCTACTGAGAGAGTTTATGGTTGGTCTAAATAACTTTATCCCTTTAGGAGCATTTTCATCACAAATATATAAACTGTAGAGAGTCACTATATTACACCCAGTACTGAACACTGGATGTGTTTTGACGTTCTTTCTTCCTTTCGCATTGCCAGCCACTGCAAGCTCCCCCCCCCCTTTTTAACAGCATCTTGAAACACACAATGAAATAAAAATCAGCTAAATATTATAAAGGTACTCATGTCAAGTAGTGGTCCTTGGGTGTAAATTTAAGGAGAATTACATATAAGGACCATGCAGTGATTGGTGCCCTTTCTACTTCAGGGTGGTCAGAGGGAAAACATTCCTGTTTTATCTTCAGAGAATATCCTTTGGAAAGAATTCTTAAAGGTGTGTCTTTCCCAGTGTTAGCTTTTTATACTAAGAATCTTGAGTGTAATCACAAAGGGCAGCTGGAATGGAGCAACCATTCTGGTAAGCAAACAGAACTAGCCTGGGTTTCTCTGATTCCTGTAAGGATCCTGTGTCTTTTGAGAGGACTTGTTGCCGTCCCCAGAAAAAAAAAATAAACATTAAGAAAATTGGAACTGGTCCTGTAGCTGGCTCACCTGCAAACACAGTTGACAGGTCCTGTTAACATCCTGCTTTGAAAGGGAACTGGGGAAGCTAGACTTTATCTTTTCCTGACACTTTCTGCTTTTGGCAAGACCACCACACTGCCCATGCTCTCGGAACCCCCAGCTTCTTCCATCAATAAACAGGCCTTTCTGACTTCTGATCTAAGCAAAGCTTCAATTCAGCTTTGCCAACTTGTCTACACAGCATTTATACGCCATCATTTCTCATGTCCTTTGAAGCAAATTCAAAGATTGCTTCTCTTACTCTAAAGTTTATTGCAATTTACCAGCTTTGCCCACCTTCCCAGGAGGGTTTGAGGCCTACGTCTACCAAAAAGTTCTCCATTCATACAAAGTTCTGTATGTATGAGCTGCTCCTGTTATTCCTGTTCCTTCTTAGGCAGTTCAACTTCCTATTTCATGTACACCCTCATAGATGTTCAATACTTCGCATAGCTGCTTCTTTAGGAAGAGTGTCCTCACATAGTATTTTGTCCGTGGCTACAGGGTCTCACTACATAGCCCAGGCTGTCTTCTAGGTCTAATTAGAGTGTGATTACATGCATGCATCACCATGACTAGCTACTATCCAGTGAATCTGGCAGTGTTTTAGTATTAAAGTCCAAGTACAAATTAATTGTAGTTCTAGATCCACAATTTTCAAAACTAATACTGAAAGTAGAATCTACATCACCTCTGCAAATATTTGGAATAAATGCATAGGAGTTGTATAACACTGATGCACTAAAACAATAAAATATTAGTGAAATAAATTATCAAAGTCTTTAATATGTACAAAGACTCAATATTGTTAAGATCTTCCGTGGCCTCCATAATCCCCAAATCCATGTACAGTGTCTCCAGTCTTAACTTCAAGAGATTCTTTTAAAGCAAACCTTGTAAAAGTAGAAGTTGACAAGGTAATTGTAAAATGCATGTAGAATTGATTCAAGAGACTTAAACAAAATAGTTCTGTACGTGACTTTGTTTTACAGGCCGATTCTGTAAAATGCATATCCCTATGTGAAAAGGAATTTTGACCTCAGCTTCAGGTCACAGATACTGAACCATGGCCACAAATGGGAAAGCCGAAGCATGGAACTCCTAGGTAAAATAAATAAAGGAAAATAATTTCAGTTGTTTGCTAGGAAAGTGTCATGGTTTTAGAAGAGACAAGTAAAGCTAGCCATAGAAGAATGGGAAGGAGAGTGCTTAAAACTTTGGCTTTGCAGAAGACACATTGAAGAAGATAAATATGTAAGTCTACCTCCCCCTAAATACTTTTTGTGTATATTTTTAAAGAACTAGTATTCAAAATATATAAAGAATTTCTATACCCTCCATCAATTCATTCTATCTTGAATGCCCGTGTTTTGGCCTCTCTCAATTTTTACATTTCAATGATAAAGAAAAGCATCCCAGCAGAGATGTGAACCTAAAGCTTCAGCCTGTACTACATAAAGAAAGATCCACGAGTGGATAGCACACACATGAAAATTTGTTCCTGCCCTTAGTCTTATAAAAACTCTGTATTAGAGTATTTATATGAACTAACTCACTTTACTAATACTACAAAGGCTTAAGTCAAAAGACAGGGCTGGGCATGCAAATTAGTTCCTAGGATGTTTGCCCTGATTTGAGTACCAGCACCTAATAAACCAGATGTGTTGACATACATGCAAACCCATAATTCCAGCATTCTGGAGGCCAAAACTGAAGGATTAGTAAGTAATTCAAGGCTGCATTCAAGACTAGCCTGGACTACAGGGGTCTCCTTCTTAAAAATGAATGAATGAATGAATAAATAAAAGAAAAATTTTAACATTGCATGCTGACAAAAACATAAAACAAATGAAATTTATTTTTCTTGGTGCGAGTGTAAAACAGTTCATTTTTTAAAAAAACTGTTTGGTTAGTTTTGTTCATAGTTTTTACTCTGTAACTCAAGCTAGCCTTGAACTCAGCAATCCTCTTGTTTCTATCTCCCAAGTGTTTGGATTACAAGCATGGGCCACCATAGCTATCTTGTTTATTTTGCTTGAGACAAGATTTTCCTACCTAACCTTTTAATCAATTTTAAAAGTTGAGAGTTCTGAAAAACTTAAATCTTTCCTTGTGATCTAGAAATCCCATTCTTCAGGTTTTATTCGAGAGAAATTATAGCATGTGTCCACAAAGGTTTGGATAAAAATACTAACAACATATCTGGCTAGAAAAGCCTAATTCTAGAAATAGCCTACATTGACCTCAATGAAAGACTTGATACATAAAAGTACAATGGACGGCTGCTAAACCATTAGAAGAAAGATGCTCTAGGTGGTTGTGATAATATGGTAGCATCATACCGAGTAATGCTATTCTGATATAAAAAACACCTATCTGAAGCCAGATAGAACAGAAGAACCATGTTATAGTGATAAAATCAGAGCCAGGCTGTTCTAGGACAGGAAGACATTGACTAGAAAAGGGCAAAACAGTATTTTCAGGGGCTGTTATCCCCATGTTTCAATAGGACATGGGACATATGCATTTACCTGTTTAGGTTGTTTTGATTTGTTTTGGGACAAGATTTCTAGCTTTGGCTGGCCATGAACTAACTACATTAAATTTCTAGGAATAATGTTGGGATACTGTTTTTCCTTCCTTCTTCTTGTAGATGATGGAGTTACAGTCGTGTATCACACAATCACACATCTAGATAATACATTGCCTCTTTGGGACCTCAGGTTTTCCTCTCTTTTTCTCCTGGAGAAGATTAATGGGGAGCAGAGGATGACTGAGTCCACAGTGGAGGGGGATTTAGAGTCTAGCTCAGTGAGTCATGGGAAACACGGAGATCACGTCTTCATCCACATTGTTTTCTGACTCTGCTAGTCTGTCATTATGCACTAACCTCAATTCTCACTCAGCAAACTTCCATGACATTGCAAAATATAATTTCCCAATGTTATTCAGGGACAGGTCACTGAGTCTTTATTGCCAAGATGCATTTCTTCAGATTCCATAGATTACTGTCATTTTACAGTCAAAATCCTCTTTGACGTGGTATTTCTTCTGCCAGACTTTTTAAAGTCATAGACTAGTGTGTAATCTGTGGTAAAGAATGTCTCTCTCTTTTTTCTTAAACAATTCACTTATGTTACTTTCTTTTTAACTCAATGACACACAGAATAAGTGCCTGGCAAGCTTCTTGTTTCCTAGGCTACAACCAAATTCTACTTTAGTGTTCTCACTATGGTTTCCATGTTATTATCTGCTCATTGTCTTGAGAGTGACTGAATGATACTAATAAGTATCCTGAAGGCCATAGAAATTGAGACCTTCTCAAACAGTATATATGAATTCTAAAGTGTTAACATCTTTCACTTTCTGCAAATGAATTTTATAAAAAGATGAAGAATTTTCATACTTGTTATGACTTCTTCATGAATATGTTGAGTAAAGAGGCAGTTTCTTTTCCTTACTAGGGACTCTTGAATATGAAACCAAAGTGTAGAAGATTCCCTGTTTTGTGGAGGCATTCCAGGTTGCTAGTGTGTGGCTTGGTGCTTTCGTTTTGAGTATGTGAGCAAACATCTGATGGAGACATGAATTATTTTGGTTACATTAAAAAACAAACAAACAGGCAAACAAGTGGATTCTAGTGTAAACTCAACTTCCTGTGAGAAGAGAACATTGTTTTAGATCCTTGACTTCTGGCAATTCTTATCCTTGTGAGTCCAAAGAGGAAAAAAAGTATACGTCACTGAGTAAGCTCAGGAATAGCTGGACTCCACACATGATCTTTAGGAGGGATTTAGCAGTGACTTTGGAGTTGCCTGAAGCTTAATCTCTTGAGAATTGTACACTTGAGTGCTTGAGTTTTCTGGAGGCATGTTTTCCACTAAAACCAAACATGATACTTATGTTTTAATATTCATATATATGGCAGCCAAAGCCAAGACTCGTGAAACTTATTCTTTAGTAATGACAGGTAAGGCTGTCATCATTCCTCCCCAGGAAGCCTTCCTTGTTTTAATTTCTTCTCCATTCCAGGCCACTCCTCTATGTTAAGAATACTAGCATTTACTGATTGTCTTAGGGTTTTACTGCTGTGAACAGATACCATGACCAAGACAACTCTTATAAGGACAACATTTAATCGGAGGCTGGCTTACAGGTTCGGAGGTTCAGTCCATTATCATCACGGCAGGAGCATGGCAGTCTCCAGGCAGGCATGGTGTAGGAGGCGCTGAGAGTTCTACATCCTGTTCCTAAGGCAAACAGGAAAAGATTGGCTTCCCAGGAGCTAGGATAAAGGTCTTAAAGCCCACACCCAAAGTGACACACTTTCTCCAAATAGGCCACACCTACTCCAACAAGGCCTCCCCTCCTATAGTGCCATTCCCCTGACCAAGAATATTCAAACCATCACACTGATTTATTATATTTATTTGTATAACAATTTTATAGAAATATAATCTTTGTAATGCAAAATTGTATTGTTAGACATATGCAACCATTATTACAACCAAAATTTAAAGAAACAATTTAAAGAGCATTTAAAGTGCCCATAAAAGAAAGCCTATACAACTTGCCCAGCCCCAAATGATACATCTACAACACAATCCCTACATCTAAGGCTCAGGGAACATCTTTGGGAAAGTGGGTAGAAAGGTTGTAGGAATCAGCAGTGCAGAAACTCTACTGTAAGATTGTGTCTTCTGGATATGACAGGGAGATACATGAATTAAATCTCAGCAATATGGCTTCTTGAACAAGACCAGAACAAAACCATTATCAGTTGATATACTACCAACATGGGTGGGGCAAATCTCATGGGGTCCCATCCCTAGATAAAAAGCTACAGACAAGTAAAGACAATTGAGAGGAGAATTAGTTTTCCTCAGGGATGGGTCCCTAGATAGTTATCCAATACCAAGTGGTCAGCCTTTTACGAGCTACACTAAATGGATAAACATCACTAAATAGATGTAGTGGGTTCAATTACTATAATTATTTGCAAATATATGTAACATTAAGTAAAGAGTAAGAGGTCTTGCAATTTAGAAAAGGTTTGGAAGGACTTGGAGGAGGATAAGGAGAAGGAAATGATTTAATTACATTTTAATTAAAAAATTTTAAAGAAAGAAATTCATGTCTATTGGTAGTCATTCTTCATTCTTGCCTTCTTTCCAGCATCTGGTAATGACTAATCTAATTTTTTATGTAAGTTCACTTATGATAGATATTTTTGATAAATGCAATCACTCAATATGATAGCCTTCTTTTCACTTATTAGAATACTTCTATTATTCATCCATATTGTACCATGAATCAATCCTTTAGTTTTTGATTGGCAAGGTGTTATATTGTGAAGGATTATATTGACATGTTACATCATATTTATCCATTATCACTTGATCAGTGTTTGGATTGTTTTCTTTTTTGTTACAAATAATATACCTGTGAATTTTTATGTTCAAGTCTTTGGGAAAATGATTTTTTTTCTTTTTGATGCTTCAGAGGGAAATTGCTAGATCACACAGCAGTTTTGTCTAACATTTTAAAATTCTCAGAATTGTTTTTCCATTTTTACATGCTTCAAACACTTGCATGAAAAATTCAGTTACTACCCATGTTTGCCAACATTTGTTATTGCCTGTCATTGACTAGAGTCATAATATTGAGTGTTCAGAGGTGTCTCATTGTCACACTCATCTATACTAATGGCCACTAAGTATCTTTTTTATCAGGTTATTAGATAATTATATATATATATATATATATATATATATATATATATATATATTCTTTGGAAAAATGTCTACTCAAATTCTTTGTCCATTTGTATTAAAAGGTTGCAGTATTAGGAATGTTCAGAATCACTGGTCTATATGCAAATAAGCACAGGTACCCTTGGATGTTTGAAGAGGGTACTGGATTCTTTGGTGTTAGAGTTAAAAGAGACTGTGTGAGCCACCTGATATTCAGGTTGGAACTGAATTGAGCTTCTCTATAAGTAAACAGTATATGTATGTGTATATATGTATATGTATATGTATATATATGTATATGTATATATATATATATATATTGTTCTCTGTTATTCACTGGGTTATCTCTCTTGCTACCAGGTTATTTATTTATTTATTTATTTATCAAGGCAGGGTCTCATTCTATAGTCCAGTCTGACTTCAAACCCAACCCATTAAGTAGCCTGTGCTGGCTTTGAACTCATAGTTATCCTCCTGCTTAAGCTTTGTAAGTGTTAGGATAACAGGTATTGATGCCTATATCCACCCTTTGATCCCTTTACATTCTACGATGCTAGAAATTTAGTAAACATGTTTTGAATGTTCTCATGCTCTTTTCCAAACTTTCATCTCTGTTGTTTGTTTTCTTCCATTCATAGCTGAATACATTTGAAATCTCATGATTCTCTACTTATTGTTCATGAAAAGGCCAGTGAAAAGAAAGAGAACCTGAGCTCTTAGCTCCAGCATTTAGATAGTGTTTAGTGAGATACACAGATCAAAACAAATGATTTATGTCACTAAAGGCATATGGCTCTGATCCATTTTGTCAAGCCAGGGCAGTGTTTTCTGAGAACAGGAATTTAAATGACTTTAAGACAAACTAAAATTTATTAGGCGAAAACCATGTGAAAGACATTCTGGAAAGAAAAAATTATTGGCATGGCTCTTTAGTAGAGGGTCATGGCATATTGCAACTCTCAAGAAAGGCAGTGGGCTTAAGTAAAGAACATAATGAAAAAGTAGCAGGTGAGAAATTTTGGTCTGAAGCAATCTGACACTAGTCAGAGAAGTTCAGAAAAGTGAACTGATCTCTGTCTTATAGCAAGGCATTACCTTTGAAGAGTCTGAAAAAGAAAGAGGCAAGAACTGTTGATTTTATCAGCAGTTCATAGAGATTGATATGTGAGAGTCAATTGAAATGGCCAAGGTCTAGACAGATTGGAGGGGTAGTTTAGAAGTATTGTCAAGATCCTCGGGATGGAGGATTTCAAGGAATAGGATATGACAACCAAATATATATTCCATTCATAGAGAGAGGTGATACAAGGGTGGGACAAAGATCGAAGTTTTAGTGTCAAGCTTACTGCATTTGTACTACCTTTGAGCTGAAAATGGAGATTTCAAGTAGAGTAGCTGATACATATGTCTATATGTATCATATATAAATTTGAATTTTAAAAATTTTTAGAGGTCAATAAAAAGAAAAAGTTGTGGTCTACAAAATGTCACTAAGAGGCAATTTCCTACTTATTTACAGTAAGGGATGGCCTAACTATAGGCCTTACTTATATAGTAGGCTGTCCAAACATGATCATTTACAAAATTATATTTTATGGAATTATCAGTAAGAGTTGAAGAACACATGAAATATTCCAACATAACACATAACTCCTTCATAAAGCTAGATCAAACATGTCCCTGTTTTCTGAATCACTTTGATCATGGTAATAAATAACCCCCTCCCCTTTTTTCTTTTTGCAAGAATTTTTTATGACATACTCCAGAGATTTTGTTTTATGAGTTTCAGTGTGTTTAGGTGTATTTCTATGTATTTTGTTTTACACTGCTTTTCATTGTTTTATACATTTTTCGTTGAGTTGAAAAGTTTGTAACTTGTTAGTGAAATTTCATAATCACACATAGATCACAGATCCTTGAGTAAGGGATTTGAATTTCTCAATGCCATGAACCAAGCGAATATAGTTTGTGTCACTCAGAACCCTCATGGTGGCATTACTCTCATGCTCACGGCAAGTCGACCCCCAGCTGGCTTCCTGGTTTACAAACATCTGTAAATATTTGTGAGTCTCAGAAAAGAAATGGTCTCTCTTAAGTGATTATTTGTGGGAGTGTGAGGAGGAAATCATCGTTCGTTTCAGATGATACCATTTGGATCTCAGATGGAAATTTTGACAGTGTCTGACTGTAGCAAACTTAGAAGCACAGTCTCAGAAGCCAAATGCGGATTCAGTCAAGAAACGCTAACATAGAGCTCTGTAGGGTTTTAATATTAGGTTTTTAAAAGAATTCTTTAGTTTGTGCATTATAAATCACCCTAATTCCTGGACTGTAAGATAGCTAAGAGATCTTGACAGTCTGTGTTTACATAAGTTAGAATGTCATACATTATGAATGACTACTCTATTTATTCCACTCTGCCACTGCCTCTACTTAATCTCCAAACTTCCTCAGCAAATAATTCTTGGAACCACCATTGTTATGTCACTGCTTCACACTAAACATTAGTTTTTGAAGCTATACCATATAGTATAGGCTGGCCTTGAGCTTCCTGTGTGGTTGAAGACGAAACTTCACTCCAGGTCTTCCGACCTTTATCTCCTAAATTCTGGGACTATACATATGTATCACCACACTCCACAAAATATATTTTTTGATTCAAGTTCTTCTAGGAATGGTAATTAATAGAAGCTTACTTGTTTAAATGCACTTTGCTGTCTCTATAGGAACCAGACAATTTCCTAATACAAGGTCATGACTGGAAAAGAAATATGAGAAAGCTATGTTAGAAAAGAAGAAACCTATCATAAGAGAAGAAGAAGAATGAAAGACTTGGAGGTCTGGACACAAGTTTGCAAGTTGTAGTCCTCAAAGAAAGGCTTTCTATTTCTCACACAAAATACTTCCAACTGATTTTTGTTTTAAGGATTTACTTATTTTTATTTTATGTATATGACTGTTTTGCCTCCATGTATTTGTATCCAACATGTACATACCTGATGTCCACAGATATTAGAAGAGGGCTGTGGTGGTTTGAGTGAAAATGGCCTCCATTGGCCATTAGGAAGTGGCACTATTAGGAAGTGTGGCTTTGTTGGAGGAAGTGTGTCACTGGGGGTGGGCTTTGAGGTCTCAGATGCTTAAGCAAGGCTCAGTGTCTCACTGTCTCTTCCTGCTGCCTGCAGATTAAAATGTAGAACTCTTAGCTCCTTCTTCAGTACCATGTCTGCTTGCATGCCTCCATACTGCCAGCAATGATGATAATGGATTAAACCTTTAAACTGTCATCCAATTAAATATTTTCCCTTATAAGCGTTACTGTAGTCATGATGGCTCTTCATAACAGTAAAAATCTAAGGAATACAGGGCATAGGATCCTCTGGAATTGGAGTTACAGAAAATCCATTAAATAGATGCTAGAAAAAGAATCCACTCCTATTGATAGTCAGTGGGTATTCACTCTTAATTACTGAGCTGTCTCTCTAACTTCACAAGTGTCCTTTAAACATTTTGTCATTTCATTGCTCTAGAACCCTCAGTCTTAATAGATAAAAAACAAAGAGGGGCATGATGGTACAGTCTTGTAATCCCAGAACTTTGTAGGGAGAAGCAGGAGGTTTAGAAGTTCAAGGTCACCCTTGACTACACAGAAAGTTCAAGGCCTGCCTAAGCAAGGTAAGGTCCTGTATCAGAAAGCAAAGCAAACAAAAATAGGATCAAGCACACAAGCATAGATAATCTGTAAGTAAACATTTCTCAGGTATGACCTTGGAGGGAACACAGTTCCCATTTTCAAAGGACAGGTCAATTTGATTCAGTTTTCTATTGTGAGGTAGAATCAGTCAGATAACTACAACCCCTCCTACTATCTCTCTTTCTAAGCTGATTTAACAATGATGGAAAAATTTTAAGCTATTGAGATGTACATTTAGGCATCTGCATGAATGACACGTGTTCATGTCTTAAAACACAGATACAATAGACTAGGAAGTAAAATAAACAAAGAAGTACTAATCTGTGGTTATTAATTATATTACTACTAAATAATGAAAGTTACCTCAACTGTTATTAGAAACTATTGAGCTAAATGTTTAGGGGATCACCTAATTACTTTCAACTCTGGAGGTTCTCCCAGTCAACAGAGTAAATAGTTTATTGTTGGTGATTCATAGCATCATAAGGCTGAATCAAGTTGTGACCTGCTTGTTTTGGGTTTTTGAGACATGGTCTCTTTCACTAGCCTTGCCTGGCCTTAAACTCACTGGTAGTTAAGCCAGACCTAAAATTCCTGAAGGGTCATTAAGAAGACTCAGTGGGTAAAGGCACTTACAACTCAGCCTAGTAACCTGAGTTCATTCCCCAGAATCAATACAGTGCAAGAGGAGAACCAACCTCTCCACACTATCCTTTGACTCAACATTTGTGCCATGGTATGGTCAGTATTCTCTAAGGTTCTTTAGAGACTGTGTTTAACAACTACATAGTTCAATCAAACTGTTGCTTTTCCTTTCTTCTACTCAACTAGAGATACAAAAGTGTATAGCCTCTTGTTTGTCAATTATGAGATGGTCACAGAGCTGATGGCATACCTCATCACATAATACATTGAGTGCATTGTTAAGGTGTCTAACAAGAACCAGAGTCAATCAATGCCTGAAGGGTGTTTCATGAGTCCAAAAAGGCAATTTTATGTGCTGATATGTCTGTAGGTATATTTAGGGTCATTTATCTAGAGATAGAGTCTTACTGTGTAGCTAGTCTCATTCTGAACTCATAGAAATCCTCCTGTCTGACCTCCTGATTGCTGGTGTTATTAATGTGGAACAGAACTGGATTCATGTAGACCTTAGGGAAAAAACCCTAGTAGTTCCTTGCTATAAGTGGGAAATGGTCACTGCTGTGCTTCTCATCAAGAAGTGTCCATGTTCTCTTACTCATCCTCTCCGTGGAAGGCTGCACTCATAACCTTGACTCATCTGTTCACTTACCCATTCAATCACTTAAAGTGTGTTTTCAAGACTTAATGAAGTACGTACTATAACATAGGTGCTACGGTATGCAAGAGCTTACATAGAGACTAGTCTGCCTTACCCAGAGTTTTCTCATCTACCCACCTTCCACATTCAGCTTCAGATCTGTAGATTTTACTTTCTTATTTGTACCAGACAGGTCTGTTTTCCTTTCTTCCAGTTCTGTTCACTGCTTACAATTACTTCTCAGAGAAGGAACCAGCTACATGTTAAATTGGTTGCTCAAAGAAGTAGATGTTCCTATGCATGGGGGCTCAAATGAGAGCAGACCCATATGTTTGAGTGCCTGGTCCCCAGTTAGGAGAACTGTTTGGGAAGTACTGGTAGGTGTGAACTTGTTCAGGAAGGTTTGGCCTGTTAGTGAAGGTGTCTCTGGGGATGGGCTTTTGAGATTTCACAAGCCCATGCCAGGCCCAGTATCTTTTTTTCCTGGCAATCAGATGTGAGCTCTACCTATTGCTCCAGTTCATGCCCTCCTGCCTGTCACTACACTTCCTGCCATGATTATTATGAAACTGTAAGCAAGTTCCCACTTAAATGCTTTTTTCTAAAACTTACATCGATCATGGCATCTCCTCATAACAAAACAGTAACTAACATATGATGAATACATGTATGAATATTTTCAGCCTTCTATTTTCTTTTTTAATAGATTGCCGAGAAAAGGAAACAAGAACCATGAAAGGCTCCTAACGAGGGACATGGTGATGAAGGAGGAAAGTTTAGAGACCTTCCAAAAACAAACAGTCAGTCTGGCTTCTAGCTGATTGTCATTACTTTCTAGAGAAGCACCATCAACTTATGTGTGCTTCTCTGATGCAGCACTATTTAAACCAGGCATGAAAGGGACTCTAAGAACTCATTGGTATATCATCAAATATACTTGAAACTAAAAAACCAAGCCTCCTTCCTTTTCTTCAAATTACCATATAAACTCAAGCAGTGATGAAAGCACTTTAGAGACCACATTCAGAACAAGGGAGTTGCAGTCAGTAATTACACTGAGTGAGGTGTCACAGTTCTATGTGTGGAAGTTGGGAATCCCCAAACAGGAGATTGAGGTGTAAGCAGTTCCCACCCCCCAATCCCTCAGGGAAAGAGAAACAGTCCTAGTGTTACTCTTTAACCACCTAGAAGCATTGAAAAAACTAGGCAGGGCATTCAGAAACCTAATGAACTATGCTGTACATGTAAATGGTCTCAAGACTTCTTTTTCAAGGCAGGGCGGGGTTGTTAATACAGTCACAATTTCAAGGGCACACAAGGTTTTTCACATACAACTTCCTTTAATATTTTTTAAATCCTTGTATTGACACTGAACACATTTAACAGCAAAGACTTTATTTTTACTTGCTTGTTTTGGTTTTTGATGCTTTGATTCAGGATTTTATGTAGTGCAGGCTAGACTCAAACTCAGTATATAACTAAGAATAACATTGAACTCCTGTCTCCAGAGCTCAAGTGCTGGGACAAGAGTGACATTTAAAGATTTATTTAAAGTTTTATGTGTATGGGTGTTCTGCCTGTATGCATGTCTGTGTACCACGTGCATACCTGGTGGCCACAGAGGCCAGAAGAGGGCATTGGACCCCTTGGACGTAGAGTAACAGATGATTGTGAGCTTCCTGTCAGTGCTAGGAATCAAATCTAGGTCCTCTAGAAGAGTAACCAGCACTCTTAACCACTGAGCCATCTCTGCAGCCCATGAGTAACAATTTTGATTCAATACAAATACCTTGACATACCTCTGTTCCTAGAATGTGAACATCACTGGATCTGTAGGTGAACTGCATTGTTAACGTATAGCACACTGACTTGTCATCAAATCATTGAAATTCCACTCAACACTCAATGCTTTTGCAGTCTCTGTTGTGGTATCTCTGATGAATATATAGTAAGATATAATGCTTATGTTGCCTTTGTGTGTGTATATAAACCACTGAGGGGTACAAAGTTAGGTTAAAGAGGACTTTGTTTAGTATAGTTGCCAGTATTTTGGGAGAAAACAACCACTGCTCAAATTCTGGTAAATTATCTTCTCCCCTCCCCCCCCCCACCAGAGGAACTTGATTTTATTTCCAGTGATCTTCCAAAATAAGCAAAGATGTTAAAAAGTACAACAAATGTTCTGACCTTCCAGAAATTCCTATAAGAATTGCAGAGGTTTAAAATAATACCTATCTGAGCTGTACACAAAGTTGCATGCCTGTAACTTCAGGATTTGTGGGGCAGAAATCTGCGAGTTTGAAACCAGCCTTGGCTATATAACAAGACTCTCTCTGTCCCTGTCCCTGTCCCTCTCCCTCTCCTTCTGCCTCCTCTTATCCCTTTCCACCCACTCACTCCTGTAAACATACCCTCACCATGTCCAAGGATCATCTAAAGGCTGACCTGTATACCTGACTGACTCTTGGCAGCAGTAAGATTCCCGTGGATCTTCCCAGGTTCCAAAGTCTAGCTGAATCTAGCATTACATCACCATCTCTGAACTGCCGGAGCCTAACAACTGGGTTTACCTGAGTTTCTTTCTTTTAATTTTTTTAATTAAAATTCTTTAATTAATTTTTTTCTTTTTTATTTTTCATACTTTATTTACATTTCAAATGTTTCCCTCTTTCCAGATCTCCCCTTTGGAAACTCCCTATTCCTTCCCCCTCCCCCTGCCAATATGCAGGAACCTCAGTGGAGTGATAGAGACACCAACCCACCTATAAAACTTTCCAGCCAAAATTTATCCTGCATGCAAGGGGGAGGTATCAAAGACTGAGGGAATTGCCAACCAATAACCAGCCCAACTTGAGACCCATCCCATAGGCAAGCACCAATCCCTGACACTATTAATGATACTCTGTTACGCTTGCAGACAGGAGCATGTTGTCCTCTGAAAGGCTCCACCCAACAGCTGATTCAGATGGATGCATACACCCACAGCCAAACAATGGGTGGAGCTTGGGGACTCTTATGGAAGAATAGGAGGAAGGATTGTGGGCCTCACAGGGGATAGGAGCTGTCTTAGTTAGAATTTTACTACTGTGAACAGACACCACAACCATGGCAACTCTCATAAGAACAAAGTTTAATTGAGGCTGACTTACAGGTTCAGAGGTTCAGTCCATTATCATCAAAGTGGGAGAATGGCAGTGTCTGGGCAGGCATGTGGTGCATGAGGAGCTGGGAGTTCTACATCTTCATCTGAAGTCTGCTAGCAGAATACTGGCTTCCAGGCAGCTAGGATGAGTCTTAAAGTTCACACCTACAGTGACACGCCTACTCCAACAAGGCCACACCTACTCCAACAGGTCTACACCTTCTGATAGTGCTACTCTCTGGCCAAGCATATACAAACCATCACAGGAGCTTCACAGGAACACCAAACTGAGTCCACTAATCTGGACCCTTGGGGTTCTCAGAGTCTAAACCACCAACCAAAAAGCATACACAGGTTGGACCAAGGCCTCCCCACACAAGTAGCAGATGTGCAGCTTGGTCTTCATGTGGGTCCCTAACATCTGGAATGGGGGCTGTCCCAAAAGCTGTTGCCTGGTTGTGTGATATACTGCCAAGGTAGGGAGGGGATCCCCAAGGAGGCCTCATGTGCCCAGAGGAGAAGAGAATGGGGTAGGGGGAAGGATTGTAGGAGAGGGTGACAAGAAGGGGGTTCAGTGAGTAGGACGTTAAGTAAATAATTTTAAAAAAATTAAATTAGAATTTTTTAAAAAGCCAGTGGTATTATAAATTATTATTATAATTATAATTATTATTATTATAAATACTTTTATATGTACCCAGCTAGACACTATAAATTTTTCTTTTCCTTTTTTTTGCCTTCCTCATGTAATCTCTACCCTTATTGTTCTCAGATATCTGAGCATCTTGGTACCACATTCTATGATCATGTGAGCCTTAGGCACTTCTCACATGTTAGGCAACCATGAAGTATGAAGTATTCCAATCTTACTACAAGATTGGAATTCCAAAGACGAAGGCCTCATCTGTTTGTAAATAGCTCAACTTTTTTTGTCTCAGAGTTCCTACGTGAACACACTACTCCTTACTACCTGAGAAGCTCTTCCTGATTCTATTTCTTTTGAAAAACGTGAGAAATGTGATTCAATCATGCTCAAAGCAGCAGTTATATTGACAACGAGGAATAAACATGCTTGCAAAAGATGCAATAACATTTTAAACCGGTCTCAATAGCAATACACGGATTTCCTGCAGACTCTTTGGAAAGTAATTATGGAAATACTGCATGCAATGGAAAAACTGAGGAGTCTCAGGTGGATGAGCTCCACCTGAGCACTTGGCCTGTTTAGCCTTCCTGCAATTAGACTTGCTTACTGGGTAAGGAGAAGGACTGGTGAGGTGACACCCTTCTGCTGACCTATTGGGAAATGCCTAGGTCACTGACCTCCACACAGGTCAAGCCTATGTACCTTTCCCATTCGTCACTGTGGTGGTTCGTAAGACATGTTCCTTTACTCCTGGTCTCAATACAAATTAATAATTAAAGGAAAGTGTAGGAGGATTAAGATCCTGGCTATTCTTATTCTGCACTGTTAGTTTCCTTAAACTCTCTTGCAGTTCAAATAAAATTTAAACAATTTAAACCATGAATGCGCTTTTCTGGACTACCACAATATCACTGTCTCCACTTTCTAAGTTGCTTAGGATGATTTTATGAAACAAATTTCACAGATACAGAAAATTGAAAATAAGGCTAATAAACATTTAGCAAGCATTTCGATAAGATGACATGTGCTTTATGGAAACTGTTTATTGGTTAGGCATCTTGATTAATGGCGGCTGGCATACCCCAATGTCAACATGCAGACTAAACTTTTGTTTTGTGGTGTCTCCCTTTGCATACTAACCCCCAGGCATTGCAGTCTGGGTAGTTCTGAATGATCCTTGGTTTGTAACTTATGCTAGTTCAGTATTTTCCTCTACTGAACACAGATATGTGACTTTCTTCTGCCTCCTTATGTGCTTTCTTTAATTCTTGAAAGCCCCCTAGTGTAGTGATCTCTATTATACAACAGTTAAGAAAGTAGCAAAACAGGATTATCCAAGCATTTAAACTAAACAGGTCTAACATTTGCTACAAAGAGATTAAATCCTCTGTCAACTAAAGGGGTTAATATTAAAAATTATGGAGATTGCATCCTATTTAGCCCCACAAATGTGAAGATTTTATTATAGGCTGTCAGTTAACATCATTTTATGTTACTTTAAAAAGTTTTTTATGTGTATGGGCATTTTGCCCATATATATGCATATGTTTATCTGTGTACCATGTACATTCTTGGTGTTCTGAGAGGCCAGAAGAGGGCATCAGACCACTGGAACTAGTGTCAGGGCCAGTTACATATCATGTGGGTCCTGTTTACTCTGACCTGCTGTCCTTAAGGGAGCATGGGTAAATCGGGGTGTGACTTTTTCATTACTTATTTTTATTATTGTCAGACAGTGTTGTAACCTATAAACCTCAGAATAAGAAGGCCACTTTCAAACTCTACTCATGGCTTAGGTAATTCAGACCATGTCATATTTTTGTAGCTACAAATCGTATGTATCAATGAACCTGTCAGTAGCACATATCCCCTATCACAGATCACCTTGGGCACAAATATGAGAACAGTAAAACCTCATGTATCTGACATGGTTTTACAGAGGACAAAACCTATTGGATAGACGATAGACAGATAGGTAGGTAGTTAGGTAGGTAGGTAGGTAGATAGACAAATAGATGGTAGATAGGTGGATGATAGATATGTAGATAGATAGTTTACAGATAAATAGATGATAGATAGATACCTGATAGATGATAGAAAGATGATCGATAAAAAGATGATAGACGATAGATATGTACATAGATATAAATAGAAGATAGAGATAGATGGATAGATAGATTATATATATATGAGATAGACAGACAGACAGACAGACAAACTGAGACTAAGTGATTTCATACGGGAATTGATTTAGTAATGTTGAAATCAGGAAGTTTCCAAATTGCCATCTACGAACTAGAAAATGGGAAAAGTGGTGGGGCAATCCTGCCCATGAGCAAAGGCATGAGCACTAGATCCTCTAGAGTAACTCCTGCTGGGGTGAAATGTCCCTCAAGCCAAAGCTCTCTGAGCCAGGAGTTCCAATTTCTTAAGGTGAGAGAAGGTGTGACCCATCTCTGGAACAGAAAGTTCCTTACAGTCACACCACCCCTTGCCACTTTCTTTTATTGAACATCACACTGGTATCTCTTAATCCACATGATGAGTGTCTTCTTGAGACACTTTTGCAGACTTACCAGAGAAAGTGTTTACCAACTAACATGGCATTCCTAAGCCCAGTCAAATCAACATCAAATTTACTATCACCCTATATAAGAGTATTTGTTATTAATAATGTCATTAGTTGCAATGTTTCAGCATCTTATGTGTAAATATATTTTTATACCCTCCAGTAGTTTATGAGATATTAGAGGAACATGTTGGGATCACTATTTTTAAAATATGCCTTAATAAACAGTATTTACAAAGACTTAAATAAGGCATGTTGAATATATAAATTAATTTTTATAAAAAGTAAAACGAGGAGGGCTGTGGTAACCCAAAAGTAATTTTCACTTGTTTTTTTTTTTTTTTTCTTTTTTAGAAAAAAATTACAGGACAGTGAGGAGAGTAATGTTGTTTTCAATGAGTTGTCTCACAGCGAATAAAATAGTCATACTACTGAAGTCCTGTGGACCACAAAAATTTAACAATAATTCCAAGATAAACCATTTGGAGCTCATTCACTTGAGAATGAGGCTAAAATTATGCAGGGAAAGAGTAAGCCAAAGCAGAAGAGATTAAATATGAATCAACTAGAAAAATAAAACTACAGTAGAAAATAAGTTCAGCTCAGTCCTGGGAAGATAGCTTGCCTCTTACACAAAAGAACCGATTAAAAAGTCAGCCTGATGTCATCTTTATACTTATACTAGTATTGATTCAAATTAGAACTTTTTTTTCTTTTTTTTTATTTTCATATTTTATTTACATTTCAAATGTTTCCCCCTTTTCAGATCTCCCCTTTGGAACCTCCCCATTACTTCCGCCCTCCCCCTGCCACTATGGGGATATTCTCTAACCCACCCTCCCACCCACCTACCCACTCTCGTCTTCTCTGCTTGTCATTCTCCTATACTGAGGGATCTAACACCCTCAGGCCCAAGGGCCTCTCTTCCCCCTGACGGATAACAAGGCCCTCCTCTGCCACATTTGTGGCCAGCACCATGGGTCCCTCCATGTGTACTCTTTAGTTGGTGGATCAGTCTCCAGAAGTATCGGGGAGTCAGGCCAGTTGCCACTGTTGCTACCTCCCTGGGGCTGCAGACTCCCTCAGCTCCTTCAGTCCTTTCTCCAAGCCCTCCATCTGGGACCTCACACTCAGCCCTAGTGTTGCTGCGAAGTGACTCTTGGGTATTTCGAACTTTTGGGCTAATAACCACTTATCAGTGAGTACATACCATGTTCATCCTTTTGTGACTGAGTTACCTCTCTCAGGATGATATTTTCAAGATCCATCCATTTGTCTACAAATTTCATGAAGTCATTGTTTTTAATAGCTGAGTAGTATTCCATTGTGTAAATGTACCACATTTTCTGTATCCATTCCTCTGTTGAGGGACAGCTAGGTTGCTTCCAGCTTCTGGCTATTATAAATATGGCTGCTATGAACATAGTGGAACATGTGTCTTTATTACATGTTGGAGCATCTTCTGGGTATATGCCCAGGAGTGGAATAGCTGGTCCTCAGGTAGTATTATGTTCATTTTTTCTGAGGGTCTGCCAAACTGATTTCCAGAGAGGTTGTATCAACTTGCATTCCCACCAGCAATGGAGGAATGTTCCTCTTTCTCCACATCCTCGCCAACATCTGCTGTCTCCTGAGTTTTTGATCTTAGCCATTCTGACTGGTGTGAGGTGAAATCTCAGGGTTGTTTTGATTTGCATTTCCCTGATGACTAAGGATGTTGAACATTTCTTTAGGTGCTTCTCGGCCATTCGAATTGTTCAGCTTCCATGTATATGTGGGCTTTCTGTTGTTGTTGTTGCCATTGAAGACCAACCTTAATCCATAGTGATCTGATAGGAGGCATGGGATTATTTCAATCTTCTTATATCTGTTGAGGTTTGTTTTGTGACCAATTATATGGTCAATTTTGGAGACGGTACCATGAGGTTCTGAGAAGAAGGTATATTCTTTTGATGCAGGATGAAATGTTCTATAGATATCTGTTAAACCCATTTGGTTCATAGCATCTGTTAGTTTCACTGTGTCTCTGTTTAGTTTATGTTTCCAAGATCTGTTCATTGTTGATAGTGGGGTGTTGAAGTCTCCCACTATTATTGTGTGAGGTGCAATGTGTGCTTTGAGCTTTATAGAGTTTCTTTTATGAAAGTGGGAGCTCTTGCATTCGGGGCATAGATGTTCAGAATTGAGAGTTCTTCTTGGTAGATTTTTCCTTTGATGAGTATGAAGTGTCCTTCCTCATCCTTTTTGATGAATTTTGGTTGAAAGTCAATTTTATCTGATATTAGAATGGCTACTCCAGCCTGTTTCTTGAGGCCATTTGCCTGGAAAATTGTTTTCCAGCCCTTTACTCTGAGGTAGTGTTTGTCTTTAACACAGAGGTGCATTTCCTGGATGGAGCAAAATGCTGGGTCCTGTTTATGGATCCAGTCTGTCAGTCTATGTCTTTTTATTGGGGAGTTGAGACCATTGATGTTAAGAGATATTAAAGAATAGTGATTGTTATTTCCTGTTATTTTTGATGTTATTTATATTGTTTGTGTGGCTATCTTCTTTTGAGTTTGTTGAAAGATTACTTTCTTCCTTTTTCTTGAGTGTAGTTTCCCTCCTTGAGTTGGTGTTTCCCATGTATTATTCTTTGTAGGGCTGGGTTTGTAGAAACATACTGTGCAAATTTGGATTTGTCATAGAATATTTTGGTTTCACCATCTATAATTATTGAGAGTTTTGCTGGGTATAGCAGCATGGGCTGGCATTTGTGTTCTTTTAGAGTCTGTATGAGCTCTGCCCAGGATCTTCTAGCTTTCATAGTCTCTGGTGAGAAGTCTGGTGTAATTCTAATAGGTCTGCCTTTATATGTTACTTGCCCCTTTTCCCTTACTGCTTTTAATATTCTTTCCTTGTTTTGTGTATTTGGTGTTTTGACTATAATGTGACAGGAGGAATTTCTTTTCTGGTCCAGTCTATTTGGCGTTCTGTAGGCTTCTTGTATGCTTATATTCATCTCTTTCTTTAGGTTAGGGAAGTTTTCTTCTATAATTTTGTTGAAGATATTTACTGGTCCTTTAAGTTGGGAGTCTTCACTCTCTTCTATATTATCCTCAGGTTCTGTCTTCTCACTGCATCCTGGATATCATGGATGTTTTGAGTTAGTAGCTTTTTGGATTTTGTGTTTTCTTTGACTGTTGTGTCCATGTTTTCTATGGTATCTTCCTCACCTGAGATTCTCTCTTCCATCTCTTGTATTCTGTTGGTGATGCTTGAATCTATGACTCCTGATTTCTTTCCTATGTTCTCTAACTCCAGGGTTGTCTCCCTTTGTGATTTCTTTATTGTTTCTATTTCTGTTTTTAATTCCTGAATCATTTTGTTCATTTGTTTGATTGTGTTTTCCTGTAATTCTGCCCATTTGATTGTGTTTTCCTGTAATTCTTCAAGGGATTTTTGTGTGTCCTCTTTAAGGGCTTCCAGTTGTTTACCTGTGTTCTCTTGTATTTCTTTAAGGGAGTTATTTATTTCCTTCTTAAAATCTTCTATCATCCTCTTGATAAGTGATTTTAAGTCTGAGTCTTCCTTTTCTGGTGTGTTGGGGTATCCAGAGCTGGCTGTTGTGGTAGAGCTGGGTTCTGATGAAGCCAAGTAGTCTTGGTTTCTGTTCCTTGTGTTCTTGCCCTTGCCTTTCACCATCTGGTTATCTCTGGTGTTAGCTGGTCTTTCTCTCACTGACTGTGGTTTGTCTTTCCTTCAAGCTCAGATGTCATTTTCCTGGGAGACCAGTTCTCTCTCCCAGCTGTTCTTCAGACCCTGAGTCTGGAGCCTGCCTTCCGCTGGCTCCTCAGCACTAGTGGGCGGGTAGCTTTCTCTGTTCACTGCTTGTATATGGAGGCCTGGTGGCCCAGGTGGGGGTCTCTGGTCACAGGTGGAAGCAGGCAGGCTCTTATCTCCCGACTTTTCCTCAGTCCCTGCCTCAAATCAGAACTTAAGAGCATATAAGGTACTTTCATGAACCCATGCTGAGATTAATAAGTCTCACTGCTTGCAGGGTTATGAGAAGTGCTACATAAATCTTAATAATATTCTGACTTAAATCAGCACATGCTACAGATAGGATTATATCCCTTATATATATATTTTGAGCGAGAGTTTTACTGTGTATCCCAGGGTATCCTTAAACTCACAGAGATTTTCCTTCCTCAGCAACCTTAGTGATAGGATATAGGCCTGAGATACCACTGCAGCTCAGGTATCATCACATTCTGATCTAATGAGAATGTGCAAGGTTAGAAATAAGACTGAAATAAGGCACAGAAAGCAATACAGCTCTTGCATATTGTCAGAAGCACAGTTATGATGCAATTGCATTTTAAAACATTTACTATTTGTCTTCTGAGAAGCAATCATGATACTCTGGTAAGTGATAAGAAAGAAGTAATAATCGCTAGCTTAAAAACATATACAATATAGTTAGTGGGAATAAACATATGCAGCCTGTAAAATAAAATAATTAAAATCAACAGTCTAAAAGGCTCAAATCGGTACAGCTTGAATAAGCAACAAGCGTGTGATTACCCAGGACCACCATAAGATGTTTAGGGAAGGCCTGAGGCACTTTCCTTAAGGTGATGAAGCCCTTTCCAGTCCTATAGCCAGTTCTAAGCAATGACCCATGGGAAGGCACAAGTACAAATGGTATGCCCTTGTGAAGGATGACAATTAGATGTTAGGTTGTGTTAAGGGCTGGAGTATAGAAAATAACGGGTGACTTATGTGTGGGTGTTGGGTCATGGGCAAGACTTGAGATTTGAAAATTACAATGTTGGTAAAAATAGGAATCTACTGAGTCTGGGAGTCTAGGGAGTAGGAATCTGTGCTTAGAAGTCAGTTGAGAGAATAGAAATACCCATCTGTTCTTTCTTTAATCTCATGCCCATTCATCACTTACACATGCCTCAGAATGTCCTGTGAACTTTGGAGCAAAACAAAGAATACTCTGAACATATCTAGACACATGGTGCTTATGCTTCAGCGAAAGGAGTTACAAATACACAAGACACTAATAAATGACATAGTTACCAGATAACTGCAATGAAGAAAATGAATGTAAATAAAGACACAGAGAGAGAGAGAGAGAGAGAGAGAGAGAGGCGCATGTGCGTACATACACAGAGACATACATACACACACATACACACACACATGCATACACACACATACACAGAGTACTTGTTTATTTGCTTATTAAGACACCTCATTTGCTTCTGCTCCCAAGAGCTAAGAGTATAGCTCAGCTATGAGTTTTTTACTTTGAAATTTGGAGCTAAGGGAAGGAGAATGGAACCTTTCCTCAGTGACATCCCCATTTGGATTAGAAAAACTTATTGATAGAATGCTTTCCCAGCATGCACAGGGTCTGGGTACGATCCCTTCAATTAAAAAAAAAAAAAAAAAAAAAGGTAGGCAAAGCTGAATAAAACAGATGCAACAAAGAAGAGGAAACAGGAAGTCACAGAAAGGTGGATACAATTACATTGTTATTAAGACCTAAACCAGAAAGTATGGCCTCAGTTCCAAACTAACATCTGGTCCCCTAACTCGTAGGAGATTCTACTAATTTATGTTTCATGGAGTCCTCACAGCTAAGCCCCCAGACACTGCATCTTTATTTGAATTTGTATATACTTAAGAATGTGGTCTTAGTCTGGTGCAATGATTGCCAGGAGACAGACAAAATTCAAAATACTGGAGAGCGCTGGGATTAAGGAGGAGAAGGCAAGAAACAGGTGTCTAAGCAGACAAGCAGAGCTTTGAGGACCCAGTCATATGTAAATTGAGTAAAACTGGAATTAGTAGAATTTGTTATGGGCGAGTGACCAGATGTCAGTATGGAACTGAGGCCTCGGTTTCTGGTTTAGGTCTTTGTAACAACGTAATTGTATCCATCTATGTGACTTGCTGTTTCCTCTCTTTGTAGCATATGTTTCAGTCAGTTTCGCCTATCTTTTTTGTTTGTTTATTTTGTTTTTTGTTTTGTTTGGTCTGTGTTTTTGTTTTGTTTTTTGTTTGATTTTATGTCACAGAGATCAAACCCAACCCCTGTGCATGATGGGAAAGCACTCTATCAGTAAGCTTTGCTCTGCACTCCTTGACAGAGCTTAGGAATGCTAAGAAAATTCTTAACCTGGAGTGCATTATCAATTCCACAATTCCACAGCTTCATATTTATTTCCTTTTGAAATAAAATCTCTTCCAGCCTAGGCTGCTCACAGACTCACTGCTGAGGTTGGCCTTGAACTCCCAATTTCCTGTCCCCACCTCCTAGGTATTGAAATTACAGATGTGTGATGAATATACTTACTTGAGATGATTTTTCATTATTAATGTTGCCATGTTGTAAAGGCTAATTTACCAATTAGGAGTTGGATATGACCATCTTTGTGAGGTTTAGAATAAGGGATCCCTCCAAAAGGCTTTAGCTAGGGTGTTATTAAGAGTGAGTGGAATGTGAGGGCTTCACCTTCACCAATAGACTCAATTTGACTGCATTTTTAGGACAGCATTATCATCCCTCATCTCTCCCCAACTCCACCCCCCTGTTCTCTGTCACTGTTTCTTTCTTGTTGCAGTTTGGTGTTTTGTTGTGTATTGTAATACAAAGAGCAGGTCTCGAAGACCTGGTTGCCCCAGAGACAAGAGAGTCTGCAGGTAGACCCAAGTGCCCCTATGTGACTTTGCCCCCAAGTTATTTCTGATTGGTAAACAAAGAGGCTGATGACTAATAACTGGGCAGAAGAGACAGAAGCAGGGTTTAGGATTCCCCACCTTGGGAGTCTGAAGAGAACCTAGAGGGAGAGAAGGAATGGAGGAGAAACCCTCATGGGGTAGGTGAGTCATGAATAGGTAGCTCTAAGGGTTAGCCAATTGGAGTTAAGAGCAGCCCAGATGAAACATAGTAAGTATAATTTGGGGCTATAGAAAAGTAGATTCTAGTAGCATAGAAGATATCTGCCCAGTTCTTATGCTATTTAAGGCTTATTGTAAATAATAAAAGTTGTATGTCTTTTTATCTGGGAACTGAATGGCCAAAGGTGAGGTAGAAACCCCAGATTGGGATTAAACATTTCTACAACACTTTCTTTCTCTCTCTCTCTCTCTCTCTCTCTTTCTCTCTCTCTCTCTCTCTCTCTCTCTCTGTCTCTCTCTCTCTCTCTCTGTCTGTCTTTCTCTTTCTGTCTCTCTGTTTCTTTCTGCCTCTCTCTCTGTCTCTCTGTCTCTGTCTCTCTTTCTCTCTCTCTCTCTCTCTCTCTCTCTCTCTCTCTCTCTCACACACACACACACACACACACACACACACACACATCTCTCTTTCCCTCTGCTTCCTGGCTACAGTAAGTTGAGTAGCTTTGCTCCTCTGTACCTCAGCATCAAGAAGTTCTGCTTCACCACAGGACCATAAACAATGGAGCCAGCTGACCATGAACTGAAAACGAAACTCTCTTTTTTATAAATTGTTTCTCTTGGGCTGGAGAGATGGCCCAGAGGATTAGAGGACTGTCTGCTCTTCCAGAGAACATAGGTTCATTTGTCATCATCTCCACAGGTGCTTACAGCTATCTGACCTCCACTTGCAGGGGATCCCATACCCTCTTCTGGACCCCTTGGGCACCAGGTATGTTAGAGGTACAAAGACACACACATAGGCAAAATACCTATAAATATCAAATAAATAATTAGAGCAATTTAAAAAACCTGTTTCTTTAGGTATTTGTCAAAGCAGTGGACAAGTAACTAATACAATTTTCCAGCTATGGATTCCTGGAGCAGAACAATAGTGTTAGGTAGAAAAAGGGAGAAAGCATTCAGGAGAAGCTCAAGTCTTAGTGGAGATGGGATAACAAAGAGAAAATCCATTCAAAGACTCCTGGATTATAAACCTATGATCTTAAGCTAAGAAATTCAGGAGAGCATCGGTATCAACATCCCCCCCCCCCCATAATTGGTGCAACCAAACACTTATCAAACACCTTAAGGAAGGTAGGTTTATTTTGGCTTACAGTTTGAGGAGATACAATCCATCATGGGGAAGAGGCCATTGTGGCAATGTGGCAATGCTGGTGACAACATGTGGCATGAGTGACAAGGAAGGAGAGAAAGAGAGATGCCAGCCTCAGGTAGTTTTCTCATTTTCATTTTTTTTCTTCAGGCTAAGACTACAGCCTGTGGGATAACGTTGCCCACATTCATGATGGACCTGTCCCTGCTAGTGGTTCCTCCTTGGAAATATTCTCATGAATATACCAGAAGCCTATTCCACTAATGCCTTAGGCACTTCTGAACCCAATCATATTGATAATGAAATTTACTATCACAGCATCGAACTTGAGGAAAAAGTAATGAATTTTTAAAAATGGAAATAGAAAGGAAAGGAAAGGGCATGCCTGCTCCTAGGTGTGGTTAAGGAGAAAGTTTATTGTAGAGATGTGGGAAAGCACAACACCACAATCAGGGACCTCTGGGAGAGTCCAGAGTGGACGTGACTCTGAGCTGGGCCATGGGAGGAGAGGGGGAGGGGAAAGGTACAGCAACCAAGAGGCCCAAAGGTACAAAAAGAGCAGGCAACCAAAATGATTGGATTGTATAGGGAAGAGCAGTCCAGCACCCTGGACTGGAGAGTTCAGAATAGGGGGATGAGGTATGCCAGGCAAAAGAACCCTGTAACAGGTAAGTACTAAAGGATGCCTGGAGAAACTGGTGGCCAGGTCTGCTTGGATATGTTAAATTGGTACCTCACCTCAACCTTTGTCCAGGGTTTGAAGCCTAACAAGAACCAACTCCCACACATTTTCCACTGACCATCACACATATGCTTTGGCATGTTTGTCCTCCCCATACACAGATAAATAAATGTAATGAAACATTTTATTTTTAAGTCATGGAAATGGATGAGTGTAGATCAGGGTGTAACCCTTGTAACCAATGCTTCAGTTCCTCACTTGTGAAATGAATGTTTCTTGTCTCTTTCTTTCTTTCTTTCATTCTTTCTTTCTTTCTTCCTTTCTTTCTTTTTGTTAGAGACAGTATCTCCATGTAGTCCTGGCTGTCCTCAAACTCACAGAAATCCTCCTGTTTTTGCTTTCCTGGATGCTGGGACTAAGCCTGGCAAGAGCATTTTCTTATGGTGATTTGAAGAGTCACTCTCTTCTCTAAATGAGTAGGATTTTGTAAATCAAAATCATTTCCCTTATCTCTTTGCTTATCTCTTTATCTTTTGTGATTTCAAGATGATGGCCCACAAGATAATCATCATAGGAATGCAAATTATGTTAATAAACAAGGATTATTTAGATCTTCCTTAGGTTTGTATAAGCTAAGCTGCATGATTAGGATTGCAGGGCTTGTACATGCTCAGGTTGTCTCCTGGTTTAGTAGCTTTCCTCAGCACAACTACCTGAGTTTATTGCGCTCCTGGTTTATTACTATCCCTGTAGAATGGGAATGCTATGCTTTCTCCTGGGATTCTGCCACTATAACAATTATACATTGTTAAAATGTTCCTTCTGTTCCTTCCAGTTTCAATCATTTTGCTACAATATGCTACCCATATAGGATTGGAGAGTCCTGCTTTCTTCAGTCAGCCAGTTCAGGCATGCTGTAGAGTCTATAAAAATCCTAAAACCACAATAGGAGAAAGAGCAGCATATCAGATTTTGTTAATTGAGTTAAGAATTCAAGCCCAGTGCCTTATCTTAAAAAAAAAAAAAAAAAAAAAAGTTTAAGCAAAATTAGAGAACACTGTTAAGCTACACAACAGAAAGCAATACAGGAATTCACAGTATGTGTTACATGCTGAGGAGAAGGTCCCTGGCTATTGGGGTGTTGGTCCATCATCATGCTCCATTTTCAATTAGTTGATATGAGTTGTTGATTCAAAATAGCCAAACTACAAGTTAATAGAGAACTGTGCTAGTTGGATTTTATTGCCAATTTCATACAACTCAGAGTCACTTGGAAAGAGGAAACCTCAATGGAGAAATTGGTAGTTTATGTGGGAGTACCCAGCCCACTCTTGGTGTCAGAATAGATTTTTGAGATAGTCCAAGGGATGATACTGGATGCCAAGCTTCCAACCTGAAGCTACTACAAGTAAAGGAATATTAAGAGCCTGATCCTGAAGGGCCTTGTTTTGTTATACAGCAAACAACAACAACAACAACAACAACAACAACACACACACACACACACACACACAAGCAGAGAAATCATAGTGTGATAAGCTGTATCCATAGCTCCTTGGATTACTTTGTTGACAAGAGGTGTGTCTTAGTTAGTGTTTGCATTGCTGTGAACAGACACCATGAACAAGGCAACTCTTATAAAGGACAACATTTCCTTGGGGCTGGATTACAGGTTCAGAGGTTTAGTCCATTATCATCATAGCAGGAAGCATGGCAGCATCCAGGCAGACATGATGCTGGAGGAGCTGAGAGTTCTGCAACTTGATCCAAAGGCAACCAGGAAAAGGCTATCTTCCAGAAGCTAGGAAGAGGATCTCAAATCCAATATGCACAGTGACACACTTCCTCCAACGAGGCCACACCCACTCCAACAAAGCCATGCCTCCTAATACTGCCAATTCCTGGGCCAAGCATATTCAAACCACCACAACATGGGATAGAGCTTGGTGTGATTTAGGGAAGTGATTGCTTTCCTTGTCATTTGTCCATGACAAGAGAAGAAAACAAGCATTTGGTTAGTTTTCTAACCAACTTTTCAATGAATGTAATTTCTTAAGGTCATAAATTTCTTAATAAAAACAAAAACAAAAAGGAGATTGTTCACAGAAATATTGGGCTCACTGGTACATCATTAAATTGTATTATTAACCTCTCTTTGCTTAAGTCTACTCAGCCTTCACTGCCCAAGGCTTAGCCTACTCAGACAGTTGGAGACAGATGGTGCCACCTATTGCTGGCTCCATATCTAAGCATCTGTGAGCATGCATATGGGCTCTGCAGACTAGCTTGAGATCCATCCAGTGTGGTAGTGATTGTAGAGAACACTTAAGTCATTTATAATTTATCAGTTTCTTGGTGTGTGCCTGGTTCCTTATGGATATATGGCAGGTTTAAATTCTGGAAATTTTGTGTGGCATGTTTGACCCCACTGCTGGACTGAACCCAGGTGGAAGTCAGCCTCCACTCAGAATAGATATCACACATTGAGAAATGCAGTAATGAACTAGTGGAGCACTTTAGCATTTCCAGAGTACCTGCTGTAACTATGGGCCTGGTTATGGAGGCTTTTAAGTTTTGAAGTTTAGAGGAAATTATTCTGATGATAGATTTAATAAAACCATCCTGTGTTCATTTTATTAATTTCCCATTATATCAGTATTCAATAGGTTGATAATAATATGACATTTAAAAAATTTTTCTTTTTAGATTTATTTTATTTTTTGTGTGTATTTGCATGAATGCATGTATGCATGCATGCTTGGATGCAGGTGCTCGTAAAAGCTAGCAGGAGTGTTCCTTCTCCCTGAAACTGGAGTTACAAGGCAGTTGTTTGCCACTGTAGAGGTGCTAGGAACTGAACCAGGTTATCTGAAAGTGCTCTTAGCCACTGAGCTCTGTCTTCAGCCTCAAGTGTCATGCTATTCATAAAGACTCTTAGAGTGTTCTAGTGATGACACAATAGTTGGGAAAACAAATTGTCCCCATGCTTGTCCAACTGTCATATTCCTGACTGATAACTGCTGTTCCTGAACCAGAGAGAAGCACACTGCTTTCTCTTCCAAAGCCTGCCCTTGTAGTTGCCATTTCTAGTCAGGTCTGTTGAGTAGACTTGCTCTGAGTTCAAGTCCCCAAATTCTACTTAGAAGACCTCTTGTCTTCCTGCAAGAGACCCAATTGAGCCATGCCCATTTTGCATACCTACATTGAGATGGAGTATCTGACAGAATGTAGACCATATGTCGTCGTCTTCGTCATTGTCGTCTTCTTCTCCTTCTCCTTCTCCTTCTCCTTCTCCTTCTCCTTCTCCTTCTCCTTCTCCTTCTCCTTCTCCTTCTTCTCCTCCTCCTCCTCCTCCTCCTCCTCCTCCTCCTCCTCCTCCTCCTCCTTCTCCTCTTCCTCCTCCTCCTCCTTCTCGTCCTTCTTCTTCTTTTATTGGATATTTTCTTTATTTACATTTCAAATGTTATCCCCTTTCCTGGTTTCCCCCCTATCTCATCCACCCTCCCCCTGCTTCTATGAGGGTCTTTCCCCCATTCCCGCCTCCCCACCCTCAATTCCCCTACACTGGGGTATCTATTGAGCCTTCATATGACCAAAGACCTCTCCTCCCATCAATGCCTGACAAGGCCATTCTCTGCTATATATGTGGCTGGAGCCATGTGTACTCTTGGTTGGTGGCTTAGTATTTAAGAGCACAGTCCCTAGGATTCCCACTGCCAATTCCTAGGGATTGAACTCTCAGCCATAGTCATGGGTTTTGTGCCAGATGACAATTTAATCTTGTAATACTATGTTCTTTAACTTCTTACAATGAGGGAGGGGACAGATAAGTTAGAACACTGAGTGTCCCATCACACTCAGCCTAATTCCTTTGAGGCATAGTCTCTCCCTGACCTGGTGGGAACCTGTGTTGTTTTTCTAGGCTAGCAGCCAGGAAGCTGCAGTACTTCTTCAATCTCTATGCTCCCCAGCACTGGGGATTCAGGTACACAAGCCCGTGGCTTACATACAAACATGTGGTTTACATACAAACCCGTGGCTTACATCAAGCATGTGGCTTGTTGTAGGGGTGCTAGAATCTGCACTCAGGTCTTCCTGGTTCAATAGTAAGCAGTCTTAACCACTATGCCAATATCTCTCAAGCTACTGCTTTTATATTCTTAAGAATTTCAAGAGTTCCCTTCAAGATGAACCACAGTCTTGCCTCTGGATTATCTTCTTTGTGTGTTTTAAACAACAATGTAAAATTCTTTTGATATATATAAGTTAAAGATCACAAAGTCTGAGCCATAACCTTTGCTGTGTAAACTTTTAAAATTTCTTTGGCAGCTCTAGCTGTTTTTGTTTTGTGTTATAGAATGAGTGGTAGTAATTATAGCCTTAGAAAGGGTATTTAAAACAAAACATAGTTTGTAATGCCAAATATTCCCCCTCAGCTTTTTTATTCATAATTTTTAGATGACAGACTGATTCTAATTAAGATTAAACTCTTTACTTGTTTGGGCATAATTTTTCAATGTAAACAGCATCTTGAAGATTAAAAAATCTTAAATCTTGAACAGGATGTGGTAGTGCCTATCTGTAATTCCAGGACTTGCAAAATAGAGATGGGAGGATCAGGAGTTCAAGGTCAGTCTGAACTAGAGGACACAGTCTCAGCAAATTAATGACAAGCAGACAAAAACATAAGTCATACATATTGTGTAAGTACATACCAAGTATGTGTAAGACATCAAGTCTCTACGTCTAAACTGAGTCTGAACTGTGGGTCTCATATTACCTAGCTTGCACACTATGGAACTGCAGTTAACTGCAATCTAATTTATTATCGGGCTGTTCCACCCTGAGGGACCTCCTCCCACTCAGGCCCTAGTGTACTATGCCTGCTTGACAGTGTTCTCTGCTCCCACTTTTAACATTACCATCTATCCTATTCCTATCTAATCTGCTGTCAAGAATTCTAACTACTGCAGGCCCTGCAAAAGCTCAAAGATACTAATGTCAGAAGCCTCTGAATTCAGAGCAGAATGTTCTAAATAACCCAGAGCATCTCATTCTAGGTCCAACTCTAGATGTCTGTCAAAACTTCTAAAAACCTGACGTCCAACGTACATTTCTAAGATTGCCTCCAACTCCTCTCCCCATAAGCTCTGCTGTATGCTAGAGCTGCCTTTGCACTGCACTGGGTTAGATCTGACCTCTGCTTCTGTTGTTTCTGTTTACCCACCAAATTCCAACCCTGGCCTCAGGATCCCCTTTGGATTTCTGATTTAATTTAGCCCTTGTTTCTTCCTTGTTCACTTCAGTGCTTGCTGTTCAGGCTCTACCCTACCCTCCAGCCCTCCCCTTCCTCCCCTTCACCCCCTAGCCCTCCCTTCCCTACCATCCACTCCTCCTCACTCCCCAGCCACCTCCTCCCCCTTTGCTGGAACTCTCATGTACCTCTTTCAGATTTCATGGGCCAGTTTAGGTTTCTATGTGCGTAGCTCCTGGTTCTTTTGTCTGAAACATTCCTCCCTTATTTGGTTTCCTCCTCCAAGCGTCAGTCCAAATGTCACATCCTTAGACAGGCTTTCCAGGACCACAGTAGCTTCCAAAGTCCATCTTCTTCTCATACAGTAGCTGTCAAAGTCCATCATCTAGGATGTAGGTCCGTGAAGACACACGGAGCCTGCCTGTCCTGTCTGCTCGCTCTCCAGTACCTCCTAGAATGCTATTTCATTTTACTTCTTTGCCCCCATGGATTAAGGAGGATAGTCTATTGATTTCAAGGTTGATCTCTGCTGGTAATCCCACAGGAAGACACTCAGAAATAATGTTTTCCCAACAATCCCACACCAGTTGATACAAAAGGTTTAACCAACACAGTAGTTCATGAAGAAATATTTAATTTGGCTGTACCATCAATGCTTTTCTTAATGGGCCACCAACAGGAAAAACAATTGATTATTTTGTTAATTTGTGTGTGTGTGTATGCATTTCTGTGTATGTGTACTTGCAGGGTGCATGGTGTGTGTGTGTCTATGTGAGTGTTTATATGTGTTGTAGGTATATGCCTGGAGGCCAAAAGAAATATCTACTGCCTTCCTCAGTCATTTCCTATCTTATATAAAATAAAAGTTATTTTATCATTTCTGTCACTTATGTGTAGATGGTCTAAAAGACATCAGATTCTCTGGAGCTGGGATATAGGCAGTTGTTTGCTGCTCTACATGGGTTCTGGAAGCCTAGCATCCATTCTCTGGAAGAGCAGCAAGGGCTCTTGAGCCGTTTCTTCAACCCTTTCTCATTTATTTATTTATTTAATAGACATGATTTCTTGCTGAACTTGGAGCTCACCAACTCAGCTAGATTAGCTGGCCAGCTAGCCCCAGGGATCTACATGATTCTCCTCTTCCAGTGCGGTGGCTGTAGAAATGAATTGGCATTAGAATGGATTTGGGGGACCCGGACCCAGATGCTCGTGCTTCTCCCCGGGCCCTCATTTAGCTTATTTGGAGCAAGTATGATTCTTTCATTAAGTAGATGTTAAGTAATTATTTGTTTTTCTATGTTTATATTTATTAAAATGAAAATTGTGTTTATTATATAAAATGTTATTCAATATATTTTTTGCACATGCTTGTGCACATGTGTACCTCTAGAGGTAAGAGAAGAACTTTCAAGAGAGAGCTTTCTTATTCCACCATAGTGTGGGTTCCAAGGACCAAACTAAGGTTAAAAAGTTTTACGTTTAGTTTTTTTTTAACCCACCGAGCCATCTGGACAGCCTTGTGTTTTTCTTTTCTCTCTCCTTCCGTCTCCCTTTTCCACTTTCTCTGAACCCAGGTCTCATTATGGTGGTCTGGAACTGCCTATGTAGACCAGACTGACCTTCAACTCACTGAGACCTGCCTGCCTCTGCCTCTGTCTCTGAAGAGCTAAGGTTAAAGGGTCATCCCACGACCAGCAAGTTTTGGAAAAAACAGTTTGCAGTATATTTTTATTGCAAGTTATCTCAATTTTTACTTCACCTACAAAAATAAATGGGATAACTGTGGACTTTGAAGCCACATGATAAATAAAAATCAAATGAATTCCTGGTATGTGACCATCTTTGTAATTTGGGTAAAAAATCTAATTACTTGTTTTGTGGTATGTCTAATTGAAGAAAAATGACATGCACATGAAGAATGGCTTTTCAAAGTTTTCAAGTTGCTGTTGAGGCCTGATCATGTATTTGAGAGAGCAAACAGTCTAGTGCTACTGAGCTTGCAGGCACTGGTGTTATAAACACATATATAGGAGTGCTATTATTATCTTGGCCCCAGGCAACCGATGTGCTAAAGAAAAACCTTCTAGTGACATCTTTCAAGGCTCAGCTACTTGAGAAATACAGGAAACTTACTCAGAGATAATTCTTTCTCCTCAGAATTGCCTCAACACAGAAGCAATGGGCTTAGACTGCACACTGTCATCAGTGTATTTAAATTCCAACAGCATAAATATTTTCAAAACCCTGCAGTGTCTGGAAGTCTTTCTGTGAGATGAGTAATGGGGTTTGTGCCCATTGTGACAGCGTCCCTAAAACTGGACAGACATTCTCTGCATCAAATTTAGATGGATCTTGGAGAGCAAAAAACAACCTGTGAAAGGATTGCTGCAAATGGATGGAAAGAGTTAGGGTAACCTAATTCCTGATCCAACTGTTGGTGAACACAGCTTACATATAGTTATATTTTCTACAGTGGATTGCCATGTTTATTTTTAACTGTTCGAGTCTTTCTATTCATACCACATAACCTTGTCCTTTGTGATAGAATGAAGGTGTCAGATTAGCCTTTTACTTTACTTGTGAATGGAAAAGAAGTCTTTCAAAGTATAATGACATGAATTGTTAGGCATGGTGGCATGTGCTTTAGATCCAGGGAGGTGGAGGCAGAAAAGACAGGAGTTCAAAGTCATCTGTTGCTAGCCAGTTCAGTTTGAGTCCAGCCTAGGCTGCGTGAGAGCTTGTCTCCTACATCAAAAAGAAATATATTATGAAATGAGGACAAAATGGCATCCTTCCTTGGTTTCTGCTTCTGGTCCTGCCTCCCGTTTTCTGCTTTGAATTCCTTCTCTGACTTCTCTTCCTGATGGACTGCTATCGGGATCTGCACGCCCAAATAAAACTTTCCCTTTGCAAGTTGCTTCTGGTCAGAAAATTTTATCCCAGCGATAGAAAGCAAATCGAAAGAAAAGAAGTGTTTTTTAAAAATACTGAAGATAGTAATTAGGAGATGAACGAAGGAGTTGCAGGGAGATAGCGACTGCTTTTGATATGGCAGAAGCCCTGCAGACCTCCTAACCAGGTGCTCAGAAATACGGTTTCTCATGAATCCTCATGTCTGTCTGCTTTGAGATATGGATTCACTAAGTAGCTTAGGCTGACCTTGAACTCATAGATGAGATTTTGTTTCTACTTAGCAAATGCCGGGATGACAGGTGTGGGCTACCACGCTTGTAAGGGATCCAATACCTTTCTTCACATAGAAGTTATGTGCCTCAAATTGCTTTGCAGACTTGGGATTCTGCCTGATTTTTTGTTGTTTCTAAGTTTGGACTTATGTATTTTATCCTTTGAAATGTCTTAAATTAGTCTTTTTGAGTGGTGAGAACAGCTTGAGCAGGTTTGCTTTTTAAAGTGGTCCAACATTGTTCAATGGTAAAATGTATATGCATTTTGTATTAGGGGTTTGTTTAACGCTTCACCTTTTAAAGACTCTAAAAATGCTCAACATAATTCCTTATCTTTTCAACTTCACTTTTAGTCTTTTGGAAAAAAGAGGAAGTAGTGACTGCTTAAGGGCAAGCAGCAGTCTCTTTCTCTCTCTCTCTCTCTCTCTCTCTCTCTCTCTCTCTCTCTCTCTCT
>JADRCH010000010.1:19786142-19804204 GCA_019843965.1 Rhynchomys soricoides
CTCTCTCTCTCTCTCTCTCTCTCTCTCTCTCTCTCTCTCTCTCTCTCACACACACACACACACACACACACACACACACACACACACAAACACGCACGCACACGCATACCCCCAGGACCAGTTAGGTCACATGTTTTTAAAGCATATTTTCATTCACACCCCTAGGACCAGTTAGATCACATATTTTTAAAGCATATTTTCTGACATGAAAGGCCTGTTTCTGAAAATTAAGCATGTACATTTAGAACATAGTCTTCACCAGAGGAGCTCGCTTGAATTCCACCTTAACATCCACGGAGACCAGCCCACTTCTTAGCCCCTCCTACCAGCGGGAGAAGACTTTCTGAAGTCGGAACTGTGAAGGGCTCCCGACTGACAGAGAGCTTGAAGGCACAGAGAAGCCTGCGGATTCTCATTTAACCCTGAGAACTGTAAGCGATGCATTTACTCTCCCTGCCTGCTTCCTCTTGCACTTTCCGTAGCTATCCTTGGGCAGCTTTCTAGGAGGAAGGCAGCCACACGACGCGTGATAAAACCTCACTTCGTTCACTCCTCTGCCTTTGGGAAAGGTTCACAAAGCAGGCTTCAGTTTCCTTCTAACTGATGAGGATTTGGTTTCCTGGGTCTAAGAGCAGATTGGAATAAAGGTGTAGGTTGTTTCCTTCAGCGGGTGCTGGGAAATTGAGTTTTTATAGAGAAGTGAGTTGGCGCGCCTTTGTGTTCCACGTGATGTCACCCAGTGATTCCTGATTCCTGGATTTGAATTGCATGCTGCTTGTCAGTGAAGATGTTTAGGGGCAGTTTGGAGACTCATTTGAATTTTAATGGATAAAAAAGGTCATACTAGTGACTTATGCAGCGAATTCCTGGGTATTTAATGGGTTTCTGTTACGTGACAGACACTACTGAAAAAACTAACCATGAACTAACAAGCATTGCTGCTCTCAGACTTTGGGTAATTTGTGACAGAAGAACAGGTCAAAACATTTTGGAAGATACTTTATCAAGTTGCACGCTTGAAATTTAAATGTGAATATCATTTTAGAACTGAGGTTCAAAAGATGGAAGGGGGAAAGGCACTTGGTTTTGAAATACGTGACTTAACCTCTTTACGTCGTTTTCAACTCAATGATTTCAGCCTTAAGTATATATTCATCACTTCAGACACAGGTTAAGAAAAATGCTGTGGATGTTGACTGATGGTTTAAACTGCTTTCACGAGAGGCCAGTGGAGAGCGTTAGAGATATGCCACTTATTATATTTCAGATTCTAATTTGGGAAGTGGGGTATATTTTGTTTTGCTTCTGTTTGTTAGATGAGTTTGAAATTGCAGCCAAAGCAATTCACATGGAGTTTAATGAAATAAATGTATCGAGTCTGAAATTATATTCCAGATATACTGAGCCCTTGCCAGTGAAACCGGTCTCCACTTTCACTGAGCTCAGGAAGAGTTAAATTTTAAATTAAGCAATAGTTGTGAAATGCATAGAGAAGTTTAATGGCCTTCTCTCAAGGTTTTACAAAACTTCCCCTAAGGAAAACATATTTTATGGGAAGAGACATGGTTTCACTTTAACTCTCTAAGTTTTTAAATAGCATTTCATATTTATTTTTAAATAGAAAAAATAAAGTTGGGAGACACATGTCTTAGCCTCTGATAAAGTTCATGTCATAGAGGTAAACTAGCCTGTTTTTAACCTTGTCTTTCCTAGTGCTGCTACTTAGAAAGCAGGGCCTTGAAGCTGATTGTTTAAATATTAATAAACACGGTCCAGGAGGAAAAAAAGGGCGACAAAAGTTACAGTTTGTTTTTCCTCCCTTATTTATTTATTTATTTTTCTCCTGTTTTCTTTCTTTTTGATTGCTAACTCTGGAGTTCTCCTAGGATAATGAACGCATGCTTGTCCAGTGCACACAAATCTGAAAGATAGAAATTCACACATTTACCAAAGGAATGGAACATTTCATAAACCTTTGGATTTTTTGATAATTTATGAAGGTTACGCAGCAAGCGCTTCCACGTGTGTGTCAGAGCTGCTTCACCTTCGTAGTCTAGCATCTCAAGGGGCAGTTGTTCATTGATAGGAATTCCAAGCACCCTAGTGCCACAGATACAGTCACTTCCTCGAAAGCCAGTGACCTAGATTCTAGACTCAACCCCAACAACACTCTCCATGAAATGTTAGGCCTACCATTGTTTTCAACTTTTGATGAGTTGTTTGTTTCAATACAATAAACTTAATGGAAAAGTAGATGCATTTAATATTATTTTTATTACAAAGATAATTCACACCCATTGTCAAAAATCTTGTTAAATAATAGAAAAATTGCAAAGAACAAAATAAAAAAATATATTTATTCTCCTCTAAGGAGTTAATTAATTTCAAATGATCTTTGCTTATTTACTCCTTTTGAATTTATTGATTATCTAGCATGCATTGACACATAGAGAAAGAATCCATGTATTTTCATTAATTTATGCCTTAACACGTTTCCCTTTATACCGTATAATCTACTCACAAACTCACAAATTTGGGGGTCAGATTTTGGTGCTATTTTATATGGTATTCGCTCCTGATTTATGATTTTATTAATATAACTTTTTTTATAATTGTGACTCTATATTCATCCATATTTTTAGCAAATACTATTACATCTCTACTTTGAGTCAGATATCATGTAGGTGATGATAACCTACCAAGGTTGATAGTAACCTATGAACTAAAGACTATGGCTCTTACCATGAGCTGTCTTTAGTCTGTGGATATGATGAACTGACCAGTCATTAAATTATTGAATATTTAGATTGACTATAAATATTAACCTCAGACCATTATATTATTTTATATAGCTCAGTATAATTCAGCCTTACAAGTACATTTCTAGATAGCGACGAGATCATAAACTACCTAGATTCTTAATCTCTCCATTGTCAATTATTTAGCTGTAAAATAGGAATAAAAGTAAAATTCAGTAAGCTGACAGTTCTCAAAATATTTAACAAAATGCCACTGAGTACTAGTTAATCTTTGTCATTTTGCTTTGGAGGAGTATATGCATTCATAAGTAGCTTGAATGAGCTTATGTAGCTTAAGTATTAGAGTTTCCCTAAGATAACATTGGATGGTATCGTACAGGATAAGCAGAGAATCCGGTCATTCAAACAACTGCTACAGGAAAAGTGCTACCTTATTTATGATTGTATCTTTCTTAACCTAGTTTGGCAGATATTCAGAATGGTTACTTGGAATGGTGCTCTTTTCCATGTGACTTTAACATTCTGTTTTCCTCAGTGGTAACTTTTAGCCTAGCTGATCTAAACAGCCATAGTTCAAAGATCTTTTAGAATCCTCATAGATTTTGGAGAATGCCAAGGATCTTAAAGATACAGATGTAATCCCAAAGTAGAAATAGAAATCCTGGAAACATTATCTTCCTCATCTTTTAGGGAGTTTTCTCAGTGTTTCATGGAACTTCCCTTCACAATGGGCAGGAGGCACACGAAGGTAAGAGCAAATCATGTTCTCATAGACTCATAGTTCACCAAAATTGAGGAAATGCAAGAGAATTCTGAGAATATGCCTCAAAACTTCTGTAGCTTCTTTTGCAGCACTGGAGACATCCAGGCTTGCTTAAGAGAAAGTAGGGCAAAAGTCAAGAGCTGGTTATGTGATGGTTGCTAGTAAGAAAGTTTGTAAAAAGAATGCCCACATTTGTCAATAATCAACTTTGACCAACTCAAGTCATCTTCTACCTCTTGACTATCAGGATACCAAAACTGGGGAAAAGACCATGATTCTGGGGTTCATTTTAGAGAAGGCAGCCAGCAGAGAAGGTATTCTGATCTTTTGATACCATCACCTCTGTGTGTGTATGTTTTGAAGATGGGGCTGTAGCATGTTTTTGCTGCTCTTGATGTGTAGACCTCAGTTAGTGTTTTACTGTCTGTGACTCTTAATCCACCCATAGCAATCTTGAAATACAGTTTCCTTACCTTCTTAAACAAATGTAAATAACTCAGTGCTGACCATAAGCAGTTTTGAAAACCTGCACTACCAGTTTAATCACTTAATTAATTCAAATGTCTTTAGAGAAACTCAACAAAGGCCTGTTGAGTGAGCTGGGATCAAAAGACAGTAGCCAGGCAGACCTTTTCTTTCTTTCTTTCTTTCTTTCTTTCTTTCTTTCTTTCTTTAGATCAAATAATTTATTTTATTGTGATATTGAGAGTAAATACAGATATTTAATTAACAAAACAAAAATGATGGAAAACAGAAGCAATAAATGAAGATGGCAATACTGCCCATGATCACAACCTCATGGTCAGAATCCCAGTTGTAAAGATAGCAGCTGGTGTCACTTTATTGCATTTAACAGGGGAAAAGTTAGTTGTGGGATGTAAAAGACCCACTAGGCCCCTCTCACCCCAACTGGGCACACCTCTTGCTGCCTCCTTTGGTGCAGAAGAAGAAGGGTGGGCTTCTCCCTGAGGACCTCATGGTCACACAGCAAAGCAGCTTCTTGCCCTCAATGCCCACCCCACATCTAGAACACCAAGCTCCACAGGGGCACAGAACAGCAAGGATGAGTGTCTTGCTTCCAAAGGCTTTGGGTAGAGACAAAAACAATCTGTCTTGTTTTCTTTTCTTTCTTATTAACATGTGCAGCTGGGAACAATTTTCTTAGTCTTCTACTCCTTTGCTTGGGTTTGGAATCTACAGGCAACTTTAGGTATTTTAGGTAGAGCAGGTTTTCAGTTAGCAGAAAGTGCCCATAATATGTCCAATTTTGGCATTCTTATCAAATGAAAACACAAGAAAACTTCTGTGTCTGAAAGACTCAACTTATATTTTCTTACTCATTTGTGTTTATGAGCTATTTTCCAGTCATTTAGTTTGAAGAAAAATATGAGTTCTATTATTATCTCCTATTTATATAGTGCTAAATGGTTTAGAGGAAGGCTACATAAGAACTTTAACTGAGACTGGTAGCACAGGCAGGTAATCCCAGCTACTTGAGAAACTGACACTGGAGGCTAGCAAATTCAAGGCATACCTGGGCTACCCATTAAGTTCCTTTGCTTGTCAAACATTCACTAAACTGTAGATTCTGTTCCCCAATTCTGAAAAAGATAAAAACAAACACCACAAAGAGAACAGAAAATTCCATTCATTTTTTGTTTTTGTTGATGTTGTTGTTGATAACTGAATAAGCAGAGCAGTCACTACTGTTGGCATTTACAGATATGAAAGAGAAATTTGGGGAAAAAAATCAAATAGCTCTCTGCACAAGTTCATGTCCATGGAATCCACCTGATGTACTTTGTATACTTTTTATTAGAGCAGCCATGTTGTTCATATTCACTGTTCTTGATATGCCTTAGAGAAACTGTAAGGGGAGGCTCAGCACAGTGCAGGTCCCAAAGCCTAGTCCCACAGTAGGTCAATTGGTCTGCCCTTGCCACCAGTTCACTGATTGACAGGACACTGCACCCATGTCTCAGAATGACTGAAAAGATTAGTTTCAGATTTGTAATTTCAGGGTTTTTGAATTACTTAATAATTTATATAAGCACATAGTATTTAAAGAAAATAAGGCATATAGTATTTTATCAAATCTACAAAATAGACATATTAAAGACTGAATCATGATAAGAAATAATTATTTAACCAAGGATTTATATCTAGGAGTCTGAAGGTTCTTTCCATCTCTGATTATGCTGGACAGTACAAAGCATTTGCATTCACCCTTTGTAGGAAGAAGTTTACTTCTTACAAAGTAAGAAGTTTACTTTCCCTAGCAATCTAGAAGCTTGCAGTCAAGAAGATGACTTGACTGAGAGAAGATGCTTCTTCTCAGGGCTTATAAACTTCAATTATAAACCATTCTCAGTATGCATATGCATGACTTGGTCATAAGTGACAGCTGAGGCCTGAATGCTGGGTACAACTCTGCTTCTAGAAACATTATGTCAGCAAATAGCTTCGGAATTTCAACCAGTGAATTGGCACACTTCCTATTTGCACCATACTTCATGCCCATAGCTTTGACAAGATAAGCAAGTTGAATGCAGTCTATTAGCAGCACACTGGTTGTTAACCCCTGGTTGAAAGATATTTCCTTGTTGGATTCATGGATCTGTAATTTCAGAAGATATTCTTTGGGGTCGTCTAGGGGGAGAAAAAGGGTGTTTTAAATTTTTAGGTCCTGGTGTTTATTTATGGAAACAAAAAGGCAATTGATTTTGTGGATTTTTTTACCTGTATTTTATGCAACATTTTGAAACATGGAGAGGAGTAATTTAGAGCAAGTATGTCAGAATTATAAAAAAACAACTTGGAGGAAAATGCATTAAGATGTATACATGCATAAGGGTACAGCTCACTCCATACAGACTCTCTCATCTATAATTTTGGTGTCATAATAACTACCAACTACTCGCTGTGTCCACTATAAACGCAAAGAGTTTTCTATTTCCTTTTCATCCCATTGTCATAAAGAAGAGGGAGGTGATTTTAAAATCAACTGAGTTTATGAACACAGATTAAAGAATAAAAACCTGGCATTTTTCTAATTCATGGAAGAGCTTGTACTCTTACTGTACAATGTACATGTCCAAGCAACACTTTCTAAGTAGTGGTAGAGTCCTGATTCTCAGAAGTTACAACTAGCACACTTTGTGAAAATTCTTTGTAGCAAAAGTTATAATTTAAATACATTTCTTGAAATCAAAGGTATAGACGCATGCCTGTAATTTCAGGCAGGTAAATCAGAAGTTGAAGGATTGTCTAGGAAACAGAGTGAGTTCAAGGCTTGCCTGGTCAATTTAATGAGGTCATGACTCAGTGGATAGTGAAACAATAGGGCTAGGACAGAGCTCAGTGGTAGTGTATTTGCTGAACCTGTGCAAGACCCTACTCTCAAAACTAAGAAAATAAATACCAAAATACAAAGATTTAATTTAAAGCTATTAAACAGTTATTATAATCTATTACTTCTCTTTATTTCCTGAGTTAGCAACAACCAGAGATTTAAATTTAAAATATGTAAACATTTACAATATTTAAACGAACTTCTTCCCTCCTTTGCATTGTCCACAGTGATGCCTCTCTCTTGTCAATGACAAATGGTGAAATGGTCAACTTAGGAAGACTTGAGGGATGAGAGGCGATGTGTTCGAGGTACATAGTCCGAGGGTAAAATGGCTCCTGGCAGAGAACAGCATTCGTAAAGGAACCTGCAAAGAAGCAACTGTAAAATCAGATGAGAAAACAGGGGTTTACTTAGGATAATGTGGGAGCTCAGGAAAGATAGTGGTTCCAGAGGAGACAAAGGTTAGGAAGGATGAAGGTGGAGGGCTGGCTTCTATGTTTGAGAAGGTGGAGTTTGTTCCTGATCTTCCCCCAGGTTTATCTCAGTGCAGTGATGGAGACGGTCTAGAGCAGGAAGCAGAAGTGGGATAGAGATACTGGAAGCAGAGGACAGGTCAGAGCTGGATACAGCAAGGAAAGGATCCTTTCTAGAAGGATTGGGGACTGGTGGAGACTCTAGTATGGTGCCTATCAGATGATCTGATCAAAGCTAATGTTTGATGATTCAGGAAAGAAAATCTTTGCCATCAGAGTAGAGTCCTTGAGAGGGTGAGGAGGTAAGAATCTCCCATTCAGAGCCTTTGCACTGGGTCTATCCAGGGAAGGGATGGGAAGGCTGCCTCTTCAGTGAGGGATCGTCACATGTAGCTAAGAGAGTATAGGTGGGTGAGGTCCTGGAGGGTGAGAAGGAAGTCAAGTCACGTCGACGAGTGGGGGTGCTTCTTCATGTTCTGAGGATGGGAATCTAAATTACAACCATGGCTTGGTAGGGTGGTGTCTCTGTAGCAGTTGATTTTAGAGTGTGTCTTCTGTTTTGCTTTTTGTTTTTTTCCCAAAAAGGAGAAGGAGGAAAGAAAGGGCGAACGAAAGGAAGAGAGAAAGAAAAAGAAATAAAGGAAAGAAGGAAGGAAGGAAGAAAAAAATTAAAAACCTTGAAAATAAAACAGTGTGTTCAGTAAAAACAGCCAAACAGTACCAGAGCTTAAAAATAAAACACCTCACATAAAAACACATAGAAATCCGTGAACGTTTAGGACTCAGGTTCTTTAATGTAAGTTAGTTAGTGACTGGCAGGGTGTGTCACACTTTGGCTTGGTTTCCAGTAGGCAGGAATGGAGCCTTTGTTCTTCTCAAACCCCTGCTGGATTCCATGCCTCTCCCTGTCCATGTTAGGCTGGCTTCTACACCTCATCGAATCTCAATGACTTCTGACCTGTTCCAAGAGCCGTGTTCCGGGATATGTTTTCCTCATGTACCAATTGGTAGAATTGCTGCTGAAGTTGATTTGGGTTCTGTTTGCCCCCTCCCTGGCTCCTGCTGGTTCCCTAGTGATGACCTTAGGTCTCACTTGAAGTACCTAGGCAGCCTTTTGTTTACTACTCCAGTTTCAGAGGAACAAGTAAAAATACATTATTTTAAGACAGGCGTTTTGGGCTGGAACTCAGTATTTCAACCACTCTGGAGCCTCAGCTTCCTCCTGCTGGGATTATAGGTGTGTGTTATAACTGGCTCTCAGAGTGTTGGTGTATCTGATAAGATAGTCTAGAATTTGGTTACACTGATGGAATTCCACAGTACCTGGTTGGGAGTTAGCAGAAGAGTCCTTGCCTGGCATGTCTGAGACTCTGGGGTCTATCCCTAGTACCACCAAAGAAGAAAAGCAAATCCAAGTTGTACCATTATCATACTACACTTGAGACAATTAGTAATAAAACAATAACCAAAAAGTGAATCTTCCTCAGAGTTCTACTACGGGGCTCTGCTTTCTTCAACCGGACTATTTTTTCTTTTTCCTTTTGTTCTTTCTTTGTTATCTGAAAGTCACTTCTTTTGCTTCTTTGTTCAAGTACCAGAGTCTTAGGGAACAGCTGGTTATCATAAGCAAAGTGATGGGTTCTTCCTACCCGTGACAAAAACCAATATTATTGAAATATTAGCTCATATCTTTCCTTAAAGCTAAAAATAAATCACATTTTAAAGTCCATTAGCCATTTTCATAAATTCTCTGTACATAAAAGAGCCTTACTTCTAAACTAATTAGAACCTTAGTCTGAGGGGCTCAAGCTGTTCAGCAAGTAAGAGGAGTGGACAGTCCAGTCAGAGACTGGGAGATTGTCTCTGGCCTTGCTGTGAATGCTTAGGAACCTCTTCCCTTCCCTTCCCTTCCCTTCCCTTCCCTTCCCTTCCCTTCCCTTCCCCTCCCCTCCTCTCCCCTCCCCCCCCCCCCCCCCCCTCCCCTCCTCTCCCCTCCCTTCCCTTCCCTTCCTTCCTCTCTCTCTCCTCCCCTCCCACTTTCATTATGGTCATGAAATGCAAAGTCACTGTATGCTTCCCTTCTGGTTCTGCTCATGTTCCTTAGGTTATGGCTTAGTTAACAGTCAGCCAACTTCCTCATCTCTAAAACCAAGGAGACTGTCAGACATTTGTTTTGTTAATTTTATATTTAAAAAAAAAAAAGTATTGATAGAAGCTGAACTGAGGCCCTAGAAATTTGATTAAGACCTTCGTACAGCTTTCTAGTTCAGGCACAAAGGTGGAGGAAACATACAGCTGGTATTTGGAGGGAATGATGGTCACTTTAAATCATCTAATTCAATCCATCATTGTATAGCATTCAAGGTGTAGTACAAGAGCATTATGGTGCTAGCAAAGGACAATGGCCCAGAGAGAATGCGTTTCTGTCATTTTACCCAATAGAGGTCTGCCATGGTACCGTATCTCATCATAATGGTTTCCCTTTATAATCTGATAGTCTTATTAAATGGATTTAAGCTCAGGCTGTATTGAGGCATTCCTTACTAACCTTCACTAGACTGCCACCAGGTTCCACAACCAAAAGGTGATTAAGAACTATTGAGAATACGTCCCTCAACTACAAACTTTATCTTTATAGACACCTTAGTCCTGCAAAAGACTGGGTTTGTTTCTCATTACAAAAGGGAATTGCCATTCGTAGTATCTAGAAACAGATTTTTTTTTTAAGATTTCTTACATCTGAGAAGAAAATTGTGTCTTTGAACCCTTTTTCCAAGTTACACAATCCTGCACCTTCAGATTTGTGTTCTCATGTTTAATGGTTAAACTTCCTCATGATGCCTAGACAGCTGTGTGCAGTGCTCCCTCACGTTTGCACCCCCCCCCCCTTATAGTTTTTGGTTCAGTTGTTCCACTTAAAAATCCTGTTGACATCACATTTTAAAGTACAAACAAGACCAGTATCCCAAGTTTTCGAAATAGTTGCTGATCCACACTGATCGTAAAACCAAGTGCAGAAATTCATTTTGAATGAAAATGGCTCCCAGGAGACAGTTATCCACAGATGGATTTCCACAAGGCTTTGCCTGGACTTTGTCTTAGAGAAAATATGGGGCTTTCCCTGTGGGGCAAGATTTAGTGAATCATGGGTAGAAAACAAAACAAAACAAAAAAACCCCAAAACCCATCAGTTAAAGACCCAGTGGGTCCTGCTGTGAAACACAAGGATTCCCAAAGGGTCATATTTGCAATTTCCAGTCTGCAGAAAGCACACAGCCTTGGCTTCAAAGCATACCCGACTTCTTGGCACATCCACCTTCTTGGCACTTTGTAGCACTTTGTTAGATGTGTTTTAACTGAATGCCTTCTCAGTTTCTGTAAGGGAGAAGGCAGAACATCCTCACTCCATATTTTCTAAAAATGAATGGTGAGAATTTTCCAGCCATCTCTGTAATGCTATTCCATTATTGGTCTGATTGACAAAGGGATTTTTAAAAAAACAATCAGGGTAATATCCATAAGCAAACAGCTTATAACTGTGGTTCAAATATAGAAAAGTATAAAAGATGAAAGAAAGCATGAAGTTGTCTTTCATCAGTAACATGGGGAAGCTCAGCTACTAATTTTCCTTAATTTCATTCATTAAGTATACTCTACACCACCAAACTGGTAACTTGGTCATTAACCTACTGACCAAGCTAAAATGCATATATTTATTTCACTTTAACTTTGATTAATTTTTGAAATCTTTAATGTATACACTGAGGTATGAAGAGTGAGAAATCAATGTCCAGCTGTCCAGCTAGCTAGGCTAGCTTGGCTGGGCTTGTCTGTTCCTTAGGCTGCTGCTTATAAACTTGATGCAAAATGATGGCTGGCATGATAAGAGCATTCCCTCCAACTTCAAAATTTTATGACTCTTAAATATGGCCAGAATGGCCACTTGCTTAGGTGAAAAGATGGAAAATAACAGCCAACATGAACGTCAAGGAAAGAACATGAGAAAATTGTCTGGGGACTGAGGTGTTTTGCTTTGTTTGTAATTCACTGTGAAACTGGGCTGGCCAGTTTGCTTACTCTGAGATGCACAGGTTCCCTGGAGTGAGTGTTTCCTAGTGGCAGGTGGTGTAGGAAAATCCTACAGGGAAGCAGTGACTAGTGTTCATTGAAGTGGAATGTTGAAGGCTGTGCATGGGAGCTTACTGAGTGGTCAGGTGTGGTGGCTGCCCCAGAGAAATGGTAAGTGCTGCCTTCTAACCAAAACTCTGGCTCAGTGAAGGACTCAAAACAAGTAGGCTTCTCCTGATCATTTGCATGTCTCACTCAACAATCAGTTCCTCACGTTCACAATCCATTCCTCATTGCTGGATTCTGGACTGCTATGCCTATGTTATCGAACTGTGCTTTTAAGGGATGATGAGTTTAAAAAATGATTAGTTTAAAAAAATTCAGATGGGCCATAATCCAGCCAGCCAGATGTTCTCCTAACAGAAAATTTGAACACACAGAGACACATGGGACATTTGGGAAGAGGGGAGAGAGATGTGGGGACTGAGTGAGAAGACCAGCCCCTGTATGCAATGAGGGATGCTGAAGACACAAACATGCAGTGCTTTGATTTTGGACTTCCACTTTCTAGAACTGTAAGAAAATGAATGATTGTCACAAATCTGTAGTCTGTCTTCCTTCCTTCCTTCCTTCCTTCCTTCCTTCCTTCCTTCCTTTCTTTCTTTCCTTCTTTCTTTCTTTCTTTCTTTCTTTCTTTCTTTCTTTCTTTCTTTCTTTCTTGGTAAGACATGACATTTCTGGCATGCCACTAAGGCTTTTCAATAACTCATTTCTTCTCATGCAATTTCCAAATGTTTCTGGATATTGTATCTTTTAAAAATTGTTTATTTTGTGAGCATATGTATGTATGTAGATATTGCTTGTGTTCAACAACTGTGTGTGCTCACTCTTTTTTCCTCTGTTTCTGTGTCTTTCTCTCTGACTCTCTCTCTGACTCTCTCTCTGACTCTCTCTGTCTCTGTGTCTCTGTCTGTCTCTGTGTCTCTGTCTGTCTCTGTCTCTGTCTCTGTGTCTGTCTCTGTCTCTCTCTGTCTCTCTGTCTCTCTGTCTCTCTGTCTCTCTCTCTCTCTCTCTCTCTCTCTCTCTCTCTCTCTGTGTGTGTGTGCTTAGGTCAGAGTACAGCTTAGGAGAGTTGTTTTTTTTCCTTCCACCATGTGGGTCTTGGTTATTGAACTCAAGTCATCAAGCTTGGCAGCGAGTGCCTTTCTCACTGAGTCATCTTGCTTGCCCTTTAGAATCTTATTATCTGCTTCAAAATGATATAGAAAAAGAGAATTGCTACAAAACAGGTCAGAACTCTAGGGCTGCCTTAGTCCTGTTAAGGTTTCATCCTACTTGGGAGAGATGTTCTATACAGCACAGATGTAGAGTTTGCCTGAGTTCATGTTGTCAATTTGACCAGTCCTTTGGCCTTCTAAACCATTTTGTTTTAATCTCAAAATATTGTGTAATAATTATTATCTTATTAAGAAAAATAAATGAGGTAGTATTTATATATTACTTAATAAAGTAGCTAAGGAATGATTAATAAGTGTTTATTTAAGCTTATTGAAACTTGGTGGGCTATGTTCCATTGATATCCCTGGGAGGCCTGCTCTTTTCTTAAGGGAAACAGAGGAGTGGATCTCGGAGGTAGTGAGGAGTCAGAGGGAGAAACTGTGGGCAGGGGAGTGGAAGGAGGGGAAACTGTGGTCAGATTGGATTTATTATATGAGAGAAGAATAAGCAGAGAAGAATAAAAAGGTCAAAATAGTTAAGCAGACATCATGTGAAATCAATTTGATTGATCACATATCTATCACAAAAATAAACTTTAATATGGAAAAAAATTAGTACTGAAACAAGCAACTGCTTAGATACCTAGTAGTTTGTTGTTCTAGGTTCTATGAATAGAGAATTCCCTTATATTAGTTCTCAGTGCATGGTTCATTTATAGTCTGGGCGTGCATACCATGAAAAGTCCTCATTTGTTTATTCATCATTTTATCAAGAGTAGTTAAATAATTGCTCCTGGTACAAGTAGAGAACCTGGGGAAGGAAGCAGAACTCTCTTCATGCCATTCAGAGTTAGGGCCACTGCTGTGTAATAAAGTCCACAGCTTGTGCTGAGCTATCATATAGAAATAAAAGGGTCCAAGCTAGTAGATATATCAAGAGTGCTTCCTCACAAAGCGTTTATGCAGAACATTGAGTGGTGGGCAGACAGCTCCAGGGAGAGTCACAGCTGAGCGGGAGTCTTTAGCACTGAGTCTTTCCCTAACATTTCACTGACCCCTTCCTGTGTACCTTCCTAGTTTGTGCTTCTCTGAAGTCCTATTTTAAGCCAATAGACTCTGTTCCTTCTCTGAAACTCTAGTGTGTGCTCTATATGTGGTTGTGGGTTTAGAGTAAGCTTTAGGAAGGCACATGTGAGTGATTAAGAAGAAGCACTAGAGACCTAAAAGAGAAAGCAGGGAGGAAAAGAATCAGCTCCAAAGGCAGAACATGGGTTCCAGCGCATGGTACCAGGTGCCTCATCGTGATGTGCTGGGTAGGCTCTGCAGTTATGTGCCTGGGCTGAGAAACCCACCCAGTTGATAACCTGTGTCTCAGAGTCTAGGGAGGATGCTGACAGGACCCAGAGCCAAGTTCTTTTGTTCTGCTTATCCACCATAATGGAGAAAACCTTCACTCTAGCTAGCATCAGACAAGCCAGTGGCCCAGAGTTTTTACTTTTTAAAGTCCTAGTATATTTGAAATGTAAGCACTTCATATTTTCTACTAAAACTCAATGTTTACCATTAAAAAAGCACAAGATCCTTCTAAGAATTGCTCAACAAACTGGTCAACTTCAGACTTAGAACTCTCCATAGAACCAAACACCTCCTATAGAGTTGAGGCAGCGTGGGAAAGCATCAGTTTAATAAACAACACTACACTATTTTATTCACTTCATTGGATTGTGGTTGGAGATGATGTACATTTGCCCATTTTATCCAATGAGTCTGTGAGATGGAAGAGCTACCACCATATTTTATACAACAGAATGCATGGGGGATCAGGACGGGAGAGGGAGCAAGCTCTGGCTCTGGCTGAGAAGATGGTGCTATGTTGTGAAAGCTCATGTCACTACCTAGGAAATGTAATTCCTGTCCTTCTTGCCACCAGATGCCACGACTCTAATTATACCATGCTCTCCCATTGTTACGTCACCCTCTGCAGAGAGCCAGACATGACAAAGCACTTCAGGGCAGACTTTTAGTTTTTATTCACTTTTTTCTGAGAAGCCTGTGACGCCCCAACATGACTAAATGGGTTTTGGTCACAGCATACGATATTAATCACTTATGGAAAGCCAACAGAAGCAAGTGTGGGAAGTGTATCCCAATTCTGAGTATTCCAGAGGTTTCTAATTATAGGGCATGGGGGTGGGGCATGGGGAAGGAAAAAAGACCAAGACAAAACAAAAAACAAAACAAAACCAAACAAAAAACCAACCAAACCGACCAAACCGTGAGGTTCTTATCTCCCGCTGCAGGCGTGGAGACAGTCTTCACACAGGAAGACTGTTTGTTTAGCCGGGTTAGGTGAAATGAGGGAAAACCTTCCGGTTTTTTGAAGTCTTTATAACGGTTGTGCAACTTAGTTGAAGTAAGATTTCCAGGACTGAGCTAATTGTGTGTGTGTGTGGGGGGAAGGAATTTTCCTAGTGTTTACTATGGAAAGTTGGGTAGAGATGTCTTCATACCACAGAAACGTAAAGTATCTTCTGCAGTTACTATCAGTCACGGGAGGGGAAAAGTGGGTGAGACGAAGCTGATTCCTAACCAGAAACACACAACTGGACTCACTGATAGAAACTACACATGATTTTGTCCTGAGGAAAAGTGACTGTATCCTAACCCAATTCCCTTAGGATTGCTTCACTTCCTGGAATGAAAATTGTACATATAAATGAGGTCTGTTGACATTTCCCTTTTGAGACAGTCTCACTGTATAGCCTTGGCTAACCTTGAACTCATAGATCCACCTTCCTTTGTTTCCAGAGCCCTGGAATTAAGGATGCGCATCACCACAGCCCCCATAAGATGCACTATATTTTAAAATAAACTAGAGATAATTAAGCTAAGAAATCCTTAAAGTGTTACACAGAGACTTTGTTTATATGTTTACAAGTCTTTAGTATTATTCAGTCTGAAAGCCACCGACTTTTGATTGGAGGACAGATCTATGTACATAACTTTGCTGTTATGTTTTTCAGAACACTTCTTACTATGTAGTTGTTCTTTACTATTTTTTCATTTGTGTATGTGTTTTTTGTGATTTACTTATTTTTTAGGTTTTTACTAGCATGTACCATGATGTGTTTTACTGTGATATTTTCAAACATGTTTCTAATTCATTTTGACTGCATTCACACCTCACTACCCTTGGTTTGTTCCCGCTTCTGCTGATTCCTTTCCTTTTGCTGACTATACACACACACACACACACACACACACACACACACTTTCATGTTTTATTGGTTTCTGATTTTTTTCCCTGTGAACCAATGAAATCCATTAGAGTTACAGCATAGGCCATGTAATAGGTTATTTACAAAAGCATGAACTACTGACCAGTGGTCCTACTACTCAAGAAACCGTTTCTCTCCTTTAGCACCCACTAAGTTCCTCTAGGTTTCCAGAGAGATGTTGGGGCTCGTGAACCCCATCCTACTCCAGAACATGATATTACACATCCCCATCTTGTACATTTCCTGTGCCTGTGCTGGTGATCACAGATGCTGAGAGCTCAGGAGGATGATGACCCTGTCATGTCCAAACGAAGGCCTTCTACACCACTCTTCTTTTTCCAGCTTTTCAGTTCTTTCCATCTTCTTTTCTACAGAGTTCCTTGAGCCTCTGGGAAAGGTGATACAGATGACTGTGCATTCAGGGATGCCTTACTCTCAGCATTTGGACTAGGTGTGAGTCTATATTGTAACCTCTACACACTGCAAAGTGGAGCTACTTGACCAAAACTGACAATGGCACTGTTTATGGGCAGAAGCATAAATATTTGTAAGGCAACTTGGCAAACCTCCTCCTCCTCCTCCTCCTTTTTCTTCTCCCCCCCCAAGAACAAACCAAACCCCCCAAAAGCAAGCCAGAGTACCATCCCCAGTAAGGTCTGTGACTTCACTGACCATTGGCTTTTGATCACATTTTCAGCGAATTCAGACATGAATTCCCTCTTCTGTAATAGACCTCAATTCCAATTAGGAGGTAATTGGTTAACCCACAAGAGTCATGTCAGTGTTGTACCGTTTTGCTTTGCAGGTTGAACCCTTGCAGGGTCAATGCTGAGAATGTTGATGATAATTATTCCTAGCAGCCCAAGAGTACCTGTGCATAGTACCTGTGAAAACTATGAAAATTAGCTGTCTGGGAGGAAGAATCACTTCCTGCTTGAGTTCTCTAGTCTTGTATGCTGTGCCTTAAGCAATAAAGTCTTATGATTTACTCCTGGCAGGCAACCAGCAGCAGATACAGTAGCTCTCAGTGCTCTCTCTGGCCAGGCTGAACTTGAACCTATGATCCTCCTGACACAGCCTACCAAGTGCTGGGAGGACAGCTGTGTGACGCCTCATCGGGTTTCACATTTATTGTTGATAGAGATAGAGTTGAATTTCTCTCTGCCATTGTGGTTTCTGGTTACCTACCTCTCACTTCTATATTTACTTAAAGTCTTCTGCTCCCTAGACTAGGTAGCTCTTTTCTGGTGATCCATTTTGTTTGTTTGTTTGTTTCATTTTTGTCTGTGGTTTATTTAAATAATTTTGTTAATATTTTAATGATAGTTGAATGAGTTTGTTAGTAATTCTAAGAACTAAGCTATATGTATTAATTTATTACAGTCTTCTTCATGCGAGTAGAAACTTATTCTTGTAAAATAGTCTTTCCATGTAGTTACAATACTTCTTTACTTATTTGGCTATTGCTGTTACATGTATCATATCTGCATGTGTTATAAGTCATGTTTCTATAAACCTCATCTTTCTATAAAATGTAGAGATAAAACTAAAACTTATATTGAGTCTGATAGTCTTCATTTCTTCCTATGGATTCAGATCATCTGCTATCTTTTTCTTACTCCAATACAGTTACATTTATCACTTCCTTCTTTCCCTCTCTGTTTTATACTTCACACTCACACACACACATACACACACACACACACACTCACTCACACACACACATTCACTCACTCACACGCACACACACACACACATACACACACACTCACACACACATTCACTCACTCACACACACACATACACACACACACATACACACACACACATGCACACATATTGAAATCACATACAGCCTTTTAAAATCAGCTAAGTGTAATTTTATCATCATATGGCATAAAGATAAAGATAAGAAAACATTTATTAATATTTAAAAGTTGTATTTATGTTTATTGGTTTCTTTACCTCTGTTTCTTTGTGTAGGCTTGGGTTATTGTTATTGTCTACTGTCACTTCCTTTTAACCTGAAGAATTTCCTTTACTATGTCCTGTCTCCCTTTCCTCCCTCCCTCCCTCCCTCCCTCTCTCCCTCCCTCCTTCTCTATCTCCCTCCCTCCCTACTCCTCTCCCTCCCTCCCTCCCTACTCCTCTC
>JADRCH010000010.1:19808347-19890399 GCA_019843965.1 Rhynchomys soricoides
CATCATCCATCATCCATCATCCATCATCCATCATCCATCATCCATCATCCATGGAACACATCTTCACCTTGAACCCGCTGTGTTTTAGGCACTGTGCTATGCACACAGAACAGCTGCAAGGGCAAGGTAAACATGGTCACTGACTTTACAAGTCTGGCTTTAGTCCCTTAAGGGAAGGCAAGCATGTTGGAAGGGGAATTAAAGGCTTGAAAAAGTATAAAATACAAACAGAATCAGACATGCTCTGAAAGTCACAGAAAATTTCTCTTTAGTAGTGACCTTGAAGCTGAGTTCTGAAGCTTCGGTCTGTTTCAGCTGGTGGACAAGTGCTGCCTACCGAGGTCTGCAGGATCTAACCCGGCTTCCTTTGTAACCTCACCACCAACCATTTTTGCTCTTGGTTTTTATTTAGCAGCCACAGGACCTCTCTCACTTCCTCCACATGCCTTCTGGGAACATTATCTTCTAAGTCCACTTGTTCACTCTCTGTGGCTGCCCCTCCTCAGAGCTTAGCTTTAAGAGACTCTCACTTTTTCCCGTTGCCTTGTTTATTTTCTGATTTCTCTGTAGAATATAAGTTCCTACAATGATGAGCAGCTATCTTAATTCTCGCTTTACCTCTGGGACCTTGGAATAGGATTGATAGACAGTATCTAAATGTTCTACTTAAATATTTCTTAAGTAAGTGGCGGCCAAAGGAAGGAGGTTACATTTTTGCACCAGAGAGAACATCCTACATTTGGAGAAAGGGAAGATAATCTGTATGTCTGTGAATAGAAAAGAGGAAAGAAATGTGATGGCAATGGGGATGCAGATGAAAATCTAATCTAGAAGTCTTTTAGATAAGTGTGTGTCAAACTGTGTTGAGTTTAGTCATGAAACGATTTTGGTGGACTGCTCTTGGCATTTGATCAAATAGAACAATACAAATATTGTACCTTGTTCCTAGTAAATGAACCACATTAAGCTCGCTTCCATATTTAATGAGTGTATAATATACATGCTTAAGATACATGAGTGTACACATGTATATTATGGTATGGTAGAAAAAGTTTTAGCTTGAAGTAAATAAGTATGAAAGAATCATTTACCGATCGAGTTAAGAATATCAGGTTTTCTGCTATAAGATTAAAGGACTCATGAAAAATATTTTCATGGAGGAGGTAGATTTCAAGGTGCCCTTCCATCCAAAGACATCAATCCTAGGAAGTGATCCTGCTTTTAGTAACATAGAAGCATTAGGTGTTGTGCAGCACTGTGTTAGCACTGTGTTGTTTTTGTTTTTGTTTTTTTTTTTTTTTGGTTTTTCAAGACAGGGTTTCTCTGTGTAACTCTGGAACTCACTCTGTAGACCAGGCTGGCCTCAGAAATCTGCCTGTCTCTGACTCCCGAGTTCTGGGATTAAAGGCGTGCGCCACCACTGCCCAGCCCGCTGTGTTGTTCTTTGTGATGTCTAGAATTTCTAGATTTCTGGCAGGCAGGGGCTCTGCCTTGTTCACTGCATCTAGTGCCCAACATACGCTCGTACTTAGCAATGGCATAGCTGTTGCATGAATGAACAGATTAGTCTACAGAGAACTGTTTATGTTTTTCTGAAGCTGCAGTCTGTGAATTGAATAGCTATAGAAGTCTGCTGGCCACATACATGCAAGGCAAGAATTCTACCGCTCACCTACACCATAACCTGCCTACAGCTTTTAACATGAATAATTTTGGTGAGAATACCAGAATACCAGCATAACCCTCTTTGCTTTCATAGATTCCAATATAGATCTACGATAACAACAAAAACCAAAACTAAACATTAAAAAAGAAAAAAAAAAAAACATAGTAAGCATAAAAAACTACCAAAACAAAACAAAAGGTACATTTTGTGTTAGCCAAATACTCCTGGCATGTGGCCTGCCCTGACATGTAGTTTATATGCCCAGTGATATTCTATTGGAGAAAACTAATTTTCCCTTTCCCAGAAGGTATCAATTGATTGTAAATAGCTTCTTGGTTAGGGGTAGAACTCTGTGTTTATTTCCCCTTCTCAGGGCTGGGATTTTTTTTTTTTTTTTTGAACCTGTATAGGTATTGTTTATGTCAGCACAATCTCTGTGAGTTTTGGCATTATTTATTATTTTAAATTGTAATTTTGTGTACATGTTTGTGTTTATGTGGGAGTATGTGCACATTTAAGTACTGGTGATTGAAAACTCCAGAAGACAGCGTTGGATCCCCCTTGAGTTGGATTAGCCTTGTGGTTAGGGATTAGCAGAGTGAGATAGGGTTGCAGTTTACATGTAGTTTGTCCTTTCCAAACCTCAGGTTGGCTGTTAGTTCCACTCTCCTAGTTTGCTTTTTTTCTTGCTATGATAAAGACCATGGGCAACAGCAACTAGAGGAGGAAGCAGTTAATTTGACTTCCAAATTCATGTTACAGCACATCATGTAAGGAAGCTAGAATTCAAGGCAGGAACCCAGAGGGAGAGGCCTAAATATTCTGACATCAGCAGTTACATTTTCTTTTTTAAAATTTAAATAGAAGGTCTCATGTTGCCCAGGATGATACCAAACTCTGAAGTAACAGGTAGCCGACCTTGAATTCTTGATATTACTATATCTACCTCCCAAGTGTTGGGATTTAGGCATGTAGCACTCCATCTGGCCTTTGGAAACTAAATGTCAAAATGAACTTCTGTGAGGCCCAAACATTAAAACTGTAGCACAGAGGTCCTTGGTGATAGGGTCATTTATCATCACATTTTTCTATTTGTGGTTAGAGAAAGTTAAGACAAAGATCTCATGAAGCCAGGTAGAACTTGTGAGTCATGGGAATGTGTGTTTTGCCTTGCTTGGAAAATGTTTCTTTTAAGTTTAAAGTAAGGCAATGCAAAACAAAAACAGATGAACAAACAAAACCCACAACAACTTTATATTGGTTTATTGAAAGAAAACCAGAATGATGATTTGGATTCACTTTGTTTAAAGTTGATTTAAAATGCTTTATCCACGCTGGGCAGTGGTGGTGCATCCTTTAATCCCCAGCATTGGGGAGGCAGAGGCAGGCAGAAATCTGTGAGTTTGAGGCCAGTCTGGTCTACAGAGATACTTCCAAGACAGCTAGAGATACCCAGAGAAAACTTGTCTTGGAAATAAACATGTTTTGTGCAGCCTGGTAGAAATGTAGGCTAAGCAGGGCCAGTGACATGGCTTGTGGGTTAATATGCTCGACCCTAAGCCTGGCAACATGAATTCCGTCCCTGGAACCCACATGGTAGAAGAATGATTCCTATAAGTCACTCTCTGACTTTCACATGCATGTGACCCATTTGCATCCATGTACGCATAAACGCTCAAACCATTCTCTCTCACACACAAATAAATAAATGTAAAAAATGCATGACTAAAAGATAAACATAAATATGTTTAAGTTGGGCATGATGGTATACTGTTTTAATTCCAGCCCTAGGGAGGTGAAGACAGAACCAAGAATTCAAGCTCATGCCCAGGTATGTAAGGTTCAGGTCTTATAAGCCCCTATCCACTCATGACGAAATATTGATGAGCTTGGTATGAGCAGGTAGCTACAGCTGCTGTGGGTTCCTGAGTACAAGAGCCATGTCACATTCCCAGGACAGTGGTTTAGAGCATTCCTTCCCAACCTTCAGCTCTTATACTCTTTCTGCGCCATCTTCTACAATATTCCCTGAACCTTAGCACCAGGGGTAATATAGATGTCCCACTTAAGGCTAGGAAGTCAACAGTCAATTGTGCTAGCAATTTGACCAGGTATGAATACTGCCTACTACAAAAGGAAATCTGACAAAGCTTGAGATCAGCACTGATATGTAGGTGTAAACATAAATATTTAGAAGTCAGTTTCATATGCTCATTTAACAAAACAATGAGAGTAGACTCCTTCCTAGGACTCATGTCTTTCCTAGACATGGGGTTTTGATTAGGTTGATAGTACCAGGTATAAATTTTCTCTGGTGGAGCAGGATTCAAATTCAATGAGAAGAAAGCAGTTGGGCACCCTTTTGACAGTTATGCCACCATTATACCAATGGATACATCTTACTTGGCAGGTTGTCACAGCTGTGTAAGAGCATTGATAACTTTTTAAATTTTCCTTCAGCAGAATGCATAGCTCTTTCTGGCGTTATGAAAATTACCCTTCAGTGAATATTTTTATCTTGGTTTAATATGAATGAATTTATGGAAGAAAATACAGAGAGTACTTTTTTCTATTAAAATATTTGCATGGTGGTGCCTGCCTTTAATCCCAGCACTCAGGAGGCAGAGGCAGGTGGATCTCTGCGTTTGAAGCCAGACTGAGCTAAAGAGTGAATTCTATGACAGCCAGGACCACATAGAGAAACCTTGTCTCAATCAATTAATAAATAAATAGGGAAATATTTTCATTTAACTGTTTCCATTTAAACTGGAGGATTAGAAGTGAAAAAAATCATATTCTATCACCAAAATTCAAATTCAGTATGAGTGCATTTTTAAGACTCCAAATAAATACCCAGGGTTGAAGAAGCTATTACTGTCCTACTTTGAATTTATGTAATGCTAAGCAACTGAGAAAGCAAAGAACATGCGTTATTTAACTCTACCTGACACAATAATTTTAAACAGAACTTTATTCTATTTAGTTATGCATAGATGTGAGTAAGTGTGGGTTTGTACTAGTGAGTGTAGATATCCTTGAAGACTGAGGAGGGTTTTGTATGTCTCAGACCTGGAGTTAGTGGTGGTTAAGAGATGCTTCATGTGGGTGGTACGAAGTGCTCCAAGTCCTCTGCAAGAATACTACAGTTCTGTGAAGTGCTGAGCCATCTTTCTAGACCCTCAAGAATAATTTTAATTTTCTGAAATTCACTAAATTTCTCATCATACACTTGACAAGTAGAAGTAAACTAAAACAAAAATCTTTTGGAAAAAAAATTTGAACAAATAAACGTGGAAGTTAAATGGAAGCCTGAAACTATGCTTAACATCCCCCTCGAAGCTCTGAGTATATTAAAATATAAACTGAAAAGTCAGAGAGAGAGAGAGTTCAGTCCACCTGGTCTACTCCTGTAGACTTACATAGCCTAAGATGTAGTCACCATTGTTTGATCTTGGAACTGAGTCCAGGAGGAAACTTAATGATAATGATTGCTTGTTTTGTAGGCTTCAAGAAGCGACAGCACCAGAGAAGACTTGCAGTTGGGACCAAGATGTCTTTCATAGATCCTTATCAGCACATTATAGTAAGTTGTATATTCCTTCTGGGAGGGAAGGTCATGTGCCCCGTGTGTGTGTGTGTGTTTGTGTGTGTGTGTGTGTGTGTGTGTGTGTGTATGCACACAAATTGCTGGTGCTGCTAGTAAAACTGAAATTTTGAACTACTCCTTGAATTTGTATTATTCTCACAGACATAATATGGTACACTACACTGTGCTGCATGGTACACTACACTGTGCTGCATGGTACACTACACTATGCTGCATTACAGAACAAGCACATGTCTTTTGATTGCTGTAAATCTTCAGCAAAAAGGGGGATTTTTGGAAAAAAGATAACCAAAATATCTGTGACAACACCAAACTTCATGGAACAAGAGAAAAACATTAGCACTCCACATTTATCAAAGAGCATAGTTCACTTTGTAGAGAAACAACAGATGAACTTCTGAGTTTAAGACTGTATGTTGATATGCATTTCCAAGGCAAATAATTGTATAAACTTTCACTTAGTTAGAAATGCTAAACAAATTCTTCTGTGGTTGGCTAATTTTTTGTGAAGAGTTGAATAATTTGAATTTTATTCACTGTGATTTTCTGTATTTTATTAAAAACACACAGTCTGTCTTTTGATTAAAAACACTGAACCAAGTCAAAAACAATAAGAGAAATGGGGGTGGGGAGGTGGGGGTGGGAGTGGGGGGAGGAGATTTCCTTCTGAGTTCAGCCCATGGGATTCAGTTAGGTTTCAGTGGACTCTGTGAGTATTGATGAATGAGCCATAGCCTCATTTTTGCTGACTGAAGCATCCTCTTACCAAGTCCTCCCTAGTTAGCCTTTCTTTCCCTGTGTGGATTGCAAAAATAACGTATTGTAATTCTTGCTTTGTTTTCTTTCTTTTTATTCCCAACCCAAATCATCCAAAACTACATTTGTCCCTTCCTTCACAATAAATGTTTAGTGGGCATTGTGTGCTAAATTCTAAACTCAATGGAACTCTGGCTTTCCCCTCCTGTCTCTGCTGGCCATTCTTGCCTTGAAATCTTGAAAATCTTAGCTTTTTTTTAAACTTTTCATCTGTTTTCTTTACTTTGGTTACATCTTAATTTTCTTCTATAATCCTCCCTCCCTCTCTCCCCCTCCCTCTCTCTCTCCCCCTCCCTCTCTCTCTCCCCCTCCCTCTCTCTCCCCCTCCCTCTCTCTCCCCCTCCCTCCCTCTCTCCCCCTCCCTCTCTCTCCCCCTCCCTCTCTCTCTCCCCCTCCCTCTCTCTCTCCCCTTCCCTCTCCCTCTCCCCCTCCCTCTCTCTCTCCCTCTCCCTCTCTCTCTCCCCCTCCCTCTCTTCCCGCTTCCTCTCCCTTCCCTCTCTCTCTCACTCACTCTTCCTCTCTTTCTCTCCCTGCTCCTCCCTGTCATTTCTCTTCCTCCTACAGATGCGTTGCTAAGCTAAACTTGATGAATTTTTCCATATGTATTCCACCCAGAAACTATCATCTAAATAAAAATATCCACCGTAAATACTCCCAAAGTTTGGTGCATGTCTCATGTAGTTCATAAATCTCCTAGAAAATCTGTATTTACATCTAATGTCATGGGTAATTTTGCTTCCCCCCTTCTACATTTCTCTAAACATCTGGATTCAGAACGTTGTTTTGGAGGTTCATTCAAGTTGTTGTGAATAGACCTCCACATGTGTATATTGTCACATAGTACTTCATCAGTTGGGTAGATTCCAAACTGTGCATTCTACTAATAACCATTCTGTATTGCTATAATTTAGACAATTATATATGTGAGGCTTGTTTTATTTTTCATTCTTATTGGGTCTATTAGTCTGTGATTGACCCGGTATGAAACTTCCCTAATGGCAAAGATTTGAAATGCATATGTATGATAAAATAAAGTTCCCTATTTCTTCTCCAAGACTAAAATGAGTATTTTATTTCTATTCCCAATCATATAAATTTTGGAATTAGTTTGTCAACTCATGTAAACATATGCACACACACACACACACACACACACACACACACACACACACGCATATTCTTCCCTTCACTACTGTAATGATTTGACAGATCAATATCAATTAAGATAGAGGTGATATGATGATAGATCATTTTTAATTAACTTAGTAATATGTTGTAGTTTTATGTATGACTTTTTATATATATGCAAATATATACATGAATATTAATATACATATACATATATGTATACATACATAAAACATATATACACACATAAACATATATATATATACATATGCAAATTTATACATACAATATATAATCCCTGATTTCTTAGGGTTATTGTAATGGTATTTGTAAATTTTATTTTTTATTTAGTTTTTTGGTGGTTCGAATGAGAACAGCCCTCATAGGCTTTTATGTTTGAATGCTTGATCCCCAGTTAGTAGAACTATATAAGAAGTATTAGGAGGCGTGGCATTGTTGAAGGAAGAGTGTCATTGGGGGTGGGCTTAGAGGTTTCAAAAATTCAAACCAGTTCCAGTGCCTCTCTGCCAGCTGCCTGTGGACCAGGTTGTGAGCTCTTAGCTTTATATCTGTCTGTCTGCTGCCATGGTTCCCACTATGATGACAATGGACTAATGCTCTGAAACTGAAAGCGAGTTCCCACTTAAATGGTTTCTTTCATAAGAGTTGCCTTGGTTATGGTGTCTCTTCACAGCAGTAGAACAGCAACAAGGACAGTTTTGTCTTCATATGAAAATATAGATGATTTTTGTTGATCCTATGAGTAACCTAGATTTCTAGATCAACCATTTCTGTGATTTGTGAATAGTGCTAGCTTTGCTTCTTGCATTTTGATAACTGAATACTAAATATTCAATTGTTTGTAAACCATTATCTTACCTCATAAGTTTTGAGAGGTCCTATTTTAATGTAATATTTTTAATTTTCACTGTGATTTATTCTTTGATACATAGGGCATGTAGATATGGCTTTATTGATTTTCAAACATTTGATAATTCTTTTGCCATTGCTATACTTCACATTTTCAAAATATACTCCATAATATTTTAAAACAAGTTTATATGTGATATCAGCTAGCATATTATATATGTTAATAAATAGCCCACATGTAAAAATAAGTTTAATATCCAAATTTTACTTTATGAAATTTTTAATTGTGCTATTTGGCACATAAACTTTGAATTACATATATTTTTTCTTGAATTGATATTACATTATTATAGTAAGTTATTTTCATTTAGGATAATAATTTCGTTTTAAATTTTACTTGGCTTTTTTTTGTGTATGTGTACCATAACCTGTATTTTTCCTTATATTTAAAGCATTAATCTTTTAAAAAAGCAAAAAATCAAGGTTTGGTTAAATAATGCAAGTGGAGTAATCTTTGTTTTCCGAAACAATATTTGACTTTTTTTCATGATTATGGGTTTCTATAGATTAAAATGAAGCTAGTTTTTAAAAATTTATAAAATATTTGTTTTTTAATATTTTAATTATTTTATTTATATTTATATTATTTATTTTTTAAACATGAGTGCAGGTGCCCATAGAGGCAAGAGGAAGCAGATCTTCCTTGATCTGGTGTTACCGGCAGTTGTGGGCTACCAATGTAGATGAGAATTGAACTCTGGTTCATCTGCAAGAACATCACACACTCTTAATTGACCCATCTTTCCAGCCCATAGACTATTTTATATCTTCAGTACAGTTTAAATTTGTATTTCTTACTCCATCACCCTTGGAAGATAGTTGTTCTTATATAACCCTCAGAGAATTCAATCCAACTGGCAACTTTCAAACTTCTGAATGGCATCTAGCCTCTAGAACAGAGAAGAAAGAAGAAACACAAGTGAGAGTCTGTGGACTTAAGCTTGTGACCAGATACAGTTTGCAACTCAATATTTGGACTTTTACATCCTTCTATCTGTAAACCTATTGCAGTTTTTATTTGAACATATATTGTCGTTCACTGTATGCTTGCAGCATAGCAATCTCTGTCAAAAGTACTGGGGATGATAATGCTAATCCATCACATGGGGGCTTATCCCCTTCCTCCTTCCAGATAAGCCCCTCCTACTTTCATTTGTGTATTTTGTTAAATCCTGATTCCACTAAAGAAGAGACTAAAACTGTGGTATTTGCCTTTCTGAACTTCTATTTATTTATTTGCCTGTTTGTTTGTTTGTTTATAAGGTCTCACTCTTGTATTCTTGACAAGCCTGAAATATACTGTGCAAACTAGGCTGGCTTTGAACTCATACATTCAAAATCTGCTTACCTCTGCCTCTAGAGTGCTGGGATTAAATGCACACTCATAGTTCTTTGAAATGGAGAAAATCTTATGATATCACAGTTTTCATCGTTGTCTTGGGCTGTGTGTGTATCATAACAAAACTGAGTGCATTTGTGTAGATGGAGAATGCTTTATGGTTTTCAGAGGGATATATTTTTCTATTAATCAATTTTGGGTTAGGATCTTGATGTGCATCTGAGGCTTGCTCAATTCTTACTGTGTGACCCAAGTTGCCTTCAACTGACAGCCATCTTCTTGTCTTAGCCTTCTTAGTGTTGAGATTACAGGAGTGTGCCACAGTGCCTGGAAGATCTTTTAAAAATATATGACTGAACTCTTTCAGTATAGAGTAACATTAGCAAAAGAGGGAAGACGGGACAAAGTCAGATAGCCTGTAATGAGCAGTAGATGACAGACAAGCCATCGATCTGGCTGCCCTAAGATCCAGGATGGGGCTTTTAAAACTATACCTCTGTGTTGGAGAATACTGTGGGCTGCTGCAGTGTTTGCAGCCACCAAGATCTCTTACTTCTACTGGTGCTGGCTTATAAGATGGTGGTAGAGCATGGAGTACTGTTGCTTTATGATGCTTCTGCACATTAAAGATATCCATTCCTGTAGAATGTGTTGTAGCTTTCTTGTTGTTTTGTTACCAAAGGAAACATTAACTTCATAAGGAAAGATCAAGAATAAGCATTTATGAAGTGAATGCAGTGGGGTGGCTCACACCTATAATTTCCATACTCAGGATGCTGGGAGACAGGAGAATGCCACATGTTCAAGGCTATAGCGTGAGTCTTTGTGTCAAAACAAAACAAACTTTATGAGTTTCCATCTTTTTTTTTTCTTAGAAAATGAATCATTACCCTAATAGTTTTAAAAAATATCCACACTTTTTTCCTACCACATATTGGCAATAGAGGGTCACTGTCCATCCACAGAAATGAAGACTAGCTTTTTATTAGAGAGGCCAACCACATGGATGAGCTAGCATGGCCTATCATGAGGAAAGTACCTTTAAAAAGGAATGACCCCTCGGGATGTCTGAAATACGGACAGGCATTTTTCCAGATTATTATAGTAACATAGGGGGAAAAATCCTACTTGTACTGGGTATGCAATCCAAAAGGAAGCATTGTGCTGGAACAGCCGGTATTCTCAGTTATGTGCTCAGGAGCATTGGGTTCTGCCTCATCTGGAATGCAGAGTATAAATAGCATCCTCTGTGGTGTTTGCCTCACAGGGTTCTCATAAATAATACATTACTGTGTGCACAACGTGATTTCTTTTAAAGTGTAAAAAAATGAGGATATTTCAGAAAGTAAGATGTTGCTACTGGCATATGAAAATGACTAAATTGTACCTACCAAAGCAAAGGACTAAGCACAAATATTAATAGTGAGTCTTATTATGGCAAATAGTTTAATTTTGAATATTAATACAATCTAGTAAAGGGAGGAAGAGGAAGTCTAGTGTATCAGGATTCTTCAGCGCACAGAGCCCATTGTAGCTGCAATTACTTAACTATAATACTGAGGATACGCCCACAAGATTGCAAAGCCTGAGAAGCCACATCACCTGCTTTCTCAAGACAGAGATACAGAACATATGGAGGCATAATTGAGTGCCAGTATAAAGGCCTGTCTTAATTTCATTTCCCATTGCTTTGATAAACTGCTCTAACAAAAGCCAATTAAAGGAGAAAGGGCTTATGTGGCCCATAATTTCCAGATGAGACATCCATGATAGTGGGGAAATAAAGATGGAGTAATCTGAAGCAGTTGGTCATATCTAGCAGTCAAGAGCAGAGAGAATGAATACATGGGTGTTTGTGTTCATTGAATTTTCCCATTCAAATAACATAATTAAGATAATCCCCATAAGACACATCCATAGGTCAACTGATCTAGACAGCCCCTCTCTGAGATTCTTCTCCCAAGTGATTCTAGTGTGGCAGGTTGGCAATTAAGATTAACCATCACAAGGCTTAAGAATGAAGGGGAGCTGTTAGTGTTAATCCAACCCAAGAACTCATCTTAGATGAGATAAGACTTCTCTGCTTGAATGGCAAGACAAGCAAAAGAAGGCAACCTCTATCTTCTGTTCTATTCAAGTTCCATCAACAGATTGGGTGATGGATATCTTATCACAGTAAGGAGGGTGGTCTAGTTTAGGAGGTTCACTAATTCAAATTAGAAATCATATTAAATTGTTTGTCAAATGATCCACAATAGTTGATGATTCTCTTATGCCAATATCTGACCACAAGTCCTTGTTTAGTGGGAAAAAAAATGTAGAAATTACAATTACTATTCATATTTTTGCTTGTGTACTTCAGAAATCCATACATTACCAATATTTTTTAAAAAATATTTATTTTATTTTTAATTATGTGCCTTTGTGAGTATGCGGATGTGAGCTCAGTATCCAAGATAGCCAGAGGTGTCCAATCGCCTGGAAATGGAGATAAGGTGGTTGTGAGCCATCTGATGTCAGAGCTAGGAACCTAATCATGGTTCTCTGCAAGAGCAAGATGCTTCCTTAACCACTGAGGCATCTGTCCAGCCTGAGGCTATTCAATTTCTTCTTAGTTCTTTATAAAATCTCACCAAGTTTTGTGAGTTCCATTCCATGTGGTGTGGTCCTATGGACTTCCACTTCTTGAGATTTTGTGTAAGGACTCATATAGTGTATACTCAAGGATATGGCTAAGTGTATGTTTGGCTTATCGTCTTGGTGTCTTACCTCTTCGTGCTCCTAACTACTTCAGAATTTGTGCTGCGCATCATGAAGAATCTAACTGTAGGAGTATTTCCTGAGGATGGAGCTTGGCTTGCTCCTATCAGATGCTGCTCTGTTAACAGTTTCCTCCAAGATTGATATGTTCTGTCCTGTAGGGATGCTTCTTAAGCAGGAAGGTAAACAACCCAAAGTCCCGGCTTCCTGGAAGATTTAAAACTGGAGTGACTTCCGATGGATTTTCTCCAACCTGTTGAGCTGCCTGCAGGCTGTGCAGTGTGCTCTAGATTCCCAGCTTTTGGGAACTGTTACCCTTGCTGGGATGGATTTTGGTGATGCTGGTGTCTTTGATACATTTCTGCTCTTGTAAGGAAACTGGTGTTGATATTCCTGTAGTTCCAGAAAAACTCATTGGTTCACCAGATTAGACTGTAGTAGCATCTGTACTTTGGTCTGTCATAGACTCCCTGTCTGGGGTGAGTAGCCATGTTCATTGCATCTCCCGAGGAAAAGTTTTGTCAAACATCAGATGCCTAGAGAAACTGACAGTCTGGGCCACACTGAATCCTAGTTCCATGGTGGTTGTTTTCTGGATGGCCTGGGCTGCATTAAAATGTTCTGCCAGTACATGGGAAGGCTTTATATGTTATTTCTATGGTACACATTGTGTGGTTTCTTTCTCTTCTGTGTGTTGTTTTTGAGACAACCTCATGGCTGGGGTCAGGTTTTCTGTGTAGCTGTGTCAGATGTTGAACTCACAATCTTCCTGGTTCTGTTTCAAGAGCTGGGAGTTTTTTAAGCTGAGTTTTCCCCATCCGTTATTACCTTTATTGCACATTTTAATCACCATGGAATGGTATTTCCAAGCATCCATACAACATGCACTCATCATAACCATCTACCCCTCCTGTATCATCCATGCCACATGCCCCTCTGAGGCCTCAGTTAATAACTGTTTAGTGTGACCATGTAAGGGAGTCTGTGAGCTCCTGCAAGAATGAGACAATGCTGATCATTCCTTTACAGAGAAGGAACATGATGGTGCAGTGCCCACACTAGTTACTTGTCCTACAATGAAACTGCACATCAGGAAGTGAAACTGAAAACAAGCAAGAAAGGTGAGGGTAATGTTAGGACGGAGGTCCTTTTTTTTTTTAACAGTTCTGAGATCAGTTGAAGTTGCTGATCAAAGATCACTCTCTCTCTTCTCAGTAGTAAGATTCTGTCTACCCTAACTGTAAAGGCATCCTTAGTGCAGCCTTCAGGTTAGGTTTTGGTTAAAGTGCACCATCTATTTATCTGTAGACTCTGTCTTCTTTTTCCACCCGATTAGTTTTAGGTTAGTTTCTTTAGATCTTTTAACAGTAGAATTTTAAATGTAGGCAAACCATCACACTGATCACACGGGCTTGATAAAAGTCTGTTGACTTTTTCAATGTTAATCATCTTAGTTACCAGTGTCAACGTAATTGTACAGAATCAACTGAGTACACTGCCTTTCCCCCCTTATTGTTTGGTAAATTTTAATTCACTATGGAAAAGATTAAGGATGAAGACAGACACTCAAAGGAAGGTAATTCTAGACCTGCAGGCAAGGCTTAATCTGGTGACTAAGTCAGAAGCTGGGGCTTACATTTGACATCTCAATAGAAATAGAGCCAGCACTGTCCTGAGTCACCAGTTTCTTTGGGAGAATGTTAGCTGTGGAGTCAATGTCATTTCCTTTGGTGGCATCCCTGAGCTGCCAGCAGCCATCTATCATCTGAGTTGGGATCCAGTCCAGACTAAGTGCCTTTGAAATGATATGCGACACTGGATACTGGCTTTGGGATGCCATGACAAGGCATCCCCAGAAGACTATATGGATAATCATTTATTGACAGCGAACGCCTTTCTCCAAGAATGCAAGCTCTGCCTGCTCTGCAGCTGCTCCCTTCTTTACAGCTCTAAGAATGAGATGGTGGAGACTGTGATGGTGTTGTCTAGGAAACACTAGGACATCTGAAGACTTTTTTTTGAATGTTTCCAAAGTTAACTTGGGAAAATCAAGAAAGTGATCAGTTTGGTCTTATTTCCCATGAGGAACATGGGAGTGTATTTTATTTGCTGTAATGAAGATGAATTGAGATAGATGAAAATAAGCACAGATTAAAACTGAGGTCTGTGAGGGTCAGAGTAAGACCGCTTCTAGATCTCTAGGTAGATCAACTACAGATGCAGAAACAGGACTTTTTCTAAAGTAGAAAACCATCTATTCTCCAGTAAGTGAAAGCCATCTTAATTTCTATTAGTTTGGCTTTATTCTCTATTCAAGCAAGGAATGTACAAAGGGGAAGACACAGGGGACAGACACACCAGAATCTAAAAATGTTTTGCTATTTATGAAAGCTAACTCACCGATAAATCATTTAACCTAACAGAATTATACTTTATTGACCTTTAAATGCAAGTACTAATACCTGGGGCTGGAGAGCCCGTTCAGTGGGTAAGAGCACTTGCTGTTGTTCCCAGGTACCAGCTTTTGGTTACCAGAGTTCTAGCTGTGTAGCTCACAAACACCTGTAACTCCAATTCCAGTGGATCCAACACCTTCTGGCCTCTCTGAGCAGCCACACACACACGGCATACACATACACATAAAAAATTATCTAAGATACTAAAGCCTACTATAATTTATAAGTAATACATAACATTTTTATAAAACCTGTTATTTATAATGATGTCTCAGGTAGTCAACCAGAGGGCTCATGGGAAGACTGAGAGGCAGTGTCTAGTAGAATGCCTAGAATTTGATGTGTGCTCAACAAGCCCTTGTGATGATAACATTTTTCTTCTGTGCTTTATTGAGAAACACTTGCTGTGAAGATACTTGCAGCAACTTAAACGTTAAACTAGAGATAGATGAAAGTATTGCTCATAAGTTTCATACTACAGGGGAATTTTAGACATTGAATATTCATATGCTATTACATGTTCAAAGGCATAGATAAGCCCAGATTTTTGGCAGGTAAACAAGTTTACATGTAAGAATAATTTTGTGTGTGTGATCCTTCCTTCCTTCTTTCCTTCCTTCCTTTCTTTCTTCCTCTTTTTCCTTATCTACTTCCCTCCCTCTCTTCTTCTACTTCTGTCTCTTTTTCCTCTATCTCCTCTCCTTCTTCCTTCCTTCTCCCTCCGCCCCTTCTTCCTTCCTTCTCCTTCCTCCCCTTCTTCCTTCTCCCTCCTCTTTCTTTCTCTTCCTCCTTTCTTCCCTTTTCTTCTTCCCCCTACCTTCTTTTTCTTTCTTCCTTCTCATTCTCCTCTTCCTTCTTCCTTCTTCCTCTTTTTCTTTCTATCCTTTAACAAGGATCCCATGAAGGTTAGCCTAGTCTAAAGCTCACTTTGTGGCAAGGGCTGGTTTGAATCCTTATTTTCCTGTCTCCATTTCTTACGTGCTAGAGTCCTAGCATACGTCTATATTAGTTCATTTTAAGGTTTCTTAGGGAGAAAATTTCAGTCCCCAAAGTTGGATTTTCCAAAACATATTTCATTTTATTGTTATGGCCCCATTTGATGAAAAGACAAAATTTCTTGCATTGTTACACTTGTCTGTTCTTTTACAAGTACCATGATGCTGTGGTAATTACTGCAGCACAGGAAATCATGAAGTCTGGTCATTTGAGTTCACCATGTTCCCCTTTACTACTGTATGTGTTTTTATGGACCTTCTGCCTTACATAAACAATTTTGAATCAATTTCTTAGTCTTGAAAAATAACTTTCCATAAATTTTAGAATGTGTTGAATTTATAAATTAAGGGTGAGTTGTTTTTTTTTTTTTTTAATTTGTACACATTTCTTATTTTTGGATTTTCAGAGAATCAGTCTTACTATATATGTAGCCCAAGCTGGCTTCTGACTTGCTGCCTCTGCCTTTGATGTACTGGGGTTACGCATGTGTGCCACCATGCTTAGCACCTCAAACTATTTTAATATCGTGATATTTTAAAAATACTTTTATATTTTATGTAAGTGACTTTTAGGTTAATGGGCACTTTCTCTTCTGATGGAATTGCTGTCCCACCAATCAGTGTCCTTCCCCCCCATTCGTTCTCCTTCCTCACTACCCCCTCCTTCCCCTCTCCCACCCATGGCTGATTCTCTTTTCCCCCTAGATATCAGCCTTTTCTGCTTTCATGTCACACATATCCTGTTACCCTCAACTTTCTCCCTTTTCCTTAATACCCTTTGCTCTTGTTTTGTGATCATTTGTCTAATTTTATGTGCTAAACATACAGGGAGATAAGAGCAAGCATCTATGCATACATTTACATATAAAAATTAATGCTTAAATTATGCATATGAACAAAAATTTATCTTTCCTTTTAAGTTTGAATCATTTTACTTGACATAATGGCCTCTAGTTCCATCCATTGCCTGCCAAGTTCCACAACCTGCGACTCTTTTGAGACATTAGACTAAGTTTGCTAATATTTTGTTGAATAGTTTTGCATCTATGGTCATTAGGGAAATTGATCTATAATTTTCTTTTGTTGTAATATTTTTATTTGGTTTTGCAATTCAAGTAATGCTGGCTGCCAGCAATGAATTAAGTACTATTCTGCCTGTTTCTATCCTCTGGAAGTGATTGTACATAACTCTTATAATTTTTCATTTGGTAGCATTCACAAGTGAACCAGTGTGAATTAGGTCCTTTCTCTTTGGGAAAGTTATCTGTTCTTGACTCACTTTGTTTTGTCAAATGTGGGTTTATTCAGAATGTTTAGTTTTGATGGATTGTCTAATGAATTGTTCTAGTTTATCTACTTTTGTCAATTTTGGATCAGTTTTTTAAAATTTCTTTATCATTTTGTTGTTCATGAAATTTGTTGCCTTTTGATTTCTGAAACTAAATAACCCATATTCTCATTTCTGAAATGCCTTGGTTAAAGGTTTATTGATTTTATGCTATTTTATTTTATTTATTCACTTTTCTGAGACAGAGTTTTACTATGTAACCCTGGCTGTCTTAGAACTCACTATATAGCACAGGTTTGCCTTGAACTCACAGAAATCTTCCTATCTCTGCCCTTTAATGTAGAGATTAAATGCATCCAATACCACACCTGGCCTGGTGTTTTCAAAGAAGGAAGTTATTTTTTGGGGTGTGTGTGTGATCATTGCTTTTCCCTTTCTCATTTTGTATTTTCAATTTTATTGATATCTGCTCTAATTTTACTATTTCTGCTTATTTTGTGTTTTAACCTGCTCATTTTTTGTGTTTCTTGACACGGACACTTAGTTTACTTATTTTAGATTTTTGCTGTCCTTCTAGTCAAAGAATTGGGTACTACAGATTTCTCTCTAAGTTAGACAATGTTTACTAAGTTGTATTCTAATTTTCCTTTAATTCCTGTTGTTGTGTGTTTTTTTATTCTTTCTTTGACTCACCTGTTATTTGTGCACTTGCAAAGTTGATTATCTCTGTGTACTTGGGGGACTTTATAAATCTTCTGTCCTAAATTTTTAGTGTTCTTTAATTTCCTGTATTATGAAAACATTATTTTATTTCTGTATTTTAAATGCATTAGGGAGTGCTTATTGTTCGCTTTGGTGAGTGTACACATGTGGTTGAGAAGAATGTGTGTCCTGATGGTGGATGACATGGTCTGTAGATATTTATTATATACAGTTAATTGACTGAGCTCTGAGGTAACTATGGCTTTACTAGTTTTGTGCTTGCTGTATCTGTTACTGGTAGAGAGCTGTTAAACTCTCCAGCTGTGATAACAGATCTTTCTGTTTCTTCTTGTTCTTGTATATTACATTTTGTCTCATGTATTGATGATACATTATTTGACACATACATATTAAGGATTATTATGTCTTCTTGAAGAATTGACTCCTTTATCCTAAGTAATACTCCTCTTTGTTCCTGATCATTTTCTTGCCTTAATGTCTTCTGAAACTAATATAGCAAACCAGTTTTCTTTTGATTAATGTCTGCCTGGCATATCGTTCACCATTTTTTTTACATTTATCGTGGGCTTACTCCATACAGCTAATTCAACCTAATTTTAACACACACTAGAGAAATGACAACCATTTTAACAAATGTACACACACACACACACACACACACACACACCAAGCAAACAAGCAAACAATTAAGAGTGGATCAAAGACCCTATTGAAAGACCTGGAACTTTAATAGTACTAACTAAGAAACTTTACAATGTAGACATAAACAGTGACATTCTCGAAAGAACTCTATAAGCACAAGAAATAGTACTACAAATTAACTTAGTGCATAAAGTACTCACTGTGCAAGCATGAAGATCTGATTTTAGATCCCAGCATCCATATTAGCTATGTACATCAGGAGCACACATCTGTAACTCTAGTACTGAGGGGTGAGTGATGGAGACTAATAGATCTGGGGGATGATAGGCCAACCTTTTTTAAAATTTTTTGCCAAAATGGAGAGCTCCAGGTTCACAGAGAGACCCTGTCTTAAAAATTAAGATGGAGAAAAGGTAGAGGAAAACAGTAGATACTGGCCTTTGTCTTCCGTACATGTAAGAGTAAATATACTCAAATGCAGATGTGCACACATGCAAACACAGACACACACACAGAGAGAGAGAGAGAGAGAGAGAGAGAGAGAGAGAGAGAGAGAGAGAAAGAGAGAGAGAGGTCAAATGGCCAGTAAATCTGGAAAACATATTCAACATTCTTAGCTGTAACTTAGCTATAATGATAACAATCTTGGCATGGATGTGGACAAAGAAGAACCTTGATTTACTACTGGAGGGAGTGGAAGCTGGTGTAGGTGATAAGAAAATCAGTGTAGAGACTCTTCAGAAAGTTGAAAACAGCACTGCCATATTACCCAGCTCTGTCATGCCTGAGTATATATCTGAAAGACTTTCCATTCTACCACAGAGATAGTGCACATACCCATTTATTGCTGTATTCTTCACAATAGCTAGGAAATGGAAGCAACAAAGATCTCTGTCAAGAGATGAATGAGTAAATTGTGTTACAAATACATAAAAAGGGTTTTATTTGGGCATAAAAATGAAATAATGACCTTTGCTGGAAATTAGGTAAAACTGAAAATAGCTATGTTACGTGTAATAACCCAGACCAAGAAAGACAAGATCCACATGCCTCTCATACCTGGAAGCTAGCCTTAAATTTACATGCAAACACATGAGTGTGTGTGTGTGTGTGTGTGTGTGTGTGTGTGTCTGTAGGTCTTGAAAGTAAAAGGGAAGTTATCAGAGGAGATGAAAAGCACAGGAGGGAAGTAGAAAAGATAGGGTAGTGGTTTGTATGTGCCATGAGAACAGAAGGGAGGATGCTGGTACAGAAAGGAAGGGAGCCAGACAGAGGTTCATGGAGCAGAGGGAGAGGAGAATGAACTAGGACAGAATTTAATGACATGTGTGTTTAAGAATGCCAGGATGGAACACATTACTTTGTGTGTTTATTTAAATTAATTAAGTGATTTGATCCCTGGCCCTGCCTAACATGAGCTGGTGGAGACACACAGGCCTGTAGTCATAGCTCTTCCACAGGCAGAAGCTGGAAGACCAGGACTCAAGTTCAAGATCAGTCTGTGATGGCTAGAGGCCCACCTGGGCTACATAAGACCCTGTGATCTGTGAGTCTGACTCGGTTATCTTTTAAGCCTTTTGCCTATAAATAATCACTACTCCATAGTATTGCCATTATCTCAGATTTTTAAAAATTGATTTTAAAAAGTGATTTATTTGTTTTATGTATTTGAGTGGTTTGCCTGCATGTGTGCTTGTGTATCAGATGCATACACAGTGCCCACAGAGATGAAGGCCTCACAGAACCCAAGACTGGAATTACTGGCAGTTGTAGGGGGCCATGTGGGTGTTGGGAATTGCAGCAAGCACTCGTAACTGCTGAGACATCCCTCCAGTCCCCGCTTTTAAAGAAATAACAGTAGACAGTTTTTCTTCCAGGTGTATTAATATTAACTGAAGTAGACTTCCATAAGCTTGATACAAGCAAGAAAAAAAAACAAACTGTGCTTTACTTTCTTTCCTTTCTTTCTTTCTTTCTTTCTTTCCTCTTTTCTTTTTTTTAGGTTGCTCTTAAACCTATGTAAATTCCTACTTCCCTATTTGTTTCAGTGAGTAAGGTTTTAGACATCTGGTTTCCATTTAGGCCAGGTGTTTAATGACCCTCCTCCTTGTTAATTTTATTATCTGCTTGCAGACTTCCAGGCCATTAGAAACAGAACACTGTTTCGAACATAGTTTATAACAAATGCATTTAAGTCGATAAAAGTAGTTCATTTATCAGTGTTTTAGGTCTAGAGTATTTTGACCACAGCCTCAGGAATGTCTGAAAGCAGAAGACTTCTTCTGGTGGGTTCTGAGTAGCAGCAAGAGAAGCAAACAAACCTGAATGATGTAACCTTCTTGCTTGAGTTCACCTCTCTAAGCAACACTTCCTAGTCAGAGGACAAAGCCCAATTGTGCTCAAGCTACCTGCGATCCTGATTTACATATCCCCACCAAGTAGCAAAGACTGTCTCATACTCACATTCAAGCTGGAATGACAGCTTAAGGCAAGAGCTAAACTCCTCAATGATTCCATGGTGGGTGAAAGGAGAGAGTGGAGAAAGGAGCAACCCCTAGCATTGCAAAATGTTCCTGGTAGGTTTTTCGATGATTTTTCAGCAAGCATGTTCTTAATCTGTCTGAGTGAAACAATGAGATTCCTTAGGGAATACTTATTTTACGTTTCTTATCATCTGATTTCTAGGTGGAACACCAGTATTCCCATAAGTTTACAGTAGTGGTTCTACGTGCCACCAAAGTAACCAAGGGGACCTTTGGCGATATGCGTGAGTACTCAATTTGTCGTCCAGAGATGGGGATTGTGTATGTTTCAGGATGTGGGAGACTTACAGTTCAGTAGCTTGATTTCTTGACAAGCCAGGGGTGTTCCTTCCTTAAGTGCGACTCTCTGTTAATGATATCAGTTTGAACTGTCCTGAAGCTGTCCCCTGTCAGAATAGCCATTTACTCTGTCTTTACAGTAGCTGAGAGCAACTGTAGTCTGACAAAATGACAATCTTGTGGCATAGCTCTGTGGAATTCAGAGTTCTCTTTCATCCTATTTGGAAAGAGTGCTGAGTCAGGACTTCAAACAGACTGCCTCTGTGAGGTATTGTGCTTATAGGATTAAAAAGTGCAGTGCATGGAATTCTTCTGTCTCTGAGTGTTTACTCTGTATGGGATAGCTGGAGGAACTGGTGCAGGACAGCAGCCTAAGGATCATGTTGCATTAACTTGTTGGCTGTTTCCTTAGACATGCTCAACAGCACTTTTCCTTGTTCTTCTGAGAAGGCCAAAGCTCAAGGGTGTGGAGTGCAAAGGAAAAAAAAAGTGTGTAAATGTGGTGATGGTGGATTTGTAAGCATTTGAGTACTGCTATTGTCTGGGAATGGGTGGCTGAACCCGCTGAAGACTTGGAGAAAGAACAAAAGGCGTACATTTAAAACAGCCAGACACATGGGCAGCATCCCACTACACGTTACAGAAACAAATTTGTTTTGTTTCTTCTCAGCCCTCACATCACTCTCAGCAAAGACTTCTGACACCAGGTGTGCAGGAATTTTTGCCACCAGAAAGTAAGAAATGGATTGTGCAGTAGAAATCAGCAGTGTCTCTTTCGACTCAATTCAGTGTGTCTGATTTTGGCTGTGGCTAATTTTAGACCACACAGGACTGAGTTCCTAAGACTTCTCTGTCTACACTTGCAAGCATGCTGCAAGCTTCTGCTTTTTAACCTGGGCTTCTGACCAACTGGTGAATGAGTAGTGCTTTCTTAGCTCCCAGTTCCTTTGCCTGGAAAATGGCTCCTGAGGGTCAGGGAAATACTTACGGTTATCACTTTGTTGTGGAGACATTTGTAAGGAACTTACTTGAAGAGATAGAGAGATAGAGTTAACATGGTAACAAATACCTTTAATGCCAACATAGTGAATTCCCGGACATCCTGGGCAGAGAGAGAGAGAGAGAGAGAGAGAGAGAGAGAGATCAGAGAGACAGAGAGAGAGAGATCAGAGTGCAGACTTCCCTGGCTTTTCCAGGCATCATCCTTTGAGAATCTCTTTAGTTCAGCAGATCTGATGATTTTTCTAGTCCTGTCCTTTGGGAGTTTTGTGGAAACTACATCATGTTTTCTGCTGATAAAAATGAACCCCTGCAAGGCTTGTCTCCTTAAGTGATTTTTTTTTTTTGGCCTATCTGGACATAATTGTCCCCTCCAGAGTGTGAGGCAAGCCTCTTCTGGAATCAGTTGCATCTTATGACTTACTGTTACACTAGACTGGGTGGCCAAAGCATTTCTTGATGGTCAAAGGGAAGAATAAATAAAGTTCCTGTGATCCGCCTCGAGGGCGGGAAATGCTAGTTTCTATGGCTTGTCTTGGAAAAGAGGTCATGATCCAGGAGCCATGGAGAAAAACAGAATGTGCTTGATCACAACACATTTGCAGAGTGACTGTGTGTGGTGGTGAGCAGGAGGAATCTCAGGCAGAAGGAATCTTGGGTGGAGACTGGCTAGCATAGGTCTAGCATTGCTAGTAAGTAATAGAAACTAGATGGGTATGCATGGCTAGGACAGCAAGGGCTAGGGAAAACAGGGCCTGGGAGGAAGACCATTGTCTCTGGAGTAGGAGGAACTGGATGACATTGAAGTGGCCATCCAGTTACAGGACCAAGTTTTCACTCAAAATGTTCTGACAATAATAGATTAGATGCTTAAATGAAGTAGTTTAGTGGAGAATCAGGAAATGGTTTTGTTTCTAAAGAATAAGAAGGCCTTGCACTTGCTTGAAAAAGCTGAGAGAAGGGAAAGTTAAATACTAAGAAACAACATGAAGTCTGAGCCCCTGCCATCAGTAAATGCAGAAGCAGGAGGTTAGAGGATGTCAGCACTAAGAATGGGACTCTCTCTAATGGTGTTGGTAGAGCTGAGCGTAACAATGGCAATTTCTTCAAAACTAGTCAGCCTCACTGGTTTAGATCATTGACCATTATGCTTCTGTCTAGCCTGCCTAATACCCCTAGTGAGTATTATCCTTTTATTCTTATTTGACCTTTTACAACTCTTCGCCCTTCTGTCATTTTAAATTAGAATTTTCTGTGAAAGAAAAAAAAACATATACTGGTTCACAGCCTTGTTAACACTTACCACTTCTGATATTAGCAACCATGTCCCTGAGAGACCGGCAACTGCCTTGTTCTTGGCTGACCCAGAACCCTTAGTCAAAATTCCCGGGAGTGGAACGGGTCAACCTTATTAAACCCTGTGCCTCTTACTTGCCAGCCATGCAAACAATAGTCCTGATTTGACTTTTACAAATATGGCCATTATCTTTCAGACAAAGCAGCGGTTGCCCTCTTCCATCAATGCTCATTCTGTTGTGTAGAGACAATGGGTGTGGCCACACTTGGGATTCGACTTGGACTCCCTGTGCATATGTGGATATCAGATAGAGCTGTGTGGACTCTGATAGTCTAGACTGATAGGAAAGCCTCTGATGGTCTCACCTGGTGTGGACTGGATATCTTTGGAACCTGAGGCGTTTAGTTTATTGTAATAACTCTAGGAAGTAGACTAATGGGAATACTGCTGGGCTGATTTCTGTACCTACAGTGGATTTGGCACAGATTAGACCATTGGGCCCCAGATATGCTCTTTTAAAAGTAAAGGGTCCATAAGAGGAACGGCCACTGAATATAGATGAAAGGCCAGAGTTACAGCTCAATGATCAAGTGTTTAGTCAGCGTTCCCAGGACCTGGGACACCTGAAGAGCAGAAATCTCCCTATTTCATCTGTTTATTTTACATATGTGAGTGTTTTGCCTATGTATATTTATGTGTCTATAGAACTTAGAAGAGGGGGTCTGGTTCCCTGGAACTGTGGGTGCTGGGAACCAAACTTGCAAAAGCAACAAGTGCTCTCAATTGCTGAGCCATGTCTCCAGCCCCACCCTATTCAATTTTATGCTGCCTGCATTTCTTTAAAAAGTAATTGTCAGCTCTACATGTTGGTAAAGAAGAATGATGGCTAGCATCTTGACTACATGATTTTTTTAAAAGGGTAGGGCATTGTTGCTAGCTTCTAGTATCAGGTAACGATGTGGCAGAAGTAGGAATACACAAGGAGAAGAAACAGAGGGAACAAGAACAAAACCCAAACCAAACCACCACCACCACCACCACCACCACCACCACCACCACCAACAACAACAACAACAACAACAACAAGCAAATAAAGTTCATGGCAAGTTTGTCTAAAAAGGAAAGGCAGTAGCCAAGGCTAAGGCCTTACTGTTTTTTAGGATGCTCATCTAAGGTAAGTGTTGATGAACTAGAGTTATCCAAATTAACAAGTTAGCCAAATGTAGTGTGTTTGCTTGTTATAACTCTTAGGAAACAGGTCATTATAGGAAACTATCAAAGAATTCGAAAACCATAAAACTACTATAAACATCTACGACCCAGAAAGTCAGAATAGCAGAAACTGACACCATATTCTGTTTTCTAGTGTCTATATTTAAAAACAAATTTCCACTAAATTCTCGAAGTGGGTAAATAGGGAGCGATTGTTACTGTGTTACTTTTGTATGTTGGTCTTTCCCAAGGAGACTGCATATCATGTAGCTGATTCTGTATCTGAATATGCTTTGTTTTTAGATAATTCTAACTTCGTACTTGTTTTTATTTTATCTACTGGTGAATTATCCCATTCATAGTAGCTATACTTGAAATAGCCTTCTGCATTGTTTAAGTGTCAAAATAAAACAGACATATCATGAGCTATGTTTTTAGGGATTATAACATAGATCATATCAGAAAAAACAACTAACTGTTGTTCTGAATGAGATCAATGACAAGGTTGATCTGGAACTCACCATGTAACCAGGCTGACCTTGAGCTTGGTATCCTCTTTTATCAGTGTCCTAGGTGCTAGGATGACAGGTGTATGCCACTACATCCTACTCCAGACTGACATTTTAATCATAATCCATCCTCCTTTGTGGCCTTTTACCTCAGGATCCTGGGTCAATTAAGAACAAGATAGTTGTCAGGCTAGCCCTCCATTGTCTTTGTGTGTAAGTGGCTCATGGTGGCTTTTATTTGTGTGGGCTAAGAGAACTATTGCAACAATAGGAGCATACAAACTCTACATGAAGTGAGCAGTACATCCTAGAGATACTCTAGGGTACAATAGACCCAGGATTTGGTGATGGATTTGATGTCAAAGTGAGGATGAAGAGTCCCACCTTCTAATTGTTAACATGAGTAGATGTCTGTGTACCTTAGAATCATTGCTTTCTTTCCTTCTGTTCAACCTTAAGTGAGATGCATGTAATCTGGATCTGGAAAAATTCTAGGGTGGACAAGCTTAGATTTGGTGCAAAATTAATTTACCCAGGAAAAGATTATTGTATTCCCAATCTCTGTGCTGTCTATATAGTAGCCTCATTTTACTTAAATTAATTAAAATTAATCACAATTTAAAAAAGAAAAAGAAACTCTTTGATGATTTTAACAACTTAAAGCTTTTATTTTTTCATAGTTTCTTTATGCGAAGAAAACATTATTTTATTTTCAGTGAGGTTATAGCCACATTGAGTTACTAATTTTTAAGTGGCTATTCTGTTTGCAGGTTTGGGGTTGAATAAATAGCCTTAAAACATGTTTACAGACTCTTAATATTCACATGATCACCAAAAAATCTTATTAAAACTACAGATTCAGATTCTGGAGTTTCGTCAAGTAGATGAAGATCAAGCATCTAAGTGATGGAGGCATGAAGGATCCATTGAGCACTTTTAGGAGGCAGGATGCTTCTGTTTGTCTTCATTCTTCCTTGCATGTATAGCTTCCATATTGAATAATGGCGTAAAAGACCAAGTGTTTTTAGTTTTTACTGCTTTTACTTTCTAAAACAAATACCATAAATCCCTTACCACCTTTATTTTGTTTTCTAATTTTATAAAGACTGCCCAATTCCACGATTCACAGCATTTTCACCTAGAAGACTGACAGAAACAAACACAGAGATTTGAATCCTGTATCCCAATTACATTCTTTGATCCTGAAGTTCTTTAGACTGGAACCATGATTAAGCCACAATACTAGTAGCAAAAATGCTATGTTTCTTTTTATTGCTCCAAAGACCTCAATGCCTACTCAAAGTCAAGTGGTCACCTTTTGGTCAGGTCCTATATACTCATGAATATTCACAAGCACCTAAGTACTGCATCGTCCATTCAAGGGATTCCTAGTGCTTAATGCTCCTTCATCTTAGTTTGTGATTGTATCATATTTGCCTGGTATTTCCTTTGCTTTTAACCACTGCAACATTATGCACATTGTTTTATTCACCTCTGCAAGTAACTTTGGTTGAGACAAGGCAAATCTTATTAAGAATGTGTTGTCTGTGTGAAATTTAGATAAATTTTTGCTATCATCATTAGTACAAAATGCTAGAGAATATGAAGTACAAAATCAAGTTTACTATCAGAATACAAATGTCATTTTTGAAGATTTGTATGTATGTGTGTGTGTGTGTGTGTGTGTATGTGTGTGTCCTCCTCTATTTACTTCACTTCTTCCTTTGCAGCAGGGGCTCTCTATGAACTCAAAAGCTTGCATTTTCTTGCCTAAGCCAAAAAGCCAGCAAGCCCTACTGATCCTCCTGTCTCTGCCCCTCTTGAACATGGATTTACAGATGCATGCAGGAGACCTGATTCCTTGCATAGTGTTGATCTCAGCTTCAGGCCTCAGGAATTCTCAGCAAGTATTCGTAACAGCTGAGCTATTTCTTTAGTGCCATGGAATTGTTTTTAAATATTTCAGACCACATGCTTCATATGGAAATTCATGGCATGCCTTTTTTGTACTAGCTACTGAGAAAAGAGATACTCTACAGCTTCACTTCTGCCTTCAAGGGAGATGCTCACTTAGGAGAATCAGCAACAATTCTGAATTGGTACTTAAACAATGCAGAACAAACACCTAGAATATTCCAGAAAAAAACTATCAAAATTCCTTTAAAATTAGTTTGACTACATGTCTGTGTATAAAGTCATTATTAAGCATAAAATATTTGCAAAAGCTCAGTGAGTCTTGAATCATACTGTGTTGTATATTTTGCATTCCAGTGATCAATCATTCTTTTTTTTTTTTTTTCTTGGTTTTTTGAGACAGGGTTTCTCTGTGTAGCCCTGGCTATCCTGGAACTCACTCTGTAGACCAGGCTGGCCTCAAACTCAGAAATCCGCCTGCCTCTGCCTCCCAAGTGCTGGGATTAAAGGCGTGTGCCACCACTGCCCGGCAGTGATCAATCATTCTTAACACATCAGTGTGAGGTGGTGTGGATATTTATGTTCATACGCAGGGAAAGCAACACTCAATTAGCACATTTCTAAGTCACATTAGGTTTGACTTTGGTTTGTTCTGGTCAGTTTGACACAATCTGAGGTCATCTGAGAACCACTGGACAGGTGATTCTGGGTCATATTATAAAGTTGATTGAGCAAGCCATTGTGAGCAAGTCAGTAAGCAACATTCCTCTACGGCCTCTGCTTCAATTCCAACCTCCAGATTCCTGTCCTGACTTCCCTTTGTGATAGACTGTAAGTATGAAATAAGCCTTTTTTTCTCCAAGTTGCTTTTGGTCTTGGTCTTTAATCATAGCAAGAAAAAGCAAGCTTAAGACCAAGCCCTGACTCACTAGAGGTAATTGTGGAGGGTATGGGTGGTCTTCCTTTTTTCTAAGAAACTGCAAGAATTCTAGGTGTTTAGAATTGCCTGTAACACAGAAGGAAGGCCTACAGCAGCAACGTATGGGTGGTCTTCCTTTTTTCTAAGAAACTGCAAGAATTCTAGGTGTTTAGAATTGCCTGTAACACAGAAGAAAGGTGATGACCATCATTGGTTTCCATCTTCGGTTCCATGGTTTTATGGATCCTGACCTTCTGCTTTTGACAGGAAATGAAATGTCCCTAAGGGAAGACTTCTTAGTTTGTGCAACATTAAAAGGAACTTGTGAACATCCGTAGGATAATGATGCTGAGTCCAGACCCATGGCTCCCTAGCAGTCATCAGGCCTCACACAGTGGGTGAGAAGCATAGCTTTCCAACACTTTGAAATGCAAGGAAAACTCATGTGAATTTCAGGAAAGATTGCTATCTTTTTCACAACCAGTTTTAAAGTTGTGTGTGTGTGTGTGTAACACACATATATGCTCATGTGTGTTAATGTTTTTGTATGCATGCCTCAGCACATACGTGGATTCATGAAGGTCCAAAAGTATCAGTTATACCTTCCATCTTGTTCAGTTGGTTCTTGTGCATAGCTTCAGACCCAGGCTATCTGACACGAAACCTTCCAAGAATTCTCCAATCTTTGCCTTCTTTCTCACTGTGGGGACATTGCGACACTTAGCGGCATGCCTGACTTTATGTGTTCTGAGGATCCAGACTTAAATCATTAGGACTACACAAAAAGATTTTTGTTTTGTTTTTAACCTACTGAGCCATCTCTCAACTTACCCTTTCCAGTCCTGTCTCTAAAGTAGCAACCTAAATCCCTCCTTTCAGATCACCTAGTTAAAGCCTCATCAAAAGACCACAACTCCTAATAATTCCCAGTCACAAACCCCATGTTTCTGGACAAGTTACATGCCCTCTCTCGGACCTTGCTTTCTTTATCTTGGAAATGTGAACATTTGAGTTGGCATTAAGTTAAATGCTTATCTTTGTGCTCGGATACCCGGTTGTTGTAGAACCATTTCCTGTATCCACATAAAAAGACATAAATACTCTCAAACATTGCAACTAAGAGCATAAGGAGTACTGGGAAAATAAATCAAATTGATGAGCTTCTCTTCTTGAATGATGCTCTCTTTACTGCCTCAGTGAGGAGAGGATTGGAAAAATAGCTTTGTGGTACTCCCCCTCGCCAGATTATAAATGTCTGTGTTATTTCTGTCCACATCTTATTAGAAGTTTTCTGAAGCACCCTGTATAGAAATTTTTATTAATAATTATGTACTTTAACTACAGAATTTCAAATATTATTCTTTGTAACTGGCCTTGTTCTTTCCCATTTGCTACCCCACTGTGTATTTGGTAAGTTGTTTCTCTAGGATCAGCCTGTAGGTTATAGCTGAATATGAGTTTTATAAGAGTTTACTAATGTCTTTGGAATGTTTTCGAGTCCACCCAAAAGTTTAAAGGGCTCTAAATCTAATGAAATTATTTCCCAGTGGTCATTTCATAGGAGATAATTTTAAGATGAGTCAAGTGTCCCATAACATGTTTATCTCATATGTCTTCGCTCTATGTGACAACCAAAAGAGCATGTTAGGCATGGAGAAATACCAGGTGCTAAAGTGCTAAAGTGGAATGCTTTCCTCATCCACTTAGAATGTCACATCCTATGTAAGTTGTCAAATGACTTTAGGAGTTCATTTAGGCGTTTTCCTCTGCACTTAAATTTGAAGAGGTTTTGTGTGTGTGTGTGTGTGTGTGTGTGTGTGTGTGTGTGTGTTAATTTAAGTCTTAAGAGTTCAGTTAACAACACCATTGTGCATTTCAGTACCCTTGGCTGGGTAGAATTTCACCCCATTTATTCAATAGAATAAACAGAAGTGTTACAGCAGTACAGGTGTATATAGGCAGCATCACAGAGAAAGTTCATTACTAATGCCATTACGGATCCCTGCACACTGCCCATCTGCTGCTTTGAATTCTCAGTCACCAATTACTCATTTAGGTTCCCGTCACCCCTGTCTCATTCAGGAGCATCCTTGTGTTCCTGCTTTTATTTTTATCTATACTTTGAAAGGCCACTGTTCAACCCAGTGAGAACAGAAGTTGATTTTCCAAATCTCTCTTAAAGTTGAGTTATACTCAGCCAACCTTCCTTGCACATACTAAATGCATTCTTTTTGCTGGAAAAGTTTACTCTGCCTCTCCCTATAAAAGGCTGTGATTAAAATATAAAAGAATTAAATGAAAAAAGAAATGAGTTTAATCTTTCTTAAGTTTCCAAACAAAGTACTTTCTTAAAGTTTCTGTGTCAAATAAAATTGCCCTATGACTCTTAAATTTTTAAACATTTGTAAAAAATGTCTAGCATATTCTTTTTTAATGTTTTAAAGTTTTTTTCCCTGAAAATAAAACCTGTCATTTTTTAAAAATTGTGTGGAACTGGAATGGTTAATTAAGTATTATTGAGATATAGTTGGAATATCACCAAGCATTACAGCTCCATCCTTAGAAGTAGTTTTCTGTTTTTACAGCTCCTTTGATATATCAAAATACTTCACTTTTTTTTGGGGGGGGGGCAGGCTAGTTTTGAACTCTGTGTGCTGGGGATGAATTTGAACAGCAAACATCTTATCATTCCGTCTCTAAAGTGTTGGGATTCCAAGCATGCACCGTCATGTCTGGCTTCAATGAAATCACTTAGATAAAATTCCAGATCAAATTCAAACACAAATTATAATAGCAACATGGGAATTTTGACTTTGGAAAAGAAATATTAAGGAAACATAACCAAGGCTTATTGTGGCAATTTTCCTTCACTAATGTCCTTCTTGGTAAATGCTGAATATCTCTGTGTACTCAGGGCTTGCAGAGTCCCTTGAAAACATAAGAGAAACGTCCTATCTGTGGCAAGTAGCTACACTGAATATGGGTTTTCCACTAAAGAGGAAGCTGTGCAGAGCACTTTGTGTATTGCTACATTCATGTATCCACTGTTTGTCAACTGCGTGAACTGGGGGAAGCTGCTTGGCCATTTGATGTCTAGACACCATTGACTGTTAAGTGACAGTTGCATCTTCTTCTCAGGTTCCTTCACAGCATAACTATTTGTTAAATAACCAGAGGGGTTGAGCAAAGTTCTCAAGACTTTGTACTTTATTTTTTCCTTTCTGTGGCTATATGAAACGTGGTGGGTTTTTTGTTTGTTTGTTGTTGTTATTGCTTTTTTATTTTTATTTTTGAGACATGGTCTTAGGTATCCCAGATTGGCCTTGAACTCACTATGTAGCCAAGGATGACCTCGAATTTCTGATCCTCCTGCCTTCCCTGAGTATTGAGATGACAGATACATTCCATCATGTCTGGTTTGGGGACTAGTGGGATTTAAGTGGGGCTTGAACTGAGGGCTTTGTGCAGGCTGGGTAAACTAAAGCCCTTAAGTGTATGCAGCAAGCACTTTACAAATTATGCTGTCTCCCAAGACCTAAGAGTTACTAAAAAGGGAATTTTATTTCCTTAGAAATGGTACCACAGAGACTTAAGTAAAATGACCATACAAAAGCAACAACAGTTGGATTTTGTTGGAGATCTGCAGATATCTTTCTTTCTTTCTTTGATACTTTATTTACATTTCAAATGTTTCCCCCTTTCCAGGTCTCCCTTTTGGAACCTCCCCATTTTATCCCCCTCCCCCTGCCTCTATGAGGGTATTCCCCTACTCACCCACCCACTCTCAGCTTCCCTCCTTGGCATTCTCCTATATTGGGGCATCTAACACCCTTCAGCCCAAGGGCATCTCCTGCCCCTGATGGCTAACAAGATCCTCCTCTGCCACATATGTGGCCAGCACCATGGGTCCCTCCATGTGTATTCTTTGGCTGGTGATTAAGTCTCCAGGAGCATTGAGGTACTTTCCCCTGGTTCGTTGGCATTACCTTCCAGTATTTCTAGCCATAAGGATTCCAGTTCTTAGCCATTGCTGGAGGGATTGTGGGCTGATACCTATAAACACCTACCCTGATTTCTGTTCTGGTAAGGAACAGTTCAGGGAGACTCAGAATTTGTTTTTCAGTCTTTCTTTGAAATACATATTAAATGCAAATACACTTGGAAGAAGTGGCTGGCACTAATTTGTTTTCAAATACAAATTAAAAACAATGGGGGCTATATTAGGAGACTTGTGGCATATTACTGAGGAGTAAAACGGGGTATTATTGAGCCTATAGTGAGCACCACCTGTTCCTCAGTGTCTCTCATAGTTAGAAAGCCATTTACGGTATTCATTATATTCTTGTGATGTTTTGTATTTCATAATTTGTTGTCCGATTTGCCATTCCATCACTCAGTGCTGGATAAGAAGTAAGGGATCCCTGTCGTGATGATGCCTCCAGTGTAGTAAAGAGAGAAATTGCTTAAAATTGCTTTATTTACTACAGCAAGGAGTGTGAGTTAGAGAGGCTGAGTTAAAACCTGTTGTTTGTTTTCTGTGCATATTTATTTCTGTAATTATGTGTGATATGCATGCCTATAAGTGTCAGTAAGTGTGTGTGATATAGTGTGTACTTGTACACACATACACTTGTACAGACCAGAGGATGACTCAGGGCATCCTTCTCTATCACAATGTACCTCATTTTATTGAGGCAAAGCCTCTCACTGAATATGGAGCTTATGATTTTAGGTCAACCTGGCAGCCTGTAAGTTCTAGAGATCCTCCCAGCCCCATCCACTCTCAGTCTCTGCCCCACTTAGTATGGAGATGCAGGAATGTAAGGGAACACACCAGGCTTTTGAAGTCAGTCTTGGGATTCAAAGTCCACCCTCATACATAGGTAACAAGTATTGTTAACCACTGAGCTATCTGTTCAGCTGAGTTGAAGCCTGTTTCTCTATGTTCTTGTTTGACTCAGTAAATGTCCACAGATCTGTCTTTTTCTCTGTGGTGGGAGTAGTTATGTCTAATTAATAATTTGAATCATTTGTTGGAAAAATGAGTTTTGGTTGCCAGTTTCATCCTATAGGAAAGCAGAACAATCAATTCTTTGTCTAGGAAAGTACCAGCTCAATAAAAGCATGAAGAGAAGACTTCATTTTCTTTAGTCTTAACTCTCAGTCAGGCTTTGGACTCTTCTCTCGAACATTCCTGGGACAGTAGCAGTGACCCGGATAAGTTTTAACTTTCAACATGGAGAGAAAACAAGGATGTGCACAAATACAAAGCACAGGTCTGCTTTGTTAGAACAAAGATATCTGCCCTGAGTCTGCACGGGCAGATTGTTTGAAATGAGGAGGATCTCAGGGTGTGCTTTGGTTTTACTGTTAAAAAGCAGCAATAGCATTGCAGTGTGTGGTAGAGGAAGAGTCACTAACCACAGGGGAACCCTGGGGTTGGTGAAGGGCCTTTCTGGTTTATTTTTGTCCCCCCCACCTATGTTTTGCCCTGACTTTGCAAGAAGTGAAGTTAAACACTATGCTTCAGAACTACAACTGTGTGGTGTCATGGAGAACGCCTGCAAAGTTAGCCACTGCAGGATTAGGATTACTTTATGTCCAAGGTAACATGGTGCTTGGTGAGCTAGGGTAGCAGTGTGAGTGAAATTATTACTAAGGAGCTAGATGGAAGGTTCATTTCTGAGGTGTAAGAAATGAAAACTGTAGATGTGAAGAGCTCAGAGGAAAAGAAAGTGACTCTGCTTTCTAACTCCCGCAGCTATAAATGGTGGCATCGCAAAGTCAGAAAGGAAAGCCCAGAAAAAGTACAAGTTTTACATCTAGTTTTTGTTTCATGCCGTGTTTAGAGAAGGGGAGATGGAAAGGATATGGGCTTGGTTTCTGCATACGGAAGGATTTTCAAGACAGTAAGAACAGACTTAGGGCCTCACAATGGAGATAGACAAAAGCCGTGGATGAGAGTGGCACCAGTGTTCTCTGTAAGCCAGAGCCCTTGAGGAACAGTTAAAGAAAATCTAGAGTTGACTTGTCAAGACTGAAACAGAAGGAATCCTTCCAAAATGCCTTATTCAGTACGAAGGTATATGTGCATCTGTAACCAAAGATGCCACACCTCTCATGTCTGAACCACCCTTCCTTGTACCCTTGGGGGAAGAAGTAATGCATCTTGCCTGCCACTTAAACCCGATCAAGAAGTCTAAGGTCTGAGAGGAACTACGCAATAGAAGCATAGAGAGCTGCGAGGAGGGCATAGTATATATTTGAAAGTATATTTAAAGGTTTGTTTTTAATTAGAGCAGTGTGTGTGTGCACACACACATGTGCATGTGAGTGCAGCACATGTGGAGGCCAGGAGAAGCCCTCACAGCCTTTCATACTGAAGTTGCAAGCTGCTGTCTTAGATGCTGCCTAAAGTGGGTGCTTAGGTGGGAGACGTGAACCTGGATCCTCTGCAAGAGTAGTATGTGCTTTTGACCGCTTAACCACCACTCCAACCCCAAATTAAATATTTATAAGACTGTAAATAACTGTGAGAACATCCTTGAAAATTATTCTATATATGTCAATAGAAACAAATCTTCCAAATTTAATGGTGGACAAAAACCACCAGACTCAGATAACATACAGTGTGCTTGCTTTTGTTTACAAAAGATGAAATTAGGCAATATTATTCTACAGTGATAGGTATCAGGCTAGAAGTCATTATTGTAATTGTTTAATTTTTATTTTTGAAATTCATGGTTACATGGTGTTGCTGATCATCCTGTCTTAGGGGCTGTGGAAGCCACTCAGCTATCTTAGAATATCAGTACTGAAAAGACTGGCTATCCTCAAAGCTGCTGGGGATCCTCTTGTTGGATTGCCATTGTTAATTATCATGAAAATTTCAAAGAAATGGCTACATTTGGAAACATTCATAGGCATGTCTTTAATCCAATTTGTTTGATTTTTCTGGTTTGGGGGTAGTTGAAAAAATAATGTTTAAATATCAGCCCATGACCTCAAACAAATTGCTGACCATCATACCTACTTCACTTTATTCTTGGAGATGGTTTTCATGTGGCTACTTGAAAATTAATTAAATGTTGGACAAATTCAACAGTGGTTGACTAGACTGTGCTTAACAATGTATGGAAGAATAATTCCTGTACAAGAAAACATTGGTTACCTTCCTTATGCCAAGAGTTTATATGTTGCCACACTGCTCTTTTAGTTTATTCTAATCTTATGTCTCACATCCTTGGTTTTAAAAGGTGTGTAAAACATAATCATCTGATTATGTTGCTAAAAGTGAAGATTTCTAAACCAATCTGATGATTCTGATGGGAGATGAAGGGGGATGCATTTTCCTTCCTTCCCTCCCTCCCTTCCTCCTTCCCTCCCTCTCCTTTCCCTCCTTCCCTCCTTCCCTCCTTCCCTCCATTTCTTTCTCCATTTGTTCCTATGTGGTTCTGGAATGAACTCAGGACTTTGCACATTCTGATAAGTCCTCAGCTGTCCCCAGTTCCAGGTCACATTTTATACCCACCACTGCAGATGATTCTGGGAAAGTAACCAGTGGTCTCAAAAAAGAGAAACAAACTTTTAAGTTCTCTATTGCTTATGGTAAGACTGACTCTGCATTTTTGGAAACCCCTCTTTCTGAGGTCTTTGGGGTTTGTTCGTTTGTTTGTTTTTTTGTCCCTCACCCCCAAATCAGTAAATTGCTCATCAACTTATTTCAGTCAAGGAGTTGAGATTATCTTGGGGTGAAGTGGAAGAGGAAAAACAATAACTGTTAAAATAGAATTAGGAATTAAGGAGCTTTACTCGTTCCTGTCATGAATCACATAGTCTGTGACCTGGATAAAGTTGAGTGACAGATGGGACTGTTATGACTTCAGGCAGGCGCTCCTTAAACCTCTAGAGTTTATGAATAAGTTCCAGAGCCGTGGAATTGTGAAGCTATTTCTGGTGCATGTAGCTTCATGTCAACTTCACGATAATAAAAATGGTCTTTATCCTACACCCCCATCATTTTTGTTTGTCAAGATGTAGATAAAAGAATGAGATGCAAGGGAGTTTCTGCCCACACATACTTTTGCTTCATTACTTTTTAAACTGGAAATAATTTAGGTGTTCACTGGTTACTGATTAGTGGTCCAACATAAATGAATGACCCTGTAGGTATTAATTTATAAGATAATGAAATAGACAGGGGGTTCTTTTCTTTTCTTGCCTTTTATTGTTTTGTTTTTTTATTTTTAAATGCATTTCTAGGAAATTCTCTTAAAGCATTGGGCTAAATTTTTTTTGCAGTCAAAATGGACTGATTTTCCTTTCCACAGATGCTAAGTATGCATGGACTTGAACTTTAAAACTCATACTTTAAAATTTCCTGTCATTCTGGAGACTCTCCCAGAGATACAATGTCTCCTGGCTTACACGATTAGCAGAAAATGAGACTATAAAATCAGAGTTTGGAGCTGTTAGTAGTTCTCCATCTGACAGCTGCTCTTGTCAGCCCATCAACTTTTGACATCTTACCTTTCAAGTCTCTTGCTGAAGAAGCAACAGGAGAAAGAAAAACTGAACAAAATACCCAACAACAACAACAAGCCCCAACAAACATGTCACTCTTTTCAAGCATTTTAAGTTGTCCACTTTGACTTTATTTAAAAATAAAATAAATACTTGCAAGGCAAAGGGACTGAACTGGATTCTCATTTTTCAAAATATTTTCTATACTTTGACATATAAAGATGGAACGGGTACCTTTAAATATCATTTTCCCTTTCTTTTTGTCTAAGTTAAAAAGTTTTAAACAAAGGCAGGCACTGAGAGTCTAAAGTCACTGTAAATGGTCATGTTGTTGATCAAGACCTTCCACTTCTAATGACTACTCCTCTTCCTATCTGGTATCTTCCAAGGAACTTTACCTTCTGCTTCCTTTCCCTGACTGCTCTGTGATCTCTCCCTCTTCTTCCTCCAAGACTCACAGGAAGGGATGGAGACACTCACAGGATGACTGGATGGTCAAGAGCACCTGTTGTTTTTGCAGAGAGCCTGGGTTTAATTTCTTAGTACCCACATGGTAGCTCATAGTCATCCTTCACTGCCATTATAAGGGATCCAGTGCCTCTTCTCACCTTCATGGACATCAAGCACACATGCAGTAGGTTTACATTAGGTAGGTAAAATGCTCAAACACATAAAATGAAATAAAATAAAATAAAAACATCTTTGATATAAGACTCAAATATCAAGCATCAAATAACAATCTCTTCACCTACGACTTGACCTGGTTTTTACATAATCATTTGGGTGAGTGATCGGGGAGTCACCAGTGTGGTGTATCTGCTTGTCTCCCATTTATCTTGCTGTTAAAATTAGGCTATTTGTTTTTGACTCACTTTCATAATTCAAATCTACAGTTTAGGGCTTGGCTCTTTATCAAAGCCAAAGTACCTTTTGACAGGCAATCCTGGCCCACAGTGTGAGCTTGAAAGTGCATTGAAGAATGAATGAATGAATGAATGAATGTTATCATCCACACGCCTCCCCTTCCCATATAGTTTTTATATTCCAGAGTGAGTTTACTTTACCTTCCCCCAATAGTCTGGGAAATATATTTGAAAACACACAAACACACAAGCAGCCCTGTGAAAAAGGACTGGCCCGATGGAGTGGTAAATCACCATGTTCCTTTCTCTATTTCATTTGCTGTATCATATTCTCACTTCTCAGAGGAAAGCCTGTTTCTCTTTACAGTCTCTGGATGTCATAACTGTTCTAAATATGTTGATTTGCTTCTAGTTTGGCATCTAAAGCTCTGGAGAATTGTGTAGAGGAAAAGGAACGAATTGAGGGGGCAGAACCACCCCAATGCCTTTCTCTTATCACACCTCATGGCTGCCTTGCTGTTCCATAGCTCTTCTTGCCGGGTCTAGGAAGCATGTGTGATGATTTAGAAAAGGCAAGAGCTGCCTGTTCTCCAGAATGGTATTTCACCTGTGTAATCAGAAGCTGTCCTATGTTGGTGATGCCAGCTAGACAGTTCATTAATGCATTAATGATGAAGACCACACCCTGCCTGCTCATTGCCAGTTTAGGGACTGAGATGAATTTTTACAACATGGCACACTTGTTTTGAGACTTTCTGTCCTTAACCAATGTCACATGACCTCTGAGGTAGAAATTTAAACATAAAACAATTCTAAAGGCCATTTCATTTGTGGATCTTTATATAATTAGGACAAAAATAACTAATAAAACAGTGTTTTATTAGTAATGTGCAGTGTTTCAAAGAGTGATTGAAGAACACTGGTTATGTTATTTGAGGTGATGATTATGGCAGACTATATATATATATATATATATATATATATATATATATGGATAAACTTATTTTTTTGTAACCATGAAACAATACTGGCCTTTATTGTGCAAGCTCTAGATGCTGACTTATGTGTCGTTCAGGCTTTTGCTCCCTTGATCTTCCTCAAATGTCGTGCACCTTGCCTTCCAGCACACAGCCATCATTCACCACACTGGCCCAAGGTTGATGGGCTGCCGACAAGATGCTCATCTCCTTGGATCTGCTTGTCCATAAGACTGACACCTCTACAATCCTTTGTTCTGATAATATATCTCTTTTTAAAAAATTTTCATCAATCACTTTTTAAAAAAGTCTTTCCTCCTCAGGAGCCAGGTGGCCCTCTTCTTGCAATTTAAGCAGAATGAGTAGTAAGACACCTCCCACTGGCTGTAAGGTATATTGTCAGCGAGCACGATGCAGTTATTCATGAGGGGTTTAGTGAAAACCAGCTAATAATTAGATGTGTTGTAGACAATATCAGTGGTCCTCATTCTGAGTATAACACAGGGTCTTAGGTGACACCTGAAGTTCAGTTGCAGGGCACAGAACTGTTTCCTTCCTTAAACTTGGGCTGTTGTATATGGTATGGATCAATTTTAGTGTTGGTAGCAGGATAGCTCAGCTTATTCTTTTCTTTCCTCTGGTAGGGTTCCATCTTGACCTCAGTCTTCCAGTTCTTGTGCTAGTTGTCTTTAGTGATGCTTGTTGCTTGGTGTTGGCTGAAAAGATTTATAATCCCTTATTCCCTTGCCTCTCACTCTTTGTCCAGTTCTTCTCTTCATGGAAATCTGTGTTTTATGATCTCTCCATTATTTCTTAGGGACAAGATGTCATTAAGGCTGCAGCTGATGTAATTAGATGACTCAAGTTCAAGATCTTTCTCTGAAGCTTAGCTGTAGGTCAGAGGATAGACTGCCTGATGCATGTCAGTTCCTTTTGATTTCCTCATATGTACTAAAATATAGTACTTATTGTATTGTGATGAGAGACTTAAATGAAATAAATGTGTATTGAAAAAGTTTTACCAAGAACCATCACTTGTAGATATTGGTGACCACATGGGAAAGGTTGTGTTCAAAACAAATGCAGACCTTATATTTTACTGTGGCAGGTTTTATTTGACAGATTCTAAAAGCAAGGAAGGAACATATTATGATCCTTGGCCTCAAGGTATTTATGGTCTTATAGGAAAAGACAGATGTATCATTTCATATGTACAATAAAAGTACAAACAGTGGTATAAGATTATCAGAGGAGTCAGTGGACTCATGGAAGAAGTAACAATCACCATTTATACTGTTTAAGAACTTAGTTAAGTATAAATATAGTAGAAATAAGGCAAAATAGTTCCTTTACATGCATCTCTTTCTTTGTAGTTAAAGGAGCATACATAGGTGTGACTCAAGTGGACTTTTATGTGACATAAAAGGGACTTTCATTGTTTTTAGCTATCTCACTTTAATTTTGAGCAAATACTGCCACAGTAAAGATAGGCTGATGGCTAATGTGAGAGCTGCATCTTAGAGCTGCTCAGCCTAATCACAAGATGCCCATGCACTTTGGAGAAGATGGGGTTTCTGTCAGCAGCAGTGTTTCTCTCACTGAATTTTACTATGGTGTTAGGTAAGCGAAATAAGCAAGACGATTTTTCTAATGTAGAGCATTATGAGGATCTTGATTTGTGATCTTGTTACCATTGCAGACCCGTAGTGAAGTTAGATGAGCAGCATTCCCCCCATTGTGGGGTAGCTGGATCCAGTGAGATGCTGCCCCCCATCCCCGATGGATGAATTTCTGAATAGATTGCTTTATAGACAATTCCTTCTCATTCGTCTGTAATGGAAGGAAGGGACAGATTATGTAAAAAAAGGATATCACTTAGTGATGTTCTGTTGTGTGAGATCACATTTTGATTTATAATACTGCAGACTTACTGGAAGTAAACTACCATCTGATATTAACAAAGAGGTAGGGACCGTGAGTTACATTTTTGTCCTCTCTCTCTCATTGACTTCCGTAGTGGACACTCCAGATCCGTATGTGGAACTTTTCATCTCTACAACCCCTGACAGCAGGAAGCGAACAAGACATTTCAATAATGATATTAACCCCGTGTGGAATGAGACCTTCGAGTTCATCTTGGATCCTAATCAAGAGAATGTTTTGGAGGTAAGTGAATCATCTGGGGGATGTGGACAGTGCTCGTTCCCATGGAGAGAGACATGGAGTCTCTTCCTCGCTGACTTCCTTCCCCTTGAATCACTGTGGTTGCCTGATAGCTGGGTGCCTTGCTTGCTGAGCCTCTGGATGATGTGTGTGGAGCTATGTGAGTATTCAGGTGGAATTTCAGGATGCTTGTGCACTTTAGAGAAAATGTAGTTTTTGTTAGAAGGATGAGAATTCTTTAAAAAGAATATAAATACTGTCAATGCTTTTATGGTCTACTTATGTGGATTTTAAAAGTTATTGTATTGGTTTTCTGTATTTCTTTTACATATTTCAAAATGGAGAGGTAATAATATTCCATTTTAATAAATATTGGTCAGCCAGGAATATGTAAAATATTTGAATGGAAATGTAGTATTAAGAGGGAAAAGACAGCATTTTTGTGTATTAATTATTGAGACTTCTAGGGTGTGTGTGTGTATATCTTACTTGTGTAGAATGGAGCAAAATTAGAAACAAAACAAAACAAAACAAAAACATGAGATCCTTAAGGGACTATGAAATACTATTTTAGATAATTTTAAATTAATTTTTGAGACAGGTTCTTTCTATATATACCTGTCTGACATGGAACCTGCTTTGTAGAGAAGACTGGACTCAAACTCCAAATATCTCCCTGCCCTGCCCCTTTATACTGGTATTAAAGGTTTTGTGTTACCTAACCTGGACTAGAACTTTATATCATAAACAGGTTCTTCAAAAAAATACTTTATTTTTTAATTTTATGTGTCGAGTGTTTGGACTGTGTATATGTCTGTACACTATGTGCATGCAATATCCATGGAAGCAAGACAAGGACATTAGATTCCCTAGAGCTGGAGGTACAGACAGTGTGACATGCCATGTGAATGTGGGGAATTGAACCTAGGTCCTTTTGGAAGAATATCTAGTGCCCTTAACTGCTGCACCATCACTCTTGTCCTCCGGGATAGACATTTTAGATAGAGCTTCTAAAGATTCCAGGAAACTACTTACATTCTGTTTTGCTTTGTAGATCACTTTGATGGATGCCAATTATGTCATGGATGAAACCTTAGGCACAGCTACATTTCCTGTATCTTCCATGAAGGTGGGAGAGAAGAAAGAAATCCCTTTTATTTTCAACCAAGTAAGTAACAGCAGAATCATGTCCCATTCCATGTTCCTGTGCATCGATTTATTTGAGAAAGTTAGGCATAATGCTTAGAAACTTTTAATTCTTATAGATTTTATCCCTCATTTTGTTTACTCTTTTGCTTCCTGTCTTTACCTTGTCCTCTCTAGTTATTCTTTGTGGTGCTGTGGCTTAGACACAGGATCCTACACAGGATAGGCAAATACTCCACCATTTAGCCATATCAATTGACAACTCTACTAAATAATCTCTTATTGTTAAATATATACACCTTGTTTTACGTGATAAACACTATGAGGCACTGATAATTTGTTGTTCCAAATAATAACAGTAAAATTAAGCATCAAGTTTTGGCTTCACTGGACTGTCTGGTAGCATTTACGATAATAAGATGTTGCAAAATGCAAAGTATTTAAGCATTGTGTACTACTTTGTTGGAAAATGTATTTACTATTACTGTTGTAAACACATGTTTACTGTTGATAAATTGCTGTAAGTTAAGCATCTCTAAGGAAATAATTCTATCTAAAATAATAGGCCCAAATCTGTGAAAGGTCAGAAGTAATAAAGTTGGTTTATTATTATTATCATTGTGCTTCCAGAATTGTCACAATTTGGTAGTTATTTATGAATAAAAAATGCCTCTTGGACAAATTATTTGTTCAGAACAAACTCACTGTATCTTAATGCATAAGAGATGTATAAGACCCTAATTAGAGGATGTAGGTGAGATACGTAATTGACCGGTGGTCTAGTTAGTACATTATATCATGCCCAGGGAAACAGTGTTTTTACTCATTCTTAGAATGATGTCAGGTTCCTCTGCTCACACAAGCCTCTCCCATACCTCTCAGCTCTCCCATACTGCCTGTCCTATACTGCCTGTCCCATACTGCCTGTCCCATACTACCTGTCCCATACTGCCTATCCTATACTGCCTATCCTATATTGCCTGTCCTATACTGCCTGTCCCATACTGCCTGTCCTATTGCAAGCTCAGATAACCTTGTCCCATTTGATCTCCCATGATCACAATCCATAGTATTTTCTAGCAGTAAGTTACTCACACTACCTAACTGAGCAATTTCTACTGGTAAATAAAACCATATAGAATAAAAAAGTAAAATACTAATTATATGCACCTGCAGAGTCGGTCCATGACTTATAGGCACACTATGGATATGCACTTAGAAGTTAACTTGAAATTACAAGGTCCTTTGAGTAGTCTACATGATCTGACCACCCAGAGACTTTGAGAAGACACATCTGTGCATTTGAGTGGGCCCTTTCCCTACTTTGGAAGGCATGTGTTCTATGCAGTACCAAGAGATGCATGGCTTACTTTCCTGTAATACCTTTTAACTTCTTCTCATTCACTCATTTTATAAAGATTTATTGAAAAAACTACAATATGCCAGCCATTTTGTTTGTACAAGTCATGAAAGGAATAAGATGTAGGAAATTCTCCCCTCAATTGTCTTCCTCTGAGGTAGTAATAGGAAGCGGATAGAGGTGTGTGTGTGTGTGTGTGTGTGTGTGTGTGTGTGTCTGTACATGTGTCTGTACACGAAATCACCATTCGTTGAGATAAATATCAGTAAGGTATGTGTAGAGTTTAGGTAGAGCTCATAATTAAAGGAAGTTTGTTTTGTGAGAGGAGGTACCAGGTGATTAAACAGTTTGACTAGTGAACATGGTGGTTAATACCTTGACATGTAAAACTCTTCTATCAGGCCCTTGAATTCTTCATCTTTTGCAATGTGGAAATATAGTTGTTCCTTCATGATTCATCTTATTCATCTGTAAACATAGAGGTGATATTTTATAAGGAAGTTATTGTGATAACTCTACATATTAAAATACAACATAATGATTATCATATAAAACTTTAATTATAACTTGTTATACTTTGTTGCAGAAAATATAAGCTATATCTCAGTTTGATAGTTTAGATATTAATATTATATAATGCATTCTATATTAAGCATGCAATGATAATGAAAACATAATTAGTAAGCATCTATATGCATGCATACATACAGTGGTGCCTAGAACAGTGGCTTGTACATATTAAGCATTATATATGAATGTATTTGCTTTTGCTGCTGTTGTGACTTGAGGAAAGGGTAGCGTTTCAGGAGGTGGAGATAGAGCTTTGAGCATTCTAGATCTAACCAACTGCAAAAGTACAGGCTTGAAAGAAGAAAGCAAGATGAGACCTGGTGAGTTCAAGGTTTGCCAGGTCCATGGGGTGATGAGTGCTGGAGCAGGGCATAGAGGTGCTCAGAAACACTGCAAGGTCCTGCCTGGGATTTTAATAAAGATCTGCAGTGACCTTGGTAAGCTTGGATTAGCCTTTCTGAAAACTGTTCTTTTATTCCTCAATCTCTGATCCAAGAACTGATAATGTAGGAAGATATTATGGAAAAAAATATATTTCTTCTCCCTCTGTCATTTCCTATGGTTAAGTTATATAACCCTTGAGCTCTGAAGAGACTACATTCCTGAATTGAGAGTAGGTTACATAATTACTTCCCTTAGTGTGTCTTAAAAAATAGGCCAAAGAGCTTGTCTTCATGACTTTTCTCTCTAGAGTCCCTTGCAGTTTGTATTGAATGTTAACCCTTTCAGTTGATGAGCTTGAGTGGTCACTGGGAAAAGGGGAATTGGCTGGTTGAGTGAAGGGTCTGGGGTTCTTTCTTGGACCATGTTGGAGAGCCCCATGGGAGCCTTGCTTTCCTCTTCATTTCCTGAGATAGGATCTGCCCTAGGTGGGTGGCTTTCTGTCTGTAACACTCACAGACATGTAAGAGAGAATGAGTCGCTAGGGAATGCTGGGAGAGAAGAGACTTAAGTAAACCTTCACAATAATTATGGCAACATGATATAATAAGAAGACCACTTGGTTTTGGTGAAAAAGCACAAAAATCAGAAGCCAAGACATTACTAGTCAAAGCTCTCTCAAACTTTTGGCATTGGAAAGTTAATACTGACGCAACCAGAGTGGAGTCCATGGCCAGGACATAGCTGGTGAATCAACAGGAACCTCCAATTGGACTTGGGTTGACTCCCAGGGACAGCTCTGGCCATTTGGTGGTAGAAACAGGATTTAGTCTGTAATCTTGTTTGTACTGACATTGTTCTCCTTTCAGATGTTTGACTTGCTATTTGCTTTCTCCGAGTTTCACTTTCATCCTTAAAATGAGGGTTTAGAATGCATTATTTCCAAGCTCTTCTCTCACTTCATTCCTTTGACTACATTTCCAAAAGTACCTGCAATGCTTCCCATTTCACAGACATTAAAAATAAAACCAGCAAGGGTAAAACTCATTGTATAATTTAAAAAATTCTGACTTTGTCAGCAGAATGACAAGCTTCAATATGAGGAGAATGTGAGGGTTTACTGCATGTCTGAAGCCTACTAAGTATTAGAGAGAAGCAGAGACGTCTGTGCTCAAGAACCGAATGATCTGTGTGAAAAGTAGGTAGTCACGTATACAGTGCTGAGTAATATGTGAGGAACCTGTGTGCTCCCTGTGACTTGCTTTGTGATCAACAAAGAGTAGATGACATGATGGGCAAGATCCTAGTTCCAGAGACTCACATTCTTGTAAGGATGCTAGCAAGCCGACAATGAGCAACTACATAATCACTCAACAGCAGCTCGTGATAAACTCCAGGAAGAAAATTCCACATAGCACTGGGTGTGGTGGCACCTGCCTGTTATGCCTCAAGAGGCTGAGGCGGGAAGATAATGAGTCTCAGGCCAGTTTGGCCTATGTACCCACATCCTGTCTTTCAAAAGGTAAAACAAAAGGATCTGTAGAGCTGCCTCAATGGATAAGGGCACCTACTCCGAAGCCTAACAACTGGGTGACACATTACACCAAGAATGACATGGTGGAGGGAGAGTCATGACTTTTCTAAGTTACCCTTTCACCTTCAGTTAAAAGTGCTTGTGGCATGTGTGGGAGACCCCATGCACACATACATACATGCACACAAAATAACTAGTTAAAATATAAAACAATAACACGACAAAGCCACCACCCCCAAAACAATCTAATGGTCTGACAGAGAACAGTTGGTGAACACTTAAAGTTTATAGTTCATACAGACAGGGAAGTCGTCTGCAGTCTAATCTGCCCTCAACATGAAATTTTATTATGACGTTTTTCAAACATAAAAGTTCTACAGCAAGCACATAACTGTCAGCATGTTCTATAGTTAACATTCTCTTGTTGCATGGGCATGTTTCATATTTCTTCAACTCTTCATTCATCCATCAGCTAACTCCCTTTGATACATTTCTAAACAAATGGTGGCTGGCAGCATGCTTTACTGCTAAGCACTTCAGTATTAAGTAACAAAAAGAATTATATAGGATCATTTTGAGTGCCCTATGCCTAGTACAGAAAATATCTGCACAGAGTTAAAGGAGTAAACCGCTCATTTATTAATTCATTCATTTCACAAGCACTGTCACATTCTGTCATTAACCTTCATCTGCTGTGTTTGCTTGCCACCCACCCCCCCATCTATTCACAAATAATCACTGAACACCCAGTAATGTAAAGTTACTTCTCAGTCACTGATTTCAACCTTGAGCAAACAAACAAGTGTCTTTGTCTTTCTGCAGCTAATGTTCTGTGTAGTAAACCAGATGAAAAGCAAGCTAAACTAGGGAGAGATGCTCCTGTTAGTAGTAGGAACAAGTACTACACAATCCAAGGAAGAAGATGAAGGGATTTACATATGTGTGTGGTGAAGAGGATAGCAAATATCATCCTAGAAAGTGTGGCTGACAAAGGAATCTTAGAGGCTGAGGGCAGAAGATATCCCAGGTAGAGAGACCCTTCCTATTGTTTCCAGGTATCTTCCTGGGATTGTAGAGCTGAGAATGTGTGGCAGTGGTGACAGGTGGTGGATTGGAGCCTTTAAGATGTGGGGTTTAGAAGGAAGTGTGCCATTGTGGGTGTTGCCTTTTGAAGAGATTGATGCTGACCATTCTTGGAGGTTGAGGATTGTTAAAAGAACGCAACTGGTATCTCCACATGGTCTTATTCTCTGCCTTTGACATAATCTCTGGGAGTTCAAATTGTTGTCATATCATTCGTCATGAGGCCACCCTGATTTGAATTTTCAGCCTTTTAAACTATCTAAGCAATGTAAACCCGTGTTATTGTTGTTCTTATTGTTGTTTTAATAGCATACATAGATTCTATGGTTGTAATAACAGAAACCTGACCAATGCAGTTTAGGAGCCCAGATTGCCTGACAAAGTACCCATGAGAAGGGGATGGCTCCAGTATAGAAAAAGAAGAATAGAGAGAAGGGCAAGAGCCTAGGTCCAAAAGGGAATGAATTTGACAGGTACAGCCATTGTGGATAGCATGGGGATCAGAGGCTAACCTTATCCTTGAAACAAAGAAGTGGCCACAGTGCCTCAGTAAAGGGGTAGAGGGCAATTCTCATCAGAATTACCTGAGGAAATGCCTGAGAGAAGCCATCATCTTGGATTGGCAAGTTAGTTCAAGCACAAGTTTCTAAGTAAGGCTAATGAAGAAAGAGTTGATGCTTGAAGGAAGAACAGGTACGGGGGCTCAGCACTCAGCAGCACTTAGATGCTAGATGCAAGAATTGACACAGCATCTTCCAGTATGAGTGATTCATAGCAGGTTTGTGCCCAAGTAACAGGAAACTGAGAGCAAACAAGGTTAGGCTTTTTCCTAAGAAAGGATAAGCAAGGTCAAAGTTGCTATGTAGAGATGCCTGGTGTTGAGATGCATATCCAAAGGGTGGATGCCCTAAGAGAACAGTGTTTCCTTGGAAAGTAACTAGAGTGGGAATGGAAGGTGATGGGAATGGAAGGTGATAGACAGAGAGGTGAAAGCCGTTCTGTCATCAGCTCCAATGTGTAAGAATTGAGTCAAGTAATTTCTTAGTAAGTGAGGGCTGCTGAGTTGGACAATAGGAATTGCTGTTTGAGGCTCTTCCCTAGAGCCTCAAGTTTATCAGTTTTAGAGCTGGGTCTCCAGTTTTTGGTGCAACTGACATTTCTCAAGTTGCATTAGGTTGTATTGTTGTAGGTGGCGCTCAAAGAGCAGCACAGCTTTCTCCTGAGAGCAGCATAGCAATCTACTGAGAGCAGCTGAGATAGCCTCAGTCTCAGAAACAGGGGCTTATCCTTGTTGGAGTTTATGGCTTGTGACTGATTAGCATGAGTGATGGTAGACTCATAGTTTTTGCCTCATACCCTCTTCTAGGAAGCAGAGTTACATCTAGTGCTCATATCTTAGGATTGTGGTTATGGTTAAGCAGGTTAATAGTGGGAAGGTATTAATATAATGCATGGTCCAACAATCACCAGATAAATGCGAGATATTCTCTCTATAATTGTTACTGATCAGATTCAGCCACATGTGAAGCACATGCTTCATGAAACTGATTTAGCTGGATAGTAAACTTATTTGTCTTATTGATGTAAAGGCACTCATTATTTAAACACAGAGTTGAATTCAGCAGCCATTTGTTTGAAAATAATTTAGACCACTCTAGTCAGTCATTCCTGAATTTATCAAACACAGTTTTTAGGTTATAATAGATAATTTTGGTTCAAAAGATCTAGGTCAATGGTTCTCAATCTTCTTAATACTGAGACCCTTTAAGACAGTTCTTCATGTTGTGTTGACCCCAACCATAAATATTTTCATTGTTACTTCATAATTGTAATTTTGCTACTGTTATGAATTGTAATGTAGGGCTGGAGAGATGGCTCAGAGATTAAAAGTGCTAGCTGTTCTTCCAAAACTCCTGAGTTCAGTTCCCAATAACCATATAGTAGCTTTTAACCATCTATAATGAACCATAATGCAAATATATGTGCTTTCTGATGATCTTATGTGACCCCTGTAAAGTTCAACCCCCAAAGGGTTGTGACCCACAGGTTGAGAACCCCTAGTCTAGATCCTTGAGAAGTGATTTGAATGTGGATAAACTAGCCCACTTCAAACAAACCATGAAAATGCTACAGTTTAGAAGCCAGACAAAAATTATACTTCATTATTTTTCTGGATAAAGTAAGTTTGTTTTGGCCAATACTTCAGCCTCAGGTTTACACTATGTTGTAATTTTCTGTCTTTATTTGGAAGTTAGCATTATTGCTTAAAATAGCCATGTTTCATGCTTCTGTGGCAGTTGTCTAATTTTGGCTAATAGCTTTCGTTTTCACTTAGTCATGATTCTGACTTAAAATGAATTCTGTGGAAGAGATAGCGGCAAAATGTTGAAACAATGGGAGCTTTACGTATGAGTTCAGGACATAGTTTGCGTTGGGGTGATTTCATCCAGAAACTATGTCATGTATGAAGTCAGAGACTCTACATTAGGTTAAGTTCAGGAAAGATAGAGTTTGGAGGAAAGTCAAGATACTACAGAGGCCCCAGGTCACGGTGTTCAGCATGATTCCGGCTTTACAGTGTGTAGAGCACTGATCCATTTAGTAGAAGTCATACTTTAAAAATTGTGAATTCTTTTCTTTCTTTTTCTTTTTTTTAAAATGAACATCGGAGATAGAAACTTGGACTTAGGGATGTTAGGCAAGGATTTCACCAATTATCTGTAGCCATAGATTTTAAAATTTGCTGTTTTGCTTGGCCACCAATGGGAGTATACTGCTATTATTCTCATCCCATTATACCATCAACAACAGATCCAACACTTTACAGAACACTATTTTGCTAATTCAAAGTGAGCTAGTGGGTTAGGTACATTCAATGCATTTGATTTATAGTTCCTTTGCCCTAATAGGATTATCAGCACGTAATATTACATCAGTGATGTCACTTTGTGAAACGTTTGGAAATCATTGGATAAGATGTGCTGGAGAGTTTCATGTCAAGTTGACAGAAGCTAAAGTCATCTGAGTGGAGAAGACTTCAATTAAGAAAATGTTTCCATAAAATTAGGCTCTAGTCAAACCTGTAGGGCATTTTCTTAATTAGTGATTGATGACAGAGAACACAGCCCATTGGGGGTGGTGACATCTCTGGGCTGGTGGTTTGGGTGCTATAAGAAACTTAGCTGAGCAAGCCATGGGGAGCAAGTCAGTAAGTAGTGCTTTTCCATGGCCTTTGCATCAGCTTCCACCTCCAGGTTCCTGTCCTGCTTGAGTTCCTGCCTTGACTTTCTTTAGTGATGGGCTCTTACCTGGAAGTATAAGCTGAAATAAACCCTTCCTTTCCCAAGTTGCTTTTGGTCATGGTGTTTCATTACAGCAATAGTAACCCTAAGACAGATGTCAAGGATATCATACAGTTGACTATGCATGGTATAGTCTGAATGAAGGTCAAACAATTCCTGGCTTTACGAAAGAATACATTTTTATTTTAGACTACTAGCAATAGACACTGTGGTGAAGTGAATCATCTCATGTCTTCACAATAGATAACTTTTAAATGACAGGGAATTTTAGAATATTCCTTTATTCTTATTGCTCCTGTATTAGGCAGCAAGGTCTATGAAGGAAATACAACACAGGCAGCTACAAGGCATAATATAGTACCTAGATGCAGTTGTTGGAATAACTTTATGTGAAAGGTCGAAAACTTGGGAGTTAATTAGCTAGCACTAATGAAAATAGTTAAGTTTAACTGACAAAAGCTAGAGAGACCTTAGAGACAAAATTATCTTGTTGACAGTATTCTAAGGAACCTGGGTTATTGTATGAGAACTACTTGTTACCCAGCTCTTCAGAATTTCCACTGACAGTCACATTTTTTAAAAGGTTAAGTTGAGGAATTGTAAAGTTGTAGAGAACAAAGAGGAACAAGCCACAGGAAAAAAATGTAGTATATTCATATTTCAAATCTTTAAAGATTGCCTAGGGTATACTCTGGATGGTAGTTATCCTGAGTTCTTAACTAAGAGAAGATTCTCAGTAGTGAACACTAATTTTATGTTAGTCAAGTTTGATAGTTTGTGACCAAGTTGCAGTTCCCACTTGCTGTTCAGAATGCCCTTTCTTGTCAAGTTTATATTTTGTTTTTCACAGGGTAGAATTACAGGCATGGTGTGGAAATACAACTCTTTGAAAAGGTGACTCTTAACTTTCAAATTTTCATTTTTTTATCTTACATGGGTCAGATAAATGCAAATACACTTAAAATATTGTCGTTCCTTTGATGAATATACACAATTACTGAGTCAACATGGTCATCCTTTACCTTTGTTTCTCTCTAGAAGAAATGAGGATGAACAGACCAGGGGTCAGAATTCAAAACAATGATTTATTGACAGGAAATAAATATTAAAGAATGGACATAGTGTGTTATAAAATGTTTAAAGAACTCTTTACCAAAAGGAAAATTTTGTTTGACTGTGTGGATCGTTTCAGTGTAATAGCTTAAAAATATCTCTGTTACCAGACACTGTATTTGCTATTTTAGTTTCATTATTTCGACATATTTAAGAGAAGCAGTGGCTTAGGCACATTAGAAATTATGTTAAAGACTGAAATGCTGTTTTAGACAATCGTTTCTCTACTCCAGCTGCCTTTGCTTTCTCTGACTGAACACGTTCTATGGGAGATGTCAAAATTCTTCTCTACCCTGGAATGCAAAGAAGAGGTTTTTAGTTTCCAGAAGAATGCATAATTGGTGCTGCCTGCGTTTTACATCTCTGATTCTGAGAGGAGTTGGATTTCTGATTGGTTCAGAAGGGGCTGATGGTGGAGAGATACCCCGGAGATTTGGTCCCTCTTCTTTCTACTGTAGTGTGTGGGAAGAAGCTTCAGTCATTGTCTAATACCTCACAGGAAGTGCATATTTTTGTAGCTGTTTTAGCTGAATGACATGTTCCAGGTAGAAGATTCAGAGATCATGAATATCAGGCTTCACGGCAAGCCTGGACATAGTGCATGGAAGGGGGAGGCAGCTAAAACTTCCTTCTGATCATCTGTCTTCTGCTTGGGCAACACTAGGAAGTTAGGGGCTGACCCATGACGAGCTGCAGCAGCACATCCTGAAATGTTCCAGATGACAGAAACATCCTGTGCCTGCTTTTATCTCAAGATCCTTTACCTCAAGATCCTTGTCTTCTATCTAGGATCAGAATATCTTAAAAGGAACATGGATAGAAAGGGTATTCTCCTGGTAACACAAATATAGCCCAAAACATGGCATACCGAATTTTAATTTTGTTTATTAAAGGCACTAGATACCTTCAAGTATTGAGTATTTTAATAACAAAGTTGCTTCAGGAGCTGCCAGTTGGAAATTCAGTTTTTTATTAACTAATCTCATGAGGTACGCATTGCATTAGGGCATTAGAGTTTATTTTCAATCCATTTATACATGGAGATTTGGGCCTTTGGAGAGAAATACACTCAGTCTAGTCTTATATTAATGGCAACTTTCATGTATTTCTTTGGAAAAACAGACTATACAGCCAAATATGATGGGGCTATATGTCCCAAGTACTTGGGCTAAGGAGGAATTACCCACATAGACCAGCTTAGATTATAGAGTGAGACCTCGTCTCAACAAACAGACAAACAAACACCCAATACAAGCACCAACTACAAAACAGAATTTGTGTTGTCAATGTCTGATTTATCTTACTAAATAGCCCCAACAAAATTATTCAGTGTAAAACCTTTTCCAAGCCTCCTTTTGGAAAGATCTACGTTGAAAATTTAAAATGTGAAATTAGGCATAATATCCTGGGATGTGGTCAGGCAATACTCCCATTGACAGAAGGTAATTATTTTACAGCCTGTCAGTTTTGACTAATATTGAACCATAATTCATCTGGGCATGTATAATTCCTTTTGTCTTAGAAAATTTGGAATATTTTTATCAGCTATAAAAGTAATGTCTACATCTTTCATGAATTAAGATTTTTAAAGTTAGGCAGAAGAAATTTTCTGTGGGTCGGACCATCCAAGATTTTATCTCTATTAGCGACTGTGTATTTCTCAAAAGAACAAGATTATCTGATGTACTTCACATACATGAGCATTCACCAAATCTTTACTTGGAACTGACTGGTTACCCATCAGTTCCAAATACTACTAGTAGTATTTGGACTAGTAGTAGAAATCTATTTAAGTTCAGTGCACTGTGAGACAAAGTTCTATATAGATTTTATTATCTTTTACTTATAAAGTTCAGCTTGAGAATCATCTATGAACTTACCTTAAACCTTTTAAAAGCTCCTGCCATTTTGTTTTCTTTCCCTAAACTATGAACCCCAAAGGTAACAAATTTAATGTTCTCTAGCATTGTTTGTTGATTCTAAACACACGTTTCAAAAAGCGTATTGTAGTTCTATTGGATAGTAGCAACTGAACAGTCACCCCAACCTAAGTTCTTACGGTAACTGGTACAACAAAAGTAATAACATGAGTTTAAAATGATACAACCATTTTCAGGACATTTCCCCATTAGTTCTTGTGATAGTCTTAAGGGGCATTACTCAGTACTGATGCTATCAGTACTAATGTCAGAGGTTCTTCCAGCAGAGATGTACTCTCTGCAGAGGCTCCTTTTCATAAATTTTGGCTCTGTGGATATTGGCTACTCCCTCCAAGTTAAAAAGTTAAACAAGATTTGTCTGATTAATTTGACATCATCTGGTTAGCTTTCAAGTGGGCCTGAGAAAATAAAACCTGGATTCCCCACATTGCATTGGTAGATGTGTCTTGGAGCCTGCTGGGTAGCCAGTAGGCTTGAGTATTCCATTTCCAGACCCATTGCTTGTTAGACACATGCATAACTTCCTTCAAGGCTTTCTGTAGTTTCTTAGCCATGGTGGATGTTGAATCTACAGCCTCAAGCAAATTGTAAACAGCACACTCAACAGGAGTGTACCTTATTTTATTATTATTTTTTGACATTTTTACTGATTCTTTGTGTGTTTCGTGGCATGTACCACAGGCCCATTTGTCTCCCTGTCCCTTTGTATCCATCCTTCTCCCTTGCAACCTCCCCTCAAAGAAAATAAAAAACAGAAAAACAAAACAAATCATAGAAAACATCTTGTAATGAAAGCTGTAGTGTGTCACAGTGGGTCCCACAGTACACCCCTGTGTCCATGCATCTTCACTTGCAAATGCTCAATGTAGTGAGTCATTGGTCTGGTTTGAGGCCTCTGGCTTCTGCCAGATTCTCATTAGGACTCTTCTTGATTATCCTGTTGTTTCCCTCTGTTATGGTGATCCTGCAGCTTCAGATCATCTGGACACACTACAACAGTTCACAGATGATGTAGATTTTGGCATGGGCCAACTCAAAGATCTAGATCTAGGCCTGGGTCATAGTTGGGCTGGTCATCCCTCTGGCTGTCCCACATCTGCACCTCCAGGTCAAACTTTCCAGCCCTGCCCTGGTTAGCCCACCCAATGCTGCTGCTGGCAGGGGCAGAGTCAGCTCTCCCACTGTCATTACCTAGCTGTTGGCTCACCTGCACCTATGCCATCAAAGTCAGTTCCACTGTGCTGCACAGTTGAGGTATGGTGCCTACTCTCACAAATGTTGCAGGTTACAAGGGGTTGGACCTGCTCTCCCACTGGGGCTGGCTCACGAATGTCTTCACCATCATGGCTAGCTCCACTGTGTTTCCTAGGTAGGGAGCAGGGCCTGCTCTCCTAAATGATACTGCTGGCGAGGGACAGAGCCAGCTTTTGTAGTCTTGTAACCCTAGGGTCAACTCTCCAGCCATTTATTATGTTTTATGAATAATAATTATGGAACTTTATTTCAATGTAAGAAGAAAACAACAAAGCAAAGCCATTTCTTTCTTTTTTAATGAAATTACCACTTTTTTGACAATTTCACTTACACAATCACACACACACACACACACACACACACACATACACACACACACACACATATTGCATTTTGAATATGTCTCCCAATTTCTACTCTCATCTCCCCGCCACTCCTGATGCACACCATTACCTCCTCCTTCATCTTCCTGTTTTCAACTTTTGTCTTTGTGTTTGTTTTTATGATGCACTGAGTTTAATAGGAGTTGCTTGAATGAACATGGTTCAGAGTTTATTCACTGGAGCATGGGTAACTTACCAGTGGCTATTGAGGAAAATGACTTCCCAACCACTGCCTGCTCTAATAACTCCTGAAGGAAGGCTGAGGCATCATGAGTCCCTCTCCTGTCTGTGATGGAATATTGAGGGTCCTGTCTTAGTCAGGGTTTCTATTCCTTCACAAACATCATGACCAAGATGCAAGTTGGGGACGAAAGGGTTTATTGAGCTTACACTTCCACATTGCTGTTTATCAACAAAGGAAGTCAGGACTGGAACTCCAGTCAGGAAGCAGGAGCTGATGCAGAGGCCATGGATGGATGTTCCTTATTGGCTTGCTTCTCCTGGCTTGCTCAGCCTGCTTTCTTATAAAACCCAAGACTACCAGCCCAGGGATGGTACCACCCACAAGGGGCCCTCCTCCCTTGATCATTAATCTTACACCTGGATCTCACAGAGGCATTTTCTCAAATGAAGCTCCTTTCTCCGTGATAACTCCAGCTTGTATCAAGCTGACACACAAAACTAGCCAGTACAGGTCCTATCTTGTGCAGGTCTTGTACAGGTAACTGTAGCCTCTGTGAGTTCATACGTGCAGTGGCTGTGGCATGTACAGAAGAAAGTGTTTCATAGTACACCTACTTATCCTCTGCTTTTTATCTTTGTTCAAAACCCCTTTCATTGATGTTTCCTGAGCCTTGCAGTTGGTAATAGAGATGTTCTATTTTGAACTGAATGCTCAACACAGTCAGTTATGTTCAGGACTCTTACCAGTTGTAGGTCTCTGCATTAACTGTTGCCCAAATGGAAGCTTTGTGACCAAGACTAGAGAGCACTAGTCCATGAATATAATTTAGAAGGCAGTTTGATACCACGTCCATTTAGTAAAACAACAGAAATAGATTTCATCCCAGGGCTTGTGACCTCCCCAGCCACCATGGGCTTTTGAACAGATTTAAAAGATGAGGCATGAATTCCCTTCTCTGTATCATGTTTCAAATCCAATCAGAAAACAGTTGATTACCACCATAACAGCCATAACACTCATCAGGCAGAGGCAGTTCTAATACTTGCTAACATAACTTATTATGTAGGGGTATATAACTAGCAAAAATGGACAAATGCATCTATATAGAGAGATCTACATGAAACTTTCACTTTTCTTTTTTCTTTGTTTAATTTGTCACTTAATTTTTATTTTGACTGCTTTGTATCAAGCACATCTGTTTTATTACCTCATCTAATTAATATGTTCCTTTTTTAGGTCACTGAAATGATTCTGGAAATGTCTCTTGAAGTTTGGTAAGTTTATTTAATCAGATGAAGAATATTAAGGTATATTACTAAAGAACATACTTGATATGTGAAATAATTCCTAATGTTTTGAATAAATAACAGTATCAGTACAGTCTTGTTCAGCTATCTACTCATTCAAAAAATCCAGACGGCAGGGTTGTACGTTCTATTCTTGCTTTTCCAACAGTTTGGAAGCCGAGAAGTTGTTGTCAGAATAAGCGCTTGTTTCCAAGGGCTCTCCTTCTAGTAGCATGACTATTCCCATGGGTATAATTACAGTTTTTAAAGCCTATTTCCCATTGTTGATTGGCCTCTGCACGTGAAATAATTTCTTCCAATGCATTATGCTTGATGTGGTTTTTTAGCAGGGTTTAGGTTGCTAAGAAATTGTTGCTATCATTATTGAAAAGAAGGATTATAAACACAGGAATTTCAATGTCTTATAGCTGTTCCTACATTTGTGGATATCTGGAGTTCTGTTATTTGAAGGTTTTTTTTTTTTTTTTTTTTTTTTTTTGAGGGAGTCCTCCATTAGACAAGGGAATTTATGAAGATAGTATTTCTGGAAAAAAAAAAATGTTCCTGAGGCATCAAACACTTGTGCCATTAGTGGGTACTACGATTTTAGAGTGGCAGGGTGCAGGGATAAAGAAAGAACTCTTGACCATGTAACCTTGTAAAGTACTGAACCAAAGACACACAAACATACTTCTGTACCGAATCACTTCTGAACGTCTTTACTCTGCTAATATACAATGTGAGTTGGCCACTTTTCTGTTGCTGTTATAAAGCACCATGGTCAAGGCCACTTTATAAAAGAAAGACTTTGCTTGAGACTGAAGGTTCCAAAGGATTAGCGTTGGTGATGGTGAAGCAGAGGTACCAGGTAGCAGGAGACGTGAGCGGCAGTTAAGAGCTCATATCCCCATCTACAAACAAAACGTAGAGGGCACACTGGGAGTGACATGAAAATGCAAACCCTGTTCCCGGTGACATACTTTTCGCAGCATTTCCAAACCTTCTTATTTTCTCCAAACAGACACCAAATGGGCAGCAAATCATAAGTGCCTAAGACTTTTGAGGGACATCTCACCTAAACCATTACACGATATGTTGGGGACTCTTTTGTTTTACCTAAAATATCACTGTTTTTTCAGAAAACATTTTTAATTTGTTTACATCTGAATACATATTGTTAATATTTTTTTCTCTATTTTGAGTTCAGTGCTAGATAATTGCTTGCCATAGGACACACATTGGTTTAAGATAACCATCATCCCAGTTGCTTCCTGGGAAATGGCTTGAGGGAGGCAGTTGGTTGGCATGTATTAATGCACCTTTGGGGAACGTAGGAGGGTAGATACTATAAAACAAGGCTCCTGGGAATTCTGGCTCATTGACTTCTCTGTTTTCCACCATAGCTCATGCCCAGACCTACGGTTCAGCATGGCACTGTGTGATCAGGAGAAAATTTTCAGACAGCAGAGGAAAGAGAACATAAAAGAGAACATGAAGAAACTTTTGGGTCCAAAAAAGAGTGAGGGGCTTTATTCCACCCGTGATGTGAGTCCAGAAATTTTTAATGTTATTACCGTCCAATGATAATCTTCTAGTATTTTCTCCAATATATTCCTTGATATAGATATAATTTCATCAGCTTTTGGAGTGGGATAGTGGTTCAAAAAACATTTTAAGGGAGGTCTAACTAAATATTGATCATATATGATAAGCATTAACAGCTATAGTAATTATTTCTAATTTGATTTTCCAGAGAAAAGCTGAGAGGAAAACACAGAAAATTCCCCTCATGTTCCATTCACACATGTGTATAATCACTCAGTCTTAGAATTTTCTAGAGAAACAGAACCAAGCGTGGGGGGGGGGGGGAGAGAGATTAATATGGAATTTGGCTCCTGTATATTATAGAAGCTATGAAGTCCTGTGATATCCTATCTGCAAAGTGGAAACCAGGGAATCAGGGAATACAGGGGTACAATTTAATCTGAGTCCAAAGAATTTGATGCTGTAGCTATGAGTCAAGGGCTGTAGGCTTAAGAATTAGGATGGCTGGGGTAGTGGGATGGTGCTGTTGGTAGCATGCCTCAGAGACCCAAGGCCTGAGAACCAATCGGGATAGGCATCCAAGGGCAAGAAGAGATGGATCCATATGGAGCCATGCCTGTTCACAAAGAGGACAGAAGTTATTCTTTATATAGTCCACCGACTTTAACACTGGCCTTCGTAGAAACCACCCCATAAATGAATGCAGAAACACTGTTTTATTAGCCTGCAGCCTGGGTATCTTTTGACCCAGCGCAGTTAACACACAATTTACCGTCGAATTCTTGAACTGTTAATCCTCTGCATCCGAATGGTAGACTTGTTCACATCAACAAACCTGCAGCTCATGCAGAATTGCTCAAAGTCCACAGTTTATGTACCAGTTTGTAATTAATGTACATTTTATGGGTTTTGACAAATGTGTAATGACCCATGTCTACAGACTCAGGGGAGATAGTTTTGTTATCTTGAATATCCATTGTCTTCTACCTACATAGTCCTTCCTTTCTCATAACCTCTGACATCCACTAGTCTTTCTTCTGGTGTCAGATAATGTAAAATCTTTTCAGACTGGATTATTTTATACAATAATAAAGTAAATTTCAGCTTGTTACACATCTTCTCATGGTTTAGTAGCTTTTTTCCTTTTATAAAATTGAGCAACCTCTACTGTGTGGATGTAAAATAATATGTATTCTCTAATACAGGCTTAACGATTTTCCCCTTTATTTTTATTTATGAGTTTTGTTTGGGTGTCTTGTCTGCAAGCATGTCTGCTCACTGCATTCATGTAGCTCCCATGGAGATAAAAAGCAGGCTGCAGATCCCTAGGACTTGACTTGCAGAGGGTTGTAAGAGCGTGTGCATTCTGGGAACTGAAACCAGGTCCTGTTTGAAGAGCAGCCAGTGCTTTTAACTGCTGAGCTATTTCTCCAGCCCCCAATACAGGTTTTGTTTGTTTGTTTGTTTGTTTTTTAAATAAGACATACAAGTACAAATCCTTTTACAAAAAAATCCCCAAAAGATGAACACAGAAATAAGGTTTTCTTAACTAGCTTTCTAACATTCTTTAGCTGAAATGAGTTGCATATAAAAAGAAGAGATTAAAAAAAGTTTATATTTCATAGCAGAGTCTCAAAAATTAACAAAGTAATTAAAATGAATGCTATTTATCAAGAGTTCAGAATAAAAGAACTGAGAAGAGTTATTAACAGTACAATATTTGAATTTTACTTTAACTTTTATTTTTGCTTAAATTACAGTGAATATTCAGTAATATATTATGTAACCCTTTTAAGGCCATTTACCATTCACTTGTCTATCTATCTATCTATCTATCTATCAATCATCTACATCTTCTACTTAATATACCCCGTATTCCTCTCTTCCTCTCCATTCTGTCTGTCTATCTTAATCAATGAAATCTATAAAGATAACATGTGGCAATGATGACATTTCTTGTTAGTGGTAGATCAGAAATTCTTGGTTTATTTCCATTAGCTTTTTCTATTAACTGAATATTTTAACTAACATAACTTTGTTCATTAAATTCATAAATATGTACTTACACACACACACACACACACACACACACACACCAGAATTTCAATATAAATGAGAATTAATAACTGAGTAAGGGCCAGATGAATACCCATGTGCCATGAGATGGTAGATTTCCAGCTATATTTTCAGGGAGCCGTGAGGTGGGAAACCAGTTGCTGATGTTGGAATGACTTTGATTTTGGTGGAACCAACTTAACAATAAGATACAATAGTGCCATTTAGGGATTTCTGCCAGAAGGAAATGAAGGGGAGAAGTGAAGCCTCCATTTAAATTTCTATAAAAAATGCAGAGAACTAATTCTCTTTAATTGTGCATTTTCTTTGTTGTCCTGAAAGATCTCTTGAAGAATTTATGACAGGTTATTGTGTTTGGTTACCAGTATTTGGAGAAACTGCAACCTTAGCATATTACTCTTTGTTTTGTTTTCTCCGTTTGCCTTTAATGTAGATGACAAGCTTTTCACCTGCAGTTCTTCAACTACTCATTGTTTCCATCTTTGGTACTGTTATACCTTTAGAACCTAAACATTATCAGTTATTTTGGTTTCTGTCATATATCACTGATTGAGACAACTGTGCTAACTCCTGGAGACATGGGTGGCAAGGGTGGGTTCCTTACTGGGTGACTTTAAAGCCTTGTTTGACAGGTATTTAAGCAAATGAAACTAATGATGTGTTAAGTGAATCAATGTGGAGGGATGCTGGAGTGGGTGGGAAGGCAGGAGAATACTGGCCAGGTCATGTGGAAGGAGCGTGCTGGAATGAAGTGGAGGTTCTCTCCATTCTTGGTCCTCTGTCTCTTCCCCTCAGAAGACCCTGACTGATAATTCCAGGCTCCCAGTCTAGCTGCTGTTCAGTTATTTGCAACAATTTTCTCTTTTCCTTCACCTTTCTCCTTACTCCATTCACAGCTAGTAACTTGGCTCCTAATCAAAGGCAAGTCAAAGTGAGAACTAAGAGTTCCATCAATCTTTCTCTTCTAATTTTTGGCCATGAGATTGACATGCACCACTTGTGCCTTTCCTTCCTAGTTTCTCTCCTACTTTAATGAGGGAATTTCCTTTCCTTTCAAATGCAAAACCACATCAGTTCACAAGCCTTTCTTAGGAACCAGGATGTGTTAATTATTCGGTACTTTCCAGGCCCCTCACCCTCTATGTTGTCAGCTTCCACTTGAGTATGGATATTTTATACAAAATTGTACACACTCTCTTCACAGCCCACTTTGCACCTTTTTGTGCTTCAGGCATCTTCCTTCACTGTTCTGTTACATCAGTTCCCTAACAGATGATCAAAGTGTCTTATTCTGCCTTTTCCAACCACAGAGCTGCTGATGTCCCCCTACACATTGCAACATCTAAGTCATCATGGGTCTTTGGTTTTCTTATCCAATCTCCTCGGCCTCATCTTTGATTTCATCACTAATGAGCCTACACTATCAGCAACTTCATGTTCCTAATACTGAAAACACCATCACTATTCTCTGTATCTTTGCCTTTTCATTTTTTGTGTACCCAGAATTCTGAGTGATCTTTTCAAAGAATGAATTTGATTGCATTAAACCCTTCTTTTGCATGTAAAGCTACGTTGTTTTTTGTTTGTTTGTTTGTTTTTGTTTTTTCTGAATCTATCATGATTGCACCTAAAAGTACTTGAACAGATATTCATTTGGTGTCTGCTTTCTCCATTAGAATATAAGTTTGACGAGGGCCATGCACTGCCTGTGATGTCTACCTGTGTGTTTCCAATACCTAGCATATGTTCCTAAAATATGTTACTCATTAAGCGTTTTATGTGAGTAGGGAAATACAGTTAGGCAGGGGTTGACAGCATTGCATTCATGGAGAGGTAGAATAGAAGAAAGGGAGGAGGGGGACAAAAAGGAATATCAGGCCTCCAAAACAGAGGGACACCATTATCAGGATGGCAATGAAGAGATGAAAGTTTAGATGAGAGGATTAGATTCTTAAAGACACAGATTAGACACATCTGTAGGCCTCATGAGTATGGACGTCTAGTGGTCATTTAGTCTTGAGTTTTCATAAGAGTAGTTGCTGCTGCTACCCCTCATTCAGCATTTCCTAGTGGAGAAAACATATTAAATCTTCCTTGAAAAGTCAAATTTGGCTTCATATTTGTAAATGTAGCAGTACACTAAGTTGGGATTTTTGTTTGTTGGTTTGTTTGTCTGTCTGTTTGCAGTAGATGGACACAAAATGTGAATTTCATGTATTTGAAGATGGCTTCTAGAATTCTGGTTTGGCGTTCGTCTATCCCTTCCCTCTTGTCAGAAATAATCAGTTAGACATAATCCATACCACAGACTGTGTGATCAATCGTGTCCATTCTATAAAAACAAGATTTCTCTATTATCATATTAATCTTTGTGTCTTTTAGTCTGTTGTTCTCCTGCTCTCTATAAAGAACTTCATGTGCTCATCAGTATTTCATAAGTGCCCTCTAGGTATGGGAGTCTAGATTGTTGCCCACAATAACTGCCTTAAGTAAACCTTAAAGTGAGGAATGTCCCATCCTGTTCTTGCTTTTCAAAAGGAGACAGTGTTCAGTGCAGGACCTGATGAGTTTAAAATTTGAATGAACTTAAGCACACACTATGTTGCTTGTGCTTCAGCCATAAAATGGAGATGCTATCTCTCATAGAGTCAAGGAAATGGACATCAATGGCTAAGATGTATCTAGTAAAATGTGCAGAGCACACGGTAGTTATGCAATAAAATGCTTCATCATAAATACTGTTGGGGGTTGTTGATTGCACAGCACCCTGTGACATTAATCATTAAATGTAATATCCTCAGTTTCCTGCCTGGAGAGTGAGCTGGTCAAACAGTTAAGATTGCTAATCGTCTATGAATTTGTACTTCTAAATACCCAGCTTTAAAACAACAACAACAACAACAACAACAACCACCACCACCACCACCACCACCACCACTACCACTCCCACTACCACTACTGTTTTTGATCATTTGGGTCAGAAATCTTTCTGAAACATGTAATTTCATGTTCAGATTGGATGGATTTGGGTTTTCTCATGTTGGTACCCTTTGAAATCAGCTGCTATTTTTGGGTGACCTATGTGTCCACTTGAAGTAAATTCTTTAAACTATCACATTCTTTTTCATTATTGTTGCTGTCAAAGTTAAATCGGATAAACAAGCTTGCTATTGGAGCAAAGTCTCCAATTTGAGTAACTGTTCACCTGGTGAAGGGCTAAGATGAGTTTCTATGCATAAGACATCTAAGAGTTTTGTTGAGGAATGTTTGCTGTATTAGGATTGTTCAGAGTCCATTGTTTTACAACTGATTTTGATCAGATGAAAATTTCAGATTAGCTTGTGTGATGGAAATTAATCAAATGACAACTCAGATCTTTTGTGTGAAGACACGTGTTACTGTATGGTCTCTTTGTCCCTGAAAGTTGCTTAGGGTCTGCAATGTGGAGTTAGACAGATGGAGAAATGAGAGAAATCCAACCTTCATCAGAGAGTTACAACAAAGATGCTTTTCCTTAATAGTTATTAACAGTTATTCTCATAGGGTACTATGCAGTCAACAACAACCCCCAACAGTGTTTATGATGAACTGTTTTAGTGCACAACTACTGTCTCAGCCATTTGTGTTCATTTCCTTGACTTTATGAGAGACATCATCTCCATTTTATGGCTGAAGTACAAGCAACACAGTATGTGTTCACATTCCCTCAAGATTTAAGGACTATGTTTCATGTTAAACAAATCACCTTAGATAAACCAGAAGTATGAAATGGCCTTTATCATATTCCATATCTGAATGTTAAGCAAAGACTAGAGAAGAGGACAGAAGAAAGGCGGAACAAAACAGCTTCTGAAGTGGGTCGTGAAAAGATCCTTGAGCTGTTAGATATTATGTTATCCTGTTTGTATGTTCCATCTAGAACATTCTCCCTCTCAGTTCTCCTTTATTCTCAAGTGACACTTTGCACTATTGATTCTCACTCTATTAATTCTTAGAGATTGTCACAGGACAGACAGTGTAGTCCTTTGTTGAGTCTGGAAAGGTGAACTGAGCAGATGAAAGCTTACTTGGTGTAGGTTCTAGAACACAAGCATTAGACTAAATGTTCTTTATCAAAGGTATTGTCAGGGATTGAATGACCTTGGGATGCAATAAGAGCTGGAAAGTAGTCCTGAGAAGCAGATGTCCAAGAAGCCCATACTGCAGTCAACAAGGTTAAACATTATGAGAGTAACGAAGACCCTTGAGAATCAAGGATACAGAAATGAATGCATGTATGAGAAGTAATGATGTAGATTCTTTGGGGGCAGGTATAGATTTGTGGTAAGTCTTGTTGCTTACCTAGTCACAGGTTACTCTCTGTCAGTGGGTGGTCCTCATCCAAGCAGCTGGAGGACAGAATAAAACAAAAAAAAGTGTAGGCTGCCTCCTCAGGAAGGACTTGCATAGTACTTATTTTGGACGTTGTACCACTAGCTTTTCTGGGCCTAGACCTTGCTGGTCCATACTTCAGGTTTGGACTTTCTATTCTCAACAATTGTGTGACCTGCTCTCTTATAAAGAATGTCTTTCTCTATAGACACACATTGTATTGGTTCTGTTTCCTTACTCAGCACTAACATGGGGCCATGGAAAAGATGTCTTTTGTGATGGTTAGATCTTGGAGTCTATGAAAATGTCAAAGCCCTTAAGCACCTCAGAGCTTTCTTCTCTAAGAAAGAAAATTAATAATATTGGCAAACCCATACATCAAAAGAGATTAAATCAAAACATGGGCCTTTTGGTAAAGGCAAGTTCATTTCCTGTAATCGTACCAGAAAGTATGTGAAATATTTTTGGACACATTTATACACAAATATTAGTGATGTTGGTCCAAATATAACCTAAAACGTAACATTTCTTATCTGATTTTCTTCAAATAGCAACCAGGACTAACAGATGCACAAATTATTTCCCTAGATGTTATTTCAGAAATAATTGTTTAGAAGACTATCTTAGCAGCCCAATTGACTTTTCATGTATCAATTCTTAGAGACTGTACCAGGGAAGACAGTGTAGGTTGCCTTTTGGGGGGAGTCTGGAAAGGTGAACTGAGCAAATGAACTTGGCATAGGTTCTAGAACTCAACAAAACTATGCTGATATAATTTGATGTTATATATGAGTATGAAATACAGTTTACCTATGCATCTGGGGATTCCTCTCTATAAACACCATCCTTTTCTATAATAATGTCAAAGAGAAAGGAGCATGGCGTTTGGCATTAGTTGTACCTTAGCTTGAGTCTTGGTTGTTATAGAGCTTGTATTGTGGGCGCTTAACCCCTTCAAGTGGAAACAAAAATGCTGTCACCACATGCCTAACCCATTGCTAGCACCAGATCTGTTACACTGTGTTAAAGATTCTCCCTGTAAACATCCTTGAAAGCTAGCTGTTTGCTCAACTGTAGGTTACCAGCTGATAGACAAGCAACAATATTCTCTTTAGACCTCTATGGGATGTTTGAGAAACCAAATGAATCAATGCCCTGAAAGCAAGAAAAGGAAGCTACAGACTACAGCAGGCTGAACAAGCATAAAGCTTGGCTATGGTTGTTATTATAACTATTATTAATATAATATTTGTTCTCCAGTTACTACGATCCTTTATTCTTAAGATGAAATACATTTTTGGATTGTGTTCTCTTTTTTTAAAAGTTGTTACTTATTTACTTTACATCTTGATCAAAGCTTCCCCTTCCTCCTCTCTCCCCAGTCCCTCTCAGTCTCCAGCTCTCCCTCCTCCTGCCAATGTATGAATAATATGTTTCTTTATATTGAAGTGGAACATGCTTAACCTTAAAGTTGAAACTGAAAAGAAATTAATCTATAGTTTCTGCTGTACAATCTCTGTGTGTTTCATTTTAGGTGCCTGTGGTGGCCATTTTGGGTTCAGGTGGGGGTTTCCGAGCCATGGTGGGATTCTCTGGTGTGATGAAGGCGCTGTATGAATCAGGGATTTTGGATTGTGCTACCTACATTGCTGGTCTTTCTGGCTCCACATGGTTCGTATGCATTTTTAATTAATTTGAATTTTATTTTTCTAAGGGTTTGTAATTTATCTAACTTAAACATTAGGAAAGGAGGATTTAAAAAACTGAATCTTTGTATTACTAAAATGTTTCAGTATGATGCTACAGTCAATTTAAGAAAGTCTTATAATATACATTTATATCTAGTTAAGACTTTGACTGTTGGTTTACTTTTTAAGGTCAGTTTTGACTTAATATTGTAGTTAGGGCATAAAATGAAAAGGATAGCCTAGTTGAAGATAATTTTATATATATATATATATGAATGACAGTAGTAGAATAACATACTCCACCCATAATTAATTTAATCTGCCTATAATTTGCTGATTTGGAGTCCTCCAGAAACATGTCTAAGTCTATATGATTCACTAGGTATTCATCTCCTCTTTAGGGCAAATAGGAAAAAAAATGCAAGATGCTATAGAGTATTGAAGAAGGAAAATTGCTCTGGGCAGCACAGATATAATAGTCCTTGTTAGTTCTTATCTAACTAAATATTAAACTAGTCCTTTAATTCTATTTCAACTCCCCTGAACTAGGTGAATAGCTGTGACACTCATGGTTAATATTTATGTTCTGCAGAATTACCATTTTGTGAATAATACTTATATAACATTTTCAGAGAAACACTACATAGTTTTTGGTATGCCCAACGCACATCAGCCCTCTGAAAAATCAAACAGATAGCTGATTTTGCAGTGGTGCACACCTTTAATCCAAGAACTCAGGAGGCAGAGGCAGGTGAATCTCTGAGTTTGAGGCTAACCTGGTCTCCAGAATGAGTTCTCAGCCTCAGTAGCTACACAGAGAAACTCTGTCTCAACCCCCATCTCACCACCTGCCCCAAAAGCCAATCCCTCAAAAAGAAAATCAAACAGATGAGATGGTCTTCTTCAGAAATCTCAAATCAATTGTAATAAGATTTGTCACCTTATTACAATATATCTGTCTCTGGTCTAGAAGGGCAATTTAGTTAGTTAGCCATGGCAAAATTCATTTGTCATACTACTGTAGTTTGTATATGTAGCATTTTTAAAGTATCTGTGTCATTTCATCCCATGAGGTAGATATTTTCTTTTTTTTAGCTATAGAAAAATGGACTCACAGGCCAAGTGATTTGTTCATCTCTAGATGAACCAGCTTTAAGGCCCATATTCTAATGATTGGTATTAAACTATAATCTTCTCTTAGAGAGCTATACATATGATGTGATGTTAGTGCCATGTTATTAGCACCTGAGCCAACCAGCTACTTTTTACATATTATATAGAATTTCCTATGTAGATACTCTAGAGTTGTTAAGTTTATTTCCTAAATCTTTTGAACCAGATTTGCAATTAAATAACCAATAACCCAGGGCCACATTTGCCACCTTCATTGTACCCTCAATATGATTTATGTCTTCTGACGGATGGGTGTAACCCGTCATTATTCTTTCCCTTGAAGGAAAGAGCACGCACCTGCCTGTTCAATGAGTAATGTGGTGTAAACACTTAGACCCTTTTGTTCAATCTCTTACTTAGTAATTTTGTTATTTGTCTCTGCATGGTTTTCTTCACTCAATATTTATTAGATCCTTGGTGCCCTTTACTTACTACTGCGAGAGGTCTATTTTCTTCTTCGTCTTTTTTAAACCTGTGTTCTCTTGTATTTCTTTAAGAGAGTTATTTATTTCCTTCTTAAAATCTTCTATCATACTCTTGATAAGTGATTTTAAGTCTGAGTCTTCCTTTTCTGGTATGTTCAGGGCTGGCTGTGGTGGGAGAGCTGGGTTCTGATGAAGCCAAGTATTCCTGGTTTCTGTTCCTTGTGTTCTTGCACTTGCCTTTCGCCATCTGGTTATCTCTGGTGTTAGCTGATCTTTCTCTCTCTGACTGTGGCTTGTCTTTCCTTCAAGCCCAGGTGTCAATATTCCTTGGAGACCAGTTCTCTCTCCCGGCTGTTCCTCAGTCCCTGTGTCTGGAGTCCTCCTTCAGCTGGCTTTTCCACACACGTGGGCCGCTCGCTTTCTCCCTGCGCTGTTTGGCTATGGAGGTCTGGTGGCCCAGGCAGAGGTCTCCCGCCACAGGTGAAAACCTGCAGGCTCTTACCTCCCAGCTCGCTTTCTTCTTCTTCTTTTTTAAATTGGATATTTTATTTATTTACATTTCAAATGTTATCCCCTTTCCTGGTTTTCCCTCCAGAAACCCTTATTCCATCCTCTCTCCCCCTGTTTCTATGAGGGTGCTCACCCAGCCACCCACCCACTCCAACCTCCCCTCTCTGGAATTTACCTACAATGGGGCATCGAGCCTTCCCAGGACCAAGGGCCTCTCCTCCCATTGATGTCTGACAAGGCCATCGTCTGCTACATATGCGGCTTTAGCCATGGGTGTATTCTTTGGTTGGTGGTTTTGTTCCTGGGAGCTCTGGTGGTCTGGTTGGTTGATATTGTTGTTCTTCCTATGGGTTGCAAACCCCTTCAGCTCCTTCATTTCTTTCTCTAACTCCTCCATTGGGGATCCTGATTCTTAGCAAATGGATGGAATTAGAAAATATCATCCTGAGGTAGGTAACCCAGTCACAAAAGAATGAACATGGTATGTACTCAATGATAAGTGGATACTAGCCCCAAAGCTCAGAATACAATTACAATTACAAAAGCCAAGATACAATTCACAGACCACATGAAGCTCAAGAAGAAGAAAGATCAAAGTGTGGATGCTTCAGTTCTTCTTAGAAGGGAGAACAAAATACTCACAGGAGGAAATACGGAGACAAAGTGTGGAGCAGAGACTGAAGGAAAGGCCATCCAGAGACTGCCCCACCTGGGCATTCATCTCATATACAGACACCAAACCCAGACATTATTGTGGATGCCAAGAAGTGCTGGCTCACAGGAGCCTGATATAGCTGTCTCCTTAGAAGCTCTGCCAGAGCCTGGCAAATACAGAGGCAGAAGCTCAAAACCAACCACTGGACAGAGCACAGGATTCCCAATGAAGGAATTTATTTTCTTAAATGCACCCAATAAGTGATGTCTAGGCCTTTAGCACTGACTTGGGGTAGAATCATGCTCTTCTGATGTGAGTTAGCCCTGTAATTGCCTTTGTCATTGATTTGGGCAATATCTTCTTATATGATCTTGTCCAGAACATGATAACATGTCGTGTGAAGTATAAGAGAGTTTTAAATTTATATACATTTTCATATAAACATGATGTTGCCTATATTCCTTTTCATTTGAATATTAGCTTTACCATTTTTATTCCATTTTCATGATTGACCTTCAGCCTTTAAATATTTGTGATACATGTTCACTCACAGGCTACTCCATGTGTACATATTGTATATATTTTTCTTTATTTCTTTGGTGGAATTAGGAGGAAAGGGCTGTGATGAGTCAGGCATACTGTCCTTCTTTGCGGTTCTGCATCATCCCCTCTGATTGCTCTCTCTTCTTTGTCTCCATTATTTACTTACACAGATTTCTGCTTGATGCTAGGCCTCCTCCATGACCTCTGTTTTGCCATATTATATGTGCACAACAAGCTTCAGTGATTCCACAGACCTTTACTACTTGACCACCTGCAATGTTGTAACAAATAATTTAATTTGTAGAATCCTGAGAACAGCAAAATGTGATAGACAAAGAAAAGAGAAAGAAAACTAATAGAAATAGCAAGAAAGCCTAAGAGAGGAGACTGAAGGGAAAGATGAGTCCCAGAGCACAGGGATGAGGAGAGCTCTGAGAAATAGGCTAGCCTGAGTTTGGAAAATGTTTGTGGTTTTAATTTGGAATTATTTAATTCAGTTAATTGAGGTCATTTCAGTCATGAAATTACATGAAACAATGCAGAAGTTCAAATGTAGCAATGTGAATACTTGAAATAAAATGGGTCAGAGAGGAGAAAAAATGGACAGTCATTGTTTGAGGAGACTACAAGGCTTCCTTGTTATGTGTTGCAAATTTAAGAGACTTGGATATTGAGGTAGATGTCTGACGTGCAGGGAACAACACAGAGAGGTAGTTGAAAGACAGGAAAGGAAAAGGTCATAGATCATGAACAGAAAATATTTAGACAGAGACAGATCCCAAGGTGGAGGGCACACACAGGGAGAAGTGAACTATGAAGAGGAAGCATCTCCTGGGTATAAGAAGGGTGGCTGGTAATTCGTGTTAATGATTCTTCTTTGAGTAAGATAGGTAAGCAGGTAAAATGAAGAATTCAGAAAGACTTGGAAAAACAAGTTACACTTCATTGTTCTGTAATTCTTCATATTCTGTGGAGATGTGACCATAATTTGGCAGAAATGAGATAGTACAAATACATGTGGAGTAGCCCTGGACCTCCCAGACAGTTTTCTGTGGTCAAAAAATTCAGTTTCAGGTTAGACAAAGGTTCTCTTATGAGTGTAGCTACCTTTACAGTAATTTTTTCTGGAATTATTTTTGGATGATTCCTATGACTCATAAAATGTAAACTCGGGAGACATAGCATGAGTAAGCAAGGAGAGTCATGATGCTAATTCTGTGTTCTCTTGCCTAGGCTTTTAACAACGCTCTCTCCCACAGAGAAACTGTTGTCTTGTAACACTGGAAGAGGCTATATAATCTTTATTACCATATTTGTATAGGATTACCCTCTAAAGAGAAATCAAAGTGTCTCTATGTCTATAGGCAATAAGAAGAGTGTCACATCAATTAAATTGGCTATCATAAAATTTGAGAATGAAATTGTTCACTAGCGTGGGGGAATTCCTAGAAAAATGTGGAGAGTATTCTCAAGTTATATAGAAGGAGAATTACTTTTGCACATTTTTTGATAAACTCTCTATGTATATACCCAAGGATTCTAATTCAGCAAATTCAAGGACCAGGACAATAACGCTTGGAAATGTGCACTGTGGCCTATAGTATTTGAAGATAGGGACTCCATTGAGTTTTTCCACTCTGGAATGGTATAGCATTGAAAAATTTAACCTTAAATGCATTTATATAGAAATAATGAGTTATGTTCTATTAATAAGTTGAAAGTTATAAGTAAATGCTTACAGATTCCTACATGAATAAAATATGACCATTTCATTCATTGATTTATACACATTCTGCCAAAAACACTCTTTAGAAACTTGATTGGTATAATTGGGATGAAAATTAAGGCTTGACTGTAGAATAATAACTTGGAGTGACATATGTGAACTTCAGTTGTTCTTTTATGCAGAAAACTAAATATATTTAGTTCTGAGTCAATCCAAGGAGACAAAGAAAGGCATTTCATTTTAAAGAGATGCAAAGAAAATCTATTTGCCTATTATTCTATTTTTAGCTACCATTCAAGCCAAAATTCAAATCCGAATAGACAATGATATCATGGAAAGGATTCCAGCTCACTCTGATGAATTCTAAAGAATATGTGTTCGTAAGGATGAACAATAAAGACCATTAACTTGGACTCAATAAACTATTCAAGGTTTTTGTGGTTTGTTTTTTACACTAGAACCTAAATTCCCAAGCCACGTGCTTCCTGAGAAAAAATGGAAAATAGAGATAGAATGAAATTGAATGACTACTTTGTCTTCTGTTTAGAGGCAGAGGAAGAAGGTAGCCCTTCTCCATGGGATCCAGAGAGCAGTGGGCTCATATCACAATACAATGTATGCATTGTATTCCTTTGCCAAGGCCTTTCTCTGACATGGACAGTTGGAGATTTTCATCAACCTTTAGCTGCTGAAGAAAGACTTTTCTTAACTTGCGGGAGGGATAGATTAATGTTGAGGGAAATACAAGGGAGGAGGGAACCTTTAGATCGTGCTTCAGGCAAGCCTTTGGGAAGAGTACTTGTTACAGTTCATGTTGATTCATTCACAATTCAACTAAATATAGATGAAGAAGTTGTACTGCAATGTACATAGAATTTGGATAATTATATCTGTCAATGTACAGTAAGGAATGACGATTTCCAGTGACAGAATGACCACATCAATCCCTTTTCACTTGGGTTTTAAAAAAATCATTCCGTGACTCAACTGCTCCCTGATGTGAAGCTTTGCTTGCTTTATTCACATTTATCCTGTCTTATTCGGGGAAAGACTTAATGTTCCTTGTCATAAAACAGACTAAATTTGGTACATTAAATATAGGAATGAAGGAAAGAGAAATGTAGTTTGAAGTAAGAAAATGGATGCTATAATAACTTTGGTGGGCATGTGACACTTTAGAGCAGAGTTTTCTAGATATGCAATCTGTGTGAAGGTAAATAATACACATTTTAATAAGTTTCAGGCATCTATATGGAAGTAAAATTATTCTTAGTAATTTGTGATTTTTTAAATTTGGTGTGGTGTTGGAGATTTACCTGAGTCTCACATATGCTAGCCAAGTGTTCTACCACTGAGCTAAATTCTCAACTATTCTTGATAATAGAACAAAAAAATTCCTTTTAAAACTCTCATAAGAATGAGCTATATTCTGGCTATTTTCAGAGTTGAGCATGTTAGAGTCTCAAAAGGGTGATTTATTTTCAAGTATTGTGATGTTCTTAAATATAAACCTCTATAGCTACATATGTATTTATTAAGCTTAACAGGGTTCAGAAATTTGGGTTCTTGTTGATGTGTATGAATCATGGTGTGGACTTGCAGATAATTATCCAAGTACATGGAAACTGTATTTTTAAGTGCTCTATGTTGTACTTTTATAGTTATTTGATGATTGTACTAACCAGAGTTCAGGGTAAGTTTTTGATGACGTATCTGTACCAGGTGTTGGGAGAATTATAAATTCAGTTGATATGATCAAAACATTTCAGTAGTTTTTCTTTTTGTTGTTTAGCATCTGTTTTGTCTGTGATCTTTCATTCTTTATTCACAATTTGTTTTTTCAATCTATTATTTTCAACTTGTTTATAAGAAACTCTGCATCCAAATGGACATTCTAATTGATTATTTAGTGAGAATGATTTTGTTCAGTAAGGACTAAGATCTTGTAAAGTCATTAAAATTTAAAGCATACACATTGGAGGCATTGGGAGTAACTTTACAAGTTCAAGTCTAGTCTAGGCTATATAATGAGACTGTGTCTCATAAAACCAAACAAACCAGACATGGTGATGAATGCCTTTAATCCCAGCCTTTAAGAAACAGAGGTAAGGGTGAGTTTGAGGCCAGTCTAGTCTACCTATTAAGTTCAAAGATGGCTAAAGCTACATAATAGAGAAACCCTGAAAAACAAAACAAAACAAATAAACAATAACCAATCAATGAAGAAAAATAATGAAGCTTACCAGAAGATTGGACATGTTTTAAATTCTAATTCTCTTTTAGTAATTGATTGTATGGGCATCTTACTGACTGATTAATTCTTTCTGTCCTCATTTTTAAGCCAGAATATTTGCAAGCCATGTGACTCTTTGAGGCAAGAATTATGAGCATTTAACCCAAATAGTGCCTAAAACACAGCCTGTCTCAGTAAGAGTTAGGTTTTCCTTCTTAAAGAGAAGAAAAGACATGTTGATGGACACAGAGATGAAAACCTGTACTATTTTATGGATTTGCTTGAGTGGAATGGTAGAGTGTCTTCCACTGGACATTGTTTTGTCGAGGCAGTAAACTGTCAGATTATCCACTGAGACTGAAAATGGTAATAATAAACGTTTATTTTCCCAGAAGAAGGTCAGGATTTATTAATGGAGATAGATAAGGAAAGAATCTCTCCATTTGATATCTACAGTACTAGAGATTTGGGGTAGCAGCAGAAAGGCTAGTAACAGAATGACCCTTATCTGCTTCGAAAATTAAAGGCTTATGGTGACTTTAAAGGCTTTAAAGGCTTTAAAACCTTGGGTTTATACCATTAAGAATTCAGAATTCTACCTAGAACACAGCTTTGGATTTTAAACAGTTGGCCAGTGCACAATTTTTAAAAGAGAGAAAAGAGAAAAAGTAAGGAAAGAGTGGAGAAAGAAAGACAAACCTTCGTCACAGTGTCGAGCGTTCATAGTAGTGGACATAGAGTTTCTCCATGTAGAGCACCCTCATGAACAGTGAGATTATCCAGTTCCTGACTTCTTTTACATCCAGAAAGGTCAGTTTACACATGAGTCAAAAGTGTTGTCATCCATGTCCAGTAAGTATGATAAAGACACTCATTCTTGGCAGACTTGTGGGTAGTAGGTCTGACCATCCTTTTCTGACAACTATGAAGAATCTCCATTGCTCTTCCAAATTCATTTCCTCCTAAATTGCTTCCACCATTGAACGTCTGATTACATCTTTGTTTCTTAGATAATTCTACTTTCAACCAGATCGAGAAATTAGCCAAATATGTCTACAACTCTTTATCTCATGGTGAAGAATGTTTCCTTTCTTTGTAGACCTTCTAAGGAATGCCCGTTATCTTTACTGATGATGGTTTGGTTTATTTACAGGTACATGTCAACCTTGTACTCTCACCCTGATTTTCCAGAGAAAGGTCCAGAGGAGATTAATGAAGAGCTAATGAAAAATGTTAGCCACAACCCTCTCTTACTTCTTACACCACAGAAAGTTAAAAGATATGTTGAGTCTTTATGGAAGAAGAAACGTTCTGGCCAACCTGTCACCTTTACTGACATCTTTGGGATGTTAATAGGAGAAACACTAATTCAAAATGTAAGTCATTGTCAAATGATAATCCCTTTAACTGTAGTAGGCAATGTAGATGAAGTATGATGTCCGGCATTGAAGCAGGTACAAGACATTTTATACAATCTACTTTGCTCGACTTATTTCTTCAATAGAGTTTGTGCTAAACATATCTCTCTGCCAGATGTTACAATTTTTCACTGCAAACTAATGCTCACCAACTCATTTAAACTAGTCAGTTTGACATGGGAAAGAACTTTTATATTGTCCTTTGGAAAAGTCAAAGTTTCACTGCCATTCCCTCCATGAGTAGTAAAATGGTGAATAGAAGTACTGTTCAGGCGAGATGGTAAATACAAGTGATGTTAGCAGCAGAAAGAAGATGTTCTCTCTTCAGCAGATGAGCCCATGCCCTGCTCTCGTGGGGAACCTGAGTTCAATACCCAGCACCTATGTCTGGCAGCTCACAACTGCCTGGAATTTCAGCTTCAGGAGGAGCCAATACCTCTGGCCTCTATGAATAGCTGCACTCACAATCATATATCCATACACACATACATATACATATGCACATTTTAATTTTTCTTATTTATATTTTAAAATAATAGATAGAAGTAGAAAAATACTCTCTTCCTAGTAAGAGTCAAATAAGAAAATGGATCACAGGAAACAAATGTACTTGATGTGTCACCGGAGGGTGACATTTCATTTGAAGATAAAGCAGGGGAGACAGGACAGCCTGTGCCAGGGACACCAGCCGAGAGAATTAGTTCCCAGCACTATAGCTGCCAAATCTTCCTCCACTTCAAATGTTGACACAGTCCCCAGAGATTTGATTCTTTTAGAATACAGACATCTTTTTCCACAGAGCATTATTTCTGTTGTCTACTCGAGAACACAGATTTCCATAAATAATAGGACTTCATTTCATTATAAAATTCAAATGATTTGTTTAGACATATTATTTTAAATAGCTTTTATTTGTGCCCATGTCTATGTCTTTAAAGCCATCTCATTCTTTTTTATGTGTGTGGACAGAGAATGAGCACTACCTTGAGTAGTTTGAAGGAAAAGGTCAATGCCGCCCGGTGTCCTTTGCCTCTGTTCACTTGTCTCCATGTCAAACCTGATGTGTCAGAGCTGATGTTTGCAGGTATGTTCCATTTGTCACAACATCCCTTGTAATAGAGATTTCTAATGCTTTTCTTTATAGATAAAGTCATAATCAATTTCAGTCGCTAACTATAATACATTTTATGTAACCTAAGACAGTTTGAAAATATAAAAAAAATTAAGTTAGATGCTGTGAAGTGAGTCTTGGGTATTTAGAACTTTTGGGCTAATAACCACTTATCAGTGAAGGTCTTGTTAGCCATCAGGGGGAGCAGAGGCCCTTGGGCCTGAGGGTGTTAGATTCCCCCAGTATAGGAGAATGCCAAGGAGAAAAGATGAGAGTGGATGGGTGGGTGGTTGGGGGAATACCCCCATAGTGGCAGGGGGAGGGGGAGGGAATAGGGAGGTTCCAAAGGGGAGATCTGGAAAGGGGGGAAACATTTGAAATGTAAATAAAGTATGAAAAAAGAAATTAAGTTAGATGATTTTTCCTGTTCAAAAGGGGTATCCACCAAACTCTATCTGATGCCCATTCATTTAAATCAGAGAACTGGAAAATAATGCTGAAAGAAGTCAGTTACTGAATGGTCCCCTTTTTGATGTCTGCAGATAGTACAATGCCTGTTGTTCTTAAGCCATGTTTATACATGCGACTGAAAAGCAAAATGCCTTACCTCTAATAGGTAAAGTTATACTTGTGTCCTTTCTGGCTTCGATTCTTGGGTGCTGTGAAAGTACATCATGTCTCTGGGGACTCCCAGCTGCGTTCAAGTACATTGTAGGGATGTTATGGACTGGTTTTAGGGACACACAACTCAGTATCTTCATTCACATCATGCTCTTTAAAAAACAACTATGGATTAGCAGATGTAAATCCATAATCCTTTTGTAATTTATGTCTCTTTTTTTCTTGGCTAAATACTTTCACACAAGAATATTTAATAGTTTCTAAAAAAGTCATTTGTTCACTAAGCAAATATAAGTATTTATTAATGATGTGGATCAAAGTGTTTATTTTGCTCATGGCTTCCAGAAAGCAGTATTTACATTTGTTGTTTTAATCCACATTTAGTGGATCATAGGGAGGTAAGTATTTCTTACTTTGCTTCACAGGAGAGCAAGTAAAATCTTAGGAACCCGGTGTGATTTGTATAATCAGCATGAGCCCAGTCCACAGCAGAACTGAGAGCTGACCTTGTAAAGCCTTTGTTCTTTTAATAGCCTCATATTGTCTGATTACTGACTTTGTTGGGAGATTTGTCAAGCTCTCAGGGTTAACCCTCTCCCTTGTTACAGCACACTGTTCTTGTCTATAAGAGCTTGTCATTTCTTTGGGAAATTTACACTAAGCATCAAAGAAACAGAAAAAGACTACACTTGTCATTGGGTATACTGCCATCAGCTTCTTGTCGCCTATCTTCCTTCATCTCTTAATGTTTTGACAAATGCCTGTGATAAAATATAGGAAATACTTCAATCAGTGGCAAGTCCTAGTTAAATTCCTGGCTTTGAGTGTTCTATGAAAGTTGCATAAGAAAAATCACTCTTCGAGATCATACAAACAAATAGCATTTTGTATATAAAGGTGAATTTATTTACTGGGATGTCATTGGTGGAAAGGAGGCACGTATCCAGAGTAAACATGTATGCCCAACAGCAACAAGAACCACATCTTTGACCAGGATGTAGTTCATCCAGGAGACTTGAGGCTTTATTACATAAGGGAATTAAGTACTATGATGATATGCAGCCCTATCTGTAGCTATTCTTTTGGGGGAGATTTGGAATTTGGGGGACTGGCTGACACCTTAGCATTCACATTCTAGTGAGAGCTTGGGGCAGCTGGAGAAATCATCTTTTATCTCGTAAGCATTGAGGTAAGACCAGAAGAGCATGGGAATTTAATTTGTCAGCCTTGGCTTCCATGTAGAAATCTCTCTGGCAGGTCATTTAATCTCTCTCATACTTATTTCTCCCACTGTTTTAAATATTACTATTCATTACCTTTACCATGTACAAGAAGTTATAATGCCAACTCCTGGTTTATGCATAAAACTGACAGTTCTTACAATAATAGAATGGACTTTTTTCTAGTGCCAATTATTTTCTCTGAGATTTTAGTTGACAGTCTTTGGCAAGGAAAAGACTACAATAAGAATAAATAGTTTTGTGGAGGCTAATGGCATGGCTTCCTCTTTATCTTGAGTCTGAATGAGTCTGTTCTAGAAATGACGCTCTGAGATGCTCATGCCATTAGCCTTCATTGCTAAGCCACTGTGATAAGGGGGGTCAAGTTGTGTCTTCCATTAGCTATGGCAATCTTGTACTCAGATAAGATGTTCTAAGCTGCATACCATGACTGTTCAAGTAGTTTTACTCAAGTAATTTGCAAAGAAAGAAAGAAGAAAGAGTAAAAACATGTCTTATGTTTATTTCTTTAAAAAGCTTTTACATATAGAGCAGAAAGGCTGAAATAACCAGTGAATTATTTTCTAGAATGCTGATGAACTCAACCAATTAAGAGACCTTTTATCAACAAATGTGTTTCATAAATACCAGAGAGTGTTTTTCTTCCTTCTTGGAATATCTTTAGATGATTTTTCCTTTGGAAGGTTTTCAACAAATGAATATTAGTGTTTAAACCATTAAATCGTCTGACTCCTCCACTGTGTTCCATTGCTAAGATTTAAAACTACATTTAAGATTTTCTCAGGGGTGAATAAATTACATGCACTGAATATGACTTATGCTTACGGATTAGGCATCATGATAAATTAATCAATTTTGAGACAAGATCTTGCTATGCATCTCATGTTACCTGCCTTAAATTTCCAGGTTGTTAGGATTACAGAGATATGCCACCATGCCTTGTCTTATGTTAACTTTTATGATCATAACCATAGTTTAAAAATTCATTCTTTTTCTCCCCAATAATCTCATTGAGGACTAAAAACTAAAACCTGCACAAATTAACAATGTACATCTAAAATATCATTGTCAGAATGTGTAGATATTACATAGGATAACATTATATGTCTTTATATAGCCATAAAAATACTTTACAGAGATGATTGAAATAGGAATCAAGTTACACATGGAGGTAAAAGGCATAGAACAGCATGAAAATATTTAGAAAACAGCCAAAGGTCTATTCTAGGGAATCACTAAAACTCTTGAGCTCTCCATTGAGGAGCCTAGGACTTATGTAGTGGTTTAGACTAAGCATCCATGAGGAAGACTTTAGTGCTGAGTTAGAAACAATTTAATTTCCAGCTGTCTTTACTTAGCTTTATGATTATGGGAAATAGTTATTGTTTAGGGGCTGGGCAATTATATCAGTAGGCTAGCGGTTTTTTTGGAAAATTTTTTTTGGTGAGGGCCTAGAAAGATGACTCAGTAGTTAAAAACACTTGATGTTCTTGGAAAAGACCTGGGTTAGGTTCCCAGTATCCACATAGTGGCTAACAACCATCCTCACTTCCAGCTTCAGAGGAGCCTGTGCCTTCTTCTGACATCCATGGGCACCAGTCATACATGTGGTATACATACATACATGTAGGCAGAACACCCATATACAAAAATTAATACATTTTTTTTAAAAAAAATGTTTTCAAAGCCCTTTGGTAATTGGAAGGGAAAGGTGGTAGAAGAAGAGTTGCTTCTTATTTTCAAATTCAAATTGAATCACTGTGATGAGATCCTGAGGTCAGGGAGACACTCTTTAAGAAACAAGTAGGGAGATATTCAAAGCTAGTCTATTATGATGACAGATTTCACAGAGTTAAACAGTTTTCAGCAATCAATGAATCAGTCAATCAATAGCACAGTTGTCTGGGCTGTGATAATGTTGTTTACCATATAAGTAGGAGAGGAAGAAGGTGATTTTGTTTTTCAGACAAGGCCAGTGGGAGGTGATGATGGAACATCTGAGTGAAGTCCTGAGCAGGAAGTGGGAGTGAGCAGATGGGGGTACAGGAGTGAGGCTAAAATTGAAATGTATGAGTCAATAGCTGGAGGGCTGGGACTGAAGAACAGGAGGAAGCCTTCAGCAAAGGGTGGAGGGGAGATCTGAGCATGTCAAAATGTCTGTCATCACAATGTACAAGCCAACAGAAGCAATTAAGGAGGGATCAATCAAAGTGAAAGGAAAGAGGAAATTCTTATGAGGTCTCAAGATGGTGTTAGAAATGGAAACACTGATACAGGAGTTTGCCAGGTACCCTCAGCCTCACTGCTAGTCTTGTCTTACCAGTGCTACATTACTCAGTCTAAAACAGGTCTATGTCGGATGGAGCATCTGTAGAGGTGCCATTCAGCTCGGATTTGAATGAACCATGCTATCTCATCACAATTAAGATTAGTTTGTACAACTTCCTTTTTGAAAGAGGCTAGTGTTCTCCTCCCTTGAGTAAACAGTAAAGGTGAAGTAGAATATTTTTTTCTTAAATGATAACATTCTTCTTGGATGTTCAAATCCTTGAAAGTTAAAATTGTGCCCATAGTTGATATAGTTCACTATCCCCATGGAGTCTCTTAATCAAACAGTCTGGTATTTGTTGACTAGGAGGGGTAATCATTTGACTGGAATAACTAATACAGGAAGGGTGCCCTTCCCCCACAGTGAGTTCAGATCAAGTATTAACACAAAACAATCATAGGAAAGGCTTGTGATTTTTGTGATCATTTGCACTTCGGTTGTTGAAATTATATTTGAGACAGTATCATCTCACGAAAATATACCGAGCAAAACACAAGTGGGATAAAATTGGGAGTTGAGATGGAAGTACATGATGCTGGGACTTTATAGAGAATTCCTAATAATGACCTCAGACTCAGGATTGAAAGAATCCATGTAATTGCAGAAGGGAACTGATAATAGAGGACCCTGTGGAAATGGCCTTGATTTCCAAGGAATAGCAAGAGGGCTTGCACAGTTAGGGTGTGTGATAGCAAAGTTGATGGGAGATTGTTCAAACTGTGCAGATGGGGAGTAGGCTGCCTTTCAATTCAGAGCATAAGGAGGCAGCAATAGAAGGCTTTCAGCTGGTCTTGGTGTTCTGTGATTTCTATTTTCCTATGTTTATTTTGATCCTAGTAGGTGGGAATCAGGATGGGGAATGCTGAGGGAAAGGAGATGCTTGAGACATTTTAGAAAGTCACCATGGAGATCCAGGGAGAGGGCACAGCACTCTGTGTAGTATGCTGATGTGGTGATGATGTTATATTGAAACATGTCTGATGATTGACCATATGGCACTTGAGTTTTCAGATGTGAGCTATTATGTCAAGGGAGGCAGTCATAAAAGATGTTAAAGTAAAGATTGGTGCTGTGAACAGTGGTGCTAAGAAAGGAAGCCAAAAGGCGCAGTAAGTATGGAAAGCAAGAGTCAGATCCCAGACATTCTTTTCGGATTCACTAAAATGTAGATCATGATTTAGACATGGTGATGCCGTGGGCAGACCACAAATATTGCAGTGACTGCTATTAAGTGAGCTATTAAGATGTGTCATGGCTTCCTCTATGCTTCCTACATTTCTTAATTCACTGGAACTTTAATCTTACAAACCATCTGCTGATTTTATTCATGTTAAGATTAGGGAATTAAGACTGGAGGAGATAGGTGATTTATTCAGGTTGAGCCCAGTTAGTGAGCCACAGGATAGGGATGGATCCCAAACTGTCTGGTTCCACTGCTGCTCTTGTGCAGTGTACCTTACTTTTCCTGTCTTGATGTATTGCTAAGAAATCAGAATCATGTTTTGGCATTATGATTTGGACATTAGAACAAATGATTAACAGAAAAAAAAGTTGAATAAAGGTACTGGAAATTCTTCCCCATTTTATTAGAGGTTTGATTTCCTATAAACAGTTTGATTTCTTTAGTCTCCTTAATGTCTGAGTTAGACTTAAGTTTTACAGTCTTAAATTTAAGATGGGCTAGGCAAAAAGAAGTTTGAGTTTTTAAATGAAAAAGGTATTCATTTTGTGCCAATCAGAAGGGAACGTTTAAATTGTCTTTTTCATCTGTTTTTCTTCTTCAATCACTACAGTGTCATATAAGTAGTAGGGATTGGTCAATTTTTTTAAAATAGCTTAAATAAGTGTATTTATTGGGGTGCTGCTAAAGCCATTATTAACTATGTGTGTCACTATGTCACTTTTCTATTAATGAAGTATCTTGTTTCTAAAATGCTTTTAGATTGGGTGGAATTTAGTCCATATGAGATTGGCATGGCAAAATACGGTACCTTTATGGCTCCTGACCTATTTGGAAGCAAGTTTTTTATGGGAACAGTTGTAAAAAAATATGAAGAAAACCCCTTGCATTTCTTAATGGGTGAGTGATCAAAACATATCTCTCTCTCTCAATCTCTCTCTCTCTCTCTCTCTCTCTCTCAATCTCTCCTCTCTCTCTCCCTCTCCTTCCCTCCCTCCCTCTCCTCTCTTTCTCTCTCTTTTCTTTCTCTTCCTCTCCCTCTCCTTCCCTCCTTCTCTCTCTCTCCTCTCTCTCTTTTCTTCTTCTTCTTCTTCTTCTTCTTCTTCTTCTTCTTCTTCTTCTT
>JADRCH010000010.1:19890409-19955229 GCA_019843965.1 Rhynchomys soricoides
TTCTTCTTCTTCTTCTTCTTCTTCTTCTTCTTCTTCTTCTTCTTCTTCTTCTCCTCCTCCTCCTCCTCCTCCTCCTCCTCCTCCTCCTCCTCCTCCTTCTTCCCTCTCTCCCTCCCTTCCTCCCTCCCTCCCTCCCTCCCTCCCTCCCTCGCTCCCTCCTTTGCCAACTGTTTTAAATCTGGATGCATTTTAAGTTATTCTGTGTTTCTCCTTTATTTTAGGTGTCTGGGGAAGTGCCTTTTCTATACTGTTCAACAGGGTTTTGGGAGTTTCTGGCTCACAGAACAAAGGTTCTACAATGGAGGAGGAATTAGGTACGAGGCTTGATGGAAAGCTACACCGATAGTTAACCATACGAGTAAATGACGCTTATATCTGTGGAGAATATTAAGTATTCATAAGGATTCAGTTCTGAATTTATCAGTAACTTTGTTGAAACAATTTAAGTGTTTCCTAAAAGTCATGTCCAAATTATTGAAGTGCTGTTACTGCATTGCAGTTGTGAAATTTACAAAGACCACTCATTGTTCCCAAGAATAGCTTGTACCAGGGCATTCCCTATTCTTTTCTAGCCTATCAGATGATATTAATTCACACTACAAAAGAAAAAAGAAAAAGCAGATAAATTAAGTCATGTTTTGTAAGCTAAAACTAATGGTTTTCTTTAAGCAAAACATTCTATAATAATGCAAAAATGAGCATTGTAAGTCTTTAAAATGTAGACAACCTCTATGGAGAACTAGTGGTTTATATTCATTATTAAAATAGTGCTCTAGGAAGATGTTTTCCTGGATAAATAAATTTGACTTAATAAAAAGTGGAGAATGCATTCATGACTTGCCCTGAGGCTTGTCCAGTAAACACTGTGTTTTGATAGACTGGGGAAAGAAGCCATTGAATCTCTGAGTTAGAGTTTTGGGAACAAGGATGTGCTTCCCTTGATAGAGCACTTGATAGCCTGCAAAATCCTGCACTTGATCCCCAGGAACATGAACCAGGCGTGGGGCACAAGTCAGAGAACTCAGAATACATGAAATCCTGTCTCAGAAAGAAAACAAACAAATAAGAATAACAAATGTGTGAATTTGGGGCTAGTGTGTTAGGGATCAGGGCTACCTATCACTTATCTCCATTTTCCCCCTGTTGATGAAAAATCACTGGTCTGTTTGGAGAAGACAGAATAAAAAGAATGACGTTTTTAAAATAATCAATTCGTTTTAAAAATGTGTTTCTGTAAAGGGCTTATTGTGCTTTTTCTTCATATGTGGCTTTTAGCTATCATGGACAATGGCTATTGACATAATGAAGCTTTGTATGCAGAAGAGACTCTAACTGTAACATGGTGCAGAGTGCCACACATGTCCTTCTGAGGAATAGCGCTGTTTCTCCTCCTGAGAGATTTTACTTCAGTGGTTGATAGTTTTATGCAGCATGCAAGGATTCATTAGTCTGCTCTTTCAGAGTATCATTTGTTCATTTGGATCATTCCTAAGTATTGGACTAGTGAGTGTACCATTTCATTAGGACCAACTATTTCTAGTACACATTAAATCAAGCAGAAAGGGCAGTAGTTGCTTGTAGTACTTGCTATCATCCAAGCATCACTAAAGGTAAGGGGTGGGCAAAGTGCGTATCATCTGGAGCCTGAGGTGAATTTTAATAGACTCATAATCTCTTCATGGTTAAAGGATAATCAAAGTGTAGAAGGAGGAAGGGCTGGGAGGCAGCCTCAGTGGTAGAGTACTTACCTAGCATGTGTAGGGCCTTGTATTTGACCCCCAACATTATACCAACAACAGCGGCAAATCAGGGTTACCCACCGGAAGATCATAAGAAGACACCTAACCTGAGTTTTATAAAAGATCTGGATTAGCCTGAGCTAAAGTGTAGGGATGAAGTAATCCTGCTTGGTTGATTTGAATGGCATCCCAAGTAGATGACCTGTTCAACTTTAGCTTTATGGAAGCCACTTAGTATTTTCTGAATCACTCAAGTCTTTTCTGAATTACGTGAAGGATTTTAAAAAGAGAAAGGAAAGCAGAGAGGAAGCCCACGCTGGGTGGCCTGCTTCCTGTGTTCTTTTTCTACTGAATAATCCTGATAACTCAGGTTAATTATTATTTTTTTCCTCCTAAGGCAGGAAGAGAATAGGGCTGAAATTACACATCAGAAGGTGGGCGAGACAATGGCCACAGGCCAAGGAAAAGGAAGATGTTTACAGAGCACAGTGCTGAGAAATCTCTGCAGAGAAGTCCCCTTGGGGCCAGCAGTCTGGCCACTGGCTGTTTTGTGTCAGACTGAGGGCAATGGATATTGTGTACTTGGGCTCCACTGATCAGCAGGAGGCATGTTACCTCAGATTATGTAAGGGTTTCCAGAAATGAAACTGAAGAGGTGACTGGGGGGACTCAAGACTTCTGGGGGATGCTTCATTCTTTGACTGAGGGGTCTCTTTTTTAAAGGGGTACCCAGAGGGGGGCGTGTTTGCCTGTTCTTTTACTCTATTACTTTAGCAAAGGTTTTAAGGTGAACTAGACTATAATTAAATAACTTTAAATGAAATAATTTACTTGCCTGAGAGTTTTATTATCTGTGGGATTTTGATACTAAAATGAGCTATGTAAAGATACAAGATATGAGTTCAGATAAATCCATTCAAACTCTGAAAACATCCTTATAAAGAAAACAAAGCAAATTTCTTAAATTAGCATAGCAAATACAGCCAAAGTAGAACATAAGTGAAACCATAGGGACAGATAGGAGAAAATGTTTAAGGTAAGAAAAGAGAATACAGCAGCAGAGCCACCCAAAGTATATGACAACTGGGGTGGGTCTTTCTTACAACTCCCCTCTGCTATACATCAGAATGACTGCTGTCACAGTAGTAATATGAAAAGAACAGTCACCTTAGCTTTTGAGTATTCTATTTTGTTGAATTTTGTATTTATAACTAATGCCAGTAACAGTAAAATTTAACCTCTCAGGAATTTACTAATCTTTCTATTATGTAACTGTGCATGCACCTATTATTTATGTGAGTTTAAAAATATAGGAGAGAACTATGGGAAGCCACATACCACCCTCCTGGTGTTTCTTTGAGCTTACATTGCCCTAAATGGTTCTGTGAGTAAAATTGCTAAATTTGGATCTAGTGTCTTGAAATTGAATAAAGAAAAACTTTCCTATTTGCTCGCAAAGAAGATGGAAAAGTCACTATGAAGAATAGTTCACATGAAGCAGCAGAAAGTCTGATTTTTCTGCAAATAGTAATCACAAGAATAATTATCAGGTTTCACAAATGAGATGCATTCCCTCCTCCCTCCTCCCTCCCCCGAAAAGGATGGTGAATTGTAATACCAGCTTTTACCACTAGGTTTGGTGCTTCTTAGCTGGTCTTCTTAGTATGTTTTGAAATAAAACACAAATTATTCACATACTGGAAACCGACAGATGGTTTTTCAGTGTTGGCAAAAATAAGAGGTTAATTAAACCGAGTACATGTTCTTCGTGTTCTGGAGACTCTATAGTAGATCATTTGTAGATCTTATTTTGTTCTTTACTCTTCTTCATAAACACTACTTGAAAGTATAAACAAGCCGTTATTAAAGTTACAATGAACTCATAAAAGCCCTTTCCTTAAAACTAGGAATTGATACATTTACACTAATTAATTTTGTTTGCTGGGATATTATTTTACTCAGTGACACATTTTTAAGAACTAGAGAGCTGATAAGTCTCCATTTACCACACCAAGTTTAAAGTTCCTTGTAGACACAGTAATCCTCCTGTAGTTTTGCTCAGATAATTTCTTTATAGCTAAAAAAATGAGACTTAGTCTCACCACATAGCCCTGGTTGGCTTGGAACTGGATTTGTCAACCAGGTTGGCCTTGAACACACAGAGATCTGCCTACCTCTACATCCCGCATGCTGGAATTAAAGGTGTGCACCAACACTCACTCATCTGCCCAGTAAATGTAGTTGTGAATTTTGATCCCCAAGACACCTCAATGATTTTGTCTTCTTTCCACAGAAAATATTACAGCAAAACACATCGTGAGTAACGACAGCTCTGACAGTGATGATGAGGCCCAAGGACCCAAAGGTGAGAGAGTGGGAACTTCTGGGAGAGTGTGAGCAGAAGAGGGGAGAGCATTGTCCAACCAACCCATCTCTATGTTTCTGTTCGTTGATGAGGTTCTAAGTCCTGAAGTGTCAGCATGAGGGCTGTCCAGTGGCAGACAGGACTGTTGCACAGAACCTGAGAAGCAACACAATCACATCTTGCCCTAGCTTTTAACACCTCATACATATGTGCACTACAACAGAGGAGCCTGTCTGAGGTGGTGGCGACACTGAACTCCGTTCAAAGCCCAATTAAGGAGCTGGACCTCTTAGTGTGGAAAGTGGGATTGGGGAGTGTGTTTAGTGACTTTAACGTTAGTGAAAATAGTTTCATTTAAATAGTCATTCAACCATCTGAAATGTCTGCCTGTCAACATGCTCCTTAGTTTTCTGTTATGGTCTGTAATCCAACTCTAGTAAGAGCACAGTGGTGATGTGTGTTATCATTATCAAGACCTGTTGCGCATTTGACCTGTGGGTATCAGGGATTCGTTTTGCATTGGGGTTGGTGTGGGTCAGAGTGGTCAGCAGGACTTTTGAGATGAGGATGAAGGGGAGGAGGATGAGTGAGGATCAGAGATATTTGTTGCCCCGTGGTATTTGTTGTTAATAAAAACAACAAAGAGATTGGATATGTCTATGACAGCTTTCCAACAAAAGAGTTTATAAAAATGTACCCAATAGTTCAAACACACACACACACACACACACAATGAAAAAGCATTTAGTACTGGAAGAATCTTCTCCCATTTGACTATGACTGTCTAGATTTTAGAAAGCAGAAGACTGTTTTGTCCAAAACAATGAATTCTCCCAAGTATGGTAAGCATTAGGGAATGCTTATTTTCTACCCATTCCAATTATCACTAAAATGTAAGGTTCTCTTCTCATAGCCTGGCTGCTCTTATTTCTTTATAAGACAAGTTTATGCAAGGCACAGAGCAGTTACCTCATCACAGGATGTAGCTGCCCATGGCCATGGTGTGCCTTATAAACACAAACAGAGAGAGAGAGAGAGAGAGAGAGAGAGAGAGAGAGAGAGAGAGAGAGAGAAAGAAGAAGAAGAAGAAGAAGAAGAAGAAGAAGAAGAAGAAGAAGAAGAAGAAGAAGAAGAGGAAGAAGAGGAAGAAGAGGAAGAAGAGGAAGAAGAGAAATAAGAAATAAAACCAAAAACTAAAAGGCAACCTCCCCTCTGACATCTAAGCCTTTAGCAGGATGGAGCCAAACTAGGGTTCAGTTCTGGGTTACTGATTTGCCCGGTAGCCCTGTTAATAGCTTAAGCCCTGGAAAGACCCCATCCACAAGAAACAAATCTTAATTCTAAAATCTTCATTTAAAAGTTCAAATTTTACATGTTGCTAGTTGTGCAGACTTGCACTTTTAATTTGTATTTAATGAAGGAAACAAGCCAGTACAAAGGGGTCACATGCCCTATGTATAGTACTTTGAGAACAGTTAGTAAAGACCTCGAAGAGAATAAAGCTGATTGTTGCTTACTGAGTAAATCACATAAATGACCAGGGCACTTAGTCACTGTTCAGCACTAGCCTGTTTTTGAGACTGAGAAGTTCAAGAAACTTGAATTTGCTGTTTTTATTTTAGTTTTAAGTTAGAAGTTGACATTGTGAATATTTTTTATTAGTTCTTACTGTTCTTTTAAAATAAGTATTATGAGAGCCATTTTAGGTTCCATAAAAGATGGAACAGATAGGTCATCTTGGTAAACCTCCTGCCCTATTCTCTCCCAGACAACCTTCCCCACTACAAGTTGTTCCATCAGAGCGGTGCCTCTGTTACAATGATGCCCTTCAATGGACATGCCATGGTCTCTCTGAGCTTGTTTCCATGAGAGTTCCCTCTGGGGGTTATGCCAAGTGTGGATGATCCTCATGAGAAGTGTGTAGCATTATAGTGTCACATGGAGTCATTTTTACAGTTCTCAAAATATTCTCCACCTAACCATCCCTCAGCTGGTGGAAGCAGATCCCTTTGCTGCCTCCGTACTGTTTTTCCTGGAGTGGTGTATGGTTGGACGCATGCTGTCAGCATCTTTTTCAGATCCATTTCTTTTTTTCTTTATAATGAAGAATTATGTTACCCCGATGTCTGCTTATGGCTTTATGTATGCTTAGTATATATTTATTAGAAATTATAGAAGTTGAATATAAATACTCATCTCTCAAACACCGGGGGTGGTGGTGGGTGTAGAGAGTTGGCTCAGCAGTTAGAAGCACTATCTGATCTACCAGAGGCCCTTCAACTCCTGGGGCACCATACAACTCTCTGTAACTCCAGTTCCAAGGGATCTGACACCCTCTTCTGGCCTTCTCAAGCAATACGTGTAAATGTGCAGGCAAAACACCATAAAGTATAAATAAGTGTTTTAAAAATTAAGAAAAAAAGCCATTAACACACAGAATTTTATATAAGTGTGTATATTTATTCACATGGTTTTCAGAAGCCAGAACAGGTTTTAAGCAGGTGTTCTTTGACACTGAGAAGATTATGCTGCAGTTTGCCGGTTGTAAGGCTTCCTGTTTCTTGCTGGAATCTAAGGCCAGCCACTTCCCTGAGAACTTCACCCTGAGATCCAAATCACAGTAATCCTCATTATAGTTCTATAGGATTTCCTAACAAGGACAGGAAGGCTGGCAAGGGGTTCCTTCAAATTAGCTAAACATGGAGAGAGTACAATATAGTGATGAGCCCTTCTCTAGACTTGATCTAGACATAGGTTTTAGAGGAGGAAATCGTTTGTCATTGCTTCCCTGGACCACTGGTGAATTTTAAAACACTTTATATCATTTGTTTAAATTACAGAGTTTTAAATCCCCAGACTTTATAAGCAAGGATGAACTAACAGGTCATAAGATCAGTGCATGAAAATGTTTATTTATCAGCAGTCATATGGTGGGTCTGCTGTCCTGCCTAGCTTTTTGTAATCTTTGGATGTTTATTAAGCAGGATATGGACTCTTAGGAAAACTTTAAAAGCATAGGTGGCAATATTAAGTAATATGGGTTCTCAATGTGTGTCTGGGTGTTGTGTGTGTATTGTGTTGTGTAGTGTGTGTTGGGTGGAGGAGAGCTAGGGAGAGGGAGAAAGAAGAGGACTGTTTATATGAAAAATTTAAAAAGATCAAGAAGTTTCCGTGAAGAATATAGACTGATCTTGTGTGTAAGGTAAAAGGTAACTATGAGGACTTGAAAGCAAAAACGACTGGGGATTTATTTTATGCAAATAAGCATATTGCGCAAAAGCCCTCAAATTTAGTTTTAATTTTGGTGATTAACCATGTAAAACTAATAATAACAGAAACCTGTACATTTTGGCATGTGTGTATATATTTGGCACGTGACATATTCCTTCACTTCAGGTACCGAGAATGAAGACGCTGAAAGAGAGTACCAAAATGACAACCAAGCAAGTTGGGTCCATCGGATGCTGATGGCCTTGGTGAGTGACTCAGCTTTATTCAATACCCGAGAAGGACGCGCAGGGAAGGTGCATAACTTCATGTTGGGTTTGAATCTCAACACATCATATCCACTGTCTCCCCTGAGAGACCTCAGCCCCCAGTACTCCTTCGATGATGATGAACTCGACGCCGCGGTAGCAGGTATGTACCAAAACGTAAGCCGTGCAAGCTACTTCAGGACATCTTTATTTTTTCTTGCGGAGAAGCATTTTAATTCCCGTCAACATTTAATTAGGCTCAATTTTAAGAACATTGACTTGTGAGGGACATTACTGCTACTACTTTTGAAGAAAAATACATTGGATAGGAAATAGACTAGCCATGCTACTACAGAAAATATTCTTTGAAATACTTTTTTACTTGGTCAGGGTTCCCTTAGAGACAACAGGAAACCTCTACTGTGATAATTACAGGGTGAAGTAGGGAAGTAGGTGCTTCCAGAATTCCACTGTTAGAGAAGCAAGTGCAAGGCTTCCAGGAGTGACTCCCAAAACACCAGAATCATTCCCCAAACGCCTCCACAGCACTGCTATGTCTCATTTCCTCCTTCCTATCCCGTGGGCGGGCCTCTTTGGAAAGGGCCAGGTGGTCTCTACAGATGGATCTTTGAGGATGTGATGAAAGTTCTCTAGGTCTGGCGCCCCCTTGTGGTGATGGGGAATATGCAGCAAAGGGGTGGGAGTGGACCAGTCTGCAGTGCCCTTCTGAACAGGAAAACTGCCTCTCCAGTTTTCAGAAAAGATTAGGAAACTTTGGGAAGTTATCTGGTAAGGATCTAGTCACTTTCAGACGTGTCACTAAATGAGACCCCCAAGAGTAGTAACCTTTTATTCTTCAGTTCCCTGTGACTTACAGATTAAATGTTATGTTTGCCTTGCTGATAAGTAGTATGTGATACATCTTTTTGATGGTGGTCTTAAATTTTCTTCTCAATCATACAATCGTCTTTCCTAGTTGTCCAAATATCATTTCTTAATCCTCTCTGTCTTAAGGTCATTACTAAGATGCTGTAAATCTTTAAAGCAGATATTTAAAACAACAACAAAACCACCTCAAGCTTTCCTATTGCCTTTTAAAATTATATTAGGTTTCAGGATTTGTTGTTGGCTTCTATTTGCTTGACTTCAAGGGAGAACACACATTGCATTTTGTGTTGTGTGCATGGCCTTAAAGTCTAGGATATGAGCTACTTTTAATTATACATGTATAATGTCCAAATGCATATCATCCGTAATAAAAGTCTAATTGTGATAAAGTAAGTTTACATGAACTAAAAACGGATTAAAGCATGCAGTCAGTTGGCATTATTTTCCACGTTTTGTGGCATATGCTGTCCTTCTCGACTGCCCTGTGGCGAGTGCTTCTTTAGAAACTTGTGCTTTATGGCGACTGCTGATGGACTCAAGCAAATTACACTCACAGCTTTTAGATTTAGAAAGAGCCTTCAGCTACTTAACTTTCTAGACAAGGAATATCAGAGAGACTGGCTGTGTTGTCTTTTTCCAAACCGTTCAGCAAATCTGGGCGTGGGCCACAGGTCTCCGGGTCTGACCTCTCTGTCTTTCCCCCATTACACACTATCCCTTGTGGTTTTATTAGTCATTGTTTTGCTGATGTAAGAATGGAAGTTTTGTTGGTGTATGCTTTGTTTCATCTCCTTTTCAGTATCCTTTTACCAGCACAGTTCCTCTGAGGTTTGCCTAGCACGCATCCTAGCAAACTCACTCCACATGTCAAGAACTTCCTGGCAGTTTTATAGTATCGAATAGGCTTTTATTTGTCAGTGTTAAGACCCCAAGAGAAAGCACAGAATTCCCAATTAATTTTTTTAATATTAAACAATACATTTGTGTATATATAAACAACATGAAAACATTTGGGGCATGTTGAGAGTAAGCAATCATTTGTTGCTTAAGTGAGATGGGAATTGAAGAGAACCACCCTGTATTTTATTAGCCAAACTTGATGACTGTAGGAATTATGCCTCTTTATTGCTTATCTTGTCTTAACAGTTGTTCAGAAGCTTCAACTGGTTTCTTTCCTTCATTCCTTTCTGTATTCGTACAGAGTTTAGATGCACTCATAATGTGCTTGGTTCTTAAAATTCACCAGGCAGCAAGTTCAATATAACCATTACCGTTGTGAAGGTTAAGTGCACTTTAAGGCCTTTCCTCCAAGAGCTGATTCATGAGGGATTTCTCTACTTCGGCTTAAGAACACTAAGAGGAAAGAGAAAACCAGCCATCAGATCCTGAGGGAGCTGTAGGTCAATGAAGGCATAGCTACACACAAGTGTAGTCAAGCTGGTGTTTCCCCCTTGCTGTAAGGTTTGGAGAATAACCCTTTGTATATCACCTTGTCTCATTCCTTTTCCCTGAAAAAAAAAAAAAAACAACGAAAACAAAACAAAACAAACAAACAAACAAAACCACTTATTAGCAGTTTAAAACAGTAAAAATGAACAAAAGAAACTATATGTTAATCATCCTAAAATACATAGCATATGCACTAAATATTTGTTCATGTGATTTGTTTTAGTGATTTATAATATTTGGTTACTTAGTTATGTGTCAGTATGTGCCCAAGAAGGTGAGAGAGGTGTTGGCTCCCTGAAGCTGGATGTCCAGTTGTGAACTGCCTAATGTGAGTGCTAGGAGTTAATCTTGGGTCCTTTGCAGGGACACGTTGTGCTCTTAACCACTGAGCAGTTTCTCCAGCTTCAATTTTTGAGATGCTTTTGTCATGTTCTAAAAAAAAGTTGTTTTCTGTTAATGGTATTTGGAAAAAGGTTTATTTTTACATCTCAGTAAACACTACATTAAAATTATTTTTTAATGTATTTCATGTTTACTTGATTAAAATATATAGGTAAAAGTTCTAATCAGTTCAATAATAAATTCCTTCAAATGTATTGTTTAGATACTGCCATTGCTAAAAGCAGTCGCATATTAGATTGAATTCGCTGAGCTTGTTAGTGTCTATCCAGATGAGGGTTTTACAAAAATAAATCTTATCTTCTTCCAGTCCTTTTCAAGTTTTAGACAATCCTATGTTTAACGTGAAAGTTAAATGGTTTATCACAAACTGTGATCACTTTAGTACAAAAGAGTTTGTTAAAATTCCTGTTTCTATCTTAGTGTATAAAGTCACTTACTGTCTTGCCCGAGACCCTAAATGAAACCCGCAAGACTCACATGATAGAACCAACTCCCTCAGGTTGCCCCTGACCATATGTGAGCTGTGCATGACCTTCTGGCCCACACTTAAAGAAGTAAATAACTGTAATAAGGAAAACAGAACCCAAAAAACCTATCTTATACAACTGAAATGCCACATTTCAGTTAGATAATGATAAGATAGTCCCCTTTTAATTGTACACATTCTCAGTGCAACATAAGAAAAGGTAAAGGCTTTTGTCCGATCTACACATTAATATTGGAAGAAGCTTATATTCTGTGGCAACTCTGCTCATCCATATTAATCAATGTCTTAAAGCAGGTTCTTAGTCTAAACTGAGAAAAAGTACAGTATCTCATACCTATGACTTCAGCTTTCGGACATTTTAAAACAAGATAAATTACAAAATAATAAAAATCTCCATATTAGTTTACTCTAAAATAGTTAATTGTCTGGAGAAACAAAGTTCAGAGGAGGTATTTGTCAGTCATATGACTTCTTTCCTGTTTACTTTGTGTTTATAGTGTTTACTGCGACACACTTTATCTGGTTTAAGAAGTCAACATGAGATAATTCAGGCCAGAGTTCAAGACACAAATATCCAAATATTTGTCTGTTGTAAATTGAATCTATGTGATGGATTCATCAGATACAACTTAACTCTTTAAGTCAGAATTCTCAACTTGTGGTTGACTACCTCTTTGGGATCAAGCAACCCTTTTGAGGGTCATTTATCAGATATCCTGCATAGCAGATATTTACATTAAGATTTATATCAGTAGTAAAATTACAGTTATGAAGTAGCAATGGAATAATTTTATGATTTAAGGTCACAACAAGAAGAACTGAACTAAAGGGTCACAACATTAAGAAGGTCCTGAACCAGTGCTGTAAGGAACTGTTACAGACTTATAATGTGTTTCTGTATCTGTCAGAGAACTAGATTAACTCACTTACAGGCTTGGGAAATTTGTGTCCTTTCAATCATGGAAGAATGTTTGCCCATTGTAGCCTAAAATAAACTTTCTACATATTAGTAGTTGTCACATAATAAATTGGTCCTAAAAGTACAAATAAACTTTCAAAACCTGATTTACCCCCATTTCTTCCTCATAACATACTAGGAGAGCCTACTGAGTTTCGGTGTTACTCTGAGGGCTCTAATACTTTCAAAGCCAACTGACACTTGAAACCCTTTTAACGGTTGGATATCTTGACCAATTAATTGGCATAATCCACAGTTTGTTATAAGTATAAATGAATGGTAGCTATAGGAAAGTCTTACTGTGGGGATTAAGAGGCTCTTCACACAAACCAAACTGTTGTCAATCCCAAGGATGGCAAGGAGAATAGGAACATGCCATCCTCATGGTCATTCCTGTAAGATATTCAATTCTGACATTCTAAAATATGTTTGTTCATAAAAGTCTTATCTTGTACACAGAACTGTTGTTAATGATTCAAAAACTTGTGCTGATGGCAACACAATAAAGACTGCTCAGTGTCAGTTTGTCTGGACACAGGACAGTGGTACTCAGTAACATGCCTTTTAGAAGCCATCTATATCATGCTCATATCTTCAAAGGCAATTTTGGGCTTAAGAAAGGGAGACAGCTAGATTTCTGACCTGTTCTGATGAATCTCTTAGCTAAAATGTAAAGAAAAAACACTGAGTTTATAAAGCCAAACTACTTATGAATTCTTGTATTTTATTATATTAGGAAACATCTCTGCAGTAAACAAATGTTTAACATTGTGTTTACTCATGATCAAATGCTACTGGTGTGCTATCATAGAGCTTGAAGGCATTCGTGGGTCTCCTCTGTGCACTCTAGTGGCTGCTTTTTGAGCTATCTACTACAAATGACTTCGGTGTTCTTGAGTGTATGCTGCTCACTCCTTCGCCTTTGTACTTCTATGTTATTAGTTCTTTGATGCAAGGGTTTTGAAGTTATTAAAGAGACAATTCCAGAAATATTGGCTGGATGGTTCTGTTACAGATCGAGGATGTCATCTCAGAATGGTCTCCCCTGGTCATGGAACAGATGGATGCTCACTCCTCCCTCACCATGTTGTCTTCTGATGCGTCTGCCTGTCATTGCATTTACTTACATGGCATAGGTTCATAGCATCTATTTCGGCTTGCTCAGTCCCCAGAATTGTGCCTGAATGGGGACACACAACTCATGCTTATGGAGTGTGCAGTTTAGACTTTTATCTTGGATCCTTATCTTGTAGTATAATGTGCACTCAGTCCAGAAGGAGGCAGATAGATCTGTTCAGATTCTGCCTCTTCCCAGATGTTTCATTTTATAGATGGCTTTTAGTTTGTTTCACCCTCCATTTCTAAATGTCCTCTCCTTTGCCTATCTGCTACAAAAAAATTAAACAAGATGATGTTTGATGAAATATTTTCAAGTCAGTTAAGACACTGTAATAGGAGATAATGCTATTAAAGGCATCATGACTAGTGTCAGGACCAGGGACGGAGCTAAGTTCTTCCCTTAGCATCTTATTTAATAATTACTTTCATTTTGATAGTACAGATGAAGAAAGTAAGACTTATTGCTGTTCATTTACCTACATTTGTCAGAGTTAAACCAATCCCTGATTCTACAAAGCTGGAGAACCTAACTACTTGAGGCTGTCTCTCAAATATATAATAAATATTTATCTATCTAAACTAATGTCAAATGACCATAGAGTTCATTCTTCTCTTGCCTTTTCTTTTTAAAGATCCAGATGAATTTGAACGAATCTATGAGCCACTGGATGTCAAAAGTAAAAAGATTCATGTTGTAGACAGTGGGCTCACGTTTAACCTGCCATATCCCTTGATTCTGCGACCTCAGAGAGGTGTGGACCTCATCATCTCCTTTGACTTTTCTGCAAGACCAAGTGACACCAGTCCTCCTTTCAAGGTAAGGAGGACAAGAACACACCCAAGGAAGGGTGCATCCCACAGTGGGCTGGGCACCTTTATATCAGTTAGCAATCAAGGCAATACCCATATGCCAATTTGTTCTGGACAATCATTCAATTAATATTCCCTTCTTAGGTGACTCTATGCTGTGTGAAATCGGCAGTTCAGTCTAACTGTGGCAAGAGCTAAGAGTTCCTAGGATGAATAATAAATATAATACGAATCTTAATTTTCTGTAAAACCTAATATTAAAATACATTAATATTCAAAACATATTAATATTTGGTCTCTTTGAGGCTGTTAGTAGTATTCAACAAGAAAACAGGAATTCATAAGATAATAGCAAGTTCTGTGCCTTGTTGAAGACCAAGATGGGAATGTGTTGGTGCTTCCTGGAGTCAGGGAACAGGGGAGGGAGGGAGGGAGTGAGTGAGTGAGTGAGTTAGTGAGTGGTATGCAAACTGTCCAGACATGACCTTGAGCATGTTGGGAAGATTGGGGTGCTCTGATTGTGATCGACAGATGTAAGCCCATGAGGAGGAGTCCAGGGAAAATGTTAACATTGGAAGATAGGAAATGGAGACTCAGTGGAGGATTTCCAGCAGACAAGTGAAATCATGAAATTGGAATCTTAGGATGATTAACCTGAGTTGGTGGATGGAAGGCAAAAAAGGTTAAAATTGTGACGTACTGTAAGCCCAGCCTAGGATAATAAAATCTTGTGCTATGCAAACTACAGACAGAACCTGGTGACCCATGAGGGACAAAGAGAAGGTAGGTTCCAGTGATGACTCCAAGGATGTGGTTCTGATGGTGGAAGGCACAGAAGTATTCATTTAACCAATAGGAGTGCAAAATGAGTCAGAGCTTTACTACTGAATGAGATGGTACTACCAAGGAGTTCTAGGGTACCACTTAGTAACACAAATAAGTTTTAAAATGTTTCATTATTATGAATAAGAGGAACATATACTTAGTAAATATATGAAAAAATGGGATATATATCAACCACTTCTATATAAAAGATGCTGGTGTTTTGATGTCTTGTTCCTTGTCTAATCTGTCTTTGAAAGTATGTGTGTATGTGTGTGCATGTCTGTGTGCAAGTGTGTGTATGATGTGTATGTGGGGCACCTGAGTGAGTGCAACACCCACCCCTTTATGCACACATGAAGGCCAGAGCAGTAGATTATGTATATCTCTCTCCACCTTATTCCTTTGAGACAGAACCTGGAACTGAACCAGAAGCTCACAATTTTTGATAGGCTAGATAGACAGCTAGCTGTCATGTCCTGCCTGAGACAATGCTGGGGTCACAAGCATTTGTAGCCATGCCTGGGTTTTTATGTGGGTGTTGGAGAATGAAATCGACTCTCATGCTTGCAAACTAGGTGCTTTTAATCAAGGAGCCATCAGTTCCTATTTTTAAAGATGTGTGTGTGTGTGTGTGTGTGTGTATGTCTGTGTGTGTTGTGTGTAAGTATGAGGGCTTATGTGTGGAAGTCAGAGGATGACTTGTGATAGCTGGTTCTCTCCTTCCCTTATATGGGTTGCTAGGCTCTGACTGAAGTCATCAGGCATTTGGCCACTTACCCATCTCTCTGATTCCCTTTTCTGTTTCTGAGACTAAGATATAGACACAAGTTTTCATTAAAGAGTAGCATTTAAATTCAGGTGAACAATTCCACCATTGACTGGCCATGTGCCTCCATTGGTAGAGTGCTTACCTGCTATGCATAAAGCTCTGGGTTCAACCCTTGTTCCTCAAAAAAATCCAAAGTAGTGGTACCCACACAATACCAGTGTTTGGTAAGTGGAGACAGGGCTATAGACGTTTAGATCACACTCAGTTACCTGAGTTCATAACCAATGTGGGTTACACAAACCCTGTTTTTAAAAGAAAAGAAAACTAAAAAAGGAAAACACATAGCCATTGACTTCATTTTTTGTTTATTGATACCAGTCACATTTCCTAAGTATAGTTAAAGCTCAGATTTTATTTGGAAGCTATACAGTAGTGAATGTCCTGGCTTTAAATTAAAGGCAAATTCCAGCCATGTTATCAATGTTGTAACTTGTCTTCAAAGGTAACCATATCATTATGGGAATACTGCTTTCTTTAGAGCAGATAGGACAAACTGTTAAAAAACAAAATCTGGTGTAAAGAGTCTTGTGATTCCAAATATTACTCCTCTTAGTTTCTCCAAGAAAAGCAGCCCTGTGTTTCATTTTTCGTGAGTTTCACTCTTATTATTCATTTAAATAATGTTGATATAGACAGTGTTTGTTTGACTTTCCACTTAAGACCTACCTGTCAGTAGCCCAATGGTGCTGTTCCATGGCCAGAACATTCATGAATGAATAGACTCTGAGTCTGGGAGGAAGGCTGCTTTGATTTTGATTGAGGAGCAAGTCAGCTGGGGTACAGCAGAACTTACTGGTATATTTTCCTGCATTTTACAAAAAGAATATTTCAAGCCATTTTGTCATAACTTGTACTAGGTTTTATCACATACCAAGCATTGCACATGGGTCTGGCTAACTCTTTCCATGCTCGTTTGAAAGATTCATGACCAGAGGCCAGCCAAAGCATTGGGTCTACGCTGTCAAACAGAAGGAAAAGGAAGGAGGCAATGAGGGAGGCAAAGGATGGAAGTATCAAGGGAAGCTTGGCTGGCTAGACACACACGTTAGGAATAATGTGTGTTTGCTCAATTCATCTCCATATAGATCATTTGGGGGACCCACAAATAGAACAAACTAATCTGTGTTTATCCACATTAGCCTCATTTCTTTGATGGGTGGGGCTTTTGGTGTAGAACCACTCTGTAGGCAATTCACTTCTTCACTTGGGTCTTGTCATAGCCTACAAGAACTGACTCTGTGTACACTATCCTACCACGCCTAGTGAGGGGAACTACCCACCCAAGCCAGTCCAAGAGTCAGATCTGTAGAGAGCAATGCACCCTGGATGATGGATGGAGTGGCCTGCAGAGACACATTACCTGGGTTGACTTTGTAAATGGCAGCACATCATGCCCAAGGAGTGCTCTGCACAGCACTGACTGTTGTACCTGCACCCTTCCTCTCATATTACTTTCTCAGGGTGGCTATTAAAAAAGTGACATCATACATAAGGCTTAAAATTACAGAGAAGCATTGTGTCTCAGTTCTGGGTGTCCAGCAGTTGAGCAGGGTATGAGCAGGGCTGTGTTCACTATTAGGAGGCGTGGTAGAACTCTGTTGCCTTTTGTGGGTTCTGGTAGCTTTGCACATGCCTTGCAACATGGTGTGGGGACCATGGTCACCACCTCAGTTGTTACTTGGTATTTTTATTTATGTGTCTCTTCATCTCTTATTAGCAAAATTGTCATTCTTCTTACCCCTACCCCATAATCGAGGCTGATCATAGCTCAAGAATTATATTGTGAAGAGCTTTCTCACAGTAGGATGGCTCAGGGGTATATGGGTTTGCTGCACGAACTTGGGTTCTAGCCCTAGATCACAGAGTGGAGGGAGAAAAGTGACTCTGGAAAGTTATCCTTTCACACACACACACACACACACACACACACACACACACACACGCAGGAGAGCGAGAGAGAGAAAGAGAGAGAGAGAGATGCACACACATATACATACATGCACAAACACACATCCACAGGCATACACACAGTGTAATAATATAATAACATGTTTTTGAAGAGCCTCTTTCTTTAATAAAGTCACCTTCACAGGTGGGTAGCTAGGTTATAGGATTACCCTGTTAGGGCCTCCATTCTATCTACCATACCCATTTCAGTCACTGAGGTCAGATGAATTGTGATGAGCACATATATCCAATACTAATTTCCCAGGGATGTTTTTGCAAGTATATACCCATATTTTAACGGAGCGCTAACTGCCCCAAGTGTTATGCAAGCTTTGTATCTTCCTACTTAACTGCTTTATGAGACTTGTAAACTCTGACAACAGCGAGTTCCTTATTAGAAGAGATGGTAATCATAACCACCAATAGTTAATTCTAAGTTGTAGTTCTGTCTGTCCATCCTACACTAGCTCCTTTAATATTTTTAATATTATATCATTTTAAACATTACTTTATTTACATACTCTTAGGGCCATCTATCTCCACAATCTTAAAAATAGGCTTTAAATAATGAGGAAATTATGAGGTAGTAGAAATATAGACTTTGTTTGCATACAGATGAAAATCTCATTTTCTGTTGTGAAAAAACAATTTATTGTTTATGTATATGTCTTTATATAGAGAAATACATTGTAGGTCCAAATTAATTAATTAGCATGCATATGCCCTTTTCATTGTGGTCTGGATATATTTCTGTTAAAGCAGTTCTTTAACAGAAGAAATAAACTGCCAACCTTCTCACTGCTGCGACCCTTTAATTCAGTTCCTTATGTTGTGGTGACCCCAACCATAAAATTAGATTTTTGCTACATCATAACTATAATTTTGCTACTGTTATGAATCATAACTAAACATTTGTGTTTTCTGGTGCTCTTAGGCAACCCTTGTGGAGGGGCTGTTAGACCACTCCCAAAGGGGTCGTGACCCACAGGTTGAGAACTACTAAATTATTATTAAATATTAAATTATTAATGTTAAATTATTTTAAGATTTTTTTTATCTTATTTTTAAATTATGGTTTGGTAATCAGACAGGAGTATAAGTGTTTTTGAAAGTATAACTTTGAAAGAGGGTCCCTATTTGTTTGTTCAATAAGCTGTGTTTGCAGTCAGTACTATGTAAGCTTAAGATGTTCAGAACAGTGAAGCATCATCCTGGGGCATCAGGCAGCAGCTGACACTCTGTTGATGTGATTTGAGAATCAGACCTTTTCACTCTCTAAGAGGTTGTTTTTGTTTTAATTCTTTCAAATTGGGGGCTTTACTCACAGTCTGTGTCATTGTTTCTCAGTCTTACTGGAGAGAACGGAGACATCGGGAAGGAGACGTTTTTCCATCCTGTAATCATGGCCTTTGCATTTGCCTGTGTTTAATCTTTTCCACATTGGGATTGGAGCAGAAAAGGGAAAGTTTCCGTCACTTCCTGATCCCAGCATAACTCTGCCCAGCTAAAAATAGCCAGACCTCTGCCTCAACTCATTCCCTTTCCTTGTTTCTCCACACAGCCACATATCATGTGGTCATCTCCTGACTCATGTTAGTAAACACCAGAAAGCTGCTTAGCCTGGCCCTCACGCAAATGCCTTACTGTATGAGCCTTGGTCTGACTGTGATGTTGAATAATCAGGAATGAATAACTGCTGTAGACATGAAATAGCAAGAGCAGTTCAGCTGAAGGGGCACTGGGGGAGGAAAGGGGAAAGAGAAACGTGTTCAGGAACCTCCAACGAGAAGGCTTACATCTGTTAATTTTTTTTTTTTTAGCAAAACAGAATCAGATTCAGCAAAAGTGTTTTATGAAAGAAACGGTTTTTGTATGTATTAAATCTCCCTTTTCTCAGATTTTATTTCTTTGTACATTTTGGGAGAATTGATCAACGTAAAAGTTCATGAATTTTTTTTTTTAATTTGATTTATTTTTTTAAAATATTTTTTAAATATTTAGGATTTTTATTGCTTGCCTTATTTAATTTTTGAGATTATAAGATAATGACATCATTACCCCTTCCCTTCCCTGCAAACCCTCCTGTGTGCCATTCTGTGCTCTCTTTTGAGGCTTGAGGGGAAAGACCAGGAGGGCTTAACACTACACAAAGAACCAACTGCTGGAAATTTAGAGATAATGACAGCGGAGAAGTAATCTTCCCTGGGAAAGGGCACACCAATTGCTTACCCAGCGCCAAATGGGTAGCCCTTGAAAAATGTGCAAAAAAGCCCCGTTATACAGACTGATCAGTTAGTTCCCTTTAGGGATATACCTGTATAGATAACACTCATGCATGTGAAATTCATGACTTTTCTGAAACATGAAAAGTAGTGAAAACTGTATGTTTTCTGAATTCGGAGCACCAGATTGAAATACTTGCTTGTTGTCCACCTGAGCTTTCTGTGTTTCATCTCTAAGCCTCACAGCTATGCTGTGAAGATGAGAGTGATTTCATTCTGCAGAGGCAGAAAGCAAGTTGCTGAGAAATGGAAAACAGTGGCGCGTAGGTATGATGTGCTCGGGAGCTGTTGTTTATTTTTGTTTTTTTGTTTTTTTTGTTTTTTTTGTTTTCTGAGTCAGGGTTTCTCTGTGTAGCCCTGGCTGTCCTGGAATTCACTCTGTAGACCAGGCTGGCCTCGAATTCAGAAATCCGCCTGCCTCTGCCTCCCGAGTGCTGGGATTAAAGACGTGCCCCACTGCCCAGCTTGCTCCGGAGCTGGTTATGTCAGGGACAGCAGCGACACTTTAGTCCCCATGCTATCCTGTAGCTCACAATCCTCACAGGGACTTTAGGGGTGTCATGTGGTGTATTTTAGGTCTCCTCACATGATTGGTGCCTGGTGGCTGTCGTGTCTAGGCAGCTGGTCTTGTATCACCTAATGAGCACGTGTCTATTTCAGCTGGGCCCGTTATACCGTACAACCCAGGTATATGGCCATCTTCTGTCTTCCCTGTTCTCCCTAACTGTTAATCTACTTTCAGTTGTCTCTCTCCTTGACTTACATGTATCAAAGTTTCAAATGCAGGCCCTCTCTTAAGCATAGGACATAGTGAGAGGCTCAATAGTATTTTTTTGTATAAGTTAACGATACACCAAGGAAATAGCCTAGGCTTATTGCCCAGTCTTCCGGCAATGTGTAAAGTTTCCATAGCATCTCTGATGGTTTTGAATATTAAAGGCCACTTTGCTGATGTCCCTCACCTAACAGGGTCTAGATGCTGTACTGCTGAGAGCCATTAAACTACACTCACTGACTGTTTTGCCCTCAGCCAGTAATGATTAGTATTAACTAAATCAATATGAAAAGAATAGCTTAAAAAACCACAAGATTTTAGTGGTTTGCCCAAAACTTTGTCTCTTTAAACATCTCTCTAATATGGTTCCTGCTTTTCTTCCTTTCTTTTTCTTTTTTTTTCTCTTCTTTATCCGTATTTATTGATTGGATATTTGTATAGTCTTTACTGTGTGGTAGATGGTGGTCTAAGTAATCCCTTTTATTCAGATTATACTCTGTGTTTTATAGGTGAGAATATTAAGTTCAGAAACATGCCCCAGGCTACAAAACTGACATTTGGACTCAGGCATCATGCCCAATCCGTGGTTTTATACCATGGTGCTTAATAACCATTTATTTATTCTGGCTAATGAAACTACACAGAAAAAGAAACGAGGCCTACTTTTTCCTGACAACTTTCCACATTGATTCCCCAGGTTAAATTTAGTCCTAAATTTTATTTATTTACTTTGTATGGTGTGTGTGTGTGCACGCTCGTGTGTGTGCACATGTGTGTGTGTGCGTGTGTGTGTGTGGTGTATGTACACATTCATGTTGAGCATACTCATATGAAAAGGCAGTGTACATGCATGTACCTGCACCTGTGTGTGGAGGTCAGAGGTGGATATCGATGTCTTCCAAAGTTGCTCTCCCCCTATTCTTTGATCTAGGGTTTCTCACTGAACTCAGAACTCACTGACTTGATGCATTGAGGTCTAGAAGTTCCTTTGTATTTCCTTTTCATAAGCAGAAGCCAAAAATGCTAATTTAGAGGCATGCAAATATATATATAATTAATTTTTTAACATATGCATAATTTTATTGCAAATTTCAAAAGGAAACATTGTTTTAAAAATACCAATTTACTAGAAATACAAAATACAATGAAATAGGAACATCCAACACCAACAACTCTAAACTCTGTGTGTAGTAGCTACTCATAAAACAACCTGCATTTTTAAAAAGTATTTTCTCTACAAGCAATCTTACCAACTATACAAGAACTTATACCATGTTGATACCAAAGCTAATGGTGAATGACACTTGAATTTCACATTCTTAGTAAAATAATTTAATTGATATTTTTTTTACACTTTGATGGAGATGATAGGCATAAAATCCAGTAACAGGGTGTCATAGTGTTTCCATTGTTGAAATTCTGTGACCAAAAGCAACTTTGGGAGCACAGGGTTTAGTTCACTCTACAACTTGTAACCCACCGTCCAGAGAGTCAAATCAGTGTCTCAAGGCAGGAACCTGGAGTCAGGAACTGAGGCTGAGGCTGAGGCACTGGGGGAGTGCTGCTCACTGGCATGCTCAGCTTGCTTTCTTATATACCTCACAACTACGGAAATATGAGTGGCAACACCCACAGTGAACTAGACCTTCCCCCATCAATCACTGATTAAGAAAAAATACCCTGGCTATGGAAAGAAACCTTGTCTTGAAGAAGCAGAAGAAACAGCAGAGGAAGAAGAAGAAGAGAAAGGAAGGAAAGAAGGAAGGAAGAAAGACAGAAGCTCCCACATGTTTGCCTACAAGGCAGTTTCAATGGAGACATTTTTCCAATTGTGGTTCCCTTTTCTCAGATAACGCTAGCTGTGTCAATTTGACAAAACAACAGCACACCAACCAAGACACAGGGTTTTCCATTCTTCATTGTAAAAGTCATTAACTGCCTGGCAGTGGTGGTGCACACCTTTAATCCCAGCACTCGGGAGGCAGAGGCAGGTGGATTTCTGAGTTCGAGGCCAGCCTGGTCTACAGAGTGAGTTCCAGGACAGCCAGGGCTATACAGAGAAACCCTGTCTTGAAAAACCAAAAAAAAAAAAAAAAAAAAAAATCATTAACCTCCCAAGGCTTAAAACCCATTCACATAATATTAATACATTTGTCAGATGCCTGTTGTTTAGCCAGTCCATGTTAAGAACTGATGTAAAGATATTGGAATTGTTTAAAGAATCATTTTTACAGATATTGGAGATTTGCACAGCCCTTGAACACAGTGATTTTTTTTTTTTTTTTGGTCTTAGCAACTGTTGACAGATACTAACACCCAATAGATGTAGAATAAACGACAGACTGAAAATTTCTAGTTGCATCTTTTTCTTCCCTGCAGGAACTTCTGCTTGCAGAGAAGTGGGCTAAAATGAACAAGCTCCCCTTTCCAAAGATTGATCCTTATGTGTTTGATCGGGAAGGATTAAAGGAATGCTACGTGTTTAAACCTAAGAATCCTGATGTGGAGAAGGATTGCCCAACCATTATCCACTTTGTTCTGGCCAACATCAACTTCAGAAAGTACAAGGCCCCAGGTACGTTTCCATCAAATTGAAGTCTGGCTGGCAGGCTGGCTGCTATTAAGCTGTTGATACTATTACACTGAGATTGTCCCATGAACTATGATTATGAGGAATGCGCCTCTTACCTCTACAAACAGCAGTGACCTGGGAGTCCAAGCCCTTCCTTCTTGTTTACCCCAGGATTTCGTGTTCCTTATAATAGAGAAACTGAAAGATGAATGACAAGCTTAGCTAATGTTGATAGAACATTGAACCAGCGTCTTAGGTGTCCAATTCATAAAGGATGTTAAATAGTTTGAATTTTTTCAGCTTTGTGAAATCATGAAAAACAAATTTATGGAAAAATGCTTTGGGAATATTAATTGACCACAAAACTCTCTTTAAAAAAAAATAAGGGCAGCATAACTGACCATTTTGAACTGCCGCATTGTATTTTACAGCAAAGGAGACCTAGAAATGGTTACTCTGTTTTCCTTTATCTGGAGGAGCAGGTGGGCTCTAGTACATCCTAAAAGATACTCATTAACAAAAGAAGAGTTCTTAAGGCTTTAAGTGCTAAATATTTTTCAAACCAGATGCAGTTTTCTATTCTGTGAATGGAAACACCTTCCCCCCAACACACACACACACACACACACACACACACACACACACACTCACACACACAGTCAGTGGTGATGGGATATAGGGAAGTGTTTTCCTAGATTTCTAAGAATGATAAAAAAGAAGTGAGAGTCGAGTTGAGAGGCAAGCCTCATCCTGGAGAAGGAAGGCTGGCTGGCCGGCATCTTTGGTTTTCAAACTGAAACCATAGTTTTACATTGAAACCCTGATTTTAAACTGAAAGCAACCTAGATCATATTCTGTTACTGGTAGTTCTCAGGGAGAAACCACAAGGTTGGTAAGTACAGGGACTTCTGATGGTTGAACAGGATTCAATGTTTTGGTTTGGATTTCCCCAGAGGAAGATTCTCAGGACAAGCTTCAAGTGCAGATGGTTTATTTGTAAGGGAGTGAGGAAGTGATACTGGGCAGGGAGACAGACAACATAGCACATGTTAGCATGCCAGCTACTCAAAGAAGAACACAGCCCATCTGGGAAAGTGTATAAGGCAGAGCACCCAGGATATAGGGTCATCCTTTCCACCCATATGCCAGCAGGTGTGGAAGCTGGGTATCATCCCAGCCTGAGTGGACGACTGGGGAATAGTTATGTTTCAGAATCACAGGCTTTCTGGTGATTCTCAGTGTTGTCTTCATGCTTGTTTGTATGTTTTGGAATTTTTTTTTTTTTAAGTTTTCAAAAGCAAGATTTTTTTTTGCATATAGGTGTTCTAAGGGAAACCAAAGAAGAGAAAGAAATAGCTGACTTTGACATTTTTGATGACCCTGAATCGCCATTTTCGACCTTCAACTTTCAGTATCCAAATCAAGCCTTCAAAAGGCTACATGATCTGATGTACTTCAACACACTGAACAACATTGATGTGAGTATCTCCCACAGCTGATAACGTGAAAAATTACTAGTCTACACATGAATGCAATAAGGCTCTGGGGTGACCATATGCAAAATGTGGTGCCTTGTTTTCCTGAATTATCTCACTAACCTCTACTGCACAATAAAAGTCACAAATAAAGACATCACTCTCTGTGACTAATCAGAACCCACACTTTATACATTGGTAAAATAAGTGTTCTCTCCCAGCTTTCCTGATACATGTATTGTATCAATTTTATGGTCAAATAATTTATGAAAAGAAGGAAGTGAGGGAAGAGAGGTATACGGGCAGGTGAGAGTGTAATGATGAATGTCATTATTGCAGGCATCTTACCAGTGGCATAATGTTTTCAAATGTTTGTTCTTGCAGCTCTTGATAGTATTACTAAATACTCCAGCCCCTCCCCACCCACATTTCAGCCTTTGAGATAGCCTGTGTGCTTTGTGAAAGAGACTTCAGAAGCAAGTCTTTCCCTGCAGTATCAAACATTCTTATCACTAGCACATCTGTTCCTGAAAGCCATTTCTGTGAGATTGCTTAGTGCTGAATGCACCATTTTAGAGTGCTGTTGTGTGATTGAGATCATCAGCTGGTGAGCCCAAATCAAAGCATCTAACCAATTATTATCACCTATGAAAGCTGAGCTCATTGGATTAGAAAAGAAAGTAAGAAATGAGAGACGATTAGAGCTGTGTATCATGTCTTATTCGATGGTGTATTTGGAGACTACGAATGATTGTGGATTATTAGTTATGCAGGTCTACTATGACGATTGTGAAATAAACACATAGCTGTGCTGTTTCTGTGGAGCCTAACTAGATTTGTGCTAAAGGACAACTTTACGTACTTTACCAGTGTTCCTCGAGCTTATTTGATGCAGACATGAAAAACTTAAAGACTGATTTCCAAAATAATCATCCTGTCTATAGCTCAGTAAACATTGTGTCTCCACAAACTATTAACTAAGCATTATATATAATAGTATACTTGATATTTATAAAAATTAAGAATTCTATACATTGTGTTTTACGATAGTCAGTGTTACCCCCAAACTCTTCCTAAATGCACATCCCAATTCCATACACACCCAACTTTGTGTCTCATTTTTTATGTTTTTAGTATATGAAGTCCAATGAGTGATACCTATATCCTCTTGGCTGTGTGACCATCCATTAGAAAGAGTAATATCTTTAAAGATAAAACCCTCTTCTCTCAGTTACCAATAGCTCCTGAGCTAGGGCTAGAACTTCATAATTACGCCCCCTCCCCATATGATAGCATTTTGTCTGGTTTGAGCTTGTACAAATTTCATGCTTGGTGTCATAACCACTGTAAGTTTCTGCATGGAACTACCCCCTTTGTGTAAACTAACCTTTTTTATAGCTTCAGCTAACATTTGAGGCATAACATTTAGAGGCAAAGATACGGGTTTTATAGTATCTTCACATAAAGGATCGGTCATGTCTTAGTGATGTTTTTATTGCTGTCATAAGATGCCATGATCAAGGCAACTTATAAGAGAAAGAGTTTACTGGAGCTTGCTATTTTAGAGGATGACTTTGTGATCACCGTGGCAGGGAAACATGGCAGCAAGCAGGCAGGCATAGTACTGGAGCATTCACCAAGTGCCTACAGCTTGAGACACAACCACAAGGCATTGAGAAAGCTAACTGATGCTCCATAAGTATAGAATGCTCAACATGGCCATCTTCTTTGCTATTATAAGATCTCTCCAGTATGTAATGGTGGATGCTGAATAAAGGTTGAACTATTATTAAAGGTCTTCCCTTATTCATTTCATTTCTAAGGTTTTTCCTTTATACGAATTCTTTAGTGCTGAATTGTCAATAAAAAATTATGGAAGGCTTTGAAAAAGTGTTTGCATTAATCTGGATTTTTTCTAGTATGAATTTTGTAGCGTCGAGTGACATTTGATCTATTTTTAAAGGCTTTACCCCATTGTTCACATTTATAGGGCTTCTCGCAAGTAAGATGTCTCCAATGATATTTAAGATTTGAAGAAGTAAAGGCCTTGCCACATACTTCACATTTGTAGGGTCTCTCTCCAGTGTGAATTCCTTCATGTTGAACAAGGGGTGAAGGATATTTGAAGGTCTTGTCACAGTGTTTGCATTTGTAGGGTTTCTCTCTAGTATGCATTATCTGATGTTTATAGAATGTTCAGTGATGGACTATAATGTGTAAGGTGAAATACACCCTTTTCCCCCAAGTAGTCTTTGGGTCATGGGGTTTATCAAAGCAAAGAAACAAATCAGAACATAAAGGACCTTGGTAACATTTTAATTACTTATTACTGGCGATTTGTGGGATATGTAGTCTGTTCCTAATGTTAATGTATTTCAGGTAATTTGTAGCATATTATTTTTTATATCATTATTCATCTACTTATTATTTCATGTGTTTTATACAAATAAAGTTATGCCCTTTTTTGACTCTTCAAGAGAGAGAGAGAGAGAGAGAGAGAGAGAGAGAGAGAGAGAGAGAGAAAGCTAACTGATGATGGTATGGACTTTTGAAACATCAAAGCCCACCTGCAGTGATACATGCCCTCCAACAAGGCCACATAATCTGCTCCTTCCCAAATGGTTCCATCAACTCAGGAACAAGCATTCAAATACATGAGCTTGTGGGAGTCTTTCTCATGCAAATCACCATGGGTGTGTGTGTGTGTGTGTGTGTGTGTTATTCTATTTTTTTACTGATATATTATTTCTTGGTGACCTTTTGCATTGCATTTACCCAAGATTAAACACATTTTATCATAAAAATTATTGGTAAGTGGTGATACATAAAACTAAAGTTTTGCTGAGCTTATGATGCAGTAAAGTACATTAAATTTAGTTGATTAAAGCCTCCCACACCATCTGAGTGGAGCAAGACATGGACTTACACGTAGGCAAAACTGCATGTGGATCATCAGATTGGTTTTCATGTGGCATAAACTGGAATAACAGGATGCAAAGTCGTTAATCTACCAAAATCCTAAGACAGTTTTCAACCTTGTGGCCAGAAGCACTGTGGCTTATGGTGTATTCTTGCAATTTGTTTTCTGATCTGGTTTTGGCCTGAAAAGGCCTCTGTGTATCCAACAGCTGGAAACTCTTGCTGGAGGACATCCTTTAGAGTGCTGTACTTCTGCTTCTGCTCACTTTTTGACAGCAGTCTGGCCTTTTCATTAGCATCAATTTTCTGTACTTACTCAGTCCTCCCAAATTCCTTTATGATGAACACTGCGGTGATGCTTTTTCAGTTAGGGAATTTTGTGGGATTTAGATTTTCTTTTCCTTATTAGAAACTTAGGGTGTAGTGACTTAGACGGGTGGACGTATGGTATGTGGTATACAGAGGCTTTGGATTCAGACGAAATTGTGTGTCTAGTCATTGCTCAGCTGCCTCTTAACTGGGTGACCTTGAACTGGTAGTTATTTTCTTCTTTTGTAAGGGGAAACAGGAAAGCATTTTATAGGATTAGGGGTTTGGTTAAAATAACTTAAGGATTTAGGATATAATAGGAACTCAGGAAATTGAAATAGCAAATATAATGAACAATTATTAGTTTTTATATTCTATTCTGCTTATAATTATAAATGATGAACTCCAGAAAAATATGACATTTCTCTTCTGTACTCTGGGGATAGCAATCATAATGCCTGGCATCTCAAATGAATATTCAATGTATTTTTTTTTATAAGTCATTGACTGATTGGATATAATGAGAGTGAGGATAATAGTTGCCACTGGCTGTAGATGGAGTTGTTGACCATGAAGCCTGTTTACAGCACTTACCTGCCCATGGCGCATGCACACTGAGAAACCATCATTTTAATCTGGAGGGATCATGTGTTTGGTGGATTGTTACAGTACCTGTTGACTTGACTTGGTTTCCATTCCTGTTTAGTTATCAGTTCAGTAGGCAAGTTCAGGCAGATTCTATGATACTACTTTACATCACTCAGTTCAATACTTGCCAGTGTGCATCTACAGCCTAAATTTTTGTCAGATGGTTTTATAAAGTGTTTTTATTAGTTAATCCTCTTATTGATTGTGTGACAAAAACAGGAGATGTTTGTTTTGGTTCATGAGTTGAGCATATCATCCGTGATGGTGGTGAAGGTATGATCACAGGATCATGAAGCAGCATTGACAGTCACAGGGCAGTGAGGACTACAGTCCATGGGATGCTGCTGCACACTTCTAAGTTGATTCTTACCACTGCCCTCAACTTACTGGTCACAAATATGCTCAGAGGTTTATCTCCTAGATGATTCTAGGTTGTGACAAGATGGTGGTTGAACATCATAGTGTTAAAAAGTATGTGCTAATCACAATGAGGGAAAGTACATGTCTTAAGTACTAGTCATTAATATTTAATCTAATGGCATTTCATCATTACAATTACACTGGCTAGGTACTGTTTTTGCCTATGTGTAAAAGACAGTCCTCAAGTTGGATACCTTGACCTACTTTATTAGACCTGCAGGGGAGGGGAGGCACTGTTTCCTCCTGCACATCACACCCAGTCTTGGTCAATTTCCTAAAAAAAACAAAAAAATGTAGATCAACCAGAGAAAAGCCTCATGGATTCATTAGAGCATGGTTCTGCACAATATGGGATCCTTCAGAGTAAGGATTTAGAGTTCTAAAATGGACTACCTATTTTTTTTCCTAATTTTATGTTTGGGGGTTCATGGATAGATGTATAGAAATATGATTGTTTGAATTGACTTTGTAGGGTCTGATTCTGAGAGAAACCCAGAGAGATGTGATTGCTTGTTTTTCTAGTCTCTGTGTAGCATTTCTGCTCTGGGTAGGAAGCAGGGTGTTTTGAAGTGTGGGGAGGGGTGTCCTAGGACGTGCCATCAGATGGGGCAGAGTATTCCTTTATGACTATTTCTAGGGAAGGAAAGGTGGAGAGAGAGGCCAAGACTTTCTTTCAGACCTTGGGCTTAGACTATGGGAGTTCTAATGTCTATATTCTCATTTAGGGAAGAGAGACCCTACTTGCTCTGGATTGCCTGAGGAGGGGCTAGAGAAAAGACCAGGAGACAATAGACAAGTGAACATGTTTCCAAGGCTTTTTTGGGACTTTCATTCGAGGGTGTGTTTTTATGAACCCCAATACCCCTGTACTAATCTGCCTTTCATGCTCCACATGACCTCATCCTATCTCATTTGTACATTGGTTGAATGTGTCTTTATTATTAGCTGTGCCAGGCTTTCTATTCAGGTACACAGAGACACAGAACACCAAACAACAAAAAGCCCAGGCTTGCAATCTTGTCACTCAGGAAGCTAAGGCAAGAGGATCCTGAGTTTGCAGCCTGCACAAATAGGGAGACTATTTGATAATAAAGGGAAAAAAGAAAAGAAAAGAAAAGAAAACCAAAGAAAAAATGTGAATACTTAGTATTAACCAAATATTTTCTCCTAAATATTCAACACTTAAAATTAGCCTAAGAAGCATGATAGATAGATGAAAGTGTGTGTGTGTGTGTGTGTGTGTGTGTGTGTGTGTGTGTGTTAATTTATACACACAGGAATTTAGTAATAGATTAACTAGGAAAACCACCAGAAGTCACAGTTTTGGAGTGGGGACTGAGCTTAGGTCATAAATTTTCCCTGCTCTTTTCTCTGTCAACCATTTCTCCCCCACATGGCCTTATTTCTTAGTGTTCTACACACAGTTTCTTTTCCAACCAAGCCAGCCGTTTTCATGTGTTTCATATGCCGTCTGTTTACCACAACATTCCATCCTTAGCTTTCTATGGTTATTCATGGAGAAAATTGCTTGCCCCTTCTGCTTACGAGACAGCGTGTGTTTAACTCCAGTTACTTTTTCCTTGTGGTTTATCCTGGGCATTTATTAATTTAGAACATATTTGTTATGTGCCTTTCGTAGTCTTGGTGCTGTGATCACACACTAACAGTCCCGAGTTTCATGATATTTCAGACCAACATGAAATCAAGCATTAACCAGGAAACTCACAGTAATTTTTATGAAAATCGTAGTTGTTTCTTATGGTAAATTTTTTTATTCCTCTGTAAAGGTGAGTCTCCTCTGGAAGGGTACATCATTACTTTGTCTCTTGGACTACCATTTTAATTTTATACTATAAGCATCCCACATTTGTCTGGAGGTAGTTCAGTTGGATGCCTCTAAAATCATTCATTTTGATGGAAGGGAGGAAGATCCTATTTTCCAAGTTTTAATTGTTTTCTCATTTATCTACCCTTAGTGCCCATAATTAAGGGAACTTTTTAAAAAAAGAAATTGGGAAGTTCTTGAGTGGTGTGGCCTGGATCATACTTGGGATAAGCAGCTAGGATATCGAAGATTAGCCTGCAAGGGTTATAGCTAGAACCTGGAAGGGAGCATTTGATATCCCAAGGATGGAGAGCAGCAATTATATAAACCCTCTAAGATCATTCCTGGTTAAAAAAAAGTTAGAAAGATACAGATACTACATAAGGCATTTTAGATACATCCAGATAAATCATGTAGCATTTTAAAAGCTTAACAATTAGCGAGTGATTTAATACCGAGTTTTTCTTGGCATGGAAGCATTAGCTTCCCTAGGCAGCAGTAGGCTGTGCTATGAGGAATCAGAAGCCTGTTCAGTGGTTTCATAGTATTAATATGCCACCTAGTGGTTCAACTTGCACTCTCTCATCCCAAATGATTGGGTTTTTTAGTTATAAATGCGAATGCTACATTTCACACACATTCTCTCTCTCTCTCTCTCTCTCTCTCTCTCTCTCTATATATATATATATATATATATATATATATATATATATATATTACATGTATGCCAAATTTTGGTAATCTCACTAATTTGTGATACTAACACTGCTAGTTTTTCTGTTTTTGTTTTTGTTTCTTTTAATTTTCTTATAGTGTTAAGATATTGAACACAGGGCCCCATATACACTAGGAAAGTAGTCTACCATTTGAGTGGAAAACAACCTTGGTCTCAAAACTTAGTTTTTTTCCTGATCTCCCCCTCCCCCCCATGTGTGTGTCTATATTCACTGTCAAAGAATTAACATCGGACATTCATTACAAGTGTACTATTGCCTGGGTCTTTTCTGTCCTAAAGCATTTTGGATGGTTTGTTTTACCTGGTGCTTCCCCGTACCAAGGGGATACATCTGTGGCTGATCTGAAGAAGCAGAACTGACTGGAAACACTGCAAGCTGGAATCTAGAAAGACAGAGACTGTTAAAAGTAAATACAGAAGGTTGTTGGACGAGCAGGGTTGATTTGCCGGGTCACACAGTGTCATGAGCCCATTCTTGCTGGGTCACACAGTGTCATGAGCCCATTCTTGCCGGGTCACACAGTGTCATGAGCCCATTCTTGCTCATGTTGATTTCTCAGAAGGCTTATAACCTCCTAACTTTCATCACACACAGTTTATAAGCAATGGCATGAGCACATGTCTGTTGTAGGATGTTTCTATGTTCCAGTCACCACCCATAGCACTTTATACCAATGTTCTCTAATCCTCAGCAACCAGTAATGTTAATAATGTTATTCCTGTCTTAAAGACAAAGAAGCAGGGAGTAGAGAGATGGGTGAACAGTTAAGAGTCCTTGCTGTTCTGGCGGGTGCCTCAGTTTCAGTTCCCAACACCCTTATGGCAACATACACTGTCTATAAATATTCCAAGGGATCCAACTCCCTCTTCCACACTGCACAGGCACTGCATAAACATGGGACACTTGTATGCAGGCAACATACAGAAACTCATAAAATAAAAATGTGTAAATCTTTAAAGAAGAGATAATCTGAAGAGTTTAAACTAATTTCCATCTATTTCACACAACCTGGACATGATTGGGTCAAGAAGGCCTTCGACGCAAATCCTTTTCAGTAGATCTTAAGCACAGAGTTAGTTATGTCTCCCTTACATGTGGGAAAGTGGACTCTGTTATCATGTGCTTAAAAGAATCAGTAATATTTGAGTCTGTTTCTACAAGCAGAGCCTGACAACATTTTTAAAACCATATTAAAGGTTCAAATTCTCCAGGATAAATTATTTTTTGTTGTTTGGTTTGGTAAAGTGATAGCATATTTAATTAGCCACTCTGGAAGAAATAGAGGTTTCTGTCAATGGGTGTGATAAGAACTTGCTGACTACTGACCTCATTGTGTACATAACTGAGTCCTCCTATCTCTGTTCTAGGCACTGGAGCATACTTGCTCAGTGACCTATGGGGTTAGGAAAAGTCCTCTGTGCCTCTCTGTGTTGAGATGAGCCACATTCGGTCTGAGCGGGAGGAGGTCATGGGTCTTGAGTTTTCTGAACTTTCCAAGCGTTCCTACTCACAATGTTGAGCTGAAAGCAAACAGTTCGTGCTTTAACCTTATGTAACAGTCCCATGGAGAATAAAGGGGGCTTTGGAGTAGCCCTGTTACTTGCCTCTGCCTCTAGTGCCCCAAACATCTATTTTGTTGATAACTCTTGGGAGAAAGTTGAGGTTTTTGATGTTGGTAGGGCTCTAAAACAGTAGCAGAGTCACCTTGAGCTTCCCCTCACCCTACTCCCAATGCAGTTCCCCAGCTGCAGTAATGACTCTGTCCAAATCCAAATTCCCCTCTCTCCTAAAATTTCTAAGGTTAATTTTATACCAGAAATAGTGTGTATTATCTCTGATCATCATTAACTTGGATAAACATAAGGTAACTCTGAATGGATAGTAGCAAAGCCTTTTCCTGGGGGAAATCACAAAGTATGGTGTGGTGCTTGTTCTCTGCTTGTTGGTGAGAATCATGAAAATTCTCCAGCAATGCCTTCTCTCTTCACTAGGGGACATCTTCCTTCTTTGTGGTCTCCCATTGTGTCTTTAAACACAAATTACCAATTTAGTATTTCCTTTCCTATTATTACTTCCTAGTGAAGGATTGATGGAATGTAAATTTTTCTTGCTACAATTATTTTATTCTCAAAGGTACTCCTAGAGTACATCTTCACAAGAGTAAGTAATGAGACATCGTACAATCTGTGCACGAAAGAATCATATCTCTCTCAGTAGTCTTCAAAAGGCAGACACACACACACACGAAAAAAAAGAAATGAGGTTTTTGTTTTCATCCAACGAATGTTTCAGGGATTTATAGCTGTGTTCATCATTTATCTTCTGTGTCTTTTGGCAGGTGATAAAGGATGCCATTGTTGAGAGCATTGAATATAGAAGACAGAACCCATCTCGTTGCTCTGTTTCCCTCAGTAATGTTGAAGCAAGAAAATTCTTCAACAAGGAGTTCTTAAGTAAACCCACAGCATAGTCTCTGTGCTGGAATGATCAAGCCACTTGAATACCATGACAACTGGAGTTCAGAGCACATTAGAGATCATTTTACTATGCACAAGAGACTGGCTGCTACTCAGAGTTGTGGAGATTTAGCTATATATTCAGTGGAAAATGGTGTTGATTATGTAATACTTAGCAACAGTTTCTGACAGTATGAATTTTTTGACATAAGCATGGGGCTATATATACTGTATTTTAAACATTCGTTACATTTCTACCTGTGCTTTTTATTATATAAAAATGTGTTTTTCATTTTAAAATATTTAATACTTTAACTCAGTAAAAAAGGCTTCCCATTGTGTGTGAATGTTATTCTGAACTAGATTTGTTCATGCTATGTTACAACACTATTTTTATTTAAATGTTCATATCTACACATACAAAATAAATACCTTGATGTACAAATTACCACCAGACACATGAATCTTTTCTATTATTTAAAAATCTTTTTCTATGAGTGGGCTTTATATGATGTATGTGTATGTGTACCTTTTTATATGTGTGATTGCAAAATGGTCATGCCATTATGTTTGTGTGGGGATCAGAGGACAACTCAATGTTAGTCCTTCCACCATGTGTGAAACAGGGTTGCTTTGTTGTTGTTGCTGTGTAAGCTAGGCAGCTGCCCTTGAGTTTCCAGGGCTTGACCTGTGTCTGCCTCCCACCTCACCATAGGGTACTGGGATTGCAGATGCACACTGCCCAGGTTGGCTTCTCATGGGAATTCAAATACAGCTCTTTATTCTTATGTGCTAAACACTTTAACAACTGAATCATCTCTCGGCCCTTGTTATTCTTTAGAGAACGTGTCGCATGTAGTTTTATGCTACTGTCTTTGCTCGGGGATCTTCAGTGCTAGCAGCTTCCACCAGGTTTCCGTTTTGCTCTTCTGCCTTTAGCTCCAGGAGGTGACCATTCCCAGTTTCCCTTGAATTTGTGGATAGCAGACATATAGTTTGTTCCTTTACAACTTGCCTTCTTGGTACAATTGATGGGCATTACTGTCTCCCACCTGAAAAAGTGTGCCCTTATTAATATTTTTATCTCTGTCTGTCTACCTGACCTAAATTTCAGTGGCTAGGCCCACCTAGCCCCTGACAAACATCAATGACCACCTGCCTATAGAGGTGGCTACAGACCCCAGCTCCCCTGAGACTCACATAGTTGCTGTGTTCTTCTTCCTCTAAAGCATGGCATCAAACCTCTCTCCTTCGTGTCCTTTTTCCTCTTGGAACTGAAAGTCCCACTTTTCCCTTCTGCCTAGCAATTAGTGCCCCCTCCCCCCACTTTATTTACTGACAAATCAAGAACCAATTGGGGAACAGGACCTTAGCATCAGAACAGCCCCCTTCAAGGAAGTATTTTACTGTGAAAGGTTTTCAGATTCATTGATTTCAAGCAATGCAATTGGGAAACTTAGAATCTTCTTAAAGTTTATTTTATTTTTAAGTGTGTGTGTGTGTGTGTGTGTGTGTGTGTGTGTGTGTATACATAAATACAGGTGTCCACAGAGGCCATGATGATGACCCCCATGGAGCCAATTGTGGGTAGTTGTGAGCCATTTAATATGAATGTTAGGAACTGAACTCATGTCCTCTGCAAGAGCAGTATGTGCTCTTAACTGTTGAACAAGCCCAGTGAAATTGTTGAATTCTTCAGAGGAAAAGTATATATAATTTGTTCATTGTGGCATTAATTAGCATTCATTTGTATAAAAATGTCTAATGTAGTACTTTATTTCACTGATGGTATCTTGTACCACTTACCTAGCCAGAAGAACTGACTCCAGAGAAGTGATGAAGGCTGTGCCTGGCTTAAGTCAGTGCTCCCAGACAGCTTGTCCTGGAGGCCCCTGGTTTCAAGAGCAGTTGGCGTGCTATGATTCAGAGACAACCTTCCAAACATAACTTCTTCCTCTATTTCCTCTGTTCTTGGTCAATCTTTTTTGAGCTAACTTTTAAGCTCTCTCTTCTTTTGTTCTATAATTCTCTTTCCTCTTACATTCTTTCCTATGAGAAATGACAAACAGCAATAAAGGAAAAAATAATAGGTTTTTAAATTGATTTTAAAGTATGCAAAAGACAAAGGAGTAGACACTCTACCCCCTTTGGCATGCTGTAGAGTCTGGGAGGCAAAAAATTCTACAGGCAGAAATGCTTGTCTTAGGCACTTCAGAGATATTTTAGCTACTTTTATATCATTATGCAAAATACTTGCCATAAACAATATAAAGAATGAAGGATTTAGATTCTTGGTTTCTTATTGGGTTCTTGAAACATCATGGTGGCAGGATCATGCCACCCAGGAGGGCATTCACCTCATGGCAGAAGGTGATAGAAAGGCTCTCAGGATGAGATGTAGTGCCAAGAACATACCTCAATGACCTCATTTCTCCACTCGTCCCCCTCTAACATTTCCAGAATCTCCAAAAATAGGTCATCAGCTGTAAACTATCCTTATATGAGCCCTTTTGTGGGATTCTTCATATCTGAACCATAATTAGCTTTATTAACCAACAATGTACAAATCGAATAAGTCTAAGCATGGTAAGTAAAGAATGGACAAGATCTGAGAGCTGCTGGACACATGAGACTTTAAATGGGCTTTGGGGAGTGACAATGTAAAATTACACGAGAGCAAGGATGTGATGAAAGCATCCCTGAAGGATATTGAGCACAGTGTACTCTGCAGTGCAGCTTCACACATGCTTTGGGAACCAGGCAGGGTCTGAAGGCCCAGCATAGAAAATTTGGCAATACTGTTTATTTTTAATAAATATTGTGGTGCTGGACATCACCCCAGGGCAATACAGTTGCTTGTGTTTCTTTTATTCTCCTGAATATCCCTGCAAAGGAATTAAGTGAGATAGTTATTAAACTTAGCTAAAATTCTTCAAAATAATGTCAGACCTGGTATCTTCTGCTATATGGCCTTTATGTCTCCATCTATAGAGGTGAAAAGGGTGAATATGTGACAGATGACTATGTGTGAATACAGACTTACAGTTAACTACAATAACACCAGCTTCTTACCTAAAGGCAGTTTTGCCAATTTTCTGTTATAAATTTCCTGGAAAGCTGATTTTATTTTAAAAGGAAAGACATTGATGACACACTTTCAAAGGAGTAATTGTATATTAGGATAACTGAGAAGCCAATCAGTATGAATAACTTCAGTGATAAGCAGAAATCTTTTAACTACCTGCTAGAACACATCACCTCCAGGAATGTCTCATGGAAGATGCACTACCTGACTCTAGTCACAAAGAGACACCAAGCAAAACCAAAGTTGGGGGATACAGAAGGTAACTACTTCTCTGAACTGTTAAAACAGGAAGTCAAAGGAAAGTTGAACTTTTTTGAAAACTAAAGAGATGTGATGACTGAGAACCATGTGATCCTAACCTGAGTTCTTCCTGCTAAGGATTTTTGTGGAACGATTGCTGGAACCGAAGTGTGCATCAGAGGCTTTGATCAGTCATGTAGTAAAGTTAACATCCTGATTTTTAAAAAAAAGTGTTTGAGATGGCATCCCTTGGTGCAATTCAGGCTACCCTCAAATTTATGTTGAAGCCCAGGCTGACCTTAGAGCTGCAATTGTCCTGCCTCAGCCTCTCCTGTGCAAGGCATATACTTGTATATGCCACCACACCCAGATCAATATCCTGGCTTTGATGGTGGTATTGTAGCTTTCTAACAGATTACCCTTATTTTAATAGATAGACATTATCTGAAAGGCTAAGACCTGAGTTTTACAACATACTTCTAAGAGACAGATAGACAGACAACATACACACACACGCAAACACACACACACACACACACACACACACACACTCACACACACACACACTCACACACACACACACACACACACAGAGTGAGAGAGAGAGAGAACCAAACATTGGTTCAAAAATGTCTGCAAATGGTTCAAAATATTGGCAATAAAGTTTCAGTCAGAGGATTCTCTCAAAAGAGATTTACATCATTGTTTCTCTTGTTCATATCCACTTTATTCTCTTTAACCAATTTTTTCTATATTGAAAAAACCCTAAGAAATAAATCATTGGGTAACATTTCTTCAGAATTTCTCTCGGTGGCCTTTGAATACTTTATATATGTATATACGTATATATGTGTGTATGTATATGTAAGTATATGTATGTATATGTATAAATATGCATCTTCATTCTTCACTAAAATATTACAAAACAGTCCCTAGGCCATATAATAACATTCTTATCCTCTTGAGCCAGGCCTCCACATTTTAAATCATCCTTAGCACTAATGTCTTCCATATTCGTACTAGGATCACCTATTAAGCCCCACTTAAAGCATTCTACCACTTCCCAAATATGAAGTTCCCAAATCTACATTCCTCCAAACAAAACCATGGTCAGGCTTATCACAGTAATGTGTGTGTGTAACAGGAAATGAGAAAATTGCTCTTTTTTGTTCAACTCTGAACAGTGTATGCCTATGGGCATTTATTGTTTGTCATACATGTAAAAGCCATGTTTGGCATGAATGACTAGTATTCTTCCAGATACCCTTTACTAAGCTGTAACACCCATCCTCCATGTTTCATGAAGATGTAGAACTCTTGGCTCCTCCATCACTGTGTCTGCCTACACGAGACCATGTTTCCTGCCATGAGAATGGCTAGAAGCCATCATGGAAAAGCTAAAAACTAGCAGGTGATCTTCCCGAGATGGTTCTACCCTTTGACTGTCAAAGTCAATGACAGCTTTGCTTCTCTAGGCAAGGCTGAGAAGCATTTTATTTTAGGAAATATTACTGCTATTAATATGCTTTTTCTGTTATTATTAATATATATAATAATCACTTAGATATTAGTTCACCCTTTTGAGCAGATCTCTGCAGAAGAATGAAGATGTCCTGTCTTGTCATGATGCTATATAGACCAATAAGTGATTTCTTAATTCTTAATGATGATCCTATAAGAATCCCTAAAACTATATTAGTAATCATTAATTATAATAAGACTGATATTAAGTCTTTTCTGATGTCAAAACTTCACTGAGAACTCTGCCAGTCTTGATGTGTCAAAATTAATTGCTTCTGAAATAGCAAGAAGCCATCTACAAACTTAGATCACCTCCCAAGATGTTGTAAAACAAATAACCAAAGGTCTTAAAAGGGGAACATAGGATTTACTATAGGTGCAGGGACAGAAAATAAAATAATGACTTTTCTTATCTATATAAAACTTCAATGATATCTTAGTTATGGTCTTTAATGCTCCACGAACTTGTAAAGCTAGTGACAGATTATGAATGTTTAGAAATATAATTGCTCTTAATGGTTATGCATGTAAACATTCTCTATTATAAATTTTTTATTCAATTTATGATTTGAATTTATGTGTAAACTTGTGTTGAACTTTTTACCATGTGATCATGTGTTTTGAAAGATGTATTAAGTGCTGAGGACAAAGAGAGGAATTTAAGAAGAATTTAGAGGTAAGGGTATAACATTGGGACCATTGGAAGTAAGGACATTATGATTCTTACATCAGAGCAGGAGAAATGAAGATTAGGAGAAGAAAAGAGCAGAGAGAACTTTTTTGAGAACAAGAGAAAACTTTCTTAGAGAGAACTTTTTGGAGAAGTTTTTAGACAGAACTTTTTTGAGAACTAAGAACATACAAATAAAATTTAAAACCACTTTTCAACTTGTCTCTTTGTCTCAATTAAGGTTTAATGCTATGAACAGACACTGTGACCAAGGTAAGTCTTATAAAATACAACATTTAATTGGGAGTGGCTTACAGGTTCAGAGGTTCAGACCATTATCATCAAGGCAAGAACATGGCAACATACAGGCAAACACAGTACAGGAGGAGCTGAGAGTTCTACATCTTCACCTGAAGGCTGCGAGTAGAACACTGACTCTCAGGCAGCTAGAACAAGGGTATTAAGGCCCAAACCCACAAAGCCATACCTAGTCCAACAAGGCTACAACTCCCAGCAATGCCACTCCCTGGGGCGAGCATAAAGAAACCATCACATTCCACTCCTAGTCCCATAGACTTGTTCAAACATATGAGTCTGTGGGGGCCATATCTAGCCATAGCACTATTAGAAAAGTACATTTAGTCCAACTTTCAAAGTCCCCATAGTCTACAGCAATATCAACAATGTCAATAGTCCAAAGCTCAAAGTCTCTTCTGAGATCTATCCAATTATTTAACTTTCATCCCCAAATCAAGGAAGGAAACCAGCTGGGCAAATTCTAAACTCTACATCTCCATGTCTGACATCAAAGCAGTTTTCAGATCTCCAACTCCTTTTTCATCTTTGTTGATGGCAGCAAACTTCTTTTCCTCGGTTGGTTGTATTCCCCATTAGCAGCATTCCTCAGCAGATATCCTATGACTCTGACATCTCAAAAATCTTGGAGTCTCCAAGGCAACCTCAGTGTTACAGCTTCTTGTTTCAATGTCCAGGATCCATATCTTCTGGGCTCTTCCAAAGGGCTGGCATCACTTCTCCAGCTCTGTGCTCTGTAGCACTCTAAGCTCAGGTTGATCCACTACACTGTTGCTGCTGTTCTTGGTGATCATCTTATGGTACTGGCATCTCCAATACACTGAGGTCTTCTGCTGCAACTAGGCTTCACCAATAGCCTCTCATAGGCTCTGTTTATGGTGCCATGCCTCAAATCCTTTGCATGACCCCTTTGATCCTAGTCTGTCAACTACAACTGAGGCTACACCTTCACCAATGACCTACCATAGCCTCTCACAGTGCCAAGCCTCAGCTGTACTTCATGAGCCCTTCATGCTTTCAAAACCAGTACCAACTTTGTGACGCTTACACATTACCAAGTACAGCTGCAGCATGAGGTACAACCTTGGCTATCTCTAGAACACAGCTTCTTTGTGCTCTCAGAAAACATTTCCCAGAAGATTTCACCTCAGTGACACTTGTCTCTTCTTTTTTTTTTTTCTATTTCTTTCTTTCTTTATTTTTTTCACACTCCAGATTTTATTTTCCTCAAGGTCCACCCTCCCACTGTTCCACATCCCATACCTCCTCCCCACCCTCTGAATCCATGAAAATGTCTCCACCCTACCCCCACCACACCAGAAATTACCACTAATTTTTTTTAGCTCCAGCTAACCAGCATCAATTGTCCCAGTAATCCCCACTGTTTTACACCCTAAAGCCTGGGCCACATGTCTGAAGCTGCTGTGTTCTGCTGCCTTCTGGGGCTGGTACATGCCCCTCCCCCTTATTCTATTACTAGCTTTCTGATTTCTGATTCCCTCTCTGCCTAAACTTGGCTGTCCTAGAACTTGCTCTGTAGACTGACTTTGAACTCAGAGATCTGCACACCTGTCTTGTGGAATTAAAGATGTGTACCGCCATGCCTGGATCTAAACTTAGCTGATCTTGCCCCAAAGTCCCACTCCCTTAATCTGTTATCTCCTAGAACATAGGATTCAGCTCCATTTCACTTCCTGGCGCTCCTTTAAGCTCAAACTATGTATTTTATATTTTATTTTCTCAGCTTGCTATGCTTGTTTAAAATGCTCTTCCTGAGACTTAACCAGAGAGCAAAGTCTATGATGGGTGTTTCTGAGACTTCCTTTGTCAATGCAATTAATCTGAGTCTCTTCACCTTAGCCTCAGGCAGACACTTTAAACAAGAGCAAAAAGTAGCCACACTCTTCACCAAATACCACAAAAACAATCTCTAGGCCATATATTGAAATTCTCCACTGAAACCTCTTGGGCCAGGTTTGCATAATTCAAATCACTCCCAGTAACAAAGTATTCCATATTCTTATTAGGATAGAGAGTTAAGCCTCATTTAAAGCATTCCACTGCTTTCCAAATCCAAAGTCCCATAGTCCCCAAATCCACATTCTTTTAAACAAAAGCATGGTCAGGTCTATCACAACAATAACCCATTGCTGGTACCAACTTTTGTCTTAGGGTTTTACTACTGTGAACAGACACCATGACCAAGGCAAGTCTTATAAAATACAACATTTAATTGGAAGTGGCTTACCTATTCAGAGGGTTCAGTTCATTATTATCAAGGCAGGAACATGGCAACATCCAGGCAGGCATGGTGCAGGAGGAGCTGTGAGTTCTACATCTCCATCTGAAGGCTGCTAACAGAAGACCAACTCCCAGGCAGCCAGGACAAGGATATTAAAGCTCACAGCCACAAAGCCACACCTACTCCAATAAAGCCACAACTCCCAACAGTGCTACACCCTGGGCCAAGCATATACAAACCATCACACCCTTTACCTCCCTGGGACTTCAGCTAGCAGGCTGGGAGTTAGAGCTGCTTAGTTCCTGCAGAGATTGAACAAAGGCTACTTTACTTAATCCAGGCTGATTTATGATCTGGCCTCAGAGCAACTCAGGCAGGTCAGCTATAGCAGCAAAATGACTTAGACGTCAGTAAATGTTTTATTATTAAACAGCAGCCCTAAATGTCTCCCAAGATCAAGTCTTGTCCCTGCTGATACTCTTCTCCCTCCACTGCCTCAAGAGGAACCAAGAAAGAAGAACAACCAGGCTCCCCCCTGACCCCCACAGATGATAATGAATTGAACTTCTCAAAGTGTAAGCCAGCCCCGGTTAAATGTTGTTCTTAAATGAGTTGCCTTTGTCATGGTGTCTCTTCACAGCATTGACAATCCTAACAAGATGGAAATTGGTACCAGGGAGGGGATATTGCTGTGATAAGCCTGACTATGCTTTTGCTTGGAGAAATGTGGATTTTGGGACTTTGGATTTAGAAAGCAGCAGAATGCCATCCTAGTAGAAATTGAAAGACATTGGTGCTGAAGGGGAGTTGAACTGTCGGGGTTTGGCTTAAGAGGCTTCAGAGGAGAAGAATATTAGTGTGTGGAACTGTTTTGTGTATTTTGGTGAAGAATGTGACTGATTTTTGCCTTTGTCTAAAGAGTCTGCCTGAGTCTAAGTGTAGAGAATCAGATTAATTGCATCGACAAGGGAAGTCTCAGAAAAGCCCAGCATAGGCCTTGCCCTCTGGTTTACTCTCATGAAGAACATTTTGATCAAGAGTAGCAAGCTTAGAAAAGATAAATAAAAATTGTATGGGTCCAAGAATAAATGGGAGCCAGGAAGTAGAATGGACCTGAATCCTATGTTCATGGAGATAAACAGATGATGGGAGTGATGACCTCATGGCATGATTCCATCCAGCTAAGCTTATTGTTTATGCTTTTGCAATTGAACAAGGGATAGTTATATCTAGGGGTTATTATTATCTTGTTATTGCTTTCACTTGGACTTTTAATCTGAAATTAAGTACCATTCAGTAATAGAAGATATATCTGTGATCCAGATCTTGAGGCTGAACGACACAGGCTTTTGATCCAACTCTTAAGAAATAGTAGCCACTGAAAGGTTAGATCCAGGCCTTTAATTTGAGCATCTGGGAGACAGCCATGCAGATCTCTGAGTTCAAGGATATCTACAGAGCAAGTTCCAGGACAGCCGAGCTTAGGCAGTAAGCGAGTTGGAAAACAGAAAGCTGCTGCTGCTGCTGCTGTTGTAGAACAAGTCCCAGCAAGCATCAGAACTCAGCAACTTTGGCCATGTGGCTCTAGCTTTAGAGTTAGGAATAGAAGAGACTACTGAGACAATTGATGTTGGTTAGCAGGAGCTAAGAAATTAGCAGTGATTAAGAAGAGACCAACATAAGTGAAGTGGTATCTTCTGGGACATGTTTTCTGAGAGTACAATGAAGCTGTGTTCGAGAGATAGCCAAGGTCATACCTCATGCTGCAGCTGTACTTGGTAATGTGTACAGAAAAAGAAAAAAAAATATATAACTCATGAAGGAACGATTGACAAACTACAAACATACATTGCTGCTGAGGATTGTTCTTTAATACTAGGTAACATGGGGGAATTTTCACGATACATCAGCCTCTAGGCTGAATATTTAAAAGATAAGCAGAATTGCAAATGAGATTTGGGAGACAGGTTATTTTTCTACCGAAATGAGCCTATTTCTCCCTTCTGCATTCTGTATCTTTCAATGCATTCTATCATTACTTTAGGGATTCAGGACACTGATTCACTGATATATTAGCTTAAGAAACACTAAAACTTCAAAATATTTTTAAAAGTGAATTGCTCATATGCTGTAACAATCTAAATTTAATCAGATGAAACAGAACAAACTAAACAGGGAATTCTACACTGAAACCCAGTGATCAGAGTGTGAAGCTGAAAGGAGATACATAGCTTCATATATGAAGGTAGACTTCATCTATACTGCCTGGACAAAAATGAGTTTCCTGACCTCTGTGAACAAACACTTGAGAAGAACTAATTCTGGCTCACAGTTTGAGAGAGAATAGCTCATCATAGTGAGAAGGCATGGAGGATTGGGTGCAGTGGCTTGCAACCATATTTATGACCCAGAAAGCACTGACAAGTCCAGCCCCCAACAGCAGACTCTCTACCTCAGGAAGGATCCATGATTCCCCCAAATCTATTACCATTTGGGAGCCCAGTACTGAAGCACATGAACCTATAAAAGATAATTGACATAAACATAACTGAGGGCTAGAAGAAAGCTTAGAAAATTTTAATAAGATTATTCTGTGGAGTAAAAGTTTACAATGGAATATTTCAAAACAGAGGTGATGATGGCATTAAGATAGTCATCTCTGAATAGTTTGATTTGCTAACACATTCTTCATGTTGCCTCTTTCCCTTACAGAATTCCTGGCAGACACAGTCTTTGAATCATGTTCAATGATGAATCTTGATACACTTTCATTTCCTGCTCAGTTCAGTTTCACTGGTCTGTCACACATGTGCATCAGAATTGAGGTGGTTTGAAAGTTACTTCTAGGTCTCTTGTGACAGTAGAATTAGACATGATTCAGTTCCAAATAAGAAAAATAGCTTAGATTTATTCAAAAGTAAAATGAAACCCATGACTAATTCCTTGTCCCAGTGCTTATCACTTACTTAGAGGATGTGACTTCAAGAGATCCACTTACTGGGTGGGAAATAAGTCACAGTTTAGGTGATTTCTTGGTACTTTCCAACTAAAAGTATGAACTTCTTCAGTTCAGTTTATATTTTCAAGATGGTACCTGTTAACATGTTGAAATGGATCTATGAGGGTCCAGGGAAGGAACTGGTTTTGGTAGACTTTGACCTATTACTGGCTCCTAAAACCCTTTATACAAATTACATTTGTAATTTGAATACAGCACCTGCTTTGGGCTTAGGAGCTTATTATTACCCATAACTACCCATGATGTATTAGGCTAAGCTAATTCCTATGTCTATGTACTGAGTAAGGACATAAGGAAGGTGATATATAAAATGCCTTAATAGTGAAAATAGCATCTAAGTATTTTATGGATGAAGAATCCTCCCATATCCAGTGCATATCCAACTTTCAGCTGATTTCTTCCACCCTCAAACTTGCCTTATGTTTCTTATCATATCCTTACCATTAATTGCACTATTCTCACTCTTAATTCACTAACTGAATTTTTTTCCATTGGCTTGTTTTTTAAGAGAGGGTTATGCTATTGTCTTCCAGCATGCAAAGCTTCAAACACCCCTCTGCACAACTGAACATGAATGGGACTAGTTCCACGACCACCCTATGACCGCATCGTAACTCTGTGCTTGTTCCCCCCCCCCCCCCCCAGGAAACAATAAGACCATATCAGGGTTGTTTGCTGATCTTTAATCAACCTAAGTGCTCATCCAGTAAGTACCTAGTTTTGGTGTTACCAATTTCGTGCTACCACAGCCACAGATACCAACATTATAAGCACATTCAAGGACATGGTAATAAAATTCATTGGCTCTTAAGACTCATGATAGAATAGAGATTGAAGACATGACTCTATTAGTCATAATGCTAAGGGAAAACATCATTGCTAGGTCAACGGTCACAATATGGTAGAAGACTCGTCCTTGTAGTTATCACTGTGGCATTTCTCCACTCCTAATCCAGCTTCAAAACTGCTCTCATAGTGTCCTTTAAAGCATGTAAATTTCATAGCCAGTACAGAGGCTCAGTTGGCAAAAGCCCTTGCCCAGCATGTCTAACAACTTGAGTTCAGTTCCTGGAATCCATGGTGGAAGGAGAAAGAGAACAGGCTTAGAAAATTACCAGTTTCAGAGCTATGAGTGTAGTCTTGGGGAAGAGTTCTGCCAGAAGGAAGTTTCTAGATTCACTCAAAAGGTTTTTTATCTTTCTTTCTTCCTTTCTTTCTTTCTTTCTTTCTTTCTTTCTTTCTTTCTTTCTTTCTTTCTTTCTTTCATTGGTTTGTTTTACTTTGTTTTGTTTTTGTATTTTTTTAATGAAAAATTGATTGCCATTTATTTATTTAAAAGTTTTCAGTGGATTTTCATTCACTTCAGAACAGATCAAGACTCTAAGGAGATACAAATAGTTTTCTGCTGTCTAGCTTCTGCCTTGTTACTCTGATCACTTTCCTGCTGTTTTTGTTAAGGTTTCCAATGCTGTGAATAGACACCATGACCAAGGAATGAAACTCCTATAAAAGAAAACATTTAATTGAGGTTTACCTATGGTTTTAGAGGTTCATTCCATTTTCATGGCAGGAAGCATGGCAGCAGGCATGTAGACTGGTGCTGGAGGAGCTAAGACCTGAAGGCATCCAGAGAGAAGACTGTCTTCTGCAGGCAGCTGGGAGAAAGAGCTTATTCCATATTGGGGTGATTCTGAGCATAGGAGCCTCAAAGTGTAAACCCACAGTGATGGACTTTCTACAAGGCCACACCTATTTCAACAAGGCCACACATCCTAATGATGCCACTCCCTGGGCCAAGCATATTCAAACCACCACACCTTTCTTCTCTAATAACTTTCATGCTCTCTTGCATTTTGCAATCTAGAGCATCACTCTGCATTATTTTCTCCTAACTCCTGCCTTTGGTTTTATTGGTGATGCCATCAGCAATCCTTTTTTTGTCCCCATCTCATTGGCCCAAAGATGTACTTCTGTATAAAGACATCTCATCATGAGTTCTAGATACTTCCTTCCTCTATTTCCCTGATTCCCCATCTGAGACAGGACTGGGCACACCATCATTTAACATTACCTTTTATTGTTGTTGTTAATTAAATGAGAAGATTTTGGGAAGCATTTAGAATTAGCTGTCTGATGTGTTTGGAACAGAAACAAGATTCTCGTCTGATTCGTTGCTATGGTATCATCCAAGTTTGTGGAGAGAGTAAATGACAGCAAGCTGCAGAGTCTTCTTTGATGTTAAACTTTTTCATTTTCTGCTAGAAATGTTGCCTTCATTTTGAAAAAGCATATCATCATTTTTAAGGGGCAGGAACCTCATCTCACATAACTGGTCCCATTCCAATTTCAGTGGCTTTGCTGGAGCCCCTTACAGCTTGGGCTCAGCTCACCTGCTCAGTTTCTACACCAACCACAGTGTACAGCTACTGTCTGTGCTATTCAAGAAATTTAAGATGTTTAAAATTCACAGTCCTCTCAACATTCAACACAATCAGGGCCTAATTCATCAAAATGAGTTATTGTCAACACAATGAATGTTCTTTGTGTGAATTATAGCAGCCCTTGTTAATTGCCTGAAATCTGCAAACCTGCAGGAAACATTTGCAATAAATTGATTTTTTTCCCAGACATCGCCTTAGTAATAAATAAACCCTCCCAGTGATTAATATGTACTCCTTTTGATTTTCTTCCTTTTTAATTAAAAAAAAACCTGAAGACAATCAAGAGGAATCTCAACACCACATCTGGCAAAATACAAGGGCAAGTACACAAAACAGGCCTGAAGCTCTGAAACTGCTCTCCTCTGTTCACCACTGTTGAGACCATTTCTGTTACTAGTGACGGGAACAGAATTCAGATGAGCAGGCAAAGAAAACATTTTCAAATCTACATGAGTAGTAGTGTCCAGTCTCAGGTTTTATCAGGAAAAAATATGAAGCATGCCATCAGTATCTCTCTCCTCATTCATCTCTGAGGCTCCTTGGCTTGGACTCTTTCTAGCAAGCTTGCTCCTGTTCATGAGAGTTGGACATGTCAGTCTACATAAATCTGTGGACCTAGACAAAGATTTTCTTTCTATACATTGCCTTTCAGAGCTGAACCCTGAAGTGTCTACTATCTACTGGATGCATCCACATTGGTTATAAGTGGAATAGACATCAGGATAAAGTGGAAATAGTTTTATTGAGGGCCTCCCTGTATGCAAGATTTTGTCCTACAAGCTAGTGGTAAAATATAGGAAAAAAGAAATGAATTGCTCCCAATTTGAACATGCACATTTTGGGAGATGATGGCATGGTAATTACTTGGCCAACAGATTTTCAGGAGTAATTTTCTATTGAAAGCATGCTTTGGAAAATAGAATCCAGAATACCGCAATGGTGGTGTCTGCAGCAGTTTAAGGGGAGGGGTCAGACAAGGATAGTTTTAAATATGCAATATGTGAGCATCAATAGCACCTAGGTCCATGGATTTTGTTACGACTTTTTGTTTATACTAGAGAAAAATTCAGAGTCAAAAATAAAGACTATCGAGCTCAGAGGAACATATATTCTAAAGAACTTACCAGCTAGGCAAGATTGGACACATAAGAAAGATTCAGAGCTGGGAATATAGCTTAGTTGGTAGAGTGTATGCCTAGCATTCAGGAAGTCCAGGTTCAATCCTGGTACTGCATAAACTAAGCATGCTAATATGTGCCTTTGATCCCAGCACTTAAGAGGTAGAGGTACGATGGATGAAAAAATTAAGGTTATCCTGATCTACACGGGGAGTTTCAGGATAGCCTCATCTTTTCTACCTCTGTCTTAAAAGCAGCAACAAAGATCTCATGTAAGAGGTGAGATTTTTTTTTCTTCCTGAGGCTTTACTAGCATGTTGAAGACACTTGGATTCTCTAGATCCATCTTTGCATAAATGGCAAGGTTTTTTTTTTCATACTTTATTTACATTTCAAATGTTTCCCCCTTTTCCAGATCTCCCCTTTGGAACCTCCCTATTCCCTCCCCCTCCCCCTGTTACTATGGGGGTATTCCCCCACCCACCCACCCACTCTTGTCTTCCCTCCTTGAATGGCAAGGATTTTTAAGCTTTAAAAACTGAAGATTCTGAATTCTTTCTTTACGCCATTCAATAATTCATTTTTACACCTTTTAACATTCAATATTATCAGAATGAATGATGCAAGGACAAAATTAGATCATAGAATCACAATTTATATTATTCAAATGATAGATGGATATTATAAATAACCTCTTCTATAAGGAGACAAAAGTTATATTCTTTAATGACTCATGTGTCAATATTTGTAAATCCCATTAAGTGACTTTGAAAATGCCTAGTGATACAGAGTAATGATTTCTTTTCTAGTGTGTGCAATGTATGATTAGATTAACATCTCTCTGATCTGTAAACAGCCTCTAAATGTATTTGGCATGACCTTGGCAGCCAATGGGACAAATATTTGAAGAGAAAGAATCCTAAGTGTTTCTGACTTGTGCTTGTTAGCACTGGTACTCTTTGATTTAATAAGAATAAAAGAAACACCCAAGTAAATGTTATCCTGGAAGACTTTGCTTTTTGTCATTCATGCTTACAAATGCAAAATACCTGGAACAGGAACAGTAGAAGTAGCTAACATTAGTGTCTCTTTATAGCATAGATTTATTATATATGCATGTATATATAGTTTATACATACTATATAGAAACTGCTTTTCTGGGTGCTTTGCATCATGATTTATTTTAATTCTTAGCCTTATGAAATGCTGTTACTCTTATTGTGCAGACGGGAACAGGGGTGACAAGATCACAGAAACTTCCCCAGCTCAACATTGCATTCTTGAGAATTTTGCACTTACTCTATCTGAGAGCCAAAGCAGTTTTTACTACTGTACCAACCTTCCAGGGTCCCTTTATTCTGTTCTACTACACTTAATACTTGTGAAGTTCCCAAAGAAACTTACTTAATTACCTAGAACTTAGCATCATCTCGAATTCTAGTTTGTGTTTTTCAGGAGACCAGAGTTTATAATACATTTCCTGCAGAGAAACAAGAGGCTTTGCTTTGTCTGAAGGGACTCAGATTTATGCAAGAGGGTGGATAAGTATTTGGAGGGTCTGATTGAAATCTCATTGTTGAAGCAAATCCACCTATTTAAATGGCTTCCCAGTGTTTGGCTTTGTGGGCAAGGGTACTTAAGCTAATTGTATTAAATATTCAAAATTGTGAACTGGCAAGGGATAGAACAATTAATTGGATATAATTTCCCAGGATGGTCGTAGGCCACAAGATGTATCAAACAGCCTTTGAAAAGAGATGGGAGAAGAAAATGAAGTAAATTCAAATGGTTTTACTAACTCTCACTGTAACATCAGACATAAAATGTTACAAGCAAATAGGGCAACGCGACTTGCAAGCTAGATGAGTGCTTTGGGTTGAATAAATGCTGGGGTGTCAAGCAAATCTGAAGACTTTCATTTTCCTGGGCAAAATTCTCTCTGAGTAGCCGGAGATAACCTTAATCTTCTAACTCTCCTGCCTTTTCTCCCTGAGTGCTGGGATTTCAGGAGTGTACCACTGCACCTGGTTTATGTGGGACTAAGGTTTATACTGAAGGCTCCCTGAACGCTAGGCAAGCACTTTATCATTTGAGCTACATCCCTGGTATAAAATTTTCTATGTAACCTTCTGATGCTTCCATAATCCTTTTACAGGATTGCTTGAAAATGAAGGAATTTCTTCTTTTTGAAAACGTGAAACGCTGTAAGTGATGTCAAAGTAGTCTGTAGGTGCTCACGTTCTAATCATCACCACCATTCTCTATGCATTCTCTAAGCATCATGTTAATCTGAACTAAGTCATTAAGAAGCAAATAAACAGAACGTTGCAACATGGGATATTTCCTCCTGGGGCTGACACTTTTCTCTAAAGAGAGGGCGTGTATTTAACCATGTCCATTAGAAAGCTTCATCGTTTCTTCCCTCGTAGCAAACTTGATCTGCTTTCTCATTCGTAGTGATTGCTCTCTCCCACATGGCAGTAACTGCTAAAAACAGGTGAGTACATACAGGCAACACATCTTCAGAGTCCTGCAAACATGCATATGCTGCTAGCGACTTTCAAATAGCCTACCTATGGCTGTAGGTTCAGATGCTAACCCTGGGATAAAATAACAAATTGGCTACTCAGAAATGCTCAATGACATTCTAGTCTAGAGATCTTCTTATTTACACACGTGAACAGCTCTTATCTTTTCCCGGACTCCTTTTTTTTTTTAATTGAAGATTGATTTTTCATTACAGTATGTTCTGGTAATGACTTCCCCTCCTCCAAATCCTCACAGATGACTTTTCTTTTCTAGTTAACATAATGGATAACGTTAAGAAGGGAAACTTTTCTATTCTCTTAGTGTTTCATTTTAATAATAAGAGAAACTCAAAAATTTGACTTTTAAAAAAGAATTTACATACCCAGATGTCCCTCAACAGAGGAATGGATACAGAAAATGTGGTACATTTACACAATGGAGTACTACTCAGCTATTAAAAACAATGACTTCATAAAGTTTGCAGGCACATGAATGGAACTTGAAAATATCATCCTGAGTGAGGTAACTCAGTCATAAAAGAACAAACACCATATGAACTCACTGATAAGTGTATATTAGCCCAAAAGTTCAGAATACCAAAGATTCAATTCACAGCAACTGTTGGACTGAGTGTGGAGTCTCAGATGGAGGAATTGGAGAAGGGACTGAAGGAGCTGAGGGAGTTTGTAGCTCCATGGAGGGAGCAACAGTGTCAACTGGCCTGACTCCCACCCCCCGGTTCTCCAGGAGACTGGACCACCAACCAAAGAATACACACATGGAGAGACCCATGGTGCTGGCCACATATGTGACAGAGAAGAGCCTTGTTGGCCATCAGTGGGAGGAGAGGCCTTTGGGGCTGAGGGTGTTAGATACCCCAGTATAGTGGAATGCTAGGGAGGGAAGAAGGGAGTGGGTAGGTTGGGGAATACCCTCGTAGAGGCAGGGGGAGGTGGGATGGGATAGGGGGTTTCTAAAGGGGAGACCTGGAAAGGGGAAAACATTTGAAATGTAAATAAAGTATCAAAAAAAAAAAAAAAAAAGAACAAAGGGAAAATGAATTTACATAGAATCATTAGGTTTTTTTCTCTTTCTGTTCTTTTTTTTTCTTAGATAGTCTCATATAGTCCAGGTAGTCTGAGTTAGCTAGGTTTATGTCAATTAGACACAAGCTAGGGTCATGAATGAAGAAAGACTATTAGTAGTAATTAGAAAAATCCCTTTAAATGAGTGGCCTGTAGGCAAGACTGTAGGGCATTTTCTTGATTGGTGACTGATATGGGAGGGTCCAGCTTATTGCAGGTGGTTTCAATCATGAGCAGGTGATTCTGTGATCCTGATGGTATGAGAAAGCAGGCTGAGCAACCCATGGGGAGCAAGCTAGTAGGAAGCACCCTTCCATGGCCTCTGCTTCAGTTCTTGCCTCCAGGTTCCTACCTTGAGTTCTTGCTCTGACTTTCCTCAGTGATGGGTGCTAGTTGTCTGGTAAAATAAATCCTTTTGTTTCCAAGTTGCTTCTCATTATGTGTTTGATCACAGCAATAGAAACATAACTATGACATAGTCCAGGCTGGCTTTGAACTCACTATGTAAGCTGCAATGACCTTGAACTCCTGATCTTCTTGTCTCTAACCACTAATGGCACACATTACAGACATGTGCCAACCTACCTTGCTAACTACTCATTCTTGAAGCACTGTGTCTAAGAATAATGAAAAAAGAAGTTCATAATGCCAAGGCTATTTTATGGCTTATTATAAATATTAGCTGTCAAAGAACCATGCATATTGACTAATTTTCAGATCATTTTAGTCTACATATTCATGTATGAGAAAGTACATATTTTGAATTCTGTCTTCTGTTTGTTCACTGGTTCATGGTAAGAATCTGGCTTTCCAGTCTGTGTTATAAGACACCATAGAGCTCACTGGGTTCATACTGGCAGATCCTGTTCCAGCTGGGCTTTTCTTGTTCACTCCGACCTACTTGTCAGACATCCAAGTGTCTGACTCTGGACTGTGTTTTACTGAATCCACTAGAAGGAGCAGTTAGAATGATTCATCTGGAAGCCACAAGAGTGTTTATCTTCTAAACCAGATGAAATATAAGGCAGAGAAAAAAATGATTACAATGTTTGGCTCTCAACACAAAAGCTTGGTTTAGACCTTCAGATTAGGTTGCTACCCACCCTCAGGGCCTTCTACTTCCAAACATTTTAAACAGTTTATGAAAAAAATTAATCACACTGAAAAGTTTATTACGAAGTTCTTATTATGTAACTTAGACTCGTTTAGCTCCACACATGAGTGATTTGAGGCATTTCCTGATATCTTACTACATTCCAGTTCACTCTGACTTCCCTTGATTGGCCAATCAGTTTTGTGTAACATAATGAGTCAGTAGTCTTAGCATAGGAAGAATCTTGCCACAGGATGACAAATATCTAACGGGCACTTTGAGGGTCATGGTGAGGATTATCGCAGATGAAACCTACAAACATTTTGATCTGAATCTGGTAGAACCGTAACTAGTTGTCAGTCAGCTTTAAATAATCTCTACCACATTAGAGATTGCTCTGAATCCACTTTGTGAGGTGTCATTGCCTAAGGATGTGGGAGCAAAGCAATGTGCGCACCACCAAAGACCCTGACAAGAAGGAAGACTTTTCCCTTTAACCCACAAAGTTCTCTGACATATGCAACAGTTTCACTCAATTATAATTATAAATCAACTTTAGGGGGGCTGCAGAGATCACTCAGTGGTTAAGAGCACTGACTGCTCTCTCGGAGGTCCTGAGTTCAATTCCCAGCAACCACATGGTGGCTCACAACCATCTGTAATGGGATCTGATGCCCTCTTCTGGTGTGTCTGAAGACAGCTACAGGGTACTCATATACATAAAAATCAGCTGTAGATCCTTTTGCATTCATCTATTACTAAACAGCTGTGATGGCATCAGGCAATAAGATAGGTCTACAAATTATGTTGTGTGTACTTTTATTAGTGCTCTTTTCATTCTTCTCCTAGGAGAAAGAGCACAAAAATGTCTCAATTTAGCCACCCAAGTTTACACACCTAGAGAATGGTAGAACTGGGTTGTGGGAAACATTTCGAAATAAACTAGTATAATATTTTGATCTAAATATTACCTGTTAATTTCTCTTTAGCTACTCTAGTGTATGATATCAATAGTTTGAACCATGATGGTGCTCATTAAATCTTGGATGCAGTTCAGACTGATTTCCACTTCATAGGAATCAGGATGCACAGCCTTTTTGAGTCAGAGCTCATCCAGGATGGCTGGAATATTAGACCTCTAAAGATAGCACATCCCTGAAAACTGTGAATGCTTTACCTTGTGGGAGAAAGTTGACCTTATGAGTCTGATTAAAGATTTTAAGATGGACTTATCTGAATAGGCCCAATGTAAACACATGGATCTCTTTTTCCCCCCTTTATTTTTTATTTTATGTGTGTGGGGTGGGTGTTTTGCTTGTATGTCTATGTGTCACATGTGTGAAGTTCCCAACAAGGAGAGGAGATTGCATCCCTTTGGAACTGGAATTACAGATGAAAGGGTCCCCCCGAAAGAATAACCTGTGCTCTGACAGGCTGGGCCACCCCTTCTTCCCTACAACGGTCCTATTCAAAAGAAAGAGAAAGTCAGGAAAGCCAGAGACGAGATGAGAGAAGCAAGGATCTCAGAGTATACTGCCAAGATAGAAAAACGTTTTCAGAATAGAGACTTAGAGCCGTGTTTCTCAACCTTCCTAACAGTGCAACTCATTAATACAGTTCCTCATGTTGTGGTGACCCTCCCCCACCATAAAATTAACGTTGTTGCTACTTTATAACTGTAATTTTGCTGCTTTTATAAATCATAAGGTAAATAACTATCCATGTTTTCCTGAAAGGTTTGATGTAGTTGCAACCCACAGGTTGAGAACCCCTGCTTTAGCTGCTTGAAAAGCCATTGTTTTCTATAAGCACTCTCACAAGTCAGGGTGTCGGATTTGTCCCCATCTAGATCAGGATTCTGAGTGACTTGATTACAAGGTACTCGTGAGGTATTCACCTCATTTTGGTTATTAAAGAGTTTTGAGAAATTCAGTAGAAGAGTCTAGTAGAGAGAGGGATGGGAGATGGAACGTGGCCCTTTAAAGTTTGTGGAATATATAAAGTGGTTTTCAGTTCCCCATGGAATTCTGAGAAGGCCTTAGGAGACATTTATCTTGTACCATTGAAAAGAAGTCATTGACCCATCATTAGGAACAGCAGCTGTTGGTGATTCTGGGATAACTTCATTTGGAGAGCTTTACTTATGTAGAGTCATGCATTCGTCATGAGTTAAACATGTGAGAAACACATTCTTGGCAATGTCTCTAACTTATAAATTTAATTAGATATTTTGCTTATAATTAACCTTGAACTAATTGTCAAGTTGTAAAATAAACTTTTATGACAGTAGAATTCTTTTCAGTCTAAAATGTACAATTTTAAAGAATTTTGGCTACTGTTTTTGTCTTCAACTGGAAGTTTTATTTACCGGGGTGTTATAGGTTATAAATGATTAGACATCTTTGCTCATCAAATGATAAAGAAGATGTCATTTCACAAACTTTCCACTGGGTGGCAGTATCATACAAGAACAAATGAATAATTTATTTGGTTGTTCAATAGTTAATCTTTACTGTTTATTTTGAAGAAGGTACTAAGGTTGGATGGGGTGCAGGAGCTTATACTGTATTTAATATCTTTTCAAAATAGAAAGAATTTTAGCAGTGTAACAACTTTGATTTATAACATACAATTTTTTTAAAAGTGAGAATTTACTTTGGAATGCCTTTTATAAAACACCTCATCACACACGCTTAGTTAATTCTTGAGTGTATGAGAAAACTTGTAGAAGTCCTTTAGCATCTGAATAGGCAGGTCGTGATAACATAACAAATAACATAACCTGTGATAGCATTGCCATGACATTTATCCTAAGTCTTCTGAGAGTTTTCAGGAAAAATATTACATGCTATGGAATCACATTCAATTACACAACTATTTTCTTTCCTAGCAATGAAAATCTTTCATGGTAATGACAAAACTCTTCCAATCAAGACATTTAAGTACTACAATTTGTGGTCAGATCAAAGTTATCCTTTTTTTTTTTAAAGGAATAATCCAGGCAGGAAACAGGCTATCTAGAAATTGCTTTGTGAATGCTTGAATAGCATTTCTGTAATAGTGTGGTTGGTATGTTTAGTCAGTGAGTGAGGCCCTAGGAAAAGGTCTCACCTGATTCTCAGTCCCTCTGGCTCACATCTGCCTCATAGCTGTTTATCACTAAGTCTTTCTCCTTTAGTCTCTGGGCTGTGGAGCAGGCTGTTAGCATGCTAATCTAGCTGCTCCTGAGATAGCACAGTGGCTTTTCAATGCCTCATCTTCTCCAGATCCAAATGGATATTTGAGGCTCTGGTTCATTAGCTTTGAGTATGTAATATGTTGATTAGTGCAGGTTAAAATGAACTTTAATAAATAAGTGCCATAGTTCCCCCTAATCATGAGTAAGAAACGACTCTGCTCCAGTCACTCAAACTTCAGTGTCAGCAACGTCATAGTTAATAGTTCACACGTTAACTATTGGGATGGATATGAACTGAGTTTTTGAGATATAAGTACTCACAAATATTTGAACTTTGACCCTTCTGTATATGATCCCACAGGACACAAACTAGAGGAAGCCTGAGAAAATATTTTCCATGATGGGGTAGCTGTTTCACACATCTAAAAGGTGACATTGGTGGTATTCATTTTTGAAAATTCATTCTTATCACTTTTACTTATGTGTAAGTGTGTGCATGTGTGTGCAGATGCCTGAGGAAGCCAGAGGTATCAGGTCCCCTGGAGTCGGGGTTCCGAATGGCCTGACCTGGGTGCTGGAATCAGAACCCCCATCCTTTGGAAGAGCAGTAAGTGCTTCTAACTGCTCAGCCACCTCCCACCAGCTCTTGTAAGGTGGGAATTGATTCATAATTGTTTTAGCAATAATTATCAAATATGAAAAAAAGAACCAGGCTCGATCAATTGACTGGAAGAGAATAACTGAGTGTACACTCAGTACGAAGCTTGCAATGTCCACTCGGTATCTCTGTTATTGCTTGGTTGATCACACAGTGGGAAGCATGCAGTGGTCACTCAGTATCCTTGCTGATTGGTTGGTCACACATGTTTCTTTTGATTAACATTAGTGCTTTATTTCAAAATTAATTTCCTGTAAAGAAAATATCAACAGACACCAGTATGTTTTGACCATTTTTATCTGCCAACCATGCTGTCTTATTGTCTGGAACTCTAGAAAAGGTAGAGTCACAGAAAACAATGGTAAGACATTTAGTGTGGTACCTGATATGTAGCATTGAGCAGTGGCTGTGATAAGCCTACAGGGCTTCCCCCTTTTTTAAATTACATGATCCACTGACTTCCGTCAAATAACTCATAAACTTTTGGCAAAACAAGACACACACAACTGAACATTCTGCTAATGAAAAGAGACATAACAAGTCCATGTGTCAATTTGTATAATCTTATTCTCCTCAAAGGGCTGACACCACAGTCTGAAGAAACATTGCCTCATATAACATGTGGAAAATATATTTAAGCGAAATCCTTGTCAAACTCATTTAACTTTAATGCTTATCCGGGGGCTGGTTGTTATAGTAACTATAAAGCCAGCACCAAACATCTGAGTTTAGTTTTTTCTAATTTTTTTTCTTGTAATCTAATTCTTCCTCCACGTTTGGTGTCCTGAGTTGTCCTTTTTCCATCTTGTAGCCTTGTAGCCTGAGGAGTAGATGGTCTGGCAAGAGGAGGAGACGGTTCCATGTCTGCTAGTGTAGCAGTAATATCATAGAGCAAGGACCATCGGAGGCAGGATGTTTTCATGGGCATGCGTTTGTGGAAAAGAGCAGTAAATGTTTTGTGGCACCACAGCTCAGTTCTGGAATGGAAATCAAATGTCACCAATGACTGCTGTCTTTGTATGACACCCAGGGGCAGAATCCTCAAGGTTGGGTCAGGTTTCCCTCAACTCTTCCAATCTCATGAACCATGAGTGTAGCTGCCTAGGTTAGAATTAAACATTTACTCGGATTGGTGTACAGGGCTATTACTGCTCAAAATCCATAGTCCTTTGTAGCACAATATGTTCACAAACAGCTACATAATTTTGTAAAATACTTTATGACTTCATTTCCCAAGGCGTTTATACTTGAGTCACATCTTATTGCTGTAAAATCAATTACACAAACCATGGACTCTAACATTTTCCTTATGTAATCTTTGTCACCCAATCAGTACTGGTGAGGGAGGGGAGAGGATCTCTACAAATGCCCCAGCCAGCAGAGTACGGATACACGTGAGGCAGGAAAGAAATCTTAGTCAGCACAACTCAGTAACTGGTGTTGGTTCAAACTTCTAGAGTATGACACGGGGCAGTTTAATATTGGCATATGTAAGCACAGTTTTGGAAAAAAAGTTTTACCTGATGATAACTCAATCTAGTGTGCAACAAAGCTTAAGATGTGATTACACAGAAACTCTTTTCAAGGTACACACAACCGCATTCCTAAAGATGGGTTCTATCTATTGAGAAACAACACCCAAGATAAAAGGTTTAGGGAGTATTACTGAGATCAAAGCAAAGTCTAGGGGAGCCAGATGTGACCTGACCCTACAGGTACCACAGAGGTCACTGGGTTACCAACCACCTCAGCTCCATTTGTAAAGTGCATGTGACGTTTTACATGGGAGGGGGTTCTACTGACTGAGAAACAGTGGTCAAGACATAAGTCTGGGGAAGAAGAGTCTGATAATCATGAGACTGGGGGAGTCAGGTGTGGTATGGCTCTACAGATGCCACAGGTCAGCAGGCTATTAACCACATCCACTCCCAGCCTTCTGGGCAGAAAGCAAGTTAGACACCTCTTTCTTTGAAGAGGCAGCTTGTGTGTCTAACATGACCCGTTTCCTTAGTGTTGATCTGTGAGCACTAGAAACTTCATCATGCCCTCAACAATTTTCATCTGGAAGACTCACACTAGCTTAAAGGAAATAAACACAGGGTCTTCAGAAAAGTTATGGGTCCAGTGGTTGGGCTGATTTAATAGAAGAGCTATGGCTGCTATGACATCATCAGTGAGGTTTGCTTCATATCCTTTCTTTCAGGAAATTACAAGAGACATTGCACAAGGGCCCAGCTTCATATGCAGGCAGGTCTATCAAAAGGGGATAAAAAGGAGACTTCCTACTGCCTCTTTTATATGTAAGAGCAAGGAAGGCAATCTTTAAATTTTCCTCTCATTCCCATGAATGCAGTGGACCTAACACTGGCAAAAAGAATACAAGGTCATTGGTTATTCTAGATAATCCCATGGATATGAGGTCATTGGTTATTCTAGATAATCCCGTGGAGAGAAAGTTTTCAGGGGAGCTTGTTGTTACAAGTTTTTTTCAGGCCAATTTTCTTGCAAAACAAGCCTCCTTCGTTCTGCTGCTTTAACAATGCTTCTATCTCTGGGTCTGTTCCATGCGGAAGGCCCTTTCAAGGGGAATGTCAATTTGAATGATTACTGTCATGGAATCTCTGCAGTGAACAAGCGCATAGATACGGGTATGCAAATGGACCTGAGAGATCACGATAAAGGATGGGCTGTTCATCTCTCTAATTCTCACTCCTTTGTTTTGTTTACTTTGTCTTTGAGCTCTCTTGGTTGTAAACCAGAAAGTATGGTAGTCATTATAGAAAAAAAATTGGGCCTTTTAATTCCCTGTGCATGTTAATGAAGTATCCTCCAAAGTTATGCAAGTTAAACTTGCAGTCAGATTTCTGATGTTTAGGGAGTGGGAAAGGACTTAGATATTTAGTGGCAGATCTATCTTTCAGAGAGACAGTGACAGACAGCAAAGCGTGCTTGCTGCTCCTTTCAATTTCTTGGCTAGGCATAGCTAAATCCTGTTCTATTTCATGCCAAAGCTGTTGAGTTAATGGGAGAAAGAGGAATAGCTCAGACTCTGATGAGCGAGCTGGGACACTTGATGTGAATCTCTACTCCTGTCTGTGAAACAGATCCACATTCCTCAGTCTCCTAAAGAAATAGAGGTTTCTGTTATTTGAGGTTGTTAAAGAAATAAATAAGTATACGAAGAAAAGATGCATTCATTATTTGTGGGACAATTTTCTTTAAATTTAAAACTAGTAGTAAAGGATGTCATTGATTTCTACAATATAGTCCTCAAATAAAGACTTTTGTTCTTAATCGAATAGATTAATGTAAGAATTTCCTGTTACTGCTTTTACTGTTTTAAAGTGACAGTTACTGCTCAGATTTGTTGCAAATAAAAATAGAAAAGAAAAGAACAACAATGACAACAAATTATAGTTCTCCACTGAAAGAGCAGGGCACATTTACATAGTTTGCCTCTTTAGCCAGTGGGAAAATACCCATGAGTCTCTGCTTGCGTGTTTTTCCTTCACAGAAAGACAGAGTGATAAAAACCCTCGAGTCTCAGGACGTCAAATACTTGGGCTTCTTCTCTAATTTTTTTTTTTCCTGCTAATGCTGTAGTCTAAGTGAAGGAGAGGAAAATCATGCAGAGGAAATAACAGAGGTTGAGCAATCCTGCTGATTGATATATATATATATATATATATATATATATATATATATATATATATCAGCCTGTCAGTTTCATCTTAAAGGAATGCTTCCCTGAAAGCAATGCACACTTTATAAATCAGGTGAAATTATTGGTAACTCGAAAAATGTAACAACAACAAAACTATGCTCATGGGGAGAGAAGATGGCATTAAATAAGAACTTTCTGTATTAAATGCTTAGACTCATCCTAGGTATTGGCAATGGGCTGGAGTGAAATGGATCCTTCCTTACAATTTTAACAAGTTAGCACAGCCAGGAAAATGCCTGTGCTGTCTCCTGGATCAGAGATAAAGGAGATTATTTAGTATTTATGCCACAGTGAGGAGTGTGCTCCCCTGCTGTCCAGTCCTCCAGTTCTATAGAAGAAAGTGCCAGCATGTGCCACATTGGGGAGCATGGAGCTTGAGAAACATTCCTGATTTTATATGAGAAATTACAGAAAGTTTGCTGAAATTTTCTCAATACAGACTGAATTTCATTAAGTTTAGTGATAAGCACATCTCTTTCTTGTCTCAGAGAGGAACACTTTTTTCCCCAAGAATTTTTTTAAAAAAGAAAACCAGTACAAATAAAAAACAAAAGCCATTACAATGCTAGTAAGAGTGTCACAGACTTACACAGATTACACTCCCAATGCCAGGGCATACACATCTACACATACAGATTTGTTATAAATCATACACATGTATAGTGGTGTATATGTGTATATATACAGTATATAAATGTATTTGTTACTTTTCTATAATTTGATTCTCTTAAACATTCTGTTAGGCAAGCCTATCCTTCTGTCTTAGGCATAAGGAAATCACATGAACCAAGCACCTTGCCTAATTATACAGAGGTGACATAGGGCAGATCCAGAACTTCACTGCTCTCTGCTCAACATGCCATTTTCTCTCTGGATAACCTACACAGTGATGATCACGGCAAGTAGGGGAAAATAAATGTGTCTATTTTTGATATCGAGTTCTAGAAACATGTCCCTTTGACTTCTTACATTACTCCTACCAGAATTACAGGATTTCCTATTGTCACTCCATGAATAATCAGCCTCCTTACAGATTAAACCGTGTGCCCTCACATTTAAACAAGTATGCCAAATGGTGGTCAACGAGGCAATAGGATATTTTTCCTTCAATCAAACCAATTGCCGAGTATAATTATAATCTTGGAAGATACAGTTAAAAAGATGTTGAATTAAATTGAGCTCTGAAATTGCTCACCTCATGATTCCTTCTGATTACATCTTGGCATAATTCCACCAAGTTTCAATATGTAATTTAGGGATAATGCATAATTGGTATCCAAACTGTTGCGGCTTCTCTACATTTAAATGGGAGGTCGATTTTATTAGTAATAACTATAATAACTCTGCTAAATAGGTTGTACAACTTAGCTTCTCATTAGAAAATTATTTTTCAGCAGGAATACCTTGCCTTTACATATTTAATTCAAATTTTAAATAGGAAATTTATTAACAAGACAAGTGTTTACTAGAAGATACATAATTTTTTCAAGAGATAATATGGCTAGGTCCTAATCGAGCAATTACTTCCCCTGGTGTTAAATTTAAGAGGCTATTTTCATGAGGTCTTATTTGCAAAAAAAATTTTTTTTTTCAACAAGAGTAGCACTCTAAAGATATACAATAAGACATAGGACTATGGTACAAAATACCAGAAAAATAAATGTCTCCCTCAGGTTCATTATAAAACATTTTGTTAATAAGATTCATAGGGAAACATCACTTTCAAATTAAAAATTCACTGAAATATCCATACCAGATATTGGTATCTACCAGCAGAAAATAGTATTATTCGTAATGGACTGAAGCTAATATACTCACCTAAAGGTCAATCCTCTTAAAGTGGGCTCTCAAGTTAAGTGAATTTGAAGAGCTGGTTAAAGTAGTTTTTCTCAACCTATAGGTTGTGACAAGGGTTATATATCATAATCTGGCATATTAGAGATTTACATTCCAATTCATACCACTAGCAAAATTTCAGTTCTGAATTAGCAACATAATTTTGTGGTTGGGGGTCACTTCCACATGAACTCTATTAAAGGGTCACAGCATCAGGAAGGCTGAGAACCATTGGATTTATGTAGCCCTATTACATGTTAAATACAGACCCTAAAAGATCCAACCATGTAGAAATTTGTTTGTCTTTAGCTTTCCTATTTCCTACATTTGGTAACTATATTGATATTTAAGGAGTCTAAAAGGCCTCTAGTGAACTGTTTATTCAGAATGCCAGAGATCAAAATCTTAGGGGTGGGCTTTGTGTTCTCACATACTGGTTAAACTCTTGTTCTTGTTCTTTTCTTGATCTTGTTCTTTGTTCTTTCTCTCACCTCCTCCTCCTCCTCTTCTTCTCTTCACTTGAAAATATTCAGAGGTCAATAGGTCCATCTTTTCTCAGGCTTTGCATTTACTCTGAAGAGAGACATAATCTAAAAGTTCAATATGGCATGTCATGAGGGATTTAAAGAAATTAATGATGTTACAAGATGAACGATGAAGATTTAGTGCTCATTGGCTCCAAATGCTTATTATTTATGTCTTTGTATCTGCATCTCTAATGCCCAAAAGATTTTTCTGTTGACTATAAAGCTTTCCCAACCTATACATCTTGAGATGCTTCACAAATGGCAACGATCATAGCAATGTGTGCCAACTATCAAAAAGTGGCTATCAAAGTTATGCAATAGGGATTATGTTTATTTTCCACTAAAATATCCTTTTGCTATTCTTTCATGAAATAATCTGTATAAATCATGGAGAACTATATAATACCTATATTCTTTTGGAAATTAGTATTGAATCACATTGCACTTGTTTAGCTTTTCGCACAGTATTGATCAGAATATTGTGGTACAATCGTGGTAGATATTTCTCTGGCTTCTACAGATATATCAGCAAGCCAAACAGAAAAAAAAAAACATTCTCCCTTCTTATATTTGAAATTATAAGCAGGTTCTTATTAGTGAAAACAGAGAGAAAATTTTAGAACATTGACAAAGTATCCCTAATAACATAAGTGTGACTGCACTGAAAGTAAATAAAGCCTGGTGTTTCTTAAAAGAAGCTCATTTCTCAGCAGGAAGTTGCAGAAATGACCTTTGTAGTTCTATATCACTTTACTAACTTGAAGACACAATTTATCTCATGTCTCAGTTCCTTCTCAGGAGACAAATAATAAGAGATTAATTATTATTTTCTGAAATTTGTTTATTACTATTTATCCTGTGTGTGTATCTATGTATGCACACGTGTGCTTGCGCACTTACACACACGTGCACACTCACAAGTTGTGAAGCATTCGCCTCCACAACTTGAAAAAGACTGATCTCTCATTTCACCTTGTGAGTTTGAGGGAATAAAACTGCTTGTCAGATTTGCTGCACGTGCTTTACCCACTGAGCCATCTTGCCAGCCCTTATTTCCATTTTAAAGCCTTTAACTCTGAGCAAACTACATGTAGGAGCAGAAGAGAACAGCTTCCTATTGCTGAGGGAATACAGAAACTTGATATGACTCTTGGCTGAGGGTTCCCGCTACTTTCTTGCTGTGAAAAGAAAGGATAACACATCTTCACACACAATTGCAACAGAGCATGGCTGGAGCTGATTGCTAGCATGCATGAAATCTAAACATCCTTTTACAGAGATCATCTTTCCCTCCTCTGAAAACAGATAATTCCATGGAAACTAAGATTTTGAGAATGAGAAACTAAGATTTTGAGGTGAAGATTGTAGTCTTTGGTCTCTTGTTGTCAATTATTCTAGATGTACTTTGCAATTTTATATGTTTTTTAATGTGTGCTAACACTTTTCCTGTGTTGCGAATGTAAGTCCATATTCCATGTTGCTTTATTCATGATGCAGATACCATTGATAAATGACAAGTGATGAGCAAGCTTGGCCCAGTTGCTCACCTGGCCTGGATAATGTGGTCCTTCTTTGGGATGCATAGTGGTTAGTCCTGACCATAAAGTCACAGGTCCTGCTAAAAACTGTCATCTGTCTATTCTCTTATTTCCAACACAAAATTTTTATTGATTATTGGGAGTTGCACATAATGCATCCTGATCATATTCACTTCCCAGTCTTCCCAGGTTCACCCTTCTCTACTCCACCCTTGTGACCTCTGCCACCCAAAAAAGAAGAAAAGAAGAAGAAGAAGAAGAAGAAGAAGAAGAAGAAGAAGAAGAAGAA
>JADRCH010000010.1:19955239-19965316 GCA_019843965.1 Rhynchomys soricoides
AGAAGAAGAAGAAGAAGAAGAAGAAGAAGAAGAAGAAGAAGAAGAAGGAGAAGAAGAAGAAGAAGAAAATCACAAAGTCCAATTTGTGCTGTCCATATACTTATTGGAGCATGGTCAAACTCCTAGAGGCCAACCCCTTAGAGAAAACTGAGTCATTCCCCACCCCCACCCCCACCAGAATTCTACCCGGTTTTCTCCTCAGAGTTCAATGATAATAAAGGCGCCTGCTTTACGGGTGTCACTTGATTAATAAGATTTGTTCTCAACAAGATACTTGCCATCTTAGACAGTCTACCTCCTGTTGATCTGCTTATAGGATTATCTGAGAAATGTTTTGTTGTTATGAAGACACTTCAAATACTGACACTGTTAAGAAATCCTCAGCATTCGCAGGCAAGATAACCAAGTGATAGAAAGAGTCAATTTTAAACATTCTTCTATTTGTCTCTTGATCTGTCTATCTATCTATCTATCTATCTATCTATCTATCCATCTATCTATCTATCTTATGAACTTTTAAGTTTGAATTTGGAAGTTAACATCTGCTATCTATCCTGCATGCGATCTATTAGAATAACAATGAATCACACCATAATACTGCTCCTCTCTTGACTTTAACGTGTCAAATTTGATTTAATTAATTCCTGGGTAGGTAAGACTGGGAGAAAAGCAGAAATCAACATGAATCGTTTTAGATCCCAGTGTGAAGGAAAGAAACCTGTATCCTTGTGCAGTATCCCCATTTAAAAGCTTACAAAGAAATTGCCCTAAGAACTTCCTGTTGATATTTCATTGTCAGAGAAACATTCTGAGAGTGATTTCTCAAGTGTATCGGAAATTTCAGAATACATTGCGTGGTGTTAGACTCCTTATCTAAAAAGATGCTTTCTCAAACAGGTTTTTTGTTTTTTATTTTTGTTTTGTTTTACTCTGTTAGTTTGGTTTCATGAAAAACAATGTAACAAAATCTAGCAGAACATAATAGTGCCAGGGCCCAGGCTGTCTGTGTTCAAACTGTGGCGATGCCACCTCCTAATGCTGTGGCTGGGGTTATAATCTTTAACTTCTAGACATTTCTCATTGACAACTTTATTTCTGATGGTTGTGTAAGACAATGCATATAAAGGATTTCTGGGGTATGTAACACTTGTTTTGTATGTGCTAGCTCATTATTGTTCCTATGATAATGTTACTATAAAACATTATTATATCATCTTACAATTTTAATTTCCCTTTTCACTGTTTTGTTTAACTGTCATGGTGCCACTCAAGGTAGGAAGTTCTGAAGTTCTTCCCTGGAAAATTAAAAATAATTGAAATCCAAAGTTCTTGAGATTCAATCATCTCCTCAAAGGCTTCACTTCTTAATACCATGTGTTGGGGATTGTTTATTGTGTTGGAGATTGCTTGAGTATATTAATCTTGGGGAGATATCAACTATCATACTGCAGGACTTGACCATATCATATTAGCTATAAGGTGAGAGGTTAGTCTTTCTGTTTTTACATCAGTTCATGTAGCCTCTTCAATGCATGATGATCCTTCACAGGATGCATATTTGGCATTATCGACATTTATGACGCAGAAGGCATGGTTATGGGTTCAAATGCAAACAGGGGTGGGTAAGTAGGCAGCCGAGGAGGGAATTAAGGTACGAGTACTGCTATGCTGAATCTGGGCAGTATCTTTAGTGGCCCAGCAAAAATCCAACGTGATTTTACACTGAAAGAAAAATCAGCTGAAATATAAAACAGTTCACATGGAATTAAAAATGTGTATGATACAGGAGACCATATTAGCTAATAAGTAATTTTCACATCTCTCAAAACAGCCACTTCCCTGCTTTGTTCTTAGCTTTGCAAATTTCAGTGGAAAGAACAGCTTATATTCTCACATTTAAGTTATCCCATCGCTCATTATAAATTGCCTGCCTTCAACAATTATGGAAGATATTAGGCACAGCAAGACAGGAAGAAAATTGAGTCAGTTCTGCTAAAGGAAATATTGCTTTTTCTATAGCGTTCACTAATGTCACTTTGAGAAATCTAGAGTATCTGTTTTTCTGTTCAATTATTAAAGACAATATGCTCATGAGACTAAGTCCATTAGTTTTGAATTTTGCTTCATGCTGTTCTGTATAGGGGGATGTTGCTCCAATTATTCTGGGAATATTTAGCCTTTTGATATTTTTCTTTCTGCTTATTATAGTATGACAGTGATTTATAAATGCTCTAATATATTTACTGATTTTTGTATATTTGAAAATAATTAAAAATGCTAAAATGATTTTTAGAAAGCTAGTGACTTAACATAAAAATCTATCTTTGTGTTCCATTAAAATTTCTGCATAAGCACATGCATCTTTTGAAAGAAAAATGCTTTTTATTAAATTAAAAAAATAAAACACTTGACAACATGTATCAAGCTACTTTAGAAATGTATATGGGAATAGCTATGCAAAATATAAGGTATTAAACTATGACCTATTAGAATTTTACTCAATATTATTTCCAAAAATGATTGCATAAGATTTATTGTATTATGACTTGTATGTATTATGTATTGTATTATGTATTATTGTATTAAAAACATACAAAGTTAAGAACTCTCTTATCTTTAAAATAAAATCAAAATACCCTAAAAGAATAAATAGCTCTTTATGACTTGCTGCATTTTTACTGCCAGGCACTGCTACTAGAATATGTCAGATGTGACTTTCTTGGACAATAAATACCATGTTGCTCAGAATCATTTCTAACTTTATTTCGAGTATAAAATCTTGGGAGGCTCTGAAAAAGCAAAAAACAAAAAACCAGTTCCTGTATCTAGAATAATTCACATGACAACTGGTACCAAGGGAGTCCTTAATTCAGTTATCATGTTTGTAGCGTGCTTGTTCAGACAATTGCGGGGGGGATGGAGTTTCCACGTTGGTTTCCATAGTGTGGCAGGAAAGACAACACAGCCGTGAGTAACATCAAAGACTTTCCAGACAAGGCTGTTTAGAGAGATGGAGGAAGGTGTGAGGAAGCTATCAAGGGTGGTGCTGGAGAGCCATAGCTGGCAGCAGCTGCTGAGTCTTCCTACCTTTCAGCCTGAGGTGATGGGTTTCAGGATGAAGGATGGTGGAGGGGAAGCAGTTGCCAGCTACTGGATTCTCAACTTCTTCCTCTTTTGTCTGAAGAGTAGGAGAACACCCTCCCTTTCAGCTTGTACTGCAGGGTCCAAATAAGGTAATGCAAGCTGATGAAATAGACAGCTTGAGAAACCGGAAATGATTCTGTAGTTAGCCCTGTTAGCTAGAGGTTGAGAGACGTTCTGGTTTGGATTTGTAAGAAGGGGATCTCCAAAGGAGTCTTGAGGAAGAAAGAACTCTTCCAGGCACTCATGCAGCATGCATGTGTCGTTCCACAGCTCAGGTGACTGACGCTGAAGTACTGCAAATCCCCTCTAGTCTGAACTACAAAGTGAGATAAGAAGTGAAAGCCTGGGGAGAAGGAGAAGGAAGTAGGGAAGGAGAAAGAGATAGGGGAAGTGTGCAGGGAGGGAGAGAAGGGGGTTGGGGGGAGGAAAGGGGTGGAGAGGTGGAAAGGAGAGTGGGGGAGGAGAGGAGAGGCAGAGACAGACACAGAGACAGAAAATTAATTAAAACCGTAGCTGGCTTTCTAAATATAGCATGGAGCAATATAAAGCTAAAAATCTCTACAAAGAAGAAACAACAACAACAGCAAGAGAAATGACAATGTGGGTTAGGGAAAGAAAGCTAAAGTAAGAAAACATGGGTAGATCTGAGTGAAGCAGCATAGGTGGAGGGATGGGAGGAACAGCCCGCCAACCCAGGCTTGTCTGGAAGCTGCTACCCAGGGGCAGGTGGAGAGGTAGCTCCTCATAGCCTGCAGAAATGACCAACGTTGGTGATACTTTGGCTCAGAGTTTCAGTCTCCAGCTCTGAGAGGAGACATATTTCCTTCCAAGCCTTTCTGGCAGCTCTGGGAAACCACCGCACACTGAATTTAACTACAGAACTCATTAATCAATACAGCACTGGTCATTTCTGCTATTTTTCTGGCCTTCTTATACATTTCAGTGCGATTGAATTCATGCTGACTAATTTTCCATTTATATTTTACAATGAACATTAAGTTGTTTTGCTCTGCCAATTAAATACATTCATGTTAGATTTTTCAATTGTGGTTCTATTTTTCTCAGGTCATTATTTCCACCAGGCCTGTTTTCCCTGGATTAAAAATTGAAAATGTAAATTTTGCTAAATAGATATAATTTATCCAACACAATTAGCCCTATCAGTTGTGAATATGGCGATTTTGTTTTTAATGCTTATTTCTATCAGTGATTTTCACTAAGACTTTTAAGACCAAATGTGGACATTTCTGTCACTAGAAAACTGTAAATACTGTAAAATTGGTCTTGAAGGAGACAGAGACAAACAATGGTGCTGTAGACAATTGAGCGTTACATATAGAGATCCTTACTCAAATATAACATGAAGTTAGCACAATGCTCATTTAGATAGCTCCAATGCTTCTTTTATGCTAGGAATCAGGCCTGTGCATGCTGACCAACCTAGCTCACATCTGGGTCCAGACATAGTCTTTGAGTCAGTCCACAGCGACCTTTACTCCATCTGCAAGATTCTGGAGTGAGTAAAGGATCCAGGCCTGCAGAGCCACATGCCACTGCTGACTAAGGCTGGTCCTAAGTCCACTGGCTGGCTGCCAGCATGAAGCCACCATGGTTGTGGCCTGAGCTGCTTGCCCTGCTGGGAGACAGAGAGCACAGGGCATGGTGCTGTCTGCAGTCTACATGCACAGTGAGCCTTGTGGCAGTTGACAGAGATGGCAGGCAGGTGTGCTGCTGCAGCCTGGAGCTCTCCAGGAACCTGCCTCCAGACACCCTGTCTATCCACCAGATCACCCTGATTCTGGGCAATAGCAGCATATCCCAGATAAGTCTCAGCGATCTTCCAGTTTTTATGGTGCTTCAGAGACCAGAAACCGGACCAACAATTGGTATAATGAATATTTTCATGTAAATCTGTTCAGATAAAAAAAATATACTGTAGGATGCATAGAAGTTTCCAAAGCCACTACGACGAACAGATATGAAATGGTCGGAAAGATAGAGGAACTGATTGGTCATTGAGCAGGGAGGAGAACTGGATTCATGATGGCAGTGATAGGTGTGATCCAGGGAGGGCTGCAGTGGTCTGGAGAATGCATTGGTGCCAACAGGGTGTTGAACAGCAGTTTAGACTTGGATTCTAACTCAGTCCCTGAACATGCTGCTCAGCCACACATTCACCCTGGTTCTGTGCAACAATAGGATATCCAAGATGAAGAATGGTTCATGTTCTGGATTGGGTCTCCTTGAAGGTTCTTTATGATCTGTGCTGCCCCTAGAGGCCACTTTGGTATCTGTGGTCCACTGCCCCAGGCCCTGTACAAGCCAGAAGTTTATGTGGATGTTCATAGTCCTATTATAGCCAGGAGCCATGTTGATGTTCCTGGTCTCAGCCTCCATGCAAAGGATGTGCAGATGTTGTTGGTCTGGGCCCCCATCTGAGGCCATCCTAATGACTGTACACTGTGCTTCCACTGGGGGCCATGTTGATGTGAGTGGCCTGTGCTGCCCTGAGAGCATGATATCCAGTGTTGCCTGTGCCCTGGACAGCTCTTTGCCCGACCCTACCTGCTCTTGGGGGTTGGAAGTGAGTTGACGTAGAGTCGACACAGACTCCGGGAGCAGGTGAGAAACGCTGCAGCAAGCTCATCTGAGCACTGCTGCAAGCTCCTTTAATACCCTCTTTTAATACCCCTTCAATTCCCAAGAAAGCATCTTTCCTAAACAGCAGTTCCTGATTGGCTGGCATTGTTCGCACTATCAATCTTTGCTCTCTCAGGAAGTCCTCAATTAGGTCTTCCTGCAGGAGATACTTTTGCAGCTGCAAGGCCCCTAGTGTTTACATGGAGGCAGCCCTACCGTTCCTGCTACAGTCCAGGTCTATACCACCTCTGCGTACCATATCTAAGTCCATGTTCTTGCGACAGGCAGTGTTTGTTGATGTCTTTGGCCTGTGATACCACTGAAGGCCATGCAGATGCCAGTGATCTGTACTGCAACCCAAAGCCATGTTGCTGTCTATGCCGGCTATGTTTATATGAGACCTGTATCGGCACCTGAGGTCACGGTAAATATCTCAGGGCAATGTCTGGGGTCTGTGTTCCTATTGTAGCCAGAGTCTGAGTTGATGTTCACAGCCTGTGTTACCATGAAAGTCTATGTAGATGTTGATGGTCTGTGCTTCATCCTGAAACCATGTTTCTATCAGTGGGCTTTGCTGCCACCAAGGACATTGCTACCCACAATGGCTGACCTCTCTCTCTGTCACTAATTCAGAAAATGTCCTACACACTCGCCTGAAGCCAGATCATATGGAGACTTTTTTCCAACATATTTTTATGAATTATTTGGTAATTTTGTACAATGCGCACCATCACACTCATTTCTCATTCCTCCCAGGTTCTCCCTGCCAGCTCCCCAAATAAAAACCCAACACCAAGTTCAATTTGTCTTGTCCATATACACATTGGAGCATGGTCAAACTTTCATCAACTGTGAAGAGCTACACTTCAGCATCCTTATCACAGTTTTTAAGGACTCTCCTCAGTAGCTTCCTGTCTGAACTATACTTCATTTTTTTGGGGGGGGGGAGAAGTGTTGTGTCAGAAGCTTCAATGTCTCTCATTCGCAGTTGTGATCTAGTCATTGATGCCGTTGCTGAAGCTTCCTTGCTCATAGTTGCCAGCAGCAGCATGGGTCATGGACTTCCACATAGTTCCCGTGTCAGCACAGATCACTTCCTTAGTTACTTTTCCCTCTTCTCAGATGACTTCAGCTATTGGCAAACATTTATCTAGCATGTCCCCAAACTCCTGCCCCTCCTTGAGGTGACTTATTTTCCTCTCAGGTAACTTGGCCCAAAGCTACCTCTGCATGAGCACGGTTTCTGGCTTCTGTTTTATCCTTTCTACAAGCTGACATACTTCTGTGGGCAAACTACAGAAGGACTGAGAATTTCTCTTTACTCAGTTGAGGCCCAAATTAGACTTATTCATTCTCTCTCTCTCTCTCTCTCTCTCTCTCTCTCTCTTTCTTTTGCCAAACACACACACACACACTCATTCATTTTTCCTTCTTTCTTTTGAAAGTATTTTACGTTTCTTATCGTGTCCATGTGTAGGATGTGTGGGGATGTGTCTTGAATGAGGCACCATGGAGGCTAGAAGGCATGTTAGAGCCCCTGGAGCTGCAGTTACAGCCTTGTGTGGGCTGCCTGACATTCCTGCTGTGAACAGAGTGCAGGTTCTCTGCAAGAGCAGCAGGTAGTTCTAGCTGTGGAGCCACCTCTCCATTCTCAACTTAACCTCCCTATTTTTATACAGGTGATCATTTGAACTCGAGCTATGCCTTATATGTCATTGTTTCTCCTTTCCCCATCCCTAAGCCCATGTCCCAATTCTCCCTGCCCATCCCTTGTCCAGTCACAAGATGACATATCTATATTTTACCATGGGGAAACTATGGGTTAATCTTTTATCCAGAAGCGCAATAGGGGATTGTGGTATGTAATTTGGGGTTCAGCCATGATTCCCTGTCCACTGCTTCCTGCCAAAGATGTCCAGATGCCAAAGCACACCAGGCTGGCTGGATGAAGCAGAGTCCAGAACCAGTGGAATTCTGCAGGATTTCAGTGGCCGGAGAGTGAGTGCTAGGGGGTGAGGGCAGAAGCTTTCCCTGAGGATTTTAATAGTATAGCTATTTTAGGTGAAGTCCTTCTCCTATGACCTTCACTGAAACAGCTCTCTGAGAAGACCTTAGCTTGTGTATATTTCTTTATTTGGGGTGGGCTTGTATACATATATGAATTGGAGTGAGCCAGGGGTAGTATATATGGACTTTGAAGAGTGAGAAGGAGTTTTCAGGGTAAATAAAAATCATTGTCTAGAGCTTAAAGTTTAATGAATGCCTTCTTTGCATGGAGAGGCAATCCAGAAATCCCAGGTACTTGCTGGGTGGGTTCTTGTGTGTATGTGTGTGTGTGTGTGTGTGTGTGGTGTTGGAGAGGAAGGAGAAAAAGAGGAGGCTGAATTTGTAGGTTTGCCAAGGACTACTTGACCTTCCCCAGGTAGAGAATGTGGGGGTTCGGTTTGGGTTCCCCAGACAAGGTCAGAGAAGGGGAATTCCCGCTGGTAAAGGGAGTCCTCCATTTTGCACCAAGCTCACAGAGCTGTCTGGGCAGTGGTAGAGTGTGATCTTAATTAGCATGGTCTGACAGAGGATGGAGAATATGACATCATTATAAATCATCCACCCAGTGCAATAGACAATAACATTGTCAGAAGTCTTTCTGCTAATTGTTTACAGAGCGAACAGTATGCAAACTTATATGGTAATTTGAGGTCACTTTCCACACAAAATTAAAAAGAACCATTCAATTGGGAAAGAAACAAAAGCATCAGCAGAGATCTACTCAACTGTCTTTTATTGGGCATGCTCTGTTTCAACCCCATCCTTTCTCAGATGGATGCCATTTCAAACTAAAGCAATTTACCTGTTAGTTTGCCAGATATCGTTGATTTTAGTCAGATTCAAGGACTTTATGCTTCAAAAAAAAAAAATCTGTAAACAAACAAACAAAAGAACCAAAACCCTAAAAAAGCCATGGTTACAGTTGTTAGACCTGAGACAGAGCTACTTTGTATAGAGAATTGTAAGCTTGAAAATACCTTTTCATTAGTGTAATAGCCTCGAAGAAAAGTATATTGTTTTTTAATATTGACATGCATACACTCTAGGGGCAAATTTTAAAAAAATCTTTAAATTTTGAGATCAATTACAGCAGACATGAACTGTTCGAAGACTGGACAATTTCCTCCTTGAATGGTTTATTGAATTGGTCTTCTGTTAATGCTTTAAATCTCAAAATGTTTACAATTAAAAAGAAAGGACTCTCTAGACCACTGGCTCTCAACATTCCTAATACTGCTCCCCTTTATTTCCGATCTTCATGTTGTGGTGACCCTCGACCATAAAGTTATTTTTGCTGCTACTTCATAACTGTAAAGTTGCTACTGTTATGAATCATAATGTAAATATTTGATATGTAGGATATATGATATGCAACCTCTGTGAAAGAGTCAGGACTCACATGTTAAGAACTGTCTAGACTGCAAATGCAATTTGCCACTGGCGTACAAAATAACTCAGTCAATGCACAATTCACTTCCACCACACATCTACTGTAGACAGTTTTGCCTGCTTACCCTCTGTATACAGATATCTGTAGGAAAAGTACTCACGGTTAATATCATAAGGTCTGTTGCAACAGTTTTGTAATGACTTAAGCATTTGACACTTTTTCCAAGTCTTTGAATCTATAATGTTTGTTTCCTGTCACATATAGAACACGTATCTCAGAAATTCTGACACCCGGCCAGAGCTGAAAGTGTTACCTTATCTTATCTTCCATCCACATTCATAAAACATGCCAAATCCAAATCTGACACATCCTTTGGGAAACAGGCATATTCTTCATGATTGTTCATTTTTGCTTTCTTTTGGGCAAGCCTAGAGATGTATTTTATATAATACGTATTTTGGCAAGAGATATTCCTTTTCTCAGTCACTTAAAGAAATATTTACTATCTAATTTTTTTCCTTTCTGTGTATAGGTGATTGGCCTGCATGTCTGTTTGTTTACCCTTTGTGTGCCTGGTGCCCTTGAGGACCAGAACAGCGTGTTTGAGCTCCTGAAACTGGAGATACAGATGTGTGTCATGTGGATGCTTGAATTGAACCAGGGTTCTGTGGAAGAGCAGCTAGAGCTCCCAAGTCTCCTCAGCCCTTCTCACTCATTTTTAAAACCAAAATAACAACAATATGAAATTTATATGGTTTTGCAGTGCTATTCTATTCACTCTTCATCATCATCCACCTTCTTCTTCTTCTTCTTCTTCTTCTTCTTCTTCTTCTTCTTCTTCTTCTTCTTCTTCTTCT